>CM073137.1:50559677-51237177 GCA_037039145.1 Fundulus diaphanus | reverse complement strand
TTGATCTCCCGGCAGAAATGTGCGCACCTCCGCACGCCGATCAAACAAGCTTTTCATTTTTTTCTGCGCCACAGTCAACTTCTCTTTAACGAGTTCCCTTGCCCGATACAAGCGCCTTCTAAAACCATTAACATAATCCACCAAGTTTTTCGGTGGAACAGGCTCTTTCAGCCCGTCCGCCACCACAGCCAACGGACCCTTCACAGTGTGTGCAAAAACTAGTTCATTTGGGCTAAACCCGGTGCTTTCCTGGGTTACCTCCCTGGCAGCCAGCATCAGCCAAGGCAATCCTTCCTCCCAGTCACCCGCCAGTTCTGTACAGTAAGCGCGCAGGAGAGACTTCAGAGTCTGGTGGAAACGCTCTAATGCCCCCTGACTCTCTGGATGGTACGCTGTTGCTTTATTATGTCGCACCCGTAGCTGTTTTAGAACCTGACTGAACAAATGTGAAGAAAAATTAGTGCCTTGGTCAGACTGTATTAATTTAGGGATCCCAAACACCGAAAAGAACTGAGTGAGTGCACGTACCACCGACCTAGCTGTTATTGTACGCAACGGAAAAGCTGCTGGGTAACGTGTACTTTGACACATCACAGTGAGCAGATATGATGACCCAGCCTTTGAGCGGGGTAACGGACCCACGCAGTCGATTATTAAATGCTCAAATGGCTCAGAGGCGGCAATAATTGGGCTCAAAGGGAACAGCTTCAAAACCTGATTGGGCTTGGAAATAACCTGGCAGACATGACACACCTTAACATAAGATGAAACGTCCTTTTTCAGACGTGGCCAGAAAAAATGTCTTAAAACTCGGTCATACGTCTTACGTATACCAGAATGGCCAGACTCGTCATGAGCAACTTTTAACACTGCGGAGCGAAGTTTAATGGGAACCACTATCTGAAACACCGGTTCCCCCACAATGTCAACATGTGGTAACCATTTTCTCACCAACAACGAGTCCTGCAGGAAGTATCCACATGCACAGTCTGTTATTTCACTGAGCGGGCGAACCTGATCAAAAAGATTCTTCAAAGAAACATCGGCTTGCTGCTCCGCGACGAACTCACTGCGAGATAGAGAGAATGGAAAATTAGACAAAGGCAATTTAATTTTCCTTGCACACTTGTCCTCTTTCTCGCTCTGAGCGCGCACCATGTCCCTGGTAACTGCGCATGCGGTAAATACATCTGCGAATTCTCCATTATTCTCAGTCTGAGAAATGACTCGCTGAATGGGGTCCGATGTAACCATCCCACCTAAGGGCACAGTGTCCGCCCACAAATGCGTTCCAGCTAAACCGTTTCCTAAAATCACAGATACGCCGTCAATTGGCAAAGCAGGGCGCACGGCTAATTGTGTGATTCCAGTAAATAGTTCGCACTCTAGAGACACTTTATGTAACGGAACAAACATTACATTTAATCCAATTCCCCGAATCGGGACACAGGTACCTGTCTCAGACTCAGCCGAGAACGGCAACACGTCAGCTCTAATGAAAGAGTCAAACGCTCCCGTATCTCTCAGGATCTTAACTCGAACCTTTTCCTCGCCACTTGGCAATGACACAAAACCCTCACGAATGAAAGGCAGATATGAGACACCCACTTCAAAAGACCGATCTTCCTTCATGTCCTCCAAAGAACTCCACACCGGCGCAGCCAAACCTACTCCTTTCGGGGCAGTTTGAAACTTTTTCGTTTCAACTTTCAGCCGATGACAATTTGCTTTAATATGTCCGCGTCTGTGACAGAAATGACAAACCCGCTCATCATCCCGAACCAGCGGATTTTTAAACTGTATTGCCTCCAGTTGATTAGTGACACCCACCCGATCACTGCGGCTCACATTTTGACCAAAACGCTGTTTAAAACCCACAGGACCCGAATAATCCTTATGAATCAGCACGTACTCGTCCGCCAACACTGCAGCCTCTGACACGTTCTTAGCTTTCTGCTCATTAATGTAGGTTGCAATATTTTCCGGTAAGCCATTTTTAAATTCCTCCAACAAAATCAGGTCGCGGAGCTGATGAAAGTTTTTAACATCTTGTGCAGCGCACCACCGATCAAATAAAGCAGTTTTAACACGGCCTAATTCAGTGTAACTTTGATAGTCGGCTTTTTTATAGTGGCGAAATATTTGTCTATATGCCTCAGGCACGAGTTCATAAGCTTTTTCCACTGCACTCTTTACTTTATCATAATTTAAGCTGTCACCAGGTGACAGCGAGGCATAGGCTTCCTGCGCTTTACCGGTAAATACGCACTGCAGAAGCAGCGACCAAACCTCCTTAGGCCACTTCAGTGTCTTTGCTACACGTTCAAACAGGATGAAATATTTGTCCACATCCAACTCACTAAACGGCGGAATCAAGCGAATACATTTGTTTATGTCAAATTCTGCCCCAGTAGCACTGCCGGCCTGATCAACAGAAACGCGCGCAGAGTCGCGTCTGCCAGCTGCCTCCAATTCCAATTTGCGCATCTCAACTTGATGCTGCAGCTCTTTCTCTCGAAGCTCCAAACGACGCATCTCCAATTCCAACTCCATTTTACGCACATCAGCGTGAAACGTCCCAACTTCACCCTGGGTGGTTGGTTCTGGAGGTGGCAAAATGTTTTGCTCAACTAATGCGGCATGCAGTCGCCTTTTAATAATCTCCTTCCTCTCCTGTTTAACCACAGGTACTTCAAACTGAGCAGCAATAGCTATGAGATCCTTTTTAGTAGCACCACTAAACTTCTCCAAAGAAGGTTCAGCTACAAAACCATCCAGATCAAACTCCATTTTAAAGCAAAACTGTAATCATGCGTCACAGGAAAAAAAACACCCAAGTTAAACGGCAAAAACAGTGTAAAGTGAAAGTAAATTGAAACAAGTGCACAACGGTCCAAAGCAACCATGTCCCCACTATACTTTACCTGCCTGTCACGACTCACCTGCCTAACTAATTCCTGGCTCTTCACGTGGATTGGCGGCGGGTTTATTAAGCACCAAACCAGTAAGAAATTAATCTCACGGATTGCCCCCGAGATCACTGCCTACACAGTGAACGCCAACCGCAAACCCCCACGACACTACCAAAATAAACAGGTGAAGTCTAAAGCGACAGCACCACTTAGCCTAGCAGGAGACACAATCACTAAAACAGAACCCACATTGATGCACAAGCCCCAAAAAACATTTCACTCACCTGTATCTTGGATCGCTCAACCAAACCTGCCACAGCTGCCCACAACAAACTGGTTAACAAAGCCGTGCCACACCCACAACAGTGATGTCACTGTTTGCTTCTACAAAATAGAAACAAGATGAATGAAACACATCATGCAGTCAAACGAACAAATTTCCAAACTGTATAATTTTTTTTTTTTTTTTGTTTGTTTTTTGACGAGCCCCCATTTGTTACGACCCGGCTCGACTGGTCGCAACAAAAAAACTGGGGGACACGGAAACAGGCAGTGCTTTCAGCCTATAAAAGGCATTTATTTAAAAGAATCAAAAACTGGTCTAGACGTCGGAATCAGACAGCAGCTCGAATGGGGCGATCACGCCTGGTCCCTCCACACCAGGAAGCCCCGACCCCAACCAGGTCTGGTCTGGATGGCTGTCTGCAGCGCGCTTGCTTGCTTCGACCAGGGGACTCCCCTCCTGAATGGACCTGCGCTCCTTAAGTACAATCCAGGTGGCCGCATAATGGAAGCGCCTCCCACTTAGAGGACCTTAATTGATAGCATTAATTGACAGGCATAGCACACCGGACCGCGCAGCAGGGCCGTCACACAATGTTTGAACCATTGGATGCACATCAGAATGGTTTGGTAGTCCCTGGCAGTGACGCGCCCATCTAGCACAAGTATGGGGCCAAGGGAATGCCATGATATGGCAGCCCAAACCATCACTGAGCCACCCCCATGCTTCACTCTGGGCATGCAACAGTCTGGGTGGTACGCTTCTTTTGGGCTTCTCCACACCGTAACTCTCACCGTGGGGAAAACAGTAAAGGTGGACTCATCAGAGAACAATACATGTTTCAAATTGTCCACAGCCCAAGATTTGCGCTCCTTGCACCATTGAAACCGACGTTTGGCATTGGCACAAGTGACCAAAGGTTTGGCTATAGCAGCCCGGCCGTGGATATTGACCCTGTGGAGCTCCCGACGGACAGTTTTGGTGGAAACAGGAGAGTTGAGGTGCACATTTAATTCTGCCGTGATTTGGGGAGCCGTGGTTTTATGTTTTTTGGATACAATCCGGGTTAGCACCCGAACAACCCTTTCAGACAGCTTCCTCTTGCGTCCAAGTTAATGTCTTGGTCACAGATGCGGCAGCAATACGTGCACCAACAATTTGTTCTCTTTTGAACTCTGGTATGTCACCCATAATGTTGTGTGCATTGCAATATTTTGAGCAAAACTGTGCTCTTACCCTGCTAATTGGACCTTCACACTCTGCTCTTATTGGTTCAATGTGCAATTAATGAAGATTGGCCACCAGGCGGGTCCAATTTAGCCATGAAACCTCCCACACTAAAGTGAGAGGTGTTTCAGTTTCATTGTCCAACCCCTGTATATATTGTATTTCACTTACTGAATTGAGTTACTGAAATAATTGTCTATACTTTTATTTATTAAGATTTAATTCTAGTGTTTATGTAAGGCAGAGGTTACAAATGTAAATGTTACAACCTTCTGTTTGGACCGTTTTTGCCTTTTCTTCTTTCTATTAAAAACGGCTCTAAGAGAAGAGGTGGAAACAACGCCCCCAAAATGACGCTTGTGGCCAAAAAGTGTATTATGACAGTAGTGGTTTAGGACTACCGTAGCAAATGAATGGGAAACGTTGACCGTCGGCTGTCGCCAATTAGCTCATTAGCTGCGTCTCAGATCGAAATACGCAGTTTGCAGCTCTGCAGACGCAAAGTTTTCCCGGTCGGCAGGTTTTGATGAAGACAAATCCTTTTCACTCAGAAGGTTTGATTTTAAAATCCCCAAGCGATGAGAGCCTACGACCAAGGAACTCAGAAGCTTTGCCTTTGACGGTCACGCCCACCACCAGGCGGGCGCCTTCTTCAACTTCTTCAGAAGTTGAACGATTCTAGTTATTAGGCGCCCGCCTATGCATTGAAAATGCATGGCGGAGGCCTTATGTTATGCACCTAATAAGGATTTCTTTATTATTATTATTATTGTTTATTAATCTTCCGTCACCGTTAATACAGCCCGAACCGTAGGGTCTACACCCACATACTATATATCGAAACGTTCGTCTCGACGCCGCGATCAGGGCTTTTTGTACTTGACGCCATTTCGACTTACGGTTGGAACAAAATTTGCAAAAAAACACCGAAAAATGGTCATTTTAAACGCTCTACTGTGTCCTCATGCTTTCACCTACAAACATCGTTTAACTTCCAGTTTGTAGATATATCTTTGAACTATTCAGAAGTGAAAACGGTATGTGGATATCTTTTATCGTTTTCTAATCACGCCATTTTAAGTTGCCATGGTGACAAAATTAACCAAACAACTTTAGCCCACTCGCTCAATTTTCACTCTACGTGCACAAATTATACATCAACACGTAGGTATTTCTGTCTGGATTCAGGAAATGTAACCCTCATTGGTGTAGGTCTTTTAGATTTCTTGCAAATCACCTCAGACCGGCAACAACCCCAAAGTGAAACTTATGCGAAAAAAACCAAACAACTTTAGCCTACTCGCTCAATTTACACTCTACGTAGACAAATTATACATCAAAACGTACGTCTTTTTGTCTGGATTCAGAAAATGTAACCCTCATTGCTGTAGGACTTATAGATTTTTTTCATCACGCCATTTTCACCTACCCTGGTGACAAAATTATCCAGAAACCAACAAACAACTTTAGCCTACTTGCTCAATTTTCACTCTACATGCACAAATTATACATCAAAACGTAGGTCTTCTTGTCTGGATTCAGGAAATGTAACCCTCATTGGTGTAGGTGTTTTAGATTTTTCGCAAATCACCTCAGACCGGCAACAACCCCAAAGTCAAACTTATGCGAAAAAGACCAAACAACTTCAGCATACTCGCTCAATTTTCACTCTACGTAGACAAATTATACATCAAAACGTAGGTCTTCTTGGCTGGATTCAGGAAATGTAACCCTCATTGGTGTAGGACTTATAGAAGTTTCACAAATCACCTCAGACCGGCAACAACCCCAAACCTTCCCCAAATTCAGCAAGTTGTTTGGGGGTTTTTTGTGCTGCAGCCATCCATCCAGGGCCGGTCAAAGCCATAGGCGTACTAAGGGGCTGCTTGGGCCCACCGGTGCAATGGGGGGGCCCCCAAATTTTTACAGGCCGAACCGTAGGGTGTACCCCCACTTACTATATATCGAAACGTTCGTCTCGACGATGCGATGCAGGCTTTTTGCACTTGACGTCATTTCCAGTTACGGTTGGAACAACATTTGCAAAAAAACACCGAAAAATGGCCATTTTCAACGCTCTACTGTGTCGTCATGCGTTCACCTACGAACATTGTTTAACTTCCAGTTTGTAGATATATCTTTGAACTATTCAGAAGTGCAAACGGAATGTGGATATCTTTTATCGTTTTCTCATCACGCCATTTTCAGTTACCATGGTGACAAAATTCTCCAAAAAACACAGAACAACTTTGGCCTACTCGCTCAATTTTCACTCTACGTGCACAAATTATACATCAAAACGTAGGTATTTCTGCCTGGATTTAGGAAATGTAACCCTCATTGGTGTAGGTGTTTTAGATTTTTCGCAAATCACCTCAGACCGGCAACAACCCCAAAGTGAAACTTATGCGAAAAACACCAAGCAACTTTAGCCTACTCGCTCAATTTACACTCTACGTAGACAAATTATACATCAAAACGTACGTCCTTTTGTCTGGATTCAGAAAATGTAACCCTCATTGCTGTAGGTCTTATAGATTTTTCGCAAATCACCTCAGACCGACAGCAACTCCAAAGTCAAAATTATGCAAAAAACAACGAACAACTTGAGCCTACTCGCTCAATTTTCACTGTACGTACACAAATTATACATCAGAACGTAGGTCTTCTTGTCTGGATTCAGGAAATGTAACCCGCATTGGTGTAGGTCTTATAGATTTTTCGCAAATCACCTCAGACCGGCAACAACCCCAAACCCTCCCCAAGTTGAGCGAGTAAGCTGCAGTTGTTTTCCGTCCTGCAGACAGCCAGCCAGGGCCGGTCAAAGCCATAGGCGTACTAAGGGGCCGCTTGGGCCCACCGGAGCAATGGGGGGGCCCCCAAATTTTCTTTTTTCTTTTTTTACAAGTAACAATTAAATTACTTCAGTTATACGCACCACCAGGCGGGCGCCTTCTTCAACTTCTTCAGAAGTTGAACGTTTCTAGTTATTATTATTGTTTATTAATCTTCCGTCACCGTTAATACAGCCCGAACCGTAGGGTCTACCCCCACATACTATATATCGAAACGTTCGTCTCGACGCCGCGATCAGGGCTTTTTGTACTTGACGCCATTTCGACTTACGGTTGGAAGAAGATTCGCAAAAAACCACCGAAAAATTGTCATTTTCAACACTCTACTGTGTCGTCATGCTTTCACCTACGAACATCGTTTAGCTTCCAGTTTGTAGATATATCTTTGAACTATTCAGAAGTGAAAACGGAATGTGGATATCTTTTATCGTTTTCTCATCACGCCATTTTCAGTTACCATGGTGACAAAATTCTCCAAAAAACACAGAACAACTTTAGCCTACTTGCTCAATTATCACTCTACGTGCACAAATTATACATCAACACGTAGGTATTTCTGTCTGGATTCAGGAAATGTAACCCTCATTGGTGTAGGTCTTTTAGATTTCTTGCAAATCACCTCAGACCGGCAACAACCCCAAAGTGAAACTTATGCGAAAAACACCAAACAACTTTAGCCTACTCGCTCAATTTAAACTCTACGTAGACAAATTATACATCAAAACGTAGGTCTTTTTGTCTGGATTCAGAAAATGTAACCCTCATTGCTGTAGGACTTATAGATTTTTTTCATCACGCCATTTTCACCTACCCTGGTGACAAAATTATCCAGAAACCAACAAACAACTTTAGCCTACTTGCTCAATTTTCACTCTACATGCACAAATTATACATCAAAACGTAGGTCTTCTTGTCTGGATTCAGGAAATGTAACCCTCATTGGTGTAGGACTTATAGAATTTTCGCAAATCACCTCAGACCGGCAACAACCCCAAACCTTCCCCAAATTCAGTGAGTTGTTTGGGGTTTTTTTTTTGTGCTGCAGCCATCCATCCAGAGCCGGTCAAAGCCATAGGCGTACTAAGGGGCTGCTTGGGCCCACCGGTGCAATGGGGGGGCCCCCAAATTTTTACAGGCCGAACCGTAGGGTGTACCCCCACTTACTATATATCGAAACGTTCGTCTCGACGACGCGATGCAGGCTTTTTGCACTTGACGTCATTTCCAGTTACAGTTGGAACAACATTTGCAAAAAAACACAGAAAAATGGCAATTTTCAACGCTCTACTGTGTCCTCATGCTTTCACCTATGAACATTGTTTAACTTCCAGTTTGTAGATATATCTTTGAACTATTCAGAAGTGCAAACGGAATGTGGATATCTTTTATTGTTTTCTCATCACGCCATTTTCAGTTACCATGGTGACAAAATTCTCCAAAAAACACCAAACAACTTTTGCCTACTTGCTCAATTTTCACTCTACGTGCACAAATTATACATCAAAACGTAGGTATTTCTGCCTGGATTTAGGAAATGTAACCCTCATTGGTGTAGGTGTTTTAGATTTTTCGCAAATCACCTCAGACCGGCAACAACCTCAAAGTCAAACTTATGCGAAAAACACCAAACAACTTTAGCCTACTCGCTCAATTTACACTCTACGTAGACAAATTATACATCAAAACGTAGGTATTTTTGTCTGGATTCAGAAAATGTAACCCTCATTGCTGTAGGACTTATAGATTTTTTTCATCACGCCATTTTCACCTACCCTGGTGACAAAATTATCCAGAAACCAACAAACAACTTTAGCCTACTTGCTAAATTTTCACTCTACATGCACAAATTATACATCAAAACGTAGGTCTTCTTGTCTGGATTCAGGAAATGTAACCCTCATTGGTGTAGGACTTATAGAATTTTCGCAAATCACCTCAGACCGGCAGCAACCCCAAAGTCAAAATTATGCAAAAAACAACGAACAACTTGAGCCTACTCGCTCAGTTTTCACTCTACATGCACAAACTTTACATCAAAACGTAGGTCTTCTTGTCTGGATTTAGGAAATGTAACCCTCATTGGTGTAGGACTTATAGAATTTTCGCAAATCACCTCAGACCGGCAACAACCCCAGACCTTCCCCAAATTCAGCGAGTTGTTTGGGGTTTTTTTGTGCTGCAGACAGCCAGCCAGCCAGAGCCGGTCAAAGCCATAGGCATACTAAGGGGCCGCTTGGGCCCACCGGTGCAATGGGGGGGCCCCCAAATTTTTACAGGCCGAACCATAGGGTGTACCTCCACTTACTATATATCGAAACGTTCGTCTCAACGACGCGCTGCAGGCTTTTTGTACTTGACGTCATTTCCAGTTACGGTTGGAACAAAATTTGCAAAAAAACACAGAAAAATGGCCATTTTCAACGCTCTACTGTGTCCTCATGCTTTCACCTACGAACATCGTTTAACTTCCAGTTTGTAGATATATCTTTGAACTATTCAGAAGTGCAAACGGAATGTGGATATCTTTTATCGTTTTCTCATCACGCCATTTTCAGTTACCATGGTGACAAAATTCTCCAAAAAACACCAAACAACTTGAGCCTACTCGCTCAATTTTCACTCTACGTAGACAAATTATACATCAAAACGTAGGTATTTCTGTCTGGATTCAGGAAATGTAACCCTCATTGGTGTACGATTTATAGATTCTTCGCAAATCACCTCAGACCGGCAACAACCCCAAACCCTCCCCAAATTGAGCTGCAGTTGTTGGTAGTTAGGCGCCCGCCTATGCATTGAAAATGCATGGCGGAGGCCTTATGCTATGCACCTAATAAGGGTTTCTTTATTATTATTATTATTATTATTATTATTATTATTATAGTACCGTTAATACAGCCCGAACCGTAGGGTCTACCCCCACATACTATATATCGAAACGTTGGTCTCGACGCCGCGATCAGGGCTTTTTGTACTTGACGCCGTTTCGGCTTACGGTTGGAACAAAATTCACCAAAAACCACTTCTTCAACACAGTTGACCTTTCAAAAATGCGCGGCTGAGCACGGTACTGGTGTTGTGGGGGAGTGGGTTAGGTGTCGGGCTGCAAAGCAGAAGATCGTAGGTTCGACTCCAAGCTGTGCCAATTTCAGAGAATTACATTTTCACCCAATATTTCATTTCCCTTTGGCTTTAAAAAACGATTTTTTCATTTAAATCAATAGCCAGATTAATTTATCCAGCATATATCTTAAATATACCAAATACAATATTTAATTTCCCTTTGGCTTTAAAAAACGATTTTTTTAAATTTAAATCAATAGCCAGATTAATTTATCCAGCATATATCTTAAATGTACCAAATACTACAATAAAACATAATCAAATTCATCACAATCTCTTCTGGAATAATAAAAAACATGTGATCAGAAAGAACAACATAGCAATATCAGTAGAAAAAGGAGGAACAAACGTTATTGATTTTAAAGTGATTAATGCCGTGATTAAATTACAATGGCTGCAGACTTTTATTAAAAATTAAAAGAGTTTATGGTTTATTTTCCCTTCACAACTTTATAAAAAAATTGGAGGAAGGAATTTCTCTTAAGATGTAACTTTGATCCGGCAAAATTACCGATTAAATTGTCAGACTACCACAGAAGCATTCCAAAAATATGTTAAAAGTTTTCATGTCTTGATTACGTTACTGGAAAATAACCATAAATTAATAAAGTAAATTTTATTTGTAACAAATGGAGACCGCGGGTTTGTTTTGGATGGACTTGCCTTATGATGACGTCATCGGGAAGCGCCCGAGCCGAACTGACCACTCGAGTCGGAGCCTATTTACACAGCTGCGATCAACAATTTTTTCGGAATACCAGAGGACTTCACCATTGACATTCGCAAGAGCTATTGCTGCGGCAACAATGCCCACGTACATGGCCATTGGATGTTCCAACACAACTGGTAAAATTGGAAAAAACATTGCTTATTTCAACTTTCCATGAGCTAACCGGGCTCGTAGCTGGATTGCCATCTTGAAGAGAGCTTGCCAGAGAGAAAACACGTCATATGCAGTGACCATTTCGAAGAAGAATGTTTTGAACATGACATGAGAGCAAGGATTTTCGGTAAGTTATTTTTAAATTTTAAATTTTTACATTAGAATTTGCAGGGATTTTACCGACCAGAGGGGCGGAGGGATACCACATGTGATGTGATATCCCTCCGCCCCAGCATGTGCTGAAAGCTTTTATATTTTAATATTTATAGAATTACCACCTGCCCTATTTACTAGGGGGCAAATATATAACTTAAGTCACTTCAGCGATCTCTCCTCCGCTGTGTGTGTGTCTGTCGGCAAAGCCGTGCTGCGCGGAGCGCGCCGCGCACACACACACACACACACATTGAGCGCGCAGCGAGACAGGCAGGGTCCGAAATTAACACTCGCCACTCGCCAAATTTCCCGTTTGGCGAGTGAATTTCAGAGGGTTAGCTACCACATGGCGAGTAAATCTTTGTACCAAATAAATAAAAAATAAAATAAAAATAACAAAGCCCATATGGGCTGCGGATGATCCGTTCACAGAGCTCCGACGAGACCCGCCTTCTGCGGAGCTGCACTGTAGCTCACAGCTGGACTGCTTTTGCTCCGAGTCTTGGGGGGAATAAAAGCCTGGCGCCCCGCGGTCTTTATAATATGGTGGTTGGGAGGGGGGGAGACTGCAGTTTAGCATAGTAGCATATGAAGTCTTCTGAATTGAGAGCGTCGGAACCAATCTGAGCGCGCAGCGAGACAGGTATTCAGCGTTTAAACTTGACATGCGCGCTCAACTTTCAAACTGTGCTCAAACACTACCCTCGCGCTCGGCTCTGTTTGCTCGCGTGCGCAACCTTCTCTCCTTCCAGGCTAAACGCCAGTTGTGCGCTCGATCGTTTGTTAATCCGTTTGCTTGGTTCTGTCTCACTGATTTCGATTATACACTGGAGTGCGGATTTTGCCGAAAAACTGAAGTCCCTGGCCGCCATCTTGCTACTCCCTACTCTCACAGAATCCCAATGGATTTGGCCGCCATCTTGCTACTCCCTACTCTCACAGAATCCCATAGAATTTGGTTGCAACAACAAGCAGTTCTCTGGCTATGTGAAAACGTTTCACATGTAATTTTACAGTCAGTGGATGTACTAACACTATCAACTTCTAGAAAATTATGTGCTGAAATATTTTATATGTTATTCATATCATATTATATATAAGTGAGTGTGTGTGTGTGTGTGTGTGTGTGTGTATGTGTATGTATATATATATATATATATATATATATATATATGTATATGTATATGTATATGTATATATATGTATATATATGTATATGTATATATATGTGTGTGTACATTTTTTAATAACACCAATTTTCCATGCTGCTTGGATGCAGACCTTCTCCTGTCGGCTGTTTTTTTTGGTGAGGCTTAGTTGCTAAAGGAGGCCGATCTGACACATGGCCTTTGGTGAGCTTTGGTGACATTAAGTATTGGCACTAGGGTTGGGTATTGTTAGGAACCTCACGATTCGATTCGATTTCGATTATTGCTGTTGCGATTCGATTCGATATTGATTTAAAGTTCTGAAGACACAAATGATTGTATATAATGTTGACATTTTTAAAATATTTATTTTCATACAAACTTCTGAAACATCACATTTCTGAGCAAAGAAACAAACTTGTTAATGCAATGTGCTTAAAGTAGAAAACTGTTCTTAATAAACAATAAATAAAGTGCATGTAAAATAAAATTAGGCATAGCTTATCTCTTGAAAGTCTAATATAAATAAAAATGCATTTCAATAACATCTGTGCATATGTGTGCAGATTTAAACACAAATCATAGGGTTGTATTCAACTGAATTACACTGAATAAGTTTAGTGCTTGTAAACATTCTTAGCTTAAATTAACCTCTAATTTTTAAACATATCTTAAACTGAACTATAGTACTGTAGCCAGAAATAAAGAATTGTACTGTAACCGTACAGTTCTTCATTTCTGGTTACAGACTAAGTGGGCACGTGGAGATTCTTGTTTAGAAAAAGCAGCTGATTCACATGCTCAGGCTTCAATGCACTTCTCTGGGCTGTGACTATGTCACCTAGATCATTCAGCAGCTAAGTTCCTCTTCATGCAGCCTTGATGTTCTCCCCACAGCTTTCTTTAAAAAAGTTTTACCTGGCATAGCGTCTGATTTGACCCAGATAATAAACACGTCCCTTCTGTCAGGTGTTTTCCCCCAGTCCCTAAAAACAGCAATTATCAAACCACTGTTAAAAAAGAACAATTTAGACAATGCACTTCTCTGACATCCATATAAATACAGACTGTGGAAGAACCACCGTGCTGGTTCTATTGGACCTCAGTGCAGCATTCGATACTGTCGAAAACTGTTCTTAATAAACAATAAAAAATAAAGTGCATGTAAAATAAAATTAGGCATAGCTTATCTCTTGAAAGTCTAATATAAATAAAAATGCATTTCAATAACATCTGTGCATATGTGTGCAGATTTAAACACAAATCATAGGGTTGTATTCAACTGAATTACACTGAATAAGTTTAGTGCTTAACATATCTTAAACTGAACTATAGTACTGTAGCCAGAAATAAAGAATTGTACTGTAACAGTACAGTTCTTCATTTCTGGTTACAGACTAAGTGGGCACGTGGAGATTCTTGTTAAAAAATAAAGTGCATGTAAAATTAGCAAATTTTGTGTTGCAAAAAAGTTTATATACATATATATTAATACCTTTTTTGGAGATCCCTGCACATAGCAGTCTTCATTTCCTTCACCACTGCAGAGTCACTGGATGATGGTTGCATCTCCTCTAGAAGTCTTTCTTTTAGAGGTGCAATGACAGACAGAGTTGGGGTGCTTTCCTGAGACATCACCAAGGTGGGTTTCTTTAATGGCTTCAGAGCCTGTGCAATATCCTCTGCTGCGGTAATGTCTGTCTCTGTAAGGGAGCATAGATCTTTTTCCTGCTTTCGCACTTCAGGTGCAAGTAATGCAGCAGAGACAGCTGGTTGTTGTTCCAAAAATCTCTCCAGCATATCTAAAGTGCTATTCCATCTCGTAGAGACATCAGTCACTAACTTGTGTTGTGGGAGGTCCTACAACTTTTGATTCTTTTTGAGTGCATGACAGACCAAAGTGCTTCGATGAAAAAAAGCAGAGATGCGCCTCACTCTGCCCAGAAGCCGTGTGACTGCAGTGGTTTTAAGAGCAGCCTGCCAAGCCAAGTTGAGCACATGGGCAAAGCAGCCAACATGCAACAGATCAGTGAGACCGACAGCTCTAGCATGTTAGCCGCGTTGTCTGTAACAACAGCAGGCACTTTTCCGGTTATGCCCCATTCATTTATTGCCTCTGTCAACAAGTTTGCTATATTGCTACCTGTATGACTTCCATGAAGGGGTCTAGTCTGAAGCACATTTGACACCAATTCCCACTCGTTCGATATGAAATGAGAAATTATGGTTACGTAGGGGTCGGTTGCTCTCGAGGTCCAGCCATCACACGTCAGAGCAACTCTTTCGGCCGACTTTAATGACTCCAAAACGTCTGTCTTCACCTCTGTATACAGTGATGGCACAGCGACTTCTGTCATGTATTTAGGTGTTGGTATTGCGTAACGTGGTTCAAGTGTTTTTAGCATATTCTTAAAACCCGTGTTTTCAACAACACTGTACGGTCGTAGGTCCTTGCAAATAAACACGGCTACAGACTTTGTGATTTTCTGTGCACGGGCAGAGCTTGGCGGAAGTTTAGAGATGAATGATTTGTCGATTTGTGTCTGTTTGGAGTCAACAGGTTGTGCTTCGGGTTTTTGTAGAGCATCTGCGTGGTATCTGGTTAAGTGGTTGCGCAGATTTATCGTGTTGCTGCAGTACTTTAATTCTCTCTGGCACAGCCTACATACCACCTTGCTTTTGTCAACTTCTTGAGTTCCACATTTAGACGGGAAAGCAAAATGAGCGCAAACATCTGACTTAAAAGTGGACGGAGTTAGCTTTCTACAGCTGCTCGCCATGACTTCTTCTTTCCTTCTTCTTCTTTTTTCAAGCTCGCCATGACTGTTGTTATGCGCTCAGGTGCTCAGCACAGTGACCAAACTCGCAGCGCCCCCAACGTGTCAGGAGGTGAATCGATTCTGAGGAGCCCCCAAATCGATTATGAATTTTGCGTGAAATTATTGCGATGCATCGATTCTTCAATTATTTTACCCACCCCTAATTGGCACCCTTTTTGAGGAACTTCCCAGTACAGGATTTGGACCTAACTAACAGAGTACAATCACCCGGTCATACTGGAAACAACCATGTTAGCGGCTAACGCTTAACATGTTGCTAACCGGAAGTAGCTCTAGGAAGGTCTCACCAACTTCTGCTTCACAGAGTTTGTACTTCCTTTAGTAGTTTGTAATGCCTTTAACATTTTTATTCACATATTTCATTTTTTCATGCTACATTGAAGTATTTAATCATGTTTTAATAACACCAATTTTCCATGCTGCTTGGATGCAGACCTTCTCCTGTCGGCTGGTTTTGACAAAGACAAATCCTTTTCACACTCAGAAGATTTGATTTTAAAATCCCCAAGCGATAAAAGCCTACGACCAAGGAACTCGGAAGCTTTGCCTTTGACGGTCACGCGCACCACCAGGCGGGCGCCTTCTTCAACTTCTTCAGAAGTTGAACGTTTCTAGTTGGTCATGTTATGTACCATTATAAGAAAATTCAATAAAAAGATAATAAAAAAAAGAGAATCTATAGAAAGAGATAAAGTTAATAACGAGGAGACCATCAAAACTCAAATCTCTTTGTCTTTGCAAATGAGGAATTGTCAAATATACCAGTTGAAACACCCAAACAACTGTTAATCCTGTTGATTTAGACATCCTGACAATGAAAGTGGATTGAGAAGAGTTTATCAGTTTTGAGCGCACGCGCGTGATGTTTAAACGCTGAATACCTGTCTCACTGCGCGCTCAAACAAAATACACAAATATCGCTCCAGAAGTGGGTATACGTAATTCTAACTGAAAAATAAGTGAGTATACGGCGTATACCCGTGTACACCCTGGACTACACTGTCCGACTTCATGTGAGACCGTAAAGCATTGACACCCATTGTGCAAAGCTTAATTTTTTTTTACAAACACGGCAAAATTCTTCATCATCTTTACCGTCGACAGGCTGCAGCCATGTCCCGAATTCCTCGTTTTCCATCCGCTTTTGTTGAAATTAGCATTTTCCCATTCTCTAGCTCTTTCTCCGCCTCGAGTCCCTTTTCCGAACATTGTAAAAACATACGGCTTTACGATCAACCGGAAGCAGTTCCGCGCACAACGCGGAATCAGTTATATCTGATATAATATATCTGACGAAACTTCTTTTATGACCGTATTTCTTTAGAAAAAAATAACAAATTTTTAATGCCACAGATAATCACATTTAATGACTTTTAATGGCAATTAAGGCCTTAATTTAAAAATAAAATTCATTTAATGACTTTTAATGCCCCGCGGAAACCCTGAGAAGAAACACTTTCTAAATCATTGTTTTTCAACATTAAACTTGAAAGCAACACTTTTAATTAACAACAGTTAATTTATGTCCAGTATGCTAGAACAGTGCAAATAATAATAATAATAATAATACATTTTATTTCAAGCGCCTTTCAAAACACTCAAGGTCACTGTACATGTAAAAACAATAAATGGTAAAAGCAGTCGTCATAATTAAAAGAAACAACACAAATTACACAGAGGAAAGTAATATAAAATCATAATGAAAAGGCAATCTTGAACATGTGGGTTTTGAGTTTGGATTTGAACACGGGTAAAGACTCGGTATTGCAGATGTCAGGGGGGAGAGAATTCCAGAGTATGGGCGCAGAGCGTGAAAAAGCTCTGCTCCCCATAGTTTTAAGACGGGCTGAAGGAACAACTAAGTGAGTGGTAGAAGAAGATCTAAGAATGCGGGAGGGAATAGAAATTTGAAGTAAATCAGAAAGGTATGGAGGGGAGAGATTGTGAATAGCTTTAAAAGTAAGTAGGAGGATTTTGAACTGAATTCTATACTTCACAGGTAGCCAGTGGAGCTGCTGCAGGACTGGGGTGATGTGATGAAAAGAGGGGGTTCTAGAAATGATGCGAGCTGCTGAGTTTTGTACTGACTGAAGCTTGTGAATGGATTTTTGAGGAAGACCGAAAAGAAGAGAATTACAGTAATCGATGCGGGAAGTGACCAGACTATGAACAAGAGTGCAGGTGGAGCTAGTGGAGAGAGAGGGGCGAAGGCGATTGATATTGCGTAAGTGAAAGTAAGCGGAGCGGGTTAGGTTGTTAATGTGAGAGGAGAAGGACAAGGTACTATCAAGGATGACACCCAGACTCTTGACCTGAGGTGAGGGGGAAATTATGGAGTTGTCAAATGAAAGGGAGAAACTGTCAGCTTTGGATAAAGTAGATTTTGTTCCCACTAAGAGGATTTCAGTCTTGTCATTATTCAATTTAAGAAAGTTGGAGGTAAACCAGGATTTTATTTCGGTTAAGCAGGAGATTAATGAAGGAGGTGGGAGTGAAGAGTTTGGTTTACAAGAAAGATAGAGCTGGGTGTCATCCGCATAACAGTGAAAATTGATGTTGAATTTCCTAAAGATATTGCCAAGGGGGAGAATGTAGATGATAAAGAGTAGGGGTCCTAGAACAGAGCCTTGGGGAACACCGGTGGTAACTGGAGAGGAGTTGGAACGATATGACTTAATCTGAACAAATTGAGTGCGGCCAGAAAGATAGGATTGAAACCAGGCTAGGGGAGTGTGAGTGATGCCAATTGTATAAAGTCGATGGAGTAGGGTAGAGTGTGAAACTGTGTCGAAGGCTGCACTTAGATCAAGAAGAATGAGGATGGAAATTAGACCAGAGTCAGCTGCTATTAAAAGATCATTGATTATTTTTAAGAGGGCGGTTTCAGTGCTATGACGGGGACGGAAGCCAGACTGGAACTGTTCGTAAAGGTTGTTGTGAGTTAAGTGAGAATGAAGTTGAGAAGCGACTGTTTTTTCCAATATTTTTGAAATAAAAGGTAAATTTGAAATTGGCCTGAGATTATTGTAATTGTTGGGATCTAGTCCAGGTTTCTTCACAATAGGAGTGATAACAGCAGTTTTGAAAAGAGATGGAACAATTCCAGAACCAAGAGAGGAGTGAATGATGGCAGTTATGAAGGGGAGAAGAGCGTGGAGGCAGGATTTGACCAGGGCAGACGGGATAGGATCAAGTGGGCAGGTGGGAGATTTAGATTTGTTGATAAAATCAGAAATATCGGAGAGGGTTGGTAGATGAAAGCTGCAAAAAGGCTGGCAGGGTGAAGGGGTTATAGGGGAAGGGGGTGACAGGATAGGAGGCAGGCACTGGTGAATTATTTTGATTTTATCATTGAAAAACTGCATAATCGAATTGCAGGCGTCAGTTGAACATAGGTGGGGAGGAAGAGAAGCTGGGGATTTGAAAATATTGTTAAACACCAAAAACAGAGTCCGAGAATTACTTTCGTGTGAGCAGATCAGGTTGGAGTAGTAAGTGGATTTAGTTTTGGTGATTAGTTCTTTGTATTGAGTTATCTGAGTTATATACATTTCGCTGTGAATTGTTAAACCGGTTTTCTTTTTAAGTCTTTCAAGTTGACGGCACTTAGCCTTCATGGTCCGGAGTTCGGGGGTAAACCAGGGGGCGGAGTGGGAAAAGGTGACAGTCCGGGATTTTGTTGGGGCAAGGAGGTTCAAAATATCATTTAAGCAGTTATTGTATTGAGATGTCAGTTCATCCGGTGAGGAAGAAGGATCCAGGATTAAAGTTCTTAGGATGTGTGAAGATAGAGTGTTCAAGTTAATGTTCTTAATGTTCCGGTATGAAAGGAGCCGTGGGGTCTTTGCTGTGAAGAGACGAGGGGAAATGCTGAATAAAAGGAGGAAATGATCAGATATGTGAAGATCCTCAGCTGAACAGTTAGAGGGGGTGAGACCAGAGCAACAAATTAGGTCAAGAATATGACCTTTAGAGTGTGTTGGAAAATTTGAAAACTGATCAAAACCAAAATTATCCAGACAAGATAGAAAATCTCTGGTGAGGGGAAGGTTAAAATTGTCCATGTGAATATTAAAATCCCCCACCAATATTACATTGGGTGAGAGAGAGGAGAGGAGGGTTAGAAGATCTGTTAGTTCATTTAAAAAGTCACTGTGTGGCTTGGGGGGGCGATAGACGGCCGCAACAATGGTAGGTGTAGGGCCAGAAAGTGTACAGGACAGGCATTCAAATGAGCTGTAGGAAGGCACAGTGACGGGAACCACTTTCCATTTCTCGTTGTAGAGTACCGCGAGACCGCCTCCTCGGCGCGTCACGCGGGGCTGGCAAAGGTAAACAAACCCAGGTGGAGTGGAGTCATTTAGTTGTGAGTAGTTATTAGGCTGTTGCCAAGTTTCCGTTAGAATGAGAAAGTCCAGTTCACGGTCAACAAGGATATCTTGGACGAGATGACCCTTGTTTGTAAGCGAGCGGATATTGAGGAGACCGAAGTTGAGGGTGATGTTTTGGAGTTTGACTGGAGGCTTAGCCGACCTAGCTGGGCTGGCTAGCACGCTGTGGTTCACAGTCCGATGGGATTTACGTTGAGAGCGGCGAGTTGTGGACCAGTAGGATTTAACAGGTTTGGAGTCGCTGGGATGGAAGAGTCGGCGAGATCCGCGGTGTGTGTATTTCCGGCGGGGTAGGAGAGCAATATCAGGGTAGAGGTTTAAAGATGCCGGCGGAGGTTCAGTCAGAAGTGAGCGGATGCGGAGGAGCTCTGTTGCGGTGTACTGGATTAGACCAAATCCAGGACGGAGAAGAGGCAGCATGAAGATCAGGATTATTACGGTCCAGGTGAAAATCTGTGGAGGCCACATCATTTGTAGCAGCAGCTGGTC
This sequence comes from Fundulus diaphanus, assembly GCA_037039145.1. Taxonomy (NCBI): domain Eukaryota; kingdom Metazoa; phylum Chordata; class Actinopteri; order Cyprinodontiformes; family Fundulidae; genus Fundulus; species Fundulus diaphanus. The sequence goes on along the minus strand of CM073137.1, from coordinate 51,216,870 downwards.
CGGAGGGTCGAAGGGCTGGATAGAGAGGCAGGTAAGATTACACTTTTGCCGAAACTTGACGAAGCATGAAGAGTATCCGTAACAAAGTTTCAGAGTAGCTCCAAGCGTTGGGTTGTGGAGGATTGTTAATTTAGTCCATGAAATTATTCACAAAAAATTGTAGAGCACAGCTGTCGGAGAGTAGCGGCGCCAGAAATCACGCCAGCGTCCACTCACGCGAGAACGCAGAAATTTGCCTTTCAGTGGAGTTTTGTGTAGGATCTCTCCTGGTACTCAAAGTACTTCCAAGAACAATATCTACTGTTTACTGGACATTCATTTGACCTCCAAATGGCTCAATGAGCTCAGCAGATAAAGAATAACCTTAAAATAAAGCTTGTGTAGAAAACTTTACTCACTTTAACATAAACTCTAGGGTTTTGTCTCTCTGGTGCATTTTGGTTAAAAGAAGTATGTTCTTTATTCATGAAGTTACTCACAGTAGGTACAGTAGCCAGGACCTTTACTCAAGTAAGAATAGTGATACTTGAGAAACAATATGACTCAAGTAAAAGTAAAATGTACAGTGCTGTGAAACTATTCCTAAAAATACATTTTGTTCAAAAACTTACACAGTAAATGTAACTAGTTACTAAATGGTCCTGTTAATATGGGTTGAAAGCAACTCTTTTTTTTTGCAGCTCTAGTGGCTTGCTTTTATTCACAGTAGACTGACAGGAAGGGGGTAGAGGAAGGGGAGAGACATGCAGCAAAGGACCACAGGTTGGATTTGAACCCGTGTCGACTGCATCGAAGACTAAAGGCCTCCAAACATGGGTTGCGCTGCCCGCTACGCCACGAGTGCGCCCCAAAACCAGCTCTAAACAGGTGGGTTTTCAGTCTCGATTTAAAGGAACTCAGTGTTTCGGCTGATCTGCAGTTTTCTGGAAGTTTGTTCCAGATTTGTGGAGCATAGGAACTAAATACTGCATCTCCATGTTTAGTTCTGGTTCTGGGTCTGCAGATTAGACCAGAACCAGAAGATCTGAGTGGTTTGGAGGGTTGATACAGCAACAATAGGTCTTTAATGTAGTTTGGTGCTAATCCGTTCAGTGATTTATAGACTAACAGAAGTATTTTAAAGTCTATTCTCTGAGCTACACGGAGCCAGTGTAAGAACTTCAGAACTAGGGTGTTGTACTCTATCTTCCTGGTTTTAGTGAAAACATGACCAGCAGCATTCTGGATCAGCTGCAGTTGTCTGATTGATTTTTTGGGTAGACCCGAGAAGGCACCATTACAGTAATCAATGCGACTAAAGAGAAATGCATGGATGAGTTTCTCCAGATGTCGATGGGACATCAGTCCTTTAATCCTGGAAATGTTCTTCAGGTGATAGAAGACTGACTTTATAACTGTCTTCATGTGTCCTTGGAGGTTCAGGTCTGAGTCTATCACTACACCCATATTTCAGGCCTTATCACTAGTTTGCTGTTGTAATAACTGAAGCTACTGACTGGTTCTAGTTTGTTCCTCTTTAGGTCCAAAGATAATAACTTCAGTTTTGTTTCTGTTCAGCTGGAGAAGGTTTTGGCACATCCATGTCCATCTATTTGTTCTAAGCATCCGTTTAGTGCTTGGATGGGTTCAGAGTCACCTGGTGACATCGTAATGTAGAGCTGAGTATCATCTGCGTAGTTATGGTAACTAATCTTGTTTCTAGTTATAACCTCAGCTAGTGGGAGCATATAGATATTGAATAGAAGGGGTCCTGGGATTTACTCTTGGGGTAACCCACATGTGACTTTTATCCACTCTGATGAGAAGTTACCTATTGACACAAATAAGTCCCTGTTCTTTAGGTAGGATTTTGAACCAAATGAGTGATGTACCAGAGAGTCCAACACAGCTAAGTGAGTTTTTCAGTTTTGTTTCAAGTTTTTCAGTATCGTTAGCAAAATCTTTGCTTACTTTGAAAATTAGGAGATTTCTCTATAGAAAGAGAAACAAGTGAACAATTCCACAACCATCCATCCATCCATCCATCCATCCATTTTCTAACATGTCTATCCCTTGTGGGGTCGTGAGGGGTGAGGGTGCCTATCTCCAGCTGTCAATAGGCGAGAGGCGGGGTACACCCTGGACAGGTCACCAGTCTATCGCAGCGATTCTACAACCATTAAGTGCTATCTTTTTGGTGACCAAATACACTCTCTCTCACCCCATTTGCATATCCTCTGACAACTCCCCCTTTCCCTCCGTCCATTCATCCATCTCTCTAGTGTAACAGTGGCCCAGCGTGTTTTTTCCTCTGTTCTGGCAAATAACATGCCTGGGTAGCTAATTCGAGAGGTTTGCACTGTTAAAGTCAACCAGAATGATCATCAGAGAGTCAAGATTATTTCCTTCATGTCTGTTATCATGTCAGCGAGCTATCCTTCTGCCTCATGCAGAAGGGGGGATATAGGCTCCAACCAGAATGAACGAGGAGAACTCCCTCAGTGAATAAAAGGATTTACCCTAAACCAGGGGTTCCCAAACTTTTTTAGCCGCGCACCCCCTTCCATGTCCCAGCCGGGTTGACGCACCCCCAAGATTTATATATATATATATATATATATATATATATATATATATATATATATATATATATATATATATATATATATACAGTGATGGGCAGTAGCGCCGCTACATGTAGCGAAGCTATTAGTTAAACTACATTTTCCAGTAGCTTGACCGTAGCGTCGCTGCTTTATGAATCAAGTAACTTTCCTGTAGTGACGTTATTTTTTTGATCAAGTAGCGACGTAGCGTCCACAAACGCTACAAAATCCAGGACATAACTAAGAAATGAAACCAGGTTTGCTATTTTGAAACAACATTCAGAGTGAACAATCAATCAGAGTTGTTGGTTGGACATGTTCGTGCGCGAGCTTCTACTCTGCCTCTCCTGTCTGTTATGGCAAGCCGATGAGGCCAATTATCGTCCGTACAATAACGCGCAGTTCCAACCAGTATTTTACGCTAGCGCGCGTTTTTTACGTCACCGCGCGTTTCCAGCCAGAACGCACGTTGACGTAGAAAACGCGCGCTCGCGTAAAATACGTGCGGTGGCGTTAATAACGTTTGGTGGCGTTTTTTTGCATATTATAAAGAAGATGCACTTTCCTTTCTGATCCTGTCTAAATCCTGCTTAGTTCAATAATAAAGTCTGATATTACACAAAACTCACTCTGCTTGTTCTCCCTACTTATGCCCTTGGTACAGAAGATAAATGAAATCTTTAACAGAAATGTTATTAATTCTGACAATATTATCATGTGAATATAAATACAAAGCATACAGAAAATGCAGCTTTATTAAGTGACCTGGTTTATTTTATTTAGCTTTTAATTTCTTTTCAACATTTAGTTCTACTACTTGGCTTGTGCTTTGGTAGTTTCATGTTTAAAATGACAAAAGAAATATGAAAAAGCTTATGGTGCTTCTTCTTTCTGCCTTTCCCCAACGATCAGGGACCTCCTGGTTGTGTCTGGTGCTGCAGTGTTCTTATTGGGTAAAACACCTTTAAATCTAGTGGCTGAGCACATAAAAGACAACCTCCTGATAATATAGTATGCAAAAAACGCCACCAAACGTTATTAACGCCACCGCACGTTTTATTTCTAGCAGTAATTACTTCAGTTTGTATTTTATTATGCTGCTCATAAAGCAATGTCTACACTGTGTTAGGTCATTGGCTGATCTTTAATAAATGTTTTAACCAGTGTATCAGACTCATTTTGAATTGATCTGACATTAGGTTGGTACAACGTTAAGTAGCTTCTGATGTAGTTAAGCTACTTTTAACACATTTGTGTAACTTAGCTTGCTATATTTCTATAGGTGGTAGCTTTTGTGTAGTGAAGCTTAATTTATTGTTGAGTAGCTAATAGCTTAGCTCACTACACTGGACAAGTAGCTTGCCCAACACTATATATATATATATATATATATATATATATATATATATATATATATATATATATATATGTGTGTGTGTGTATATACATATATATATATGTGTGTGTGTGTGTATAAATAAATAAAACGGTTGCAGTTACAACTCAAACGTCGTAACAACGCTTCTAAATCTGAGTATGACGCACAATTTCACGCCGCAAAATACAAACACGAAGCAGTTTGATTTTTGTCTGATGACGAGCGAGCGAGCGAGAGAGAAAGAACTGGTAAAGCAGCACAGAGTAACAATAACTCTAGCGCTCCATAAAGATGTTATTAATCAGAGAAATCTTTCTGATTGTTTCACAGCAGTTACCTTCAGCAGGTAAACACGCCCACAGCAACACACCTCAGCTCCCCCAGCCCGTTTCTGTCTGAATATGCGCTAAAACCGCCTCTTTAAAATGATCTGCACGGCGCAGTCTACGCCTTTCTGAATCGCCATGAGAAGTATTACACATCTATGCGTGAGCATAATCAATATTATCATCAATATTATATAATTTATCAATAAAGTCTAATAAGGATCATTACAATACATTTATATTTATTGATTAAATTAACAGTTTTTTGAGCTTTATAAAAGAAATGCTTTTTTACACATCTTTATTGTGTGGGGGGAAAAAAACACGGTCAGACGCCATTACAGTTTTTGCCTCGCGCACCCCCTAGTGGCAGCTCGCGCACCCCTGGGAAACCCTGCCCTAAACAGACTCACTTTAGGTGAGGACTGTAGCAGAGTAACATCTGAGCATGAGTCTTCAGTGATATAAAAGCAAATCCCTCCTTTGCTTTTCCCCTGAGAGCTCTGCACTGATCTGCACGAAACAGCTGGAAACCTGGTAGTAGAGGAGCACTATCTGGGATGTGCTCGCCTGGCCAGGTTTCTGTGAAACAGAGCGTGGTAGATCAGTGAATCCTTTTGGGGAAAGGAGGGACATTCAGTAGAACTTTCCGAGCTGATTGGGCGAAGCGACACCTAGTGCCCATCTACCAAAGGATGGTTTTAGCCAATCACAGTATCAAATGACAATGTAAGCAGCAGACACCATGAGAAACCACAACATGTTACGCTAGTGAAGGCACTTCTTGCTGTTTTTCTTTCAAATATAAAATTGTGGATTCTAACAAAACAGATATGATAGCAGTAGCTACACGTGCGTCCTCCTGTGGTGCCATGTTTATTTTGGATCGGCTGTGGGCTTGGAAGCTCTTGCTTTTGTCACAGCTGGTATGTCTCGTCTTAAACTATAATCCTGCAACGGGATTGGCCCAAACCTTTTTTTTGTGCAAAGGAGGAGCAGTTTCTCCATTTTGTCCACCAGGGACTGGATATTCGCCAGATGTATGGATGGAAGCGGAGCGACTAGTCCCTACCAGCGGAGTTTGACCATTTTCTCTGTCTGTTTGCCTCGCCTGTGTCTTTGGAAGATCCCAACAGAGCTGTCACGCTTCCGACCAGGATCTCAGAGAAGATCCCTGGTTCAATAAAAGGTGGAGAGAAACTGACCAGAGTCGAATCCCTGGTGTTAAGGAGTTGCTCTCTGTTAGAAGTAGCAGCAGTGTGGAAGCAGGAAACAACAGGAAAATACACAGAAAACAAGCGAGTGAAGTACCGAGGTGGCCATCCGCGGCAACATGAAATCTTCCCACGGTAGAGCCTCTGATGTGCCTTTACACTTTTGTAATTTTAGTTGATCAAAATGGAAGTATTGAAATGTGTAAAATCATCATGAATACATCATACTAATACTCGGAACTGATGTGTGCACATTTATGTTTTAGTAAATGCAGTCTAATGGAGCTTTGTGAGGTCTTTGTAATTGTGATCTGAACTTCAACTGCAATATAAGTAGGAAAACAGCCGCCTCAGGCTTAGTAGCTGTACAAAAGTGACCTATTTTCTACAAGGCCCCATGTCTGTAGGTACTGTGATAGATGCTTTTAGACATTCTTCCCTCTCCCCATCATTGTTTCCTGCCTCAGATATGGGACACTCTGCAATGTGTGTGTGCTTGAGTAGTCCAGCATTCTGAACTATTACTAGTTAGCCTTGCCTAAAAGTTTAAACTAAAAATTTGTGCTTTCATAGTGTTCTTGCACACACACGCACACACACACACACGCACACACACACACACACGCGCGCACACACACCCACACACACACACACACACGCACACACATATAATATCAAAAGGTAAAAGAAAGCAAAGAGAAAGAGGACAGAAGACCTTAAAAAGCAAATCACATGCAGCATGACTAAGCAAGAGAAACTTGAAGGCTGATTGATCAATTAATAATATATAAATAACTAAGTGAATAAATAAGCACATCAACAGCTGCAGAAGGTTAGCTTGATCAGGGCCTATATTTTCTGTTAAAGGTGGGGTCCTCTGTCCCACTCCAGGAAAAATCTTAAAAGAATCTTCTCTTCACTTTGCCCTTTTTTCATTAAAAGTATGTTTCATCACAACCTTTCCTCTTTGTTGCCTCAGAAATATGTTGGTTCCAATCCCTTTTACTGAATAAAGTTAATCATGCAACATGCAGTGACCAAATGTCCTCTTTCCCCCAGCTCCTCTTTTAAAAACAAAAAAATGAATCAAGCCGGGATTCAAATTTATTCCTTTCACATTAAGAAAAATATGGCTTTCACAGTACTTCTCTGTCATTTCTCAAACACATGACCTGTGAGGAGTTTAAGGTTTACCTAATGAGCAATCAGCAACTCTTGGAAATGGTTGATTTAACTTACTTTTCTTTAAGTTTCTTCCTTACATCCACAAAGTATGTTGTGTAAAATATCTGCAATTGTTTTGAGCTAAATGTTTTTATTTCATTTTACTTTGCTATTATTGTTCTATTTAGGGTCGTGTGTTGAATAGTATGAATGGTCATTTGGCCAAAATTTGTCTGCTGGTGGGAAAAAAAGCCACACCACTGAAAGAGTGCAGTGTTTCAGATGCCAAAACTGAATATGATTGAAAAGGACTTTTATTCTAATTTTTTGTGAGCAGTTTTTTTGTATCATCCTGGATGATTAGAAAGATGTTTACTGAATGAGTTGAAGAAAAAGAAAGTCCATCCTTGTCCTTGGAAAGTCCATCTTTTGACCCCTATTACTAATGGCCTAATTGTACTATGGCATCCTTTGTTCATTCATTTTAGTCTTGTGAAAGGACAACAAAGCATTTTAGCAATGAGTGTGGACACATTTGTATGTGTTACCCTCACCCTGTGCACAGACACAAATGTGCTCCCAAATGTGCTCTGTTTAAGCAACTTAAAGTCGAACGCTTCAGATGACATGGGGATAGGACAGGGCATGTAATAAATACAGCTGGTAAAATAAACATTGATACTAGCTACGTTTACATGGAAAAAAGTAATCGGAATAAAGGGATTAAGTTCAATTGGAATGAAATTGTAATCGGAATGAGAGGGGTGGCTTATGCCAATTGATAATCTGATCAATATGCACATTAAAGCTTGTCAGGCTCAAGTTATTCAAGGTGTAGCAAACTGACCCGAGTGCGCATAAGCCCCTGATGTAAATGTGACGTATTTCCACGTTGTGGAGTGGCTGAAATACATCGGGAAGCAAAACCGTCGGCGCTCCTGATATAACCTTTCTGTTCTTTTTTTTTTTTTTTCTCCCAGTGTCCTGTCTAGCAATGTGGCAATAAGAATTGATGTCTTAATGCCAAATAGAGCTCGACAGATTTTGCTTTCACAAGGGGAGCAAACATGTAAATAGCTTTATTGTGATTCCTGCAGGGAGAATTTCAAATTATATGGACACTACAATGGGAAAGTAGGAGAGTAAAGGAAGAACAAGAAGAGAAAAAAAAGAAAGAGAAGAGGTGAAAGAAAGAAGAGATAAAAGGTAGAGAATGATAAAACGTCCTCTGTCTGCTCCATCACCTGGAAAGAGACGCAAAAAGAACAGCACAACCAACAGACATAAAGCAACAGATACAATCGAGTAACACCTTGATGCCATTGCTAAATCATGTGTATTATTATTTAAGCTGACATGTGTAATGTGATACCTGAAAAAAGAAAGTGAAAGAAAATAAATAAATAAATAAATTACAGGCTTTCTGTATATAAGTGAACACTTAATACCTGGAACCCTGCACCTGTGGGAGTTTGTGAGAGTGCACTAGTTTAGGTGAAAATTTTCCAAAAGGAAATAGCTCGATAGTGGTTGAGGAGAACCAAAGACCCGCCTTCCCCGAGCACAGAGGCAGGGGTCAGGGGACCCATAACCCCGGACTCCCAAAGGGGCCCCCAAAGCAGGGCGCCTAAGAGGGGCCATCACAGGAAATCTGAATCCCCCCCCCCCCCGAGGAAAGAGGAGAAACGACCCAAGGAAATCCCCCAGCCACCGCAATGCCGACGCCCCCAAAAGCCGCAGGGACGAGCCCGTGGGCTCCGCCGGCAGCCAACCGCGCTGAAGTGGTCCCGGCCATGGGCCCTGAGGGCCAGGCCCCGCGAAGCCGCCACCGGGAATGGGCCGGCACCCACCCGGGAACCCGCCCCAAACCCGAGGACCGTCAATGCGCCAGCGGGCCAAGGCGCCTGCCAGCGCAGTGGAGGAGGGCAGGACGTGAGGGGATGGGCTACGCACCTAGCGGAGACTTGAGATGTTCTTGGGAGAGGGAGCGGACCGGACCCGAACCTGAGAAAAAAAAAACAAAAAAAAAAAACACCATCCCTCCCTAATGCCCCACTCACCACACACAGACTTACAAAAAAAGGACGCTGTACACACATTCCCACATAACACTCACATCCAGAAATACCAAGTGGGGGGGGGGGGTCACCACAATTCAACTATACGACTGCCTGTGCCCGACCCCCGGCCCCGCCCCCGGACCAGGCCCTCTTTGGGGGGCCTGGTCCGGGGGTATTTAGTCCCTCCTCACCCACTAAATACCTAATAATTCCCCTCCCTCCCGACCTTACCCTAGCCACCCCTGCCCCCCACCCCTTTCTGGGGAGAGCAGAGGCGTCAGCCCCAGACCCGGCAAGCCGCTGGCTACCCACAGCAGCCCCCGCCAAGACCCCGGACCCAGTGGCCCGCACCTCCTCCAGGCCCCAGACTCCGTGCCGCGATCGGAGATTGGGGGTGTGCAAAAGACCCCGATCCTCCCTTCGCCCGCTCAGATGTTGTGTTGTTGCATGTTGTTCTCAAGTGTGTTTAAAACTGGGAGCGCCGAAGAGGGTGCACGGCACAGCCCACCCCCCCTCCGGAAGGAAGCTGGTGCCAGCGCCCCCCCTCCAAGCAACTACCCAGAACCCTCAATGTCTAAATGCGAGAGGGGGTGAAGGGAGGCGTCTGAGGCAAGGCCCACACAACATAAGCCCCCCCCCCCCCCCCCAGATGCCTTCACCCCCCCCGTGGCTTACATGAATGTGCGTTGTGAAAATGTTTGGAGTGAAAGTGTCTAAAATGCATGATAAAATTGGGGAGAGGGACGTCATCAGAAAATGGCAACCTCCAGTAACGCCCCCCTCCCCAAGGACCTACATGTGTGGCGGCGTGATGGAGCAGGCAGAGGGAGGAGTCCGGGGATGGGGAGCAAAGGACTGGGGAGCCAACCCAGGGAGCCAGCTCCCCTACTGACTCCAATATTCCCGAAAGCTCCACCCGGAGAAAGGGGCCCCTCCAGCGGCATCACCATAGCCCGGGGGCCAGAGAGAGGCCGCAGGGCCCGCCAGCCAACCACCCACCAGGACCAACACCTCCACCCCCCCAGCCCACCCACCAAGCCTAGTGGCGTTACCCCCCCCTCAAATAAATAAATAAATAAATAAACAAATAAATTAATAAGATGGGGGACTCTGGCCAGCCCGCACGAGCCATCCCAAACCCCACCCCCTAGGCGAAACCCGTTCCGGGAGACTACACGGACCAGGACCGGGACAGGGGGCCGGACACAGGCCCACCAAAACGTCCCCCCGCCCCCCCACCCCCACCCGTAGATTTAACCCCTCTCCAACTCTAACATTCAAACAACTCACCATACATTCGACAGTAGACATCCAGGCTGGGTTAGACCCTACTCCCCCTCCCTCCCCTCCCCCCACTAGCAGAATGCCGATCCAATGAAGGGGAAGAGCATCTGCCCTGAGATGTTAATATCCATGCCCCCCTACCAGCTCAACAGGCCCCGAGGCCCCCCAGCGCACCAGAGGTCCCGTGCAGGGGCAGACACCCGGGTGCGCGCCGGCCCAGACCCCAAGCGGCACACCCCCCGGAACCGGAACCCCCGAGGACCTGCCGGGGCCCCCTCCCGAAGGCGGCGCGCCCCAGGGACCCCAGGCCCCCAGACCCACCCCGGACCCACCCAGCGACAGCACAGCTACCTTTTATCCACTCTTTCTGTTCTAAAAAATAAAAGAGCTCAAAATTGTTGCTTACTAAGTAACGTTTCAACCATAATTAGAACATCGAGCAAGTCCAGCCTGGGCACTCAGAAGACAAACAAACTCTAATACTGCTTTGTTTGCTATTTTTTGTTGTTTAGCAAAGACGGAAGTCTTCTTCTTCTGTGTTATTTTTTAGGGGAATTTGATAACTGCACATCACAGAGTGGTTCTATTCTGAATAAAGCCAGGTGCATACACACACACACACATTATCATCGGATTAATTCAATGTGTGCCCATACAATCCGATTGTTTAATCAGAATACATTTTAATCCGATCGTGAAATGTGCATGTAAACATAGCTACTGTCAACATTTCCTTAGTTTCAATGTTCCTAAGGGGGACATTGAAATTCAAATTCACAGTAAATGTGGGTATCAGTCCCACTAATCCAAACTTAGGAAACTAAGCAAATCGGTCCACAAATAAAGTTATGGGTAAAAAAAAAAAAAAACTAACAAGATGGCGCTGCGCAGGCAGCAGCCAGTCACATCGGCGGTATCCCTTCTTTTCCTACTTTCTCCTTTTTATTGTGTTTTCTGGATTGCTTGTATATTATTGAATACCGGATCGGTTATTCTGAGCCTAGATGCCCTGAAGAAACCAACTTTTGGGACTCTAGTGATTATATTTTTGTTACTTTCGGCACATTTCGATGCCGCAAGTGGAGATCCCTTTGTCCGCAACTCCGAGCGTCCCTTGATCTACACGAGGAACCAGCTTCTCGGACTACGTGACTCCTCGCGCTGCGGCCCCGTTCATCACCATGGTGAGAAACTATACATCCCCACAGAAATACGGAGGAGGCGGAGAGGATGTCGGGGCGGGAGGACGAAGCAGAGGAAAGGTTATTTACCATCGGTTGTCACGGGAAACGTTAGATCTGTACGGAACAAGACCGAGGAACTCACAGCACTAACCCGTTTCCAAAGTAAGTACAGAGACGCTAGCATTATGTGCTTCACGGAGACGTGGTTAGATGGATCTGTCCCGGACTCAGTGGTCTCCCTGGACGGCTTTAAACTTATCCGTGCGGACAGAACTTTTGCGGAGGAGGGCTGGTGGTGTTTGTGAATGAGAGGTGGTGTGGCGCGGCGCATGTTCACGTGAAGCAGCAGATATGCTGCTCGGATGTTGAACTTCTCGCAGTGAGTTTGAGACCTTATTACTTGCCGAGAGAGTTCGGCCCTCCGCATCCGTGTGGGGGGACGGGTTCTGACTGTTGTTTGCGCTTATGCGCCAAACAGCAGTTCAGATTACCCACCCTTTTTGGAGTCCTTGGAAGGGGTACTGGAGAGTGCCCCTCCTGGGGACTCCCTCGTTTTGCTGGGGGACTTCAACGCTCACGTGGGCAATGACAGTGGGACCTGGAGGGGCGTGGTTGGGAGGAATGGCCCACCTGATCTGAACTCGAGTGGTGTTTTGTTGTTGGACTTCTGTGCTCGTCATGGATTGTCCATCACAAACACCATGTTCAAGCATAAGGGTGTCCATATGTGCTCTTGGCACCAGGACACCCTAGGTCGCAGTTCAATGATCGACTTTGTTGTCGTTTCATCTGACCTGCGGCCGCATGTCTTGGACACTCGGGTGAAGAGAGGGGCGGAGCTCTCCACCGACCACTACCTGGTGGTGAGTTGGCTCCGATGGCGGGGGAGGAAGCCGGTCCGACCGGGCAGGCCCAAACGTACTGTGAGGGTTTGCTGGGAACGTCTGGCGGAGTCCCCTGTGAGGCGGAGCTTTAACTCCCACCTCCGGGAGAACTTTAAACACGTCCCGAGGGAGGCGGGGGACATTGAGTCTGAATGGACCATGTTCCACGCCTCTATTGCTGAGGCGGCTAGTCGGAGCTGTGGCCGCAAGGTTGTCGGTGCATGTCGTGGCGGCAACCCTCGAACCCGCTGGTGGACACCAGCGGTGAGGGAAGCCGTCAAGCTGAAGAAGGAGTCCTACCGGGCTTTTTTGGCCTGTGGGACTCCGGAAGCAGCTGATGTGTACCGGCAGTCGAAGCGGCAGGCGGCTCGGCTGGTCGCCGAGGCAAAAACTCGGGCGTGGGAAGAGTTCGGAGAGGCCATGGAGAAAGACTTCCGTACGGCTTCGAAGCGATTCTGGTCCACCATCCGGCGTCTCAGGAGGGGGAAGCAGTGCAGTACCAACACTGTTTACAGTGGGGGTGGTGTGCTGCTGACCTCGACTCGGGACGTCGTGCGTCGGTGGGCGGAATACTTCGAAGACCTCCTTAATCCCACCAACACGTCTTCCATTGAGGAAGCAGAGCCTGAGGACTCTGGGTCGGGTTCTCCCATCTCTGGTGCTGAGGTTGCCGAGGTTGTTAAAAAGCTCCTCGGTGGCAAGGCTCCGGGGGTGGATGAGATTCGCCCTGAGTACCTTAAGGCTCTGGATGTTGTGGGGCTGTGTTGGTTAACGCGGCTCTGCAGCATTGCGTGGACATCGGGGGCAGTTCCCCTGGATTGGCAGACTGGGGTGGTGGTCCCCCTATTTAAAAAGGGGGACCGGAGGGTGTGTTCCAATTACAGAGGGATCACACTCTTAAGCCTCCCTGGTAAGGTCTATTCAGGGGTTCTGGAAAGGAGGGTCCGTCGGATAGTCGAATCTCGGATTCAGGAAGAGCAGTGTGGTTTTCGTCCTGGCCGTGGAACACTGGACCAGCTCTACACCCTCAGCAGGATTCTTGAGGGGGCATGGGAGTTTGCCCAACCAGTCTACATGTGCTTTGTGGATCTGGAGAAGGCATTCGACCGTGTCCCCCGGGGGATCCTGTGGGGGGTACTCCGGGAGTATGGAGTACCGGACCCTTTAATAAGGGCTGTCAGGTCTCTGTACGACCGGTGTCAGAGTCTGGTCCGCATTGCCGGCAGTAAGTCGGACTCGTTTCCGGTGAGAGTTGGACTCCGCCAAGGCTGCCCTTTGTCACCGATTCTGTTCATAACTTTTATGGACAGAATTTCTAGGCGCAGCCAAGGTGTTGAGGGGATCCGCTTTGGTGGCCTTAGGATTGCGTCTCTGCTATTCGCGGATGACGTGGTCCTATTGGCTTCATCAGGGCGTGATCTACAGCTCTCACTGGAGCGGTTCGCAGCCGAGTGCGAAGCGGCCGGGATGAAAATCAGTGCCTCCAAATCCGAGACCATGGTCTTGAACCGGAAAAGGGTAGAGTGCCTTCTCCGGGTTGGGGAGGATGTCCTGCCCCTAGTGGAGGAGTTCAAGTATCTTGGGGTCTTGTTCACGAATGAGGGGAAGATGGAGCGGGAGATCGACAGGCGGATTGGTGCAGCGTCTGCTGTGAAGCGGGCGCTGTACCGATCCGTTGTGGTGAAGAGAGAGCTGAGCCAAAAGGCGAAGCTCTCGATTTACCGGTCGATCTACGTTCCTACCCTCATCTATGGTCACGAGCTTTGGGTCGTGACCGAAAGAACGAGATCCCGGATACAAGCGGCTGAAATGAGTTTTCTCCGTAGTGTGTCTGGGCTCTCCCTTAGAGATAGGGTGAGGAGCTCAGTCATCCGGGGAGGACTCAGAGTAGAGCCGCTGCTCCTCCATGTCGAGGGGAGCCAGTTGAGGTGGCTCGGGCATCTGGTCAGGATGCCTCCTGGACGCCTCCCTGGAGAGGTGTTCCGGGCACGTCCCACCGGGAGGAGACCCAGGGGAAGACCCAGGACACGCTGGAGGGACTATGTCTCCCGGCTGGCCTGGGAACGCCTTGGGATTCCTCCTGAGGAGCTGGCCCAAGTGGCTGGGGAGAGGGACGTCTGGGCCTCCCTACTGAAGCTGCTACCCCCGCGACCCGACCCCGGATAAGCGGAAGACAACGGACGGACGGACGGACGGACGGTTGTCACGGGAAACGTTAGATCTGTACGGAACAAGACCGAGGAACTCACAGCACTAACCCGTTTCCAAAGTAAGTACAGAGACGCTAGCATTATGTGCTTCACGGAGACGTGGTTAGATGGATCTGTCCCGGACTCAGTGGTCTCCCTGGACGGCTTTAAACTTATCCGCGCGGACAGAACTTTTGCGGAGGAGGGCTGGTGGTGTTTGTGAATGAGAGGTGGTGTGGCGCGGCGCATGTTCACGTGAAGCAGCAGATATGCTGCTCGGATGTTGAACTTCTCGCAGTGAGTTTGAGACCTTATTACTTGCCGAGAGAGTTCGGCCACATGATCATGCTCTGTGTTTACATCCCTCCTTCCGCGGACGCCGCCGCCGCATGTGAGCGGATCCACACCGCTGTAAACAATCTGCAAACACAGCACCCCCGTGCTCTCCTGCTGATCACAGGGGATTTCAACCATGTCTCCCTCCGTTCCACCCTCCCCACGCTCACCCAGTACGTCACGTGTAAAACAAGGGACAATAAAACGCTGGACCTTTTTTATGCTAACGTTAAGGACGCTTACACCTCCGCCCCCCTCCCCCCTCTGGGACGCTCAGACCACAACCTCGTCTACCTGCTCCCCCATTACATTCCACTGGTGAGGAGACAAAAGGCACAGAAGAAGTCAGTGAAAGTTTGGTCAGACGAAGCCAGTGAGAAGCTGAGGGACTGTTTCAGAACCACAGACTGGAGCATGTTCCAAAGCTCTCATGGAGACGACATCAACAGCCTGACTGAATGCATCACTGACTACATGAACTTCTGTGTGGAGAGCATCGTGCCATCACGACGGCTACGATGCTTTCCAAACAACCCTCGCTGGGTGACCCCTGAGCTGAAAGTCCTCCTGAACCAGAAGAAGAGGGCTTTCTACTCAGGGGACAGAGAGGAGCAGCGTAGAGTCCAGCGGGAGCTCCAGTGGAGGATCAGGGCAGCAAAGAAGGAATATGGGAAGAAGATGGAGGAGCAGCTGGCAACAACGTCAGGGATGTGTGGAGAGGTCTAAAGAACATCTCCGGCTTCGGGCAGAGGACCAGCAGGGCTGCAGACGGTGACACCAAGTCTGCAGATGAGCTGAACACATTCTTCACTCGGTTCGACTCCCCCCACACTGGCCCCCTCCCTGCCGTCAACTCTCCACACGTCTCCAACCACCAGCCCTCCAGAGATCTACCATCCCCCCCACCGCCACTCCTATCAATGACTGACCCATCCACACCTTCGGTCCTACCATCCTCCCCCCTCACAATCACACCAATGCAGGTGAGAGGACAGCTGATGAGGCTGAAACAAAGGAAAGCCTCAGGACCGGACGGCATCCCCCCCAGGCTGCTGAGGACCTGTGCAGATGAGCTCTGTGAGGTCCTCAGCTACATCTACAACCTGAGCCTCAGCCTCGGGGTGGTGCCCACCCTGTGGAAGACCTCCTGTGTGGTACCGGTTCCCAAAACGCCGCACGCCAGGGAACCGGCCCACTTCAGACCAGTCACCCTGACCTCCCACCTGATGAAGACCATGGAGCGCCTCATCCTAGCTCACCTGCGCACCGTGGTGAGCCCCACCCTGGACCCGCTGCAGTTTGCCTACCAGCCCAACATCGGAGTAGAGGATGCCATCATCTACCTGCTGCAGCGGGCGCTCACCCACCTGGAGACCACTGGGAGCGCTGTGAGAGTCATGTTCTTTGACTTCTCCAGCGCTTTCAACACCATCAGACCAGTGCTGCTGAGGGGGAAGCTGGAGGACGCTGGGGTGGACAAACATCTAGCTGACTGGACCATGGACTACCTCACTAACCGCCCTCAGTACGTGCGGCTGCACGGCTGTCAGTCAGAGGTGGCACTCTGCAGCACCGGGGCCCCCCAGGGAACCGTTCTATCTCCGTTTCTTTTCACCCTCTACACCTCGGACTTCACCTACAACACGGACAGCTGCCACCTTCAGAAGTTCTCTGACGACTCGGCCATTGTGGGCTGTGTGTCTGAAGGGAAGGAGCTGGAGTACCGGTCGGACTTTGTGGACTGGTGTGAGAAAAACCATCTGTGCTTAAACACCAGTAAGACCAAGGAGATGGTGATCGACTTCAGGAGAAGACCCCCACATCACTCACCTGTGAACATCCAGGGGCAGGACATAGAAACTGTGGAGAGTTTCAAATACCTGGGTGTTCACATCAAAAAAAAGCTGGACTGGACTCACAACACCGATGCCCTGTATAAGAAGGGCCAGAGCCGCCTACACCTCCTCAGGAGGCTGAGGTCCTTTTGCAGTGAGCCGGCCTCTGCTAAAAACTTTTTATGACTCTGTGGTGGCCTCAGCCCTCCTCTACGCTGTCGTCTGCTGGGCTCCTGGCAGCACAGAGCGGGACAGAAAGAGGCTGAACAAGCTGGTGAGGAAGGCCACTTCTGTCCTGGGCTGCTCTCTGGACTCTGTGGAGGAAGTAGCTGAGAGGAGGATGTTGTCCAAGCTCACATCCATCATGGACAACACCTGCCACCCCCTGCACCAGACTGTAGAGGAGCTGAGCAGCTCCTTTAGTGCAAGACTTAGACATCCTGTCTGTAAAAAGGAGCGCTACCGCAGGTCATTCATTCCTGCTGCTATCAGATTTTACAATGCTGCACTGTAACTGTAACCACAACTGTAATAATTAATGGGCAATAACCAAGGTGCAATAATCTATTTAATACACTGTCCTACAACCCGTGCAATAATCCTGATGTAGTGACTTCTGCTGCTATCAACACCTGAACATAAGTCAGCACACATGTATGTATGTATGTACAAATGTATACAATGTATATGAACATATATACGCGTAGGTATGTATGTATTTAGGCGCATAGATATATGTATATATTTAAGTATATAGATATGTTTATATATACATATATATATATATATATATATATATATATATATATATATATATATAGACCACTAAGAATGTAAATGAGACATCATATGCCCATTCCTATTTCCTTTTTGTATTTTTTTTTTTGGTATTCTTTTGATCCATTGTATATATGAAGATTCATTGTATATAACTGAATGCACCTTCCCTACTCTGCACCTTCTTGTATGAGCCGATGTGACGAGTGAATTTCTCCATTGTGAGATCAATAAAGACTATCTTATCTTATCTTATCTTATTAACCCTAACCCTAAAATCTGTGAGTATTTAGGAAACATTTCTAAATATAAATAAATATAAATAACGATGTGCAAATCAAGGTCAACTGGTTTAATATTAAGCACTGGCATATAAATGGTACCTAATTACTAAAGTATTTTAGACTGATAAGATTTGTAAATGCAATCAAGTTTGGTGAGGCCAAAGCTGAATTCTGGATATCAGTGAATAATATGTTTGGAGGAAGAATGGTTCTTCACATCAACCTAAATCGCCATGTCAAAAGTAAATGACACTTGAACATCATTGTGTGGGTTGTCTTACAGCATATGGTTCTAGTATACTTCATATAACCAAAAGAAGAATGGAGAATTGTACCACAACATTCTTGATAGAAATCTGAAGAAACAAATGTAATGTCCAAGCAATTGGGTCCATAATACCAAAAACACAACCGAGGAGACTCTTAATAAGTTTAAAGTAAAACTCTAGAATTACCCAGTCAATCCAACCAAAAAATCATCAGAGTCCATGAAAGTTACCCTCAGAACCTTCAAAATCTGAGGACAGTATGTCTGAAGGAATGGGCCAAAATCACCACTGAGCAATATGGGTGACTAGCTTCTTGATATAGTTGTCGCCTTGAGTTATCAGTCCATTAACAGCCTTATTCACAAACCACTTTAATTATTTCTGAAAGATTTTTTATACTTTTCCCCTGTCATTCAATTATCTGACCAATAAATTAATTTAGGAGAATTTCAATCAGCTTTACTTGGTAAGTTTGTGACATGTTACAGTTCTTTTACCGTCACAGACACAACCAAAGAATTTGACTTCAGTTCAACTTTGCTCTCAACAAAGACATATGTATCTATATATTTGTGTGTATTATTTTCTTATGTGGATATGTAAATACGTGTTTTCATAAAGAGGAAGCGTGATATTAATTTGGGTACCCTGAAGCGTTTACTTGAACAGGACACTTAGCTACAGTGGAGGTTATTCTGAAATCCTTTCAGGGGATTGCTGAAGTGCTGGATCAAGTTGAAAAAAACAGCATCTTTTCCAGCAGACACAAGGATGGAGGCAGCAGGGGGCAGTACTCTGTCCAAACCAAGCTTTATGCTCTGATCGTGCAGAAGATTCTGGCAATTCTTGAGCCACCTAACAGGATGCTACAGGCAGAAGAAATTGATCTTCAAACAGCTGTCCAGCTTGTGAATAGTGCGACAAAGTGCATTTTAGCCCTACACGCTGAAGAAGTATTCATGGAGTTGTGGAGTGAGTGTGGTGGAACAGAGGCTATTGACAGTGTCAGACACCCAGAGTAAGAGAAAGTGCCATGCTGGCAGAAACCTAGATGATTAGACTAGAGGTTGTGGAGCAGACATCAGGAACAAGAGCACAAGAAAACTTGGAGATCAAACAACAACCAAGACTGTTTTGCAGTTGCATTGATGCTGTTGTAGGGGAAATTACTAAGTGTTTTGGAGAGTGACACAGCACATTGATGGAAACTATGGCTTCCCTTAATCCAGAAAGTACATCCTTCCTGGACCCTGAAAAAATTAAACCCCTGCTTATTCTAACAGGAACCCTAATAAATGAAGCTGTGTTTGCTGTTGCCCATCAACACTTTCTAAAACACACAGAAAACACTGCCGGATGAAGAGAAATGGTCAATAAAAACAGTGCTTCATCATTTCCACAGCACCTTGGAGGCAATGTAGAAGTGTCCTCACAGCATTTAGGCTGCCTAAACCTTTGGAGCCTCCACAGCCTTGTGTGAGAATTCTTTTTCCACTTTGAAAAATGTTTTCAACGATCACAGAATTTCCACGTCTCTTCAGTTGAAGTTGATGTACAGTTGCCTTCAGGGTTTTTTGGGTCAATATGTTTTAAACACAATGCTTATAATGTGGTGCTGATTTATTTCTAGAATTTTTGCAATGTATCGGCTAAATAAGCTATATTGACAAAAATTTACTAATTATAGAGTTTCAGTGCATTCAGGCTTTGTGCCAGTAATATAGTTAATACCTGTTGATTATTGCAGTTGAAAAGGCTTTAGCAAGATGCCTCACAACTTAGTAGTTTCATTGTCAAAGTTGCATATGAAGGCAGATGCAGCATTTTCAATAAAACCATATATTTTTTTAAAATATATGGTTTTTATATTTCAGTAATTGGATAAATGACTCACAACCTGAAGTCAATGTATACAGTAATGTCAAGGTGTTTCTCAGCGGCTCTCATGTGCCATTTAATTGTAGAGATGAGATTTTTACACAAGTTCTTATGCTAAACAAATGGCTGAAAAAAATGCAAACAAACAGCTGTAACCTTCATAAACAACTGCAACATCTTTTGGGAGAGAAGACATCTGTTCAACAGAGATGGTTTCTCTCTAAATAGGTCAGGTGCAAAACACCTGATTTCCAACATCTTCTATTCTGTGAACCATGCGTCATCAGCTTTGTCCCAAAACAAAGCTCAGCAAGTACAAAAACAAAGGATAAGCCCAGTACAGCCCGAACAAGCCAAGATAAAGATGGCCAGAAAGATGACACAGAAAGAGGCTACGTCAGAATTACAGGAGGATTCATCCCAGATCTCAACAGGACAAAGAGAGGACTCCTCTTTAACTTCCAAAGAGAACCAAAAACCTCCATCCCCACGGACACCGGTCCAGACTGCACCCACCTCCCCTTTTTCTCCACCAAGCCCAGTTGTTCCTTTTCTGGATTTCACAAACAACATGAAAGAGGTTTTTAAATTTGGCCTGTAGTTAACATCCTCTCCACATGGCCATTGTGATGACCCTAGCTCTGTGACTAAACCAGCATCTTCCAAAGGCCTTTTCTACATATCAAAGAACATGCCTGAGCTCAGGACTTTCAGATTACCTCTCTTTGATACACACTGGGCCTTAGCCACAACCTTATCAGAAGTGACAGTTTCAAGCATCAGCTTGGGCCTTTTGTCAGATAGCTGTGATCTGTGATTTTATGTGGCAGAAATAAGAAAGCTAAAGGGATAACAAACAGCAATAAACAATCATACTTAAAAGTCATAAATTGTCAGACAACCTACCATAGAGACAATATTAACCACTAAGTCATATAAACTGGCTTTATTAAACATTAGAGTTCTTTCATGAAAATCACTTTTAATCAATGACTTCATTACTAACAATAATCTTGATGTTATGTTTTGAACAGAAACATGGTTACATGAATTTAATGAAGCACCTATTCTGATAGAGTCGACTCCTCCAAACTACAAATATCTTTGTGAAAACAGACAGCAAAAGAAAGGTGGAGGAGTGGCAACATGTTTTTCTGGAAAAATGTGACTCTTTTGAATATGTGTTTTCTCCAGGAAAACAGCCTGGAATGAACTATGTTCAGTGTTTTTGTCGGGGGGGGGGGGGGTGATTTTCTTCAACTTAGCTTACATAATACAACTTTATACAACCAGCCACCTTCTGTCTCTCTTGTTATGTTTCTGTCTCTATCGTGTAAATGTATACATGGTTATATTTTGAAGACTACCTGCCTTTCTTACTTCCTACTTCTTGATTGAATGAAAATCTCTTTAAAATCTAGATCTGCCAGAGTTTATAATATTTTTGAGCGTAACAATTTTCATTTTATTACATTTAGGATCTGTTTCTGATCCATTCATGGGGTCGATCTAGCAACAAAAATGTGTTTTCCAAGTATAAAGTAGCCATCTTATTTCATAGATTGACTTTAGATTAACTTTCTTTTTTTTTTTTTTTTTTTTATTCTTTATTTTGAGTTTTTCAACAAATTTATACAAATGGGTATTTTTTACATGTACAGAAAAGTACATATATCATTAGTATTTAGACATCTTAACATGTTTCCCATTGTTGAAAGAAAAGAGAGCAAACAGAAACAAAAAAAAAAACACACACATAAGGGAACAGAAGGGAGTGACCATTGCCATTATCTCACATATTCACATTTTCAGAATGAAATCGGGCCTTTTTAAGTTTGTATAATCAATCCATTTTTCCCAGCAAGACATGAACCATCCCTGTCTGTTATTTATAGCTGCTGTCATCTCTTCCATTTTATAAATATCCAACATTATGTCCCACCATGTTGACAGATGTGGTACCTCCTGTGATAACCATTTTTTGGTTATACCCTTCTTACTAGCAACTAACAACATGCTCAAAAGAGATTTATCATTTTTCGTCCAACCTTGTGGTATGTTTCCAAAGAAAATAGTTTTCATATCAAAGGGAATTATACATTTAAATATCTCCTGTAGTGTTTTGTGGATGTCTTTCCAATATTGTTTAACTACCGAGCAGTCCCACATAATGTGAAAATGGTTTGCTTGCAGGTTTCCACATTTTCTCCAGCAAACAGGAGGATTTCCATCATAGTGTGATTTTTGATATGGGGTAATAAAGTATCTTATCAGTGTTTTCCATCCAAACTCTCTCCATCTCTGTGAAGACGTACATTTCCACTGATGCTTCCAGATCAGAGTCCATTCTTCTTCTGTTATGTTTATTCCTGCTTCTTTCTCCCATAGAGCCTTAACGGTCCCAGTTGAGAACGACACATGACTTGTCAAGAATTTGTACAAAAAAGAAATTAATTTCTTGTTTCCATCCCCTGTGTATGCATTTTTAAATAATTTCAGTAAGTATACATTAACATCCAATGTTAAATCAACCTTTGTTTCTATGTAATGTCGTATTTGTAAGTAGCGGTAGAAATCCTGCTTTTCTAAATTATATTTATGTTTCAGTGTCTCAAATGCAATTACTTTACCATCCTTAATTAGATCATTTATAGTTTTTAACCCTTTAGAAGTCCAAATTTTAAATCGTGAATCTAATTGGTTTGGTATAAAATCAGAGTCGTATGCATACCATTTCAATCCTGCGATATCTTTTTCCAGTTTATATTCTTTCACCACGTTTTGCCACACAGAAAGAGTACATTCAACCCAGGGACTACCGGTATTATGTATATATTTCCCGATATTTGTGTCTGCCAATACAGATTGTATTGGAACTGAAAGAGTTTTCTCCTCTATATTCTTCCACTGAGCATCGCAGGAAACATCACACCAATTTATTACGGTTTTCATTTGTGCAGCTCGGTAATAGTTTCTCAAAGATGGCAGGCCCCATCCTCCTTTTTCTTTATCTAGTTGTAAGGTTTTGAAGCGGACTCTTGGTCTCTTCCCCTCCCATACATATCGTGAAATCATTTTGTCCCATTCATTGAAGACATTTTGATCAATAGATATGGGGAGGGTCTGAAACAAATACAGTAATCTTGGCAAAACATTCATTTTGATGGATTCTATTCTCGAGTGTAGAGTGAAAAAAGGAATCAAGTTCCACCGTTTTATGTCTTCGACAATTTTCTTTAGTAATGGGACATAGTTCACATCAAATAGTTTGGTTTGATCCTTTGGTATGGTAATACCTAAATATTTTAAGGATTGGGCCTGCCACATCATTGGGTATCTGGTAACCATTTCCACAGGTGGATTATAATTATAGGAAAGGGTTTGAGTTTTGTTCATGTTAATTTTGTACCCAGATATTTTACCATATTGCTCGCACAGATGAATGAGTTCAGGTAGTGAGTTTGTCGGTTGTCCTAAAAATATTAAGATGTCATCTGCATAACAAGCAAGCTTATGCTCCCTCCCTTTAATTGTAATTCCTTTAATATTTTGGCTTTGTTTTATGGACTGGGCCAGTGGTTCTAGATATAAAGCAAACAAAAGTGGGGACCATGCGCAGCCCTGACGATTTCCTCTCTGTAATATGAAACTGTCAGATAAATATCCGTTAACCTTGATTCTTGCTGTGGGGTTTGTATATAAGGCTTTTATAGTTTGAATAACGGTTTCATGTAACCCAAATTTGTATAATACTCTGTAAAGAAAATCCCAATTAACTGAGTCAAACGCTTTCTCAGCGTCGACACTTACCAGCACCGCCTCAGTCTTATTTTTATTAATTTGGTCTATAATATGAAGTGTTCTGCGTATATTATCTTGTGTTTGTCGGTTTCTTATGAATCCAGTTTGATCGTTATGTATCAACATTGGTAGGAATTCCTCCATCCGTCTGGCCATTATAGAAGTAAATAATCTGTAGTCAATATTTAAAACAGAAATGGGCCTATATGAACCACATTCATTCTTATCTTTACCTTCTTTTGGTACTGCAGTGATTATAGCCTCTTTCCAACTCGGAGGTGTTTCTCCCTTTTTCAGTACCCAATTTAAGGTAGGAAGTATTATGGGGATCAGCTCATGTTTGAATTCCTTATACCACTCAGCTGTGTAGCCGTCTCCCCCTGGTGAGCGGCCTGACTTAAGTCTACTAATGGCTCTTTTGAGTTCCACCTCTGTTATGTTTTCCACCATTTGTTCATTTTGCTTAGGATTTAGTTTTGGCAGGTCTAATGATTTCAGAAAGTCCTCAATATAATTTATGTTTTCCCCAGGGACTTTGGTATACAGTGTTTTGTAGAAATCTTCAAATACTTTATGAATTTCCTTTAATTTGGTGACAACTTTCTTTGTTTTGGGATCCTTAATCTTTGTTACTGTGTTGTCTGCTAGTTTCTTTTTTAATTTCCATGCAAGTATTTTCATAGATTTTGATCCACTTTCATAGTATGTTTGTTTCAAATACATTAATTTCTTTTTAATCTCTTGTGTATTTAAATTATTTATTTCATTTCTTATACTCTTTAATTCTTTCAGGATGTTTGGTGCTGAGGTCTGTTTATGTTGGCCTTCTAAGGTTTTTAAATCTTTTTGTAAATCTTCTAATCTTTTGTTTTTCATCTTCTTTTTATATGAGCTTATCGCTATAATTTTTCCTCTTAGCACAGCTTTTAAGGTGTCCCAAAGAATTGGGGGAGAGACCTCTTCATTGTCATTTATATCCAAAAATTCTTTTATATCTTTTCTAATTTGTTTCCTAACGTTAATGTCCTGGAGCAAATATGAATTTAGTTTCCAAGTAGTCACCTTGGGGCATAAATTTAAATCGATCACCAGAGTTAGGGGTGCGTGATCACTCACATCTATTGTCCCCATTCCACAGCTTTGAATCTTATCTTTGTCTTTGCCAAATGTAATAAAATAATCAATTCTGGTGTAAAGTGAGTGAGGGGCTGAGTAGTGTGAGTAATCACGTCTTGTGGGAAAAAGGTCTCTCCAAATATCAATCAACCCCACCTCATTGAAAAGAGCAGAAATCTTCTTATGTAGAGTGTTTGATTCCAGATTTTTTCCATTAGAGTTATCTAATTCCGGCCGGAGACGGACGTTTAGGTCTCCACCACATATTAAGAAGCCTTGAGTTTCTGTTACCATGATGTTAATGATTTTTTTAAAGAAACTCAAGTCACTCCCAGGTGGTGCATAAATGTTCATGAGTGTCACCAAATTGCCCTCACTGCTACCCCTTACCAATATGAATCTTCCCTCTTTATCTTTCAATTCATATGATTTTTCGAAATTTAGTGTTTTTGAGATGAGGATGACCACACCACGTCTTCGACCAGACTGATAGGAGGAAGAGAACATATTTGTAAATCCCATTCTCTTCAATTTCTCATGTTCATTACCATTTAAGTGAGTTTCTTGCAGATATACCAATTGTGCCTTGTCTTTTTTCATCTTAGTTAGGATTCTGCTTCGTTTTATTGGGTTTGTTAGCCCATTTACATTAAATGAAATACATTTAATACCATTATTCATTATTTATGTGGTATAATATGTCATGATGTAAAATAGAATGGTCAGCTCCCTTAACAAACAAGAACATAGAACAAGAACAACTAAAAGAGAAATAATTATTCACACAAAACTGTGAATCCAGGGTAGGGGTCTCTCGTGAAGGACCCTGCAAGGTGTAGTGTCTATCCACCACCGCGAGGGGGAATCCTCTCCCTCCGAACGGGGAAGGGCCCCACAAACAGCCCAGAGTGTACTTCTCCACTAAAGTTTCTCCACATACATATCCTCATTTATTGGGGGAAAAGAGTCATGTCTCATATACAGACCTTACCGCGTGGGTTGTTATAGAGCTTGTGTAACCTCACTGGTCCTCGGACGCGGAGGGCGCGCGTCTCCTGTAGACCTGTAGCCTCTCTCGGATCGCTCTTTCCCGGTGCTCCTCGGCGCATCGTGTCAGCTGCTCCATCAGGCTCTCCTTCTGCGTTACCTTCGTCACCGTGAAGCCCCGCGCTCTCATGTCCGCCGTCGCTTCCTCCGCGGTGTTGTACAGCACGGTCCCGTCTTTGTAGAACACCCGCAGCTTCGCGGGAAAGGGAGTTTGGATTCGGATGTTCTGTTCGCGCAGAGCCCGCTTAGCCTCCGTGTATTCCCTGCGTCTCTGGAGGATAGCAGGAGGGTAGTCTTGGTCAAAATAGATTCTTCTTCCCTCCAGAAGCACAGTCTTTTTCATCCAGGCTCTGCGAAGAACTTCTTCTTTAGTTGTGTAGCGAGCGAACTTTATTATGATCGAGCGGGGTTTATCTTCGCCATTCTCCCGTGAGCTGGGGGGGCCCACACGGTGCGCTCTCTCAATGTCGAGGCTGAGGGACTCGGGGATGTCCAGACAGCTCCGGAAGACTTTTACCATGAAACCAGCCACCGATGTCCCCTCTGCCTGCTCCGGGATGTTGTACACTCTCAAATTATCACGTCGGGATCTTGCTTCTTGGTTTATTAGTTTGCTTTCCTGTTCGCTCATTACTTTTAGCATCCTGGTCAAAACTTGCTCCACGCCCTGGACCCGGTCCTCCATCTGGTCAATTCTTGTCTCAGCTTCAGTGATCTTCTGGTTTACGTTGATCAAATCTGATTTAAAGTCTTGAAATTCTTTGCGAAACCCTCGTATTTCTTTTAGCACTGTCGCTAAACTAATAGAAGTTGACTCGTTAGCTCCATTGTTAGCGCTAGCATTAGCTTCTTCGCTAGCTTCTTCAGATGGCGTGGTCCTCGATGCCTTTTCTTCGCTCTGACGGTCTTCTACCACAGTTTTCTGTCTATTTTCTTTTTTCCCCATGTTCACACCCCTTTCACCTTCAACTTACTGTGACAAAATGTGAATATTGGTATTTAAATGGGGTGAAATAGTCAAAATCAGTGGAGAGCTATCGCCCTAGGCTGCCATTCGGTAGGATGACGTCACCGGAACCTAGATTAACTTTCTAAAGTCTCAGATATCATTGACTGCATTGCTCCAAAGTGAAGGTTGTTTCTGGGAAGAAAAATCTCTGTGGAGAAGTGCTTCAGCAGTTAGAAGTGAAATTAAAACCGCAAGCGGTGATGATCGGCCCTCGCAGCCAAGCGCCGCTCTGGCCTATGGGCCACCGCTAGGGTACGCGCACCTCCCACCGCCAGCCACCGCAGAAGCTGTCGCGCATTTTCCTCGCCCGTCCACCATGTAATACACACGTACGCGTTGGGCAGCGCTCCCCCACGACTCACAAAAAATCTGGTGCAGATCGGTCGATGCAGCGAGGAGATACAGCCGTTGAATAATGAAAATGCATTTGGCTACCAGACCAGACTAAAGCGTTCAGCGGGCCAGATCCGGCCCGCAGGCCGTACGTTTGACACCCCTGGTTTAAACATTAGTATACCTATTTAATTAAAGGTATCTTACTAGCTGTTAATCCAGCTTCATGTGAAAAGTTAACAAAACCTTTTTAGCTATTTAAAGTTAATTGTTATTTCATGTGTTTAATGGTTTTGTTTCTTGCATTAAGACAGCTTTTATGAAAGTTTGACATCTAAATTGGTGAATACACACCCAAAAGTAATAATGTAAAAGTAACACTTTAGCAATTGGAATATTGCTAAAGTAACACGTTAGCAATATTCCACATGTGTATGTTGTGTACAAACTTTAGTATTTTCTAACAGACCACTTCACTCTCAGAAAACAGGTCTGCTGGTGGTTCCTAAAGTCTGTAAAACCAGAATGGTAGGCAGATCCTTTAGCTATCATGCTCCTCTCCAGTGGAACCAACTCCCAGTTTTGGTCCGTGACGCAGACACCCTGTCTACTTTTAAGACTAATCCTAAAACTTTCCTTTTTCCATCCATCCATTGTCTTCCGCTTATCCGGGGTCGGGTCGCGGGGGTAGCAGCTTCAAGAGGGAGGCCCAGACCTTCCTCTCCCCAGCCACTTGGGCCACTTGCTCCGGGGGAATCCCAAAGCGTTCCCAGGCGAGCAGAGTCTCTCCAGCGTGTCCTGGGTCTTCCCCTGGGCCTCCTCCCGGTGGGACGTGCCCAGAACACCTCACCAGGGATGCGTCCAGGAGGCATCCTAACCAGATGCCCGAGCCACCTCAACTGGCTCCTCTCAATGTGGAGGAGCAGCGGCTCTACTCTGAGTCCTCCCCGGATGACTGAGCTCCTCACCCTATCCTATCTCTAAGGGAGAGCCCAGACACACTATGGAGAAAACTTCTTTTGGCCGCTTGTATCCGGGATCTCGTTCTTTCGGTCACGACCCAAAGCTCGTGACCATAGATGAGGGTAGGAACGTAGATCGACTGGTAAATCGAGAGCTTGGCCTTTTGGCTCAGCTCTCTCTTCACCACAACGGATCGGTACAGCGCCCGCTTCACAGCAGACGTCGCACCAATCCGCCTGTCGATCTCCCGCTCCATCTTCCCCTCATTCGTGAACAAGACCCCAAGATACTTGAACTCCTCCACTAGAAGCTGGCTCTTGGGACTTTCCTTTTTGACAAAGCTTATAGTTAGAGTGGCTCATGTTACGCTGAGCTACCTCTATAGTTATGCTGCTATAGGCTTAGGCTGCTGGAGGACATCAGGGTCTATTGTTCTTCAATTTTGCATGACTGTTGTCATTTCAGCTTTTAACTTTTTGTTTTTTCTATTTTTTCTTCATAGTAGGTACACCTGGTCTGGCGTTCTGTTAGCTGTGACATCATTCAGGGAAGACAGATCACCTGCTATTACCATCTAATGTAAAACAGATTACTGGATCAATGTGTGCTTCTGTGCTTTTTTGTCTGTCTTGTTGTGTCTCTTCTCTCTCTTTTGTAACCCCCAGTCGGTCAAGGCAGATGACCGTTCATACTGAGCCCGGTTCTGCTGGAGGTTTTTCCTTCCTGTTAATGGGGAGTTTTTCCTTCTGCTGTCACTTCATGCTTGATCAGTATGAGGGATTGCTGCAAAGCCATGTACAATGCAAACGACTCTCCCTGTGGCTCTACGCTTCTTCAGGAGTGAATGCTGCTTGTTACGACTTTGATGAAATCAACTGGTTCCCTTATATAGGAATTTCTTTTACCAATCTGGATAATCTGATTGATTTTGACATTGTAAACTGCCTTTAGATGACATGCAGGCATGGACTGGTAATCGGGCGTACCGGGCATTTTCCCGGTGGGCCGACGTGCTGTTTGGGCCGGCAGACCCGACATGTATATAAATATGTATTATTATTATTATTATTATTATTATTTTATATATCTGCCTCGTTATATTTGCATAATGCATGAAGAAAAATATCAGCAGCGCAAGAGTCTGTTCCGATCATCCGGCCCTTACCACAGGCTACTGCAGCCCATTGGTTATCATCCCTGACAGTCTAAAGGGCTAGGCCAATCATAAAGTAGAAAAACAGCAGTGTTGCCAACTCAGTGACTTTGTCGCTATATTTAGCGACTTTTCAGACCCCTCCAGCGACTCTTTTTCAAAAAAGCGACTAGCGACAAATCTAGCGACTTTTGGAGACTCTTACGTGAAAGCACGTATCGTTCCTACTCTTGTCCTCCAGCGGCAGGTGCTGTCGCCTCCCCCCTCCCATCTCCGTTCTCCCGCTACCGCAGGAGTCCCTCTCAGCGCTTCAGTCAGAGACACAGCATGTTTACCCTCAGCGTCCAGACTGCAAATGAAGCGCGCATGCGCCGGGATTGACGGCGCAGATTGATCATAAATAACTGAATTTGAAATATTTTATCCTAAATAAATAACGGCGTTTGATTCACACAGCCACATGTTCATGTTTTACCGTGATTTGTAGGCTCCTTGGTGGACCACAAGGGAAAAAAGAAAACGTTAAAAAAAAGTGTAAAAAAAATTGTAACTCCGACATAGTGTCTCTTTATGGTTCATTTTGCCGGTCTCAAACCCGGGTAAAGGAGGAGGGTTAGTATTGTAATAAATTAAACATTAATAAAAAATAAATAAAAATAAAAAATAATAATACTAAATAAACATTAATGGAAAGAAAAAAGTAGCTCTATATATTCTGAGTGTTTTTACTCACTTTTTGTCTCTCTCTAACAACGTTATTTCTCCCACACCGTCAATAACATGCACATCACATCATGTGGCAGATTATGCAAATTATGTGATGACGTCATTCAGCGACTTCTAGCGACTTTTAGCACAGCCAATAGCTACTTTCCTTACTGAGGAGTTGGCAACACTGAAAAACAGCTTCACGCTCCATGTGGAACTTTGTGCAGCGGTGTTCACAGTAGTAATGGATAAGAAACGCAAGGGAGGCGCAGAGAAACTGCACGAAAAAAAGAAACGAGTTCTTCAAACGGATGCTGCAAAATGTGTCAAACTGACTGACATGTTCCCAACAGCAGGCCTTCATCTGATCCGGTGTCTGATGTAAAATATGGTGGTGGTGGTTGTAGTCAGTGACGTGCGGTAGGGTTCATAGCTGGTGAGGCACTGACGTCATCAGAGTCAGATTTACAAATATATACACTCTACAGAGTAGACTCGTTGCAAAGTGCTGAAGGAGACTGATTGAGCCAAATAAATTCACCAAGATACATGGAAAAATATTGGTTCTTTGATGAAAAAAAATTGTCATTTGATTGGTAACAGTTTATGAGTTATGATGGATTTCTGCATTTGTAACACATTCTAAAACTATAACCCACATTACGCACATTTTATCACAAAAACAAAACATGAATAAGTATCGCTGTCTTACCTCTACTTATAATTTAAGTCCCTGTGGCGCTCTTTCTGAACAAAAATATCATCATTTTCCGGTAAAAGTTCTCTTTATCTTCTTCAGTTTTAAAAGTCTCTCAGTCTCAATGGAGCTCACTGCCAGGGAGGAAAGCCTTCCCTGATCAGTCCTGTTCCAGCTGTATGTTTAGAGTCTTTTTAGTGCTTTACTTGTTTAGCAAAACTCGCTAATAAAACATCAATAACTTGCTGTGACTCTACTATTTGGGGATCACGAGCGGTGCCCCTTGAGCGCCCCCTGCCTAGTGGCCAAGGAACTGCCGGCCTCACCTACAACCAGTTCTTTGCTGTTTATGATCGGTCAGCACCACGAAAACATGTTATCTGCACACAGTTTGATGACCAAAACACAATTCGTAATCCACATATATTAAATTGTGGAAAATCAGTTCATAACTGTTTGAACAATTGAATTTCTGATCTAGAGACAGGAAGATGCATTCACAGAATGGAAGTCAGCGCAGTTAACATGGGATTGCGCAATCCCAGGGGAGGCCAAGCTCGCTGCGGCCTCACCGGCTTCGCTATGAAGCGCCACCAAGGATTTACATGAAAAATAGCGAAAAGTCTGCGATTTTAAAGAAAATATGATCAAAAATTAGGAAATTAGATAAATAAAATACTTATTACAAATGACTGAGTAAATCAAAATTTATATTATGTTATTATATATTTTCTTTCTTTCCATGATGACAAGTGAGGCATTTCTCTGGTTCATTTTATCATTGGCATCCTTTTTTACACAGTGAGTGCACATTAGTCCAATGTTACCCTACAGTATCTGGAAGACTGAATAGATCTGATGAGCAACTTACAATAACTTCTTATAATGATGTAACGTGATAATATGTGTGATTGACCGTGACACCTCTCTTTCTCTCTCTCTCTCTCTGATCTAAGAATAGTTGCTGTGCTGTGGTGGAGTTTACATTTTACAGTGTTAATAAATTAAGATTTTGGAAGTATTTTAAGTGTCCACTCTCACTAATTTCCATTATCCTGACCTCAAGGTATTGCACAGTTGGTATTGCAAAGTTGGTATACACATTCAGTACACAAAAAAAATGTGGTGGGCCAGTCTAATCCAAAATGCCAGGGCCAATTTTTTGTCCCAATCCACCCCTGATGACATGTTTCATGATTTGGCGCTATATAAATAAAAACTGAAATGTATTGAACAAGAGTTTGTCAGTTTTCAAGCAGGATTTGTATATCTGTTCAACTTAAATATATAAGGAAACCAAAGAGTTAAGATCACTTACTTACCAAGAGAAATTCCTTTGGGGTTTATTTGTGGTCTCTTTCTGCCACCTGCTGGATGATGATGCTATTTGATACCATGTCAACATGGTGTCAAAATTCAGATTTCAATCTAAAATGGCTTACTGCGGAGGATGAGGAGAGCCCGCCTGTCCCCGCCCATCCTCACGACCTTCTATAGAAGCACCATAGAGAGTATTCTGACCAGCTGTCTCTCTGTGTGGTGTGGAGGCTGCAGTGCCTCCGACTGGAAGAACGTGAGGAGAGTGGTGAGGACAGCAGAAGGGATCATCGGGGCTCCTCTTCCCTCCATAAAAGACATTTCATCGCAGCGCTGTGTGTCTCGAGCCCGTAACATCATCAGGGACCCCTCACACCCCCACCACAGACTATTCTCCCTGCTGCCCTCTGGAAAGAGGTTTCGCAGCATCCGCTGCAGGTCCACTAGGTTCTGCAAAAGCTTTTTCCCTGCTGCCATCAGACTGTTGAACTGCTGAACTGCTAAAGTATAAAAACGGACTGTGTACCACATTCGATTCGCTGATTTGCACATTTGCACACTTGCACATTGTATTATATCCTGCAAAATTGCTGCTGCACCTTACCGGGAAACGTACTGCAAAACTGTGTACAATGCAACTGTCTACTTTTAAATCATTGCTGCACCTTACTGCGTATTTGTTTACATTTGTTTTACACTGTTTACATTTCAACTGCCTACTGCTCACTGCTGCACTTTATCCGGAAGTCAATTGAAACTTATCCTGTAAGTGACTGCGATTTATCACTGCACTTTATCCTGTACTGTAATTCACCGCAAGGTATCCTGTAGAGTTACTGCAATCTTTCTGAGCTGTGTGAAAGCGAAATTTCGTTCTGTATCCACTCTGTGTATACAAAATGACAATAAAGAAAGTCTAAGTCTAAGTCTAAGTCTAAGTCTACTTCCTGTGATACTTGCACTATGACATTAATTGTAAATTCTGAGCGTCTTGCTGAGATCTACAACTGTACAAAATTTCATTACTCTACGATGAAGTAAGTGAATAGCAAAAGGTCCTTTGAAAATTGCTTGGTGGCGCTATAGAGCAACTAAGTCCTGCTCACTAAAGTTTGTTATGGATTCCTGTTGGGGGGTGGATAAGGATGCATCCAAATGAGTTTTAGGCAGCTCGGCCCAAAACTGTGGAATTCAGAGCCAAACGTATGACAGCAGCGTTTGAGGTGAATATGCCACGCCACCACGCCCCCCTGCTCCATCGAATCCAGTTGAGCCTGAAATCCACAACATACCAACATGTGTTCTGTCTGTGGACACAGTTTCATGTTGATTAGCTCAGAGGGGTAACATAGCGACCGCTTACAACAAAACATGACACTTCCTGTTGTCAGGGGGCGTGGCCTAAGCAATGTCATCATTTGACCATTGGATATTATAGGAGACCTGATGATGATCAATCACAGAAAGTTTGGTGCCTCTGTGTGTTTCTGTGTAGGAGATATAACACTTTTATTTTTTGTGGCGAATAGGTGAACTTTGACCCCTGCCAACGCCCCTTCAGCATGCTCAAAAACTCACCGTTTTGATAACTTTTGATTGGCCATGCCTTATGATCAGACTGACCGAGTTTCAAGCCGCTCGCTCGATATCTCTAGGAGGAGTTCCATCAAATACCAATGCTGTAAACGTCAAAAATGGGGTCAAAATCAGACTTTCAGTCTAAAATGGCCGACTTCCTGTGATACTTGCACTATGACATTAATTGTAAATTCTGAGCGTCTTGTTGAGCTCTACAACTATATCAAATTTCATGTCTCTACGACGAAGTAAGTGAATAGCAAAGGGTCCTTTGAAAATTTCTAGGTGGCGCCGTTGAGGCATTTTTCTTTAGATTTTTGTGACGACCTTAAAATACAAAATTTTTAAACAGTCACCATGCATCTGCAAAGTTTGGTGAGTTTTTGAAAATGAGAAAGCCCCCAAAAAAGCCCCTCTTTAGGGGGGCAGAATAAGAAGAATTAAAGCCTCAAGCGGCGTCGATCGGCCCTCGCAGCCAAGCGCCGCTCTGGCCTATTGGCCACCGCGGGGGTTCGCGCACCGCCGGCCGCCAGTCACCGCAGAAGCTGTCACGCATTTTCCCCGCCCGTCCGCCGGGCGATACACACGAACGCAATGGGCAGCGCTCCCCACGACTCACAAAAAAATCTGGTGCAGATCGGTCGATGCAGCGAGGAGATACAGCCGTTGAATAATGATAATGCATTTGGCCACCGGGCCGGACTAAATCGTTCAGCGGGCCGGATACGGCCTGCGGGCCGTACGTTTGACACCCCTGGTTTAAACATTAGTATACCAACTTAATCAAAGGTATCTTACTAGCTGTTAATCCAGCTTCATGTGAAAAGTTAACAAAACCTTTTTAGTTATTTAAAGTTAATTGTTATTTCATGTCTTTAAGGGTTTCGTTTCTTGCATTCTATCTCTAAGGGAGAGCCCAGACACACTACAGAGAAAACTCATCTCGGCCGCTTGTATCCGGGATCTCGTTCTTTCGGTCACGACCCAAAGCTCATGACCATAGATGAGGGTAGAAACGTAGATCGACTGGTAAATTGAGAGCTTCGCCGCCTTTTGGCTCAGCTCTCTCTTCACCACAACGGACCGGTACAGCGCCCGTTTCACAGCAGACGCCGCACCAATCTGCCTGTCGATCTCCCGCTCCATCTTCCCCTCATTCCTGAACAAGACCCCAAGATACTTGAACTTCTTCACTAGAAGCTGGCTCTTGGGACTTTCCTTTTTGACAAACCTTATAGTTAGAGTGGCTCATGTTACCCCGAGCTACCTCTATAGTTATGCTGCTATAGGCTTAAGCTACTGGAGGACATCAGGGCCTATATTTATGAAAGTTTGACAGTGAAATTGGTGGATACACACCCTGTCTACTTTTAAGACTAATTTTAAAACATTTCTTTTTCCATCCATCCATCGTCTTCCGCTTATCCGGGGTCGGGTCGCGGAAACCCTGTTTTAACATATTCCTATCATCTCAGCTTAATGAAATCCAAAGAACATATATTACATAACTTCTTCCACTCAGAAGACATACAAGGCAGATACATTCCCGCTTTAACCCAAAATACCAACATGGGGGATATAAGCTCGAATCACGGGCCATAGACATTATATACGTAGACGCCCCATTGGACGCTGCCGGCCGCTAGGCTGACGTGCCTACAGGGCGGCCATCTTGGGTGAGACCACAGATCAGACAGCTGCTGTCAGAATGAACAGGAGGCAGCTCAGATCTCATTTTAATCATATGTTCACAGTAATAGTGACCTTTTGAGTCAGATTACACATATTTATTCAGAACCAAAGCATTTTAAACTGAAGTCAAACTGGATGATATATATACTCACAGTTATATATTTTGCAGTTATATATTAATATAATAAGCACACATAAATTATACATCTCTCTCTCTCTCTCAGTCATATATATATATATATATATATATATATATATATATATATATATATATATATATATATATATATATATATATTCGATGAATATTTATTTTCATAGACTACCCATTGCAATCCCTTTTATCATCAATCGGATCCAACAGGGTAGCTTCCTACTTCATGTGTAAATACATTTACAAATGACACTTTAAACTGTACAAAAAACAGATACTCATTAGTGGCCATCTGACACTTTTTAAGAGTAAGTGATGACAACAGCACTTATCTACATAGGAGCAAAACTATATACAGACAAGTGAGAGCAGAGGTGTCAATAACAGCATTTAAAAATTATATATATATATATATATATATACATACATACATACATACAAAATAAACAATATATATATATCCTCAGTCACATATCTCAGATATCGGGGTGTTAAATGTACTTTTCTCTACTTCCATCCCTGCTACCCATTAGCACATATTGTGTTTATGCCGGGAAAAACTGTAACTGTAAAGCATGAGGATTATCTATCATACAATCTTACTTATGGAAGGTAATTCCCCAGGATGTGGTTTGTAGAGTCCTTTTAATTGCGCACCCATAAGCAGAGCAAAAATCGGGCATCCTCGGATGGAGCTCTGGAAGTTTGCTGTCAATACAAAATCGAAATTATAAAATAGGGAGTACCAATATGGCGGCTGGTGGCTTCAAAGCACTGAGCTATACAATACACTGGAGTGCTAATCGCCCGCTGTTAGAACGAGTCGCTTTGAAGCCACCAGCCGCCATATTGGTACTCCCTATTTTCCCCCAGTAACTAGGGAATATGTGCGCTACAGCATCGAATAACGAGGATTTTCTCATGTTCAGGGGGGGCTTAAAACTTTTAAAATGTCAAATGCCATATACTTTTATGTTATGTTCTAAAACTATCAAGTACTGAGAAAGTGATGTGCTGAAATATTTTGCATTTTATTCATTTAAATATACATATATAACATTTATAAATATATAAATAACAATATACAAAAACATATTTACATATATGTATACATATATATATACATATATACATGTACAAATATTTATATATACATATATGTATATTTAATATGAATAACGTAAAATATTTCAGCACCTGATTTCCTAGTAGTTGATAGTGTTAGTACATCCACTGACTGTAGAATTACCTATGAAACGATTTCACACAGCCAGAAAACTGCTTTTTGCTGCAAACAAATCCTATGGAATTCTGTGAGAGTAGGGAGTAGCAAGATGGTGGCCAATGACTTCAGTTATTCGGCAAAATCAGCACTCCAGTGTATTATATAGCTCAGTGGTTCAAAGCGACTCGTTCTAACAGCGGGCTACTAGCACTCCAGTATAGCTCAGTGGTGCGCCCTCTTATCATAGCCCGATGCTAATGTTAGCTGCCCATCTAGCTCTCCAGTTTGATCCTTCACAAGCTCATATTACATATTCACTTAATGCAGGTTACAATCACCACCCCGTGTTTTACTGGTAGTACCCGCCTCTCTATAATTAAGCATGTTCTTTAACTTACAACCCTCATGTAAAGGGGTCTGCAGCTCAGCCCTGTGACTGCCTCACGCGACTAGCAGGCAGCAGGATCCTTAACAACGCCACAGCAGAACACTTTTCGCCCGAGTTTTCCTTCTTTAACTATTATTCTTCTTACCAAAACACTTATGGTATGACTAATCTTATTTTGAGTCCATATATTTACCACCCAGCTTACCTGCAAAACAGAGAAATACCGCAGGTTACAGAGCTGCTCAGTGCGTCTTCTCCAAACTGTTTACTCTTGCGCTGGCCAACTTCTTCTGCTGGCCAGAACGTCCGCAACTGGTACAAGCGGCACCGAGCGCCCTCTGCTGGCGAAACTCATATCATACGTTTTACTAATACTGTATACTTTAACAGTAGTCCATCAACAGAAATTGTCCTTAGACCTTAAAATAAACTGGGGGGCTACTGTTTTAATGTACTTCACTCTTTCATAGTGCCACAATAGCAATGAGGTGCCGAAACAGCCCGCTTAAAATCTGTATTGGCATCTTAAAAATGGTCCTATAGCTTAAATTTTTGTTGATTTTGTGGCCGAATAGAAGAGATGTTCTCAAAGCATTAAATAAGCCTTTTGACTTTTCAAAATTTTGTCCTTTAAAGGTACTTTTAAGTTACTATTCATTAAATTTGTCAAAATCCTATGGAAGTCTGGACATATGACAGTGGCGTTTGAGGTGACTTCGCCACGCCGCCACGCTCCCCTGCTCCATGGAATCCACTTGGGGCTGAAATCCACAACACACCAATATGTCTTCTGTCTCTTGACACAGTTTCATGTTGATTAGCTCAGAGGGGTAACATAGCGACCGCTTACAACAAAACATGACACTTCCTGTTGTCAGGGGGCGTGGCCTAAGCAATGTCATCATTTGACCATTGGATATTGTAGGAGACCTAGTGGTGATCAACTACTGAAAGTTTGGTGGCTCTGTGAGTTTTTGTGTATGAAATATAACAGTTTTGTGTTTCATGGCGAGTAGGTGAACTTTGACCCCTGCTAACCCCCCTTCACCATGCTCAAAAACTCACCGTTTTGATAACTTTTAATTGGCCATGCCGTATGATCAGACTGCCCGAGTTTCAAGCCGCTCGCTAAAAATCTCTAGGAGGAGTTCGATCAAATACCAATGCTGTAAACGTCAAAAATGGGGTCAAAATCAGACCTTCAATCTAAAATGGCCGACTTCCTGTGATATTTACACTATGACATTAATTGTAAATTCTGAGCGTCTTGGTGAGCTCTACCACTGTACCAAATCTCATGTCTCTACGATGAAGTAAGTGAATAGCAAAGGGTCCTTTGAAAATTGCTAAGTGGCGCCGTTGAGGCATTAGGTCACGCCCACCAAAGTTTGTTATGGATTCCTGTTGGGGGGTGGATAAAGATGCATCCAAGTGAGTTTTAAGCAGCTCGGCCCAAAAATGTGGAATTCAGAGCCAAACGTATGGCAGCGGCGTTTGAGGTGACTTCACCACGCCGCCACGCTCTCCTGCTCCATCGAATCCACTTGGGGCTGGAATCCACAACACAACAACATGTCTTCTGTCTCTGGACACAGTTTCATGTTGATTAGCTCAGAGGGGTAACATAGCGACCGTTTACAGCAAAACATGACACTTCCTGTTGTCAGGGGGCGTGGCCTAAGTGATGTCATCATTTGACCATTGGATATTAAAGAAGACCTGATGATGATCAATCACAGAAAGTTTGATGCCTCTGTGTGTTTCTGTGTAGGAGATATAACAGTTCTATTTTTTGTGGCGAGTAGGTGAACTTTGACCCCTGCCAACGCCCCTTCAGCATGCTCAAAAACTCACCGTTTTGATAACTATTAATTGGCCATGCCTTATGATCAGACTGCCCGAGTTTCAAGCCGATCGCTCGATATCTCTAGGAGGAGTTCCATCAAATACCAATGCTATAAACGTCAAAAATTGGGTCAAAATCAGACCTTCAATCTAAAATGGCCGACTTCCTGTGATACTTACACTATGACATTAATTGTAAATTCTGAGTGTCTTGGTGAGCTCTAACACTGTACCAAATCTCATGTCTCTACGATGAAGTAAGTGAATAGCAAAGGGTCCTTTGAAAATTTCTAGGTGGCGCCGTTGAGGCATTTTTCTTTTGATTTTTGTGACGACCTTAAAATACAAAATTTTTAATTAGTCACCATGCATCTGCAAAGTTTGGTGAGTTTTTGAGTATGATAAAGCCCCCAAAAAGGCCCCTCTTTAGGGGGGCAGAATAATAATAACCCACAATACAGATACAATAGGCCTTCGCAGGGAACCCTGTTGATTGCATCAAAGTCCTGACAAGCAGCATTCACTCCTCCTGATTCTCCCATCTGCAAGGTCTTCCAGCAGTGAAAAAGCATCCACCGTGCAGCATTATGCACTGTTTACAACAATTAAAGAGATTGCCTCACACCTTGTCACAATCATCTGTTAATCTGTGGAACACATCACCCTGGTGATCATCAGGGGAGAGGAATGTGATGGTAGAAAACCCACATGAAATGTACAGACTTTTATTTAAGATTTAAGTTGGCTTTTGGGCAATCTGATATGGAGTGAAAATGAGCATCTGAGAGGAATGCAGTTTGGCTGCAATTCACCACTTTACCAATTTCCCTCATCTTCAAAATGAGTGTACGCCTAGGTGAGAGTTGCCGTGAGGAACGCACATTTTTCCATCAAGTTTTTTTATTAAAGAACCCAACTTTTGCACGGAAAGAGGCGTACACATGCTTCAGGCCCCATTTTGTGCAACGCAAGCTTTGTAAATGAGACCCCAGGTCTTTGTGACCATGCTTTGTTTACAGATCAGTACCCTGTGTTGTTTGTATTTAAAGTAGACTTTCCCAGTACCAGTCGTACTGACTGCACTGTGAGCTCACCATCTTTGTTGCTGATTGGTGCCCCAGCCCATGTGAACTGAACTTCTGTTTGATGCTACCTTATAAAACTCTGGTTTTGCCATTATTCATTTAGAAACGAATCTGAAACATTCCATTAAAACTTAAGTCTGATCAGCCTTCCCATCTGGTTATTTCATGTGTTTCTGTCCCTTATTTCTAGCTACCGAAAACACAACTGTGCAATGGAACAGGGATTCCTACAGCAGGACTTCTCCAAAATGTACACAAATTAGAATTGGGGTTATATTTTAATAACTTTGCTAATACTGCTTTGTCCATGGGTCAATAATGTCACAATAGCTCCAGCGAGGTCTGAGGTGAGTTGCTGGGAACTGTAAACACTTTAGTGTTTACAGCTCCCAGCCCATTTTCACACAGACAGAACAAGGGTTCCAGCTGCAAGACGTCCATCCTATATACACCTCATGCACCTTTTCCTCCTTTGAGCGCCTTCTTTTGATTATTGAGCCGATGTGACACGTGAATTTCTCCACTGTGAGATCAATAAAGTCTATCTTATCTTATCTTAAATGTTGGAGTCTGAGCTTGACAAAGTTACCAAAGCCACTATGGATTCTCATGTGGTTGGTGAACCTCAAGTAAACATGTCAGAACTTTAAATGGTAAAAATCTATTTTAGTGGATATATACTGGCTCCTAGAATTGTACAAACCCCTGTTAATAGACCATGTTTTGATGATCATTTCAAACCTTTTTTTCTTGTGTGAATGTAACATATCCTTTAGCCCCCGGGGGGTCATGAAACACCATGTGGGGGTTGCGAGATGATTCTGTTTGTGGAATACCCTTCAAATTTCTAACTTTACAATGTCTGAGAGTTTCCTTGTTTTAATATAGCAAATGTTTGCCTTATCGTGGAAAATGATAACTTTGCCCTCAAAAATGTAAAAAAAAATTGACATCAGAGAAAATGAAAATGTTTTCTCACAAATATGTGAATTAATCTAAAAAAGATGTTTTGTGGAAAT
Organism: Fundulus diaphanus; assembly: GCA_037039145.1. Lineage (NCBI taxonomy): Eukaryota > Metazoa > Chordata > Actinopteri > Cyprinodontiformes > Fundulidae > Fundulus > Fundulus diaphanus. Next base: position 51,176,093 of record CM073137.1, on the reverse strand, counting down.
GTACTCCTCTGTGGCCAATAGGTTATTTTCTTTAGTCTACAATGGCCTTAATTCAATTTTCTTTTTGGAAGTTGAGAATAAAGTGGGAATATTTTTATGAATAATTTAAAAAATTCAACAAGACACTTGACTCTGTCTTCTTCATGAGATGATTCTAATAGGTCTGTTTGACAGGACGTTGTCCAGAGTCTTTGCTGTGTTGTTATTACCAAGCCAGCAAAAGAAAATGACCTAAATTGCAAATATGCAGGGAGAAAAAGTGTGACTGCTGAGTCTCACTGACACCAGAGAGGAGAGATCTGAAGCAAGAGAACCTTGATACTTTCTGGCTCTTTCTACAGTCAGCTCAGCCTAAATATGAACACATCACCTTCCCTGGCAGCCAGCGAGATGCAGACTTCAGATGCTACTTCAGTCTCAGTGAAATGATCATGAAGCCAACCTCTCAGCAGTTTGTCTTCCAAATACAGAGGTCAAATTCAGTGCAGAACGTCCATCACAGGAGAAGATTAATCAGCAAATTGCTCACCTGCAGCACATGGGCTTTCTAACCGCATCATGTGTGCAATAACCTTACCTGTGGTGGAGTGCAGACTCTCCAAGCTCCAATAGCGAGACAGCACACCCCTCAGAGTGCCGCCCAAGCTGCCTCCGCCTCCACCCATACATCCACCCACACCAAGACCTCCATCCACCACGCTATCCATCCCTGCGCTCACCGGGCTCCCTCCTCCTGACTCGGACCCCGGCGACAGACAAGAGCTGCCGCTGCCAATGCTGCCACAGCTGTCCACGGGCAGGGGCTCACCCCCCTCCAAGCCCTGCTGTGTCCGCATCCCTCTGTGGATGCAGAACAGGGAGGGGGGAACAGAAGTTCGCAGCGAGGATTTAGGGGAAATGAAGAGGTGCGGGAGGTCCTTTCCCAATGGCGAGGGATCGCAGCAGAGGAGGAGGAAAGAGGAGGGGGAGGTGGCCGCCTGATATCTGCTACACTATTTGCTGTGGTAAGCTTCAACTGTCAACCTGCTGTTGACTCCTCCCATACACAGAACAGGAGAGCTGCAGCAGCGCCTCCCTCTCCTCCTTTTAACACTGCACTTGCTGCTAAGCCCCTGTCCTCAGCTGCTTCTCTCTCTCTCTCTCTCTCTCTCTCTCTCTCTCTCTCTCTCTCTCTCTCTCTCTCTCTCTCTCTCTCTCAGGCTGACATCAGTGGGGGTCCTGCTGGGGGGGTTTGTGTTGCTCGACAGTGATAATGACTGAGTGGCTGCCTCACAGATAGAGTATCTATGGTCCTGTTACCTGTTAGAGTGCGGACGGAAAAGAGGCAGCATCCTCCCTGCACTCCTCGTTCAAGCAACCAAATGAAATAAATACATCCCCCCCTTTTTTCCCCAGAAGGCCCGCCCCTCCCCACACTGTTGACTGAGGTTTTCAAATGTAGCTATTTGAGCTGACCAGTATTAATAAGGTCACTTCGTTTCTGCCTTTGGAATGGATAATAAACCACAAAAATGCAGGGGGAGCGTAGAGAATTAAAATCTCAAACGCCTGCAAGTGAATGTGTTACGGCCTGAAAACGGGTTGTTGGTGCCATTTTTCTATTCAGTAATTTACGCTCATATTTAGTTATTATTTTTGGATATGTTTAGTATTTGCATATCATAGAATATTTAGGATTGCATTATAACTATTACTGATTTATTGTGTTTATAATTTCCTTTTGGTTTAATATGCATTCAGTTTAATGATTAAAATTATCTTGAATAGATAGCCGATAGGAACTGACGCTGAGTGATGACGTTGCGAAGCTCGCGCGTCTCTGGAATATAAAAAAAAAAAAAACTGATGTGTGTTTGGCTTACTGAAAATAAAGACGGGGCGAACACACTGTTTTCTACCGTCGTTCAACTATAACACGCGTAGACTCGTTCATTCCGTCTGACTGAGTGGTTATTTGCATTCATCAAAACGAAGAAATGGACAACATTTTAAGCACGGACATTTAGCCACTACATTAAGTAGAAAACAGTCGCCGAGGGCGAGAGAATTATCGAAGGAAACCGAGGGACGCAGCGCATGCGTTGGGCTCGCGTGCATGAAGGAAGCCAGCCTGCTTGGAGCAGCAGAGGGCGGTGCACACCAGCGGATTTCCAGACGACTTCAATGACGATGGATGAGTACAAAAATATCAAATTCGAATGAATAAATAAGCAATGCTTCGGACTTGCAAGTATTGAATGAAAATTCATGAGTGCTTCACTGTAACTGCGACAAGCAACGTGGATTAGTCATGTTCAAAGTTTTAAGTGTGCTGCGCTGCTAGATAAGAAGCCACATATGACGGTTTGGGAAACATTATTGTTAACAAGTCACATCAGCTAAGAAGAAGCTCAAGCTTGTCTCTGAAAATAAAGCCTTGAATCTTACTTTGGAAAACTACATGTTTAAGATTAAAGGAAAGTTTATTTGGATTTCAGAAGTGTGCTAGAGTTTGCTGAGACTCAGTTAACAATAATAGCAGTTCAAAGTGCTCCAGGGTGGAAACAAGATGGAAAACAATGTCGAGCTAGACACTAAAAGAAGGATCAAGTTAACTTCAAAGGCACTAGAAGAGAAGCTTGATAAGCAAATGTCTCTAAGAAAACGTGTTTTAGCACGCCTTGTTTCCAAAGCAGAGGAAATCGACAATTTAATGAGCAATGTTTCCAATGCACACGCAGTAGAGAAGGATCATTTAAGAGAATATTCAAAATTGCTGAATGAGTTTATTGAAGTAAATAACACAGTAAGCGAACTGTTGTCAGAAGAAGAAAGAAAAGCTGACCAGCAGTATTGGAGTGAGCCAAATCTCACCAAGTATGAAAACTTTTTGTCCACATTGGAGCAGTGGATAATAGAAGTAAAACAGCAAGCCAAGGCTGCTCCTGTACAGGCAGCCACTGAACATGAGGCTCCAGAGGATGTCGTTGCGACACAGCAAGATGAGTTTGCTGCCGAGGAGCCTGCTGCTAAAGAGTCTGCTGCCGAAGAAGTGCATCCAGATGACAGTGTGTCCACGGTGCAACAGAAGCAAGCTTCAGTCCTAGCACGAAGCGTATGCAGTAGATACTCAAAGGGGTCCAATGTGTCATCTCATGCATCTTCTATGCGTAAGAAAGAGGAAGCTCGCCGAGCAGCTTTACTGGTGCGTGCAGACGCACTTAAGAGGAAAGAAGCACTGCAGTTGCAAGAGGCTCAAATAGAAGCGCAGCTTGCCGCACAGGAAGCGCATCTTGCAGCACAGCTGAAATATCAGAAAATTCAGATGAGAACTCAACTGGAGAAATTAGATTTCGAGACTGCTCTCGCAGAATCCACAGCGAGGCTACAGGTTATGGAAGAATATGATAACATGGAAGATGGAATGCATTCATACCTGAACAAAAACACGCATGCAGCCACAATCATCCCACGTCATGGTCCAGACGTTAGACTAAAATCTGAAAACTATCCTCAAGCTATGCCAGATAAAAGTGTGCCTCATGTTCCAGCTAGGCACGTGGCTCATGTGCAGGTGAAGAAAGAAAAAGACGATGTTGCAAGCACACGTCCTGATGCAAGCATACATTCTGGTGCAAGGCAAGTTGAACTTGGTGAGGTGATCCTGAAACAGAAGGACATCACTGAGATGTTAGTTACACAACAAAGACTAGCCAACTTGCCTCAACGCAAAGTCCCTGAATTCAGTGGTGATCCTCTTGAGTTCTTGCCGTTCCTGAGAGCGTTCGAGCACATCATTCACAGTCGGACAGACAACGACGCAGATCGTCTGTATTATTTAGAACAATTCACCACAGGTGAGCCGAGAGAATTGGTGAGAAGTTGCCAACACATGAGTGCACAACAAGGTTACGAGGAGGCAAGAAAGCTATTGACTTATCACTATGGCAACGAACAGAGAATAGCTGCAGCCTACGTTGACAAGGCTGTCAAATGGCCTCCAATTAAAGCAGAAGATGCTAAGTCGCTCCACAGCTTCTCTATCTTTCTGACTGGGTGCAAAAATGTGATAAACAATTTGGAGTACCTAGAGGAAATGAACAGTCCGAGCAACCTTCGGATCATTGTCCAAAAGTTGCCCTTCAGGCTTCGGGAAAGATGGAGAGTTGTAGCTTTCGACCTTCAAGAAAAAGAAAAAAGGAGAGCAGACTTTGCTGATCTTGTAGGGTACATCAACAGACAAGCTAAGATAGCTTCGGACCCACTGTTCGGTGATGTCAAAGACCCTGCTGATGCAAAAGAAAGGTCCAAGTTCAGCGCTAAACCTGCAATGGGTCGATTGAAAAGAACCACTGGCCTAGCAACAAGCGTAATGCCAGCAGATGAGTCCTCTGACTCAAGAAAGACCAAGCAGACTAGCAATGCATTTCAAGAGCCATGTCTTTTCTGCAACAAGGGACATGCTCTGAGTGCATGCAACAAAATCAGAAGTCTGCCGAACAAAGAAAGAATTGAATTCCTTAAAGGAAAAGGTCTTTGTTTTGGGTGTCTGACTCAGGGGCACATGGGAAAAGATTGCAAAAAGAAAGCTACGTGTGACATTTGCACTAAGAAACATCCTACTCTGCTTCATACGAAGAGAGAGGAAGATGGCAACCAAGCAACTACCAAGCCTGAGAAGTCAAGTGAAGGCTTCACTAGTGAACACTCTAGCCGACAAGAGCAAGTGTCATCCAAAGGTGAACTGTCAGCTGTCACCGGGGCCGGAGGCAGCGACTGTATCCTTTCCATTGTGCCGGTGCGTATCAAATCCAAGAAGAGCAACAACACCATGGAAACGTATGCGTTCATGGACTCAGGAAGTTCAGCAACGTTTTGCTCCGAAAGATTGATGAGGCGACTTGGTGTCAATGGAAAGAGAACTCAAGTACTACTACGTACCATGGGCCAGGAAAAGCCCGTGTCCTGTTTTGTCCTCTCAGATCTAGAGGTGTGCGGTCTGACAGAGAGCAAGTACATCAGCCTGCCAGATGTTTACACCCACACGGACATACCTGTAACGAAAGAGAATGTTCCAGTAGAGAAAGACCTGGAAAGATGGCCGTATCTGCGGAAAGAAGTGCGGCTACCACAGATCGACGCAGATGTGGAGTTGCTGATCGGAATGAATGCTCACTCTGCAATGGAGCCGTGGAAGATAATCCACAGTCAAAACGACGGGCCTTATGCCATAAAGACAACCCTTGGCTGGGTAGTGAATGGCCCTCTGAAGAAAGAGAATGACCACAAACCAAGTCATTTCAGTCATGGTGCTTCAGTTAACAGAGTGTCAGCCAGCAGTGTGGACAGTATGCTGTTGCGGCAGTACAATCATGACTTTCCGGAGCAAGCCTGCGAAGAGAAGTCAGAAATGTCACGAGAAGACATCCAATTCATGCAGTGTGTGACACAAACAACCAAGAAAATCGATGGACACTACTGCATTGGTATGCCTCTTAAAAACAAAGACATTGTGATGCCGAACAACAAGAGTGTTGCTGAGCAACGAGCGTCGAGCCTGAAAAGGAAACTTGCTAAGAACTCCCGCTTCCATGACGACTACACAGCCTTCGTGTCGGATCTGCTGAGCAAAGGCTACGCGGTGGAAGTCCCTGCCAACGAGCGCAACCGCAACGATGGCCGAGTATGGTATATTCCCCATCATGGCGTGATCCATCCGCAGAAGGGGAAGTTGCGGGTCGTCTTTGATTGCGCCTCTTCGTTCCAAGGGAAGTCGTTAAACGAGGAGTTGTTACAGGGGCCGGACCTCACAAACAGTCTGGTTGGAGTCCTGACAAGATTTCGCTTTGATCACATCGCACTCATAGCAGACATAGAGGCGATGTACCACCAAGTGAGAGTCCCTGACGAAGATTCAGATCTGTTGCGATTCCTCTGGTGGCCAGAGGGAGATCTGAACCAGCCTCTGCGTGAGTACAAGATGGTTGTCCACCTGTTTGGGGCCAAGTCCAGCCCAAGCTGTGCCAACTACGCTTTGCGCCGGACTGCAGAGGATGGGAAAGATAGGTCATCACTTGAGGCAGTAACCACAATTCTTGAGCACTTCTATGTAGACGACTGTCTGGTCTCAGCGTCTGACGAGAAGAAGGCTACTTCCTTGACCAAAGACCTCATTGCACTCTGCGAAAGTGGAGGATTCCATTTGGCTAAATGGTCTAGCAACAGCCGTGAAGTATTGTCATCACTTCCCGAACATGAGCGTGCAAAGGAGATCAAGAATCTAGATTTGGACAGGGATGAGCTGCCCATGGAGAGGGCACTTGGAGTGGACTGGTGCATAGAATCAGATTCTTTCAAGTTCCGCATCCTTGTTAAGAACAGGCCTGTCACAAAAAGGGGTATCCTATCAGTCGTAAGCTCAATTTACGACCCCCTTGGCTTCCTGTCACCGTTCATCCTTCTGGCTAAGACCATTGTGCAAAATCTCTGTCGATTGAAACTTACCTGGGATGATGACATTCCTGAAGACATTGCGAACAGATGGTTTTCCTGGCTGTCTGACTTGAGCCGATTTGCCAGCTTCTCTGTCAAGAGGTGCATCAAACCTGAGGGATTTGGTTTAGTGGTGTCAGCGCAGCTACACCATTTTTCTGACGCTAGCGAGAATGGCTATGGTGTCGTCAGCTACGTTCGCATTGAGAACAGCCACAGTCAAGTCCATTGTTCGTTTCTTCTAGGAAAATCCAGGGTGGCGCCTCTCAAGCCAATCACTGTGCCACGTCTTGAGCTGGCTGCGGCTACCATCGCGGTGAAAATGGACAAGCTCATGAAGCAAGAATTTCGGATGGGAAATCTCAAGGAGTCCGTGCTATGGACAGATAGCACCACTGTCCTCCGATATATTGACAATGACTGCGCTCGTTTCAAAACCTTTGTAGCGAATAGAGTGTCGACAATCAGAGAGAATACAAGGCCAGCACAGTGGAGATATGTCAGTACATCTTCTAATCCGGCTGACCACGCATCACGAGGAATGAAGGCAGAGCACTTCATGGAGTGTCAGAGTTGGATTGAAGGACCTGACTTCCTTGTTAAGGACGAGTCTCACTGGCCGGTCCTCTCAGAGTTCTCTAGAAAGATAAGTGATGATGATGCCGAAGTGAAGCGCAAGATCACTGTGAACATCATCAACACCGCCAACTCAAGCACAGACCCTCTCTTCAAGCTGATTCATCATTATTCTAGCTGGCACAGTCTAAGGAAGGCCGTTTCCTGGATGTTAAGGCTGAAGGAGTTGCTTAAAAATCTGTGTGAACAAAGGAAGATCTTTGAGTCTCAAACCCAGTCTCAATATGGTCAAACTGTGAAGCCCAAGATCGTTGAAGACCATATGCAGAAATGGAAATCTTGCCTGAAAGGAACCCATCTTACTGTCAAGGACATCAGGAGAGCAGAAACTGCTATCATCCAGTTCAGCCAAAGACAAACCTTCCATAAGGAGCTTTGTGCACTGGAAAAGGGAGATAAGGTCAAGAGAAGCAGTTTTATTGTGAGATTGGATCCATTTATCCAAGACGGTGTCCTTCGGGTTGGTGGAAGACTGCATCAGGCAGCCTTGCCGGAACACACAAGGCATCCGGCTATTCTAGCCAAGAACCATCATGTCACGACTCTGATCATCAGGAACGCACATGAGGAGACCGGACATGGAGGGAGGAACCACACCCTCGCTCAACTGAGGGAAAGAGTCTGGATATGCAAAGGGAATGCAGCAGTGAGAAGTGTGCTTTCAAAGTGTGTGAACTGCCGAAAGAGTCAAGCTGCAGTTGGTGAACAGAAGATGGCGAATCTACCACCAGATCGTCTTCAGCCAGATCACCCACCCTTCACCAATGTCGGCGTGGACTATTTCGGCCCCTTTGAAGCCAAGCGTGGACGAGCGCGAGTCAAGCGCTACGGAGTCTTGTTTACTTGCCTCACTATCCGAGCCGTCCACATTGAAATTGCACACTCATTGGACACAGACTCCTGTATAAATGCAGTGAGACGTTTCATTGCGAGACGAGGGCAAGTGGAAGTCATGAGATCCGACAACGGTACGAATCTGGTATCTGCAGAACACGAGCTCCGCAAGGCCTTGAAGGACTGGAATCAGTCCCAGATTTCTGAAGCTCTGCTGCAAAGAGGAGTTACTTGGATTTTCAACCCGCCTGCTGGGTCGCACCACGGCGGGATCTGGGAGCGCCAAATAAGAACAGTGCGCAAGGTACTTACCAGTGTTCTGAAGCTTCAGTGTCTAGACGATGAATGTCTGCACACTGTGATGTGCGAAGTGGAAGCAGTGATTAACAGCAGACCCCTTACCAAGTCATCTGATGATGTCGATGACCTCGAGCCACTGACAGCGAATCATCTTATTCTGCTCAAGGGAAGGCCAGCACTCCCTCCTGGCACGTTTCAGAAAGAAGATCTGTACTGCAAACGAAGATGGAGGCAGGTGCAGTATATGTCCGACATCTTCTGGAAGCGTTGGTCTAGAGAATACTTGCCTCTCCTACAAGAACGGCAGAAGTGGCTGGAGAAGAAGAGAAACGTGAAAGAGGGGGATGTCGTGCTCATTGTGGATGAAAGGGCTCCAAGAGGGTCCTGGTTGATGGCAAGAGTGGAGAAGACCATTCCCGACGCCCAAGGATTCGTTCGTCGGGTCCTTGTGAAAACGAAGACCAACACCCTTGAGAGACCTATTGACAAGTTGTGTCTCTTGTTGGAGGCAGAAGAATCTCATGGACAGTGAAAGACATTTCATCCAGTTAATTGTCTGTTAACTAATGTACTTAAGTTAGTTCATGTTTAGACCTTAGTACATTTACGTAATGGGGATTTGAGTATAGAAAATGACACTTCAGTTTAGTTAGTTTAGGGTAATTGTCATCCCCATGATGAGCAATTAGGGGCCGGAAATGTTGGTGCCATTTTTCTATTCAGTAATTTACGCTCATATTTAGTTATTATTTTTGGATATGTTTAGTATTTGCATATCATAGAATATTTAGGATTGCATTATAACTATTACTGATTTATTGTGTTTATAATTTCCTTTTGGTTTAATATGCATTCAGTTTAATGATTAAAATTATCTTGAATAGATAGCCGATAGGAACTGACGCTGAGTGATGACGTTGCGAAGCTCGCGCGTCTCTGGAATATAAAAAAAAAAAAAACTGATGTGTGTTTGGCTTACTGAAAATAAAGACGGGGCGAACACACTGTTTTCTACCGTCGTTCAACTATAACACGCGTAGACTCGTTCATTCCGTCTGACTGAGTGGTTATTTGCATTCATCAAAACGAAGAAATGGACAACATTTTAAGCACGGACATTTAGCCACTACACGGGTAATATGAATAAACGAAGCTCAGACACGATGCTTCCATTCAGGCAAACGCAGCAGGAATTTATTTACAATTCAAGATTATTTACAAAACTGAAACTCAGCTTTAATCTTCATGTCAAATAAAATATGACAAGTAAATAAACAAAAACATTTCTTTATAAGAGAGTTTCTTTTATGTCTTTTCACATTTCCATGCTGTTTCTTATATTTTTGTTCTCAACTACAAACCTGAAAGCTTAAATGCTCATTTTCCCCAAATAACACATTGAACTTAACTTTTAATAACTGTATTACCAGTCTCATTTGCAATTTTTAGCATCTACTTAGAGGCATGTTCTACGTACACACACTCTGTAATGCGCTAACACGTATCACGTAGTGCTACGTCATCAACAGGCTGATGACTTATGTACAATTTCTGGTTCCAAAATAAGCTATTAGACTCTTCTATAAGATCACAGTATCATTCATTTAAACTATCTTAATTGATCCCCGCTCTCTCTCTCTCTCACCCCGTTTACATTACCCCTTTTTAACCGTGCCGAGACCAGTCCGAGCTCGGACTGGTCTCGGCACGGAGATAACTATCGAGTGTAAATGGAACGCAAACTGAACTGAACCGAGCCAGACACAACCGGACCGCGCTAAATGCAGACCAGTTCCATGTGTGAGCTCGGCCTGGTTTTTTTCTGGCCCAGTTCTCAGATAACAAAGAGCGCATGAGCAGACCGCGTCATCTCCTTACAGTCAGCAGACATTTCTGACATTCATAATAATACTAGCTTCCCTACCGTGACACACGATTTCCAGTGATAATTCTGCTTAGCAGTGTGATGAACCTGAGCGTCTGTCGTTGTTTCTTGCGTCTGTAAATCCTTATTAGACGTTCGTTTGTCTTATCGACGTCCCAAAAACCGACTCTATCAAGTAAATTCACCAAAAGTTCCCTCTTCGCCTGACTCTTCGCAAACAACGAAATATAACCAAACATAACTTCCTGAATGTTACGGGCGCCGCCATTTTTATTTGCTTGATTTCCTCCTTCAAACCCAGAGAGCAGTAGTACCGCAGATCGTCACTAGGAGGCGAGGAAACCAAGGAACCGAGATAGCGTGATGTGTAAACGGTCGTCAGAACCAAGCTCGGCTTGGTTAACTGATCCAAGCTCGGACCGAGCTCGGCATGGATCGGTTTAACAAGGGTAGTGTAAATGGGGCTACTCTCTCTCTTTCTCACACACACACACACACACACACACATACTTTAAGGTGCCACTTTTTGTTCAGCATGGATGTTTTGCCTTACTGTTGGCCTAATTGTCTTAGTTATATGGACAGTATACTTCATTCAACACTGAAAAGGCATCTTGCAGTGTTTGTTTGACAACCACATTGTCATTCCAAAACAAAAAAAAAGTAAAAAACAAAACAACTGGACTTGTTTTCCGTAGTTTGAAGACGTTTCGCTTCCTATCCAGGAAGCTTTCTCAATTCAAAAAGTCTGGAGTAATGTGGAGTATCAAGCTTTATACTACTGCCCAACAAAGGCCTTGTAACGGCTTAGATAACATACAAATTCAACAGAAACAGGTCCACCCCTTAGTAATGGGAAGTCGTTAAAGCCATTAAGGCAGCAGATTGGACCAAAACTGGTCCACTCCTCTGTAACGAGGAGTCGTTAGGGTTGTTATTGGCCTGGTTTAAAGGAACGATGTTTTGATCACCCATATGAGGGTGAGAATTGAAATGGTGATTGGCCGGAATTAATCCTATAGCTGGATTATAGGTTTTTGAGAGTTGGAACCTAAGGCCTCCTCCTCTGTTTAAGGTTGGTTTCTCTCTCTTAACGTAGATGGCTTCCTTCACACCCCTTTCAAACTATCTGTCTTCTTTGTCTAAAATGTGAACATTTTGGTCCTCAAAAGAGTGTCCTTTGTCCTTAGGTGTAGGTGGACAGCAGAATCTTGTCCTGAGGAGGTAGCTCTCCTGTGTTGCGCCGTGCGTCTGTGGAGAGGTTGTTTGGTTTCTCCAATATAAAGATCAGAACATTCCTCACTGACTGAACTGCAGACACCACTCCGCTCATCTTAGGTTTGGGGGTTTTGTCCTTGGGATGCACAAGGACCCTCAGACAGAGGCTTGTGGCTGTTTGGTTTGAAATGTACTGGGATTTTGTGTTTGGAGAAAATCCTCTTGAGTTTTTCAGAGACTCCAGCAACACATGGGATGACGATGTTTTTGCGTTTATTCTTCTCACCATTATGTTCTGCAGCGGGTCTTTTGGATTTTCTTGCTGATTTGACAAAAGCCCAGTTAGGGTACCCACAGGTTTGGAGAGCATCTCTGATGTGTTTCTGTTCCTTGTGCTTCCCTTCTTTTTTAGTAGGACATGCTCGGCCCGGTGTTGTAAGGTTCTGATGACCGAAAGTTTGTGCTCCAGTGGTTGGTGTGAGTCAAAAAGAAGATATTGGTCTGTGTGTGTGGGTTTCCTATATACTTCAATGTTGAGGTTTCCATCTCCTTCTATGTTGACCAAACAGTCGAGAAAAGGTAGCTTGTTGTCGTTGGCATCCTCTCTGGTAAACTTGATGTTGTTGTCCACCGAGTTGATGTGTCTTGTGAAGGCTTCCACCTCTTTTAACTGGATTTTGACGAAGGTGTTGTCCACATATCTAAACCTGTGGCTTGGTGGTGTTCCTCTGAAGGTTCCCAAAGCTCTCTACAATTGGTGACACTGGAGATCCCATGGCACAACCATGCTTCTGTCTGTAAAAATGATCGCTGAACTTGAAATAAGTTGCAGAAAGACAAAGGTCCAGTAGGGTACAGATCTGGTCCGGAGTGAAATTTGTTCTGTTATTTAGGTCACTATCTTGTTGAAGACGTTTCCTGACTGTTTCTACTGCCTCTGATGTAGGTATGCAAGTGAAAAGTGAAGTGACATTGAAAGACACCAGAGTTTCTCCTGGCGCCATCTTTAAATGTTTGACTTTGTTTTCAAAGTCTTTGGAGTTTTCTGTGTAATGTGGTGTGTTCCCCACCAGGGGGGCTAAAATACTAGCAAGCTGTTTAGCAATGTTATATGTTACTGAGTTAATGCTGCTGACAATGGGTCTGAGTGGTGTTCCTTCCTTGTTAATTTTTGGGAGTCCATATAAGCATGGAATGTCTTCCCCTGGATATAATCTATAATAAGATGAGCGGTTAATTACCTTGTCTTTTTCTAGTTGTTGTAGGTAGTCAGTGATTTTTCTTTTTGTAGGAGTTGGTTGGATCCCTTTTCAAAGACTCATACGTGTTGGTGTCACTCAATAGAGTGTGAATTTTGTCCTGGTAATCTGAAGTGTTGAGGACCACGGTGCATCTTCCTTTGTCTGCTGGTAATATGGTGATGCTTCGGTCCTGGCTAAGCAATGTTATGGCTTTCCTTTCCTGTGGTGTGAGATTAGAAGGAGGTGGTTTGGCGCTGGATAGGGTAGCTGTTATTTTCATCCTGAGTTTTGCTGAAAACTCGCTTCAATTAATTTCTGCCTATGTAGCACTTGGGAAAGCCACATTGGGTCTGTCTCAACCGTGAAAAAGAGAAGACCGGAAGAGATTGGCTTGTGAATTGGGATGGCATAACCTCCACTGGCTGTATCCATAGTGACACTCCTGTTGCCTAGCAACCGAGACAGCGTAAAGCAGCTGTGAAGCCAAACAAATGGAGCCCGAAGGTTAATCCCGGTGTCTTCTGTCTTCTTGTCATGTTTTGGGCCTGTTTTTTTTGGGCTGATGGACGTCATCCCCCACACTCCTCTCAGCAACCTCCCTGTCACTACTTTCCCACCATAATCAGCTCCACCTGCTACTGACTAATTATCATCAAGTCATTCCACCTGTGACTCCACTCATATATACCTGCCTATTACAGTCAGTCAGTGCCAGAATGCTTCTCATCTCTCTGCCAACAACTATGTACATGCTTTCTAACCTTGGTTTTGTTGAACAAAGATTTTTTTCTGGATTTGCTTTCTCAGGTTTTCCCCAATTAATGATGCCTTTAATAGTACACTCACACTCATCTTTTGAGTAATAATGAGACACCTTAGTGTGAGTGTCACGTTTTTCGAATTTTAGTGCATAGAACCTTAACCGTCATGAGTGTAAGATGTAATGGACAGGTTGCCTGTCCATTACAGAGCAACACAGAGACACAGCCATGCAGTCAAGCACACATACGTTCACACCTAAAGGCAACTTGGACGGTTCAGTGAACCTAATAGCCATGCTTTTGGACTGTCAAAGGAAGTCAGAGTGTCTGGAAAGAAGTAACACATGCAGATCTCATGCAAGGTCTTGCATGCAGGACCTCCTTGCTGCAAGTCAACAGTGCTAATCACTGCCACCAACCACCCCCAGACTTAACTGTGACCAATTTACACTTCACGGAGCAGGAAATATCTGAGCAAGTATACCTGGCAATGACGCTTTCTGATTCTGAATAATAATTTGGGTATAATTACAATAAGAAGTGTCATTCCATTTGATTTTAGAATATTTATTCCTAAATGAAAATCTATTCCAAAGTCTAAAGCTGCAGTTACAGCTTCATGTTGGGCAAATTAACAGTGGCAAATTGTAAAAGCTAAGGCTAACAGTGTTTTAGCTCCCAAATGACATCATAATCAGGTTGCATAAATAACTTCAAGATAATCAAATCTCTTTACAGTACATTACAAAATTAATAAGAGATTACAGCATTAGAAAATTATCAAAAAATAACTTTGCTATGCATAATAGAGAAACACAGCTGCATAGTGAGACAGTTGGTAGCCCTGTTGCCTTGCAGGGCTACCGACCCAGAAGGTTCTGGGTTCAAATCCCAACCTGGGGTCTTTCTTCAGGGACTTTGCCGAAAGTACAGTGTTCCTTTCTGGGCACTCAGGGTTCCTCCCTCAGTCCAAAACATGACTGTTAGGTGAATTGGTCCATTCCCACCTCTTGCGTTGTGACCAGCCCCCACCCCCCCACCCTGCAGCCCTGAGCAGACAAGCAGGTATGACGCTGGATAGCACAAAAATATAGTGCTGATGAAATTCACACAATTTCAAAATAAAAGCCTGGTTAAAGTTGAGGGCCAAATAATAATATCAATATAGGATTTTCAGAAGTCATATCTCAAAATATTCCTTCAGAAAAGCATTTTCTCAAGACATTTTATTTAGAAATCATCCATTCATTGTTTATGTCCTCTTCTACATACTCAGGGATGCAGAGAGATACATATTATTATTATTATTATATAATTATATAATATTATTATATAAGGGCAGAGTTATTATATTTAACTCTGCCCTTTGTACTTTATATAAGCTACTGGAACCAGAATTTCCCTGAAGGAGTAATCCCAAGGGATAAATAAAGTTGAATCTAAGTCTAAGTCTATTGTGAGCAGAGGTTTGAGGTTGCTGGTGAAGATTCTCAGTCATCCATTTCTCAATTCAAAAAGTCTGGAGTAATGTGGAGTTACTCTAACTTACGAGCCAGATGAATTTCGTTCTGCCTAGCTCCGCCTAGCTTCACTCACATCCATCTGGGACCTCTTCCATAGAGAGTGATTTCTTCAACCAATTTTATTGTCCAGCCAATCAGGACGCAGGGCTGGAGTTTCATAGATGTGACGTAGTGGAGAAGCGACCGTGAGACTGTTTTGATTCAGACAACAATGGCGGCTCGCATCGAGGAAGCAAGCATTAACATTGATGCTGCTATTCTTCCGTGTTGTCCAATCTACCTACTATTGTTTCATTAAAAGAACTTCAGAGAACGGCTCTGAAGGCTTTTGTTGGTGGAAACGATGTTTTCACCCTTCTCCCGACCGGATTTGGCAAGTTTTGTTTTTTCCTGCGTCGCTCTCACAGCGTCACGGGTTAGCTTCGGTGTGAGTGGTTGAAATAGCACGTCGATAAAAATGACAGACAAGTGGCTTATCCAATCATATGCAAGGATTTCTGATAAGGCCCAGCCTTCTGAAACGCCATTCCTATGGATCAGTTCCAGATGGATGAGTGGAGCTAGGCGGAGCGACATTCATTTGGCTAGGGTCAGGTTAGAGTTACTCCACATTACTCCAGACTTTTTGAATTGAGAAAGCTTCCTGGATAGGAAGCAAAACGTCTTCAAACTAGGAAAACAAGTCCAGTTGCTTTGTTTTTTACTATTTTTTGGAATGAGGTTTGAGGTTCAAATTCTAAAACATCTTGTAACACATTATTACAACATTGATAGAGTCTGAAATGTGAAATGTAGTGCACTGAACCAAAATGGATACTTACAGAGTGGGGCATGTTTTGTCCAGCCCAGGCAGTCCAGACCAGTAGGGGTGCTCTGAGAGAAAATGTGGTTCTGCAGGGACATCCCACAAAATGGTCTGCTGTGCTCCACAGAGACTTCAGTATCTGTCTGGGGAAAAGGGCTTTTTCTCAGTTACTCATAATATTTTCTACCAAAACACAAGTGAGGAAAAATACAGTTTAAACAAACTGCACAATTAAACATTAAATGGCTTGTACTTGTATAGCGCTTTAACTAGTCTAACAACCCAAAAGCGCTTTATACTACAATCAGTCATTCACCCACCCACATATTGACACCCTAATGGTGGTGAGCTATGTTAGTAGCCTCTGCTGCCCTGGGGCAGACTGACAGAGGCAAGGCTGCCATACATCGGTGCCACCAGGCCCTCTGACCACCGGCAGCAGGCAATTTGGCTGAAGTGTCTTGCCTAAGGACACCACGACTGAGACGGTCAGAGGATCGAACCGGCAACCCGTCAATTGCAGGACGAACTCCTGCACCACTGTCGCAGGAGTTAGGGGATTAACACAGTTTTAACTGAATAAACTGTGATGTGCAACAGGTTAGAAGAAGTTAAAAATAACGCAAAATCAAGAATGGACAGACAGAAAAATCACATCTGAGAAGAGGAGCAGAGTTAGAAGCAAATAACTTTGTGAGCAGAAGGCACAGAAATCTTGAGGTGAGGCAGAGGCAGATGAAAGTTAGGATTCCAATATCCATTTAAGGACCATAGCCACATCTTACTTTGGGAATGTTCTCAGAGATCAGGGCTGTGAAATGGCCCTTGTGGCCTCTCACACTGCTGGACACTTTGTATTTGTATGTCCTTAGCTGATCAATCCAAAGATCATCTGAACACGTTGGTCTTTGTTGCTGGAAAATGCCATGGCAGCACACATCCACCCAGGATCCAGCACTCCCACTGTGAAACACAGAGGCCTTGTTCTCTTCCTCCATGTCCAACAGCTTCCTTTGTCTGGGCTGGCTGGCAGGACAGCCATTGTTCTGTCACCTTTGGAGTGTAAAGTGTCGCCTAGTCACAGCAGCATTGTTTACACCAACACTTCCCAGAGAACTTTACAGATAAAAAAAAACTTTATCCTAACTTTACAATAGGGCAATTCAACATCGTCCTCTTAAAGTCACCTGGGAGCAGCAACAAAACACATCAAATGACTGAAGAAAAGCTACAGCTATCCAGGTTTTATCTCAACCTTTGATATAACAAAGAAGTTAACTGTTTGTGTTTGTTGGTGTCAGATCATGGCAACATTTATACCAAAGCATTTTAAACCTCAATGGAACACAAATTCTTTTGACCGTGACTCAGCATATGACCTCTGGTTCCAATGAAATCAGATCAAAGTAGAAACAAATGGAGTTCTCTGAAATTCTAAGAGAGCTAAGAATTTCAGATTTCTCAGATCCACCATTTGGCCTTAGGAGTCCACAGGTTTTTTTCCTGTTTTTACACAAGCTGTGGGATCTAGGAGATGGAACCTTAATTCAAAGGGACAGCTTACATGAGATAAACACAAGTAAATGTCTTGTTCAGGTTTCATGGTGTACAAAAATAACCGATCCACAGTAGAAGGCTTCAGGACACCATTATTGATCTCAAAGGAGGTCAACAATGGTGTCAGAATATCAGATTAGAACCACAAAGGGTGTTTGTAGTTGTTGTTTTTTGTTGCCTTCCAATGATGGTGTTGGTCAGCCAGCTGTGGAGCCATGTTCTACACTGTCCACCTTTAAAAAAAAATACCGGGAGCCCAGCTTGTACATGGCTCTTTGGGACTGATCAGTGGGTGTTCCTCTTCAAGGACAGATATCTGTCACCTGTTACAACATTCACAGTAAAGAACATTTGAAAGTACAGGTGTGCAGGCAGCTGGCTACAGCACCCCCAGTTAGTTTCTGCTCTCATCTGCAGGTGTCCTCTGAACAACACCTAGCTGTCCTCCAGCTAGGTGTCGAGGTATGGAGGACAGCCCATTGGTCATCTAAAATAATGAGTGTATGAGGCAGGAAAACAAGTTTCTATGGCTACGTTCACACTGCAGGCCTTGATGCTCAATTCCGTTTTTTTTGTGAAATCTGATTTTGATCTCCTGTGTGAACTGCATTCACGCACCTAAGTGTCCCGCATGCGCAGTAGAGGACACGATGGCGTCATACGGGGTGCTAGAGCTTAAACTATTCTGATTTGGTTGATAAAACTATGTGCTGTAGGACATGTAAGCACAGCCATGAGCACAATGAGTGAAGATGTTGAAGAAACAGCTCATGTGTATTAAGGATTAAAGGTTTTACACGTGTTTAATATATCTGTTTAATAAGCAGATTGGTTTTACTTACCTCCAATTGGTTGATGGAGCCAGTGTCATAGAGGCAGATGTTTGACTGACTGTCTGTCCTGCTTCTGGTTCCGTTCAGAAGTCTGAAACTAAGCATCTCAGGTTTCAGGCTCTTTGGTCTTTCAGGCAGGTGTGCCAGTCCCCCCATAGTGACTGATGGACCCATCAGATTGGCAGACATAGGACTGGTTCTGCTGGAGTGAGAGTGGTGAAAACCTTTACAGTGAGTTACTCGCCTGTGGTTGTTGGTTTTGGGGCTGTCCGGCCTTGGAGGGCGCTCAGCCACACTTCCACAGGCTCCTGTGTGGAATCTGAACCGAGAGGACAAATCTTGATGACTAAATGTCGTTGATGAGGAGGGGTCCAATGGTAGGATGGAGCTTGCATGGTCGGGTTGTCGAACTGAAGCATCACCTAAAACAGGTTGGCTAGACAGACAGTTTCTCCTCTCACCCTCACAACTGAGTCTGTGGAGGACTGCAGAGGAGATATTGTTTCCAAGGAGATCAACTTGCATCTCAGATTCCAACTCAGCTGTGCTTAAACATTTCAGTTCTTCTGCAGTCAGGTGTTTCAGGAGACTGTGGATGTAGATGTCCCCTAAAAGGTGTATAGTGGCTGTAACTTCCTCAGACGAAATCAGGGTCCTGTATTCTTTAACTGCTTTCAAATCCTTTTCACAGTTTCCCAGAGAGTTCTCAGCCTCCAGAATAGGTACCAAACTATTACAAGCAGGCAGGTCGAGGCTCATATCAAAGCATAAATGTTTCCCTATGTTGGATTCTTGTTTTGGCAAACTTACATGTGTGTTCCCTTGGTTTTCAAATGTACCAGCATCAGATGACATTGAGAAGTTATCTGTTTTTTGTTGAAAGCTATTATGACACACATCTATGCAGTACTCCTTTTCTTTCAGTTGACAGTCCAATTCAGAACTTGGAACTAAGGTCTTAGGTCGCTCCTTGCTTTCTGAGTTATAAAAGACTAGACGTTCAACCACAGTATCTATACCCTTCTGCACCTTCTGTGTTTGTGGCTGATCAGCTATCTGAGACACCATTGCTCCTCTGTGGTGACATCTGAAGCTAGTAGAAGGAAGAACCAACTCAGACTGTCTCATCTCATCATTATGGCGACTGATATCTTCATTGTATTCTCCTGGCTCTGCTGAGCCACCATCTGAGTTTGAATAGTCAAATGTTGTTATAACTTGATCCTGGTTATGATAAATTTTCCACTCTTCTTTAAGGTGCACCGGAGAGCAGGATGACCCAATGTTTCTCTGTCCAACTCTAAAATGGTCTGATAACAGAGGGAAGGAGTCCTCCATCTCTCCAACATTAGAGAAAAACATCTGGCTGTGACATTCCTCCCACTCCTTCCCTAACTGAAACTTGGGGCTCATTTCAACCGATACAGATACTGGCAGGGTTAAAGGTTTGTCTTCAGAAGGCAACTGACTTAGGGGGTCACCTTCTACTGCTGTTTCCTCCTGGTCTAAGTAATTAGAGAAACAATCTTGGGTTTGCCCTGGAAGGACAGAATCTGAACAACTCTGTTTCTGAGATGATTTCCTCTCAGTGAATTCCTCTCTGCCTCCTACCAGAACAGGTGTAACGTCTTTAGAAAGCTTCAGAGGAAATGGATCCTGTGGAATAGAGACTGTTCTCTCTGTAGATAATGTGATAAAATGTGTGGTTCTGGGTTCTCCCTCCTCTGGGAAGCAGGGATCTGACACCCAGGCTTTTGGCAAGATCTCGTACAATCCTCTGTCAGGGCTTTCTTTACAAAGACACTGAGAGCAACAAACATTTTCCAGCTGTGCCACGGCTTTGATTTGTCCATACCACCCGTTTGTGTGCTCTGACTTTGTGACAAGTTCCCCTGGGATTTTTGAACTCGCAGTACGACTTTCTTTAATTGAATGACAATCAGTGTATTTATTCTTCCCATCACATTCTGTTACATTAGTATAACAAGTAACACATACATTTGTACTGTGTTCACAATTCTCCTTCATTTTCATTTGCTCAGAATGTTTCTGGCTCCCAGAACTGTTACATGTTTTCCAGGCAGGGTTTTCATCTTGGCAGGAAGTGCTGAGCAGTTCAACATTCTGCATGTTCTTATTCTCAACACTCAGGATTTCAAAGGTCTCATCATGTTTCATCCAATGAATATTCATATCCAACTTTCTGATGAGAGGCCATGCTTTGTGATCAGGTTTGTGTTGCTTTAGCTTTGTCTCCCTCGTGTTGTCAGTTGGCTGTATCGGTACAATGCAAGTTACTGAGTCAGTATCTCCATCCACAGAACTGGGATTGCTGTCTTCAGACTGCTCACACATCGGATGTTTTTGAGCCCCTTGCAGATGTTTCACATTGGCATCAAAAGTGTCCAGCCCTGTTTTGTTTTTGACATGAGGTTTTGTAAATGCAGGTTGTAAACTAGAGTAATCCTGATGAAAGTCAAGTTTAAGGTTGAGCTTTTTGGGGGGGAACTTTAAAGAAATATTAGTGTCTACATAGTTTTCTGGGCTTTTTCTTCTGCTACAACTCGATCGCCAAGCATTAATCTCAGTTGCTTCTATGTAACTAGTTTTGAATGAAACTGATTCTCTCCTTTGAGGTTTAGTTTGACCAGTGCAGAAACCTCGGCCAACGGAAGATGGAGAAACAATATAGGAATCCTCAAGTTCCAAAAGAGCATAGAGAGAGTCTGCTCTGTTTGGACTGAAATCTGGGATGGTAACACAGTGTTCTTTGCAGTAGTCAACATTTTCCTTAAATGTGTCCCCTTCTTCTATGCTTCTCTCACACCAGTCCAGGGACTTAGCGGTAAAACACCCGTCCTGTAGGGCTAGCTGATCAGCAAGGTTTAGGGACTTTCCAAGGGTGTCATGGTGCTGCAGAGAAGAAGAGGTGCAGACATCAGTCCAGGAACATTACAGGAAACCTACACAAAATCCTAATAGGTTTTATCCTAAACTTTATCAAAATATTTTACAGTAACAATGTTTGCTGTCATAACACAAGCAAAGTCACATGACTAGCTTTTGGCTCCGGATTTCTGATGATGGTCACTTTCTTATCCTCGTTCTCCTTAAGTTAAACCAGAGGAGTGATTTATGGCCTATTATATTTTAGTAAGCTAAAATCATACTAGAATTTAAATGAATACTGGTAACTAAAATATGACTAAAACTATATTACAGTTTAGTCAAAACACTGAGTAAATTAAATTAAAATATGCTGTCAAAATTTACACAGCATAAAGAGTTCATGACTTCCTAGATATCTTATAAAAATATGATATCTTTAAAAGTCTAAATTCTTGTTAGACAGCATGCACCACCGGTGTCCAATTGTATCAGGATTATTTTCTATGCAGCCATTATTTTTGTCAGACACACAGCACCCCCTGCTGAAACCTATTGATGGAAAAGTTAAATAAACACAAGTGGGACTGTTGCAACTTCTAACTGTTTTAGTGAGGGTGTACAGTTTCAAATACTGGTTTTGCTAATTATGTTGAGTTAATAGTGATGACTAATGACAACTGGGGTAAGGAAAATATCTGCCAATAAGTCATAGGCTGGTATTGATTTCTTTCAATTCCCTTTTCAGAAATAATCATTTAGAAAATAGACAAAATAACAAGGGAAAAGAAGCTGAAAATTTGAAACAATTTAAATAAATTCTGAATGTTTTCAGAGCAAGAAATTCTGCTATAAAATGCCATTTGCCAGAGTGCCTCACAGCTGTTGATGGATCACTCTCAATTTCACAAGGACTGGACAGACAGACAGTAGGAAACACAGTTGAGCAAATGGTAACAATATGTATATCAGCGCTGCTGTGTTTTTTGTGTCTTTACTTTGTCTTTTCAAAACCCCAATGGATCATGGCAGATGCTCGCTCACACTAAGCCTGGTTCTGCAGGGGATTTCTTCCTGTTAAAGTGGATTTTTTCTCTCCACTGTTGCTACATGCATGCTGGGTATGAGGGATTGCTGCAAAGTCAACGACACAGGCAACTATCCACTATGGCTCCATTCACATCCAGGAGGAATGAGTACTCTAAGTCAATGACTCGATGCCATCTGCTGGGTTCCCTTAGATAGAAAACTTTTTACCAATTACCAAAAATACTGTTTAACATTTTTATCTTTAGTTTGTGGCTCAATCAAATTTACAATCTTTACAGTAGTTATATATCTCATAGAATTCAGCCTCACTCCTACACATGGATGTTTCATGGAACAGGAACTACTCTGCTCAGTGGGGAATAGTGGTCAAACAGTAGTGCTCTCTAGCCATTGTCAATGATTAGCATGTCACTTTAAAAGACAACATAAAAGAATACTACCTTTATTTAGGAGCAAAATATGGTTAAAACAGCTGATTGTTAATAGGTGAATGAGAAGTAGTTTACTTGTTACCATTTACTAGACTGTACACAAGTCTTTGACCATAGTTTCAAGGGGAGCATAACATGTACTAATAATTTTGTTAAGACAGATCATTTAACATGTTTCTTATTAGGATACAAGATTACAAACAACCATATCCATCAAAAAAAAATTAAAATCCTACACTATGAATCAATACTTACTCTCCAGATTCTTAGAGCATCAGTTGTTCTCAGAACAGCAGCACAAATGCGTGCAGCAAACCAGCTCAGAGCTGCTCCCATCATGTCCTTCACTTAAACACCTATAGTCATCTACTCTCACCAGCTACATGCTAGTGGTTTCTTCATGCACGTGTCTTCCATTTTCTCTAAGTACATTGTCCATCATTTCCAATCCATAAGTTTGAAATTGTAGATCCATCATTTGTTCTCCAATCTGATGTGTCTGCGCTTACTGAAAAGCTGGCAGAAGTACAAGGAACACACCAAAAAGACCAGGAAGCTCTACTTTAACTGACTGTTAGCAGTGTGGTCCCACAACAGGTCCGCTCTAATCCAGCCTCAAAAGAGCATGTCCACAGTGACCTGTGCATAACAGAGAAAGACACTAAGAAGCCCTGCTATAAATACAGAGCTTCAGGTTCAGGCAGTCATCCTTGCAGCTTACACTACACGGGGACAAGATCCTTAATAAGAGCTAGCACAAATCACATTAGCTAACATTAGCTCCTTGGGTTCAGCAGACTCTGTAACTATACAGTCACTGGCAAAAACTGATTGAAACTGATTGTTTATTTGATCTCCAGTGTTTTCAATGTTGTAATCTGCTGTCTCTCAGTAGACGGTTAGTTAAGTAATTAGTTAGTTACATGAACATTAATTTCTGTGTCCCAAACACTCTCAAAACAACTTTACTTTCCAAAATGAATTTCCTGCTTCTACCAGATGTTTTGCGTGATCCACAGCATTTAAAGACTAAAGACTGTAATTTTAGTCCTCAAATTACCCAGAGTGGAGTGTTTTAAAGAAGCTTAAAGGCTTAACAAAGCTCCCTTTCCAGCAAATAGTGAGTAGCTGATTGACTCCTAACTACAGCCATCTGAGCCGCCACATAATCCAGATTAGGTATGTGCTAAAATACTTCAGTCATGACAAAGTACAAAGAAAGAGGACATATTAATAAATAAAAAGGGACGTTTTATGGTCTTATAAGTATGTTCCTTTACCTTTTACCTATTTCAGATCTTCTATGACTATTTTTGTCATAAGGTATTTGTAAATCAGGGCAAACAAACATAACATGCAGGGTACCCTAAGACTCAGTCCTTTATTCAACATCTATATGATAATGATAATCATCTTCATTGTCATTGCAACATTGCATTCCAAAGAAATTTGTTCTCTGCATTCAACCCATACCCTTGGGGATCAATGGGCTGCCACTGTGCAGCACTCGCGGAGCAATCGGGGGTTAAGAGTGGCAGTCTGTGAGAGTTGAACCCAGAACCTTTATGGGGTATGGGGTACTACAACATCTCCTACAATAAGTATGCTTATGAAAACTTTATTTATGTGTCACCACTTGACCGTGGTCCACAACAATAACTGAGTCAGTGTGTCCAAAATATCCATGAGTGGCTGGGTCATAATTTCAAACTGCTTAATGTATAAAAGGCAGAAGACATTGTTTTCAGTCCCAAAAGGTTGGAAATCAAAACAGAACTAAACTCCACAGAGCTACATTTGGTGAGCAAGCAATAAACCTAGGTACAGTCATGGACTCACACCCAAACTTTAACAGCCATATAAAGCCAAATCAAATCAGTCAATAAATAAATAAGCCTACTAGCACCTTAAAACATTGCCAGAATAAAACGCACATTGCACCACTCCTTTAATCATTGTAAATTTTCCCTCTTTAAAAAAGGACTGAATTTATGTTGTTCATGCTCTATGGCAGGGGCTCTCAAAGTTTATATTATAAGTTCCAAATCTATTTTCTGGATAAGGTCAAAGGTGAGAAAAAACTAGGAATGAGAAAATCACGTTGAGTAAATTTGCTTACAAGTTCCAAGCAAAACAAAGGGTATCCTGTTTGTTCAGCTGTTTAGACATGACTCTAAGATGCTCTTATATCTGACAGTAAATGGCTCCCTAACTTTAAAGGAAATTAGAACGCAGGAATTAGAACTTAACTCTTAAATTGCAACAAAACACAGTAACATCAAAATAACTGAAGTAAAACATACTGCTACCAAGTGATAAACAAAGTACTCTGTTTAGTGCAACGTTATCAACAATTTATTTAGATTTTTTACCATATTTACCATTGCAAAATTTCTCTGATGGTTTTATTTGAATACATGTACAACAAACCTTGTAGAACAAGTTGGCTTTGTACTAAAATCATGTTGTAGAATTCATACAACAGTATATAAGCGAAACACGTTCAAGTATTAAGTATAGACGTATTAATTATTCAAAAAACAGGTCGAACCAATTCAATATGTCTACAAATGTTCCAAATATGTTTGTTCTCAGGCTCCTAAGGGTGCTGAGCTTCGTGAAATTGGGCTGATATCAGGACAATACCTCACCTACCAAGGGTTATTTGATTAGATATTAAGTAACTTAAATAAATTGAATTGCCCAACACCAAATTCCTCAACATAAACATTGGTTTGCAAACATTATCATCCACACTGAACAGGGATATCCTCACATCAACTTATTGTTAAAGGTTTTCAACCATTTTTGTTTGTCTTTTATTCTTTGTGTGTACAAAGTTCATTAGTTTGCTTTAATCATATTAATTCTGCTTACAAGTTTTAGAGTTTCACTAGCCTAAGCAAGGGGTGTTGATTAAAATATATTACCAAAAATCCACAAGAACTCAGAATAACCACCTGGCAAACCTATTGTGTCTGGAATTGGAAGTTTGACTGAAAGAATATCAAGTTTCTTCATATTAAGAATTTTGTACCAACTTTAAAGTCTTATGTCAAAGATAGCTCTCATTTCTTCTTCTTCTGAAAGATATCCCACTAATTGATTCAGATGTAATCATGTGCACTTTAGATATTGAATCTCTGTACACAAACATTGACCAGGAGCAAGGTTTGAATTCACCAGAATTTCTTATTGAGACCAGATACAGAAAATCACCTTCTACCTCCTTTCTAATTAAGCTGGCTGCATTTGTTTTAAGGAAGATTTACTTATTTTTTAACAACATGCCATATCTTAAAATTTCTGGGACATCAATGGAAACCAAAATTGCACCAAGTTTTGCTTGCTTATTTGTTGGACAGCTAGAAGAGCTTGTTTTATATGATCACCAAAAAATCCTTTTCTGCCATTCATTATTTCTTGGAAAAGGTACACAGATGATGTTTTCTTATTTTGGAAGGGACCTATCGCCACCTTACTACAATTTGTAGAATTTCTAAATGGAAACTTTGCAGGTTTACGTTTTACCCTTGAATACAGCTCTGAGAAAATCTATTTTCTTGATATAAAAGTCACTAAAAAAGACAAACATTTGTACAGCTCCCTTTACACGAAACCAACTGATCAGAACACATTACTTAGTTCTCAAAGTTTTCATCTCATCCACCTCAAAAAGGTTTACCTGTAAGCCAATTCACTAGACTCAAACGTATTTATGAAACCCCAAAACAATACAATAAGAGCAAAGAAGAGATGTTAAGAAAGATCAAAAAAGATGTTACGAGGAGGACTGGCTAAGAACTGCAGAAAACAAGGTGGAATCATGATGTAGAAAGTTCTACTTAGAAAATAAAACAGCAGTAAAACCTAAATCAAATCTTGTTTTCTGTACAACCTTTACACCTAAAGCAAGGAACTTTAAAGAAATAATTTTAATACTGCTTGTCAAGACTTGATGCAATCTGCTGGGTTTCCTTATATAGGAAACTTATTGATCAATCTGTCTGGATGACACAATTTAATTTGACTTTGTAAAGTGCCTTGTGATGGCATGTGTTGTAAATTGGTGCTATAAATGATTAAAATAATCTAGTTCATATCAACGGCATCCATCCATCCACTGTTTTCCTCTTATCTGAGATCGGGTTGGGGGAGTCCAGGAGAGAAACCCAGACACCCCTCTCCACAGCGACATCTTCCGGCATCTTCCCCAGGGTGTTCCCAGGCCAGACAGGATATATAGTCCCTCCACTGAGTTCTGGGTCTTTGCCAGGGTCTCCTCCCTGTGGGACATGACCAGAAAACCCCCAAAGGGAGGTGCCCAGGGTGCATCCTGATCAGATACCCAAACCACCTCAACTGACTCCCTTCGATGCGAAGAAGCAGTGGCAAACTTATAATAAATGACTGAGATGCTTTATAAACATAGAACTTGTTGTGCCATTACACACGGTTTTAAGTTATTTAATGTTTAATAAACAACTACTCGTCTGTTAGGCATTGTCAGGTGAAAATCAGCCCAACCAGCTGATATTAGGACAATAGTTGAAAGGGTGATTCGAGCACTGGCATTATTTTAACAGAAAATTCTGCATCCATATGGAATAAATGAGAGACAACTTCTCTTCAAGTTCAAGAATTTATTAACAGAAATAAAGGAATATCCAGAGAATACCACTATAGAATGTTGTTTACCTGAATTAAAATATATTTCAGTCAACAACTCCTCTCTACTATGTGCGCATGTGCACTACATGAGTGTGCATGCGCGAAAGCTGCATGCTTCCTGTTACGTCGCTCCAGCCTTTGAGTTAGCTTTTTTAACTTTCTTACTTTTATTTTCTTTTGATTGCTCTTGTTTTTTCACTGTAACTCTGTGAAGTTTTGCCCTCTCTAAAGAGGTCGTTTTCAGAGAGTTTTCGTGCTTTCTTCGTGTTGTTTATATCATGCCGTTTCCACCTGGACACGCTGCCTTTGTTTACTCTGGAGAACAACTGATTACACTAATGCCGGCCGGCGTGGTGGCCAGACCAGCTGAAATACCGCCTGAACTCTGAAGGAAAACACACCGAGGTTG
Source organism: Fundulus diaphanus (assembly GCA_037039145.1). NCBI lineage: Eukaryota > Metazoa > Chordata > Actinopteri > Cyprinodontiformes > Fundulidae > Fundulus > Fundulus diaphanus. The sequence goes on along the minus strand of CM073137.1, from coordinate 51,148,582 downwards.
CAGAGGAGGAAAGCAACATCGGGGGATAAAAGGAGGGTCGAGACGGGACGGGCTTATTGAGAGGAGAAGATTTAAGCGGTGTCCCCCTCTGTTGTTATGGGAAACGTACGGTCCCTTACCAACAAAATGGACGAGCTAACGGCGCTGACATGGAGCGACCTGGAGTACCGGGAGTGCAGTCTGATGTGTTTCAGAGAGACATGGCTGCACAAGAACATTACGGACCAGATTGCCATTCTAGTAAATAGCAGTTGGTGTTACCCGGGTCACATCACCATTAAAGAACAGCTCTGTAACTGCTGGCCATTGGACTCCGTCCATACCATCTGCCCAGAGAGATCCCACACGTCATTGCTGCTGTCCTGTACATCCCTCCCTCTGCAAACCCAACATCTGCCTGTAGCATCATACACACCACCATCTCCAAACTACAGACTCAACACCCCAATGCCCTCATCATCATGTCGGGAGACTTCAACCATGTCACCATGAACAAAGTTCTGCCGACCTTCAAACAATATGTGAGCTGTCCTACCAGAGAGGAGAGGACCCTGGACCTGATGTATGCTAACATTAAAGATGCATACATCTCCACTTCTCTCCCCCCTCTGGGCAGGTCAGATCACAACCTGGTTCACCTCAAACCCTGCTATGTGCCTCTGGTAAAGAGGAAGCCTACGACCATAGGGACTGTGGGGAGGTGGTCGCAGGAGGCTTATGAGGCACTGCAGGCCTGCTTTGAAGTGACTGACTGGCCTGCACTCTGTGAGCCCCACGGGGAAGTGGGCTCACATTAACTTCTGTGTGAACTGCAATGTCCCAGCTCAGACTGTCACCTGTTACGCCAACAATATATCATGGATCACCAAGGACATTAAGGCCATCCTGAATGACAAGAAGAGGGCGTTCAGAGATGGCAACAGTGATGACGGGGGTACTCAAACGTAAAATTAGGGAGGCTAAAGACAAGTACAGGAGAAAGCTGGAGAATAAACTCCAGAGAAACAACATGAGGGATGGGTGGAGTGGCATGAGAACCATCACCGGGTTCCAGAAGAGTGGTGACATGGGGGACCGGGCCAATGAATTGAACCTATTTTTCAATAGGTTTGATACTGCGGCCCATCCCCCACAAATCTCTGCTGCTGGCTTCCCTACCACGACCACTCCACCTCCCCCCACTCCTCCCCCTTACAGACCCCCTGTCTGCTCCTCACCACCTCAATTCACACCCATCTACTCCACCCCTCCACCCCGCTCTACATCATGTCCTCCACAACCTGAGGACCTCACCCATCCCCCAACTGTCACCTCTACAGTGTCCTTCACTCCTGACCTGGTGAGAAGACAGCTGACCAGACTCCACTCCGACAAAGCTGCAGGCCCAGATGGTGTATTCCCTAGGGTGCTTAAAGCTTGTGCCTATCAGCTGTGTAGAGTACTTAGCCAAGTCTTCAGCCTGAGCCTGCACCTCCAGAGAGTCTCCGTGCTGTGGAAGACATCCTGCCTCGTTCCTGTGCCAAAGACGTTGTAATTTTTGTATGTACACTGTATGCCCGGCTTTAAAACCGGGCATACACTGTACGAGTTTTTCAGTCGTGGTACTCTGCTTGTTATACAATTATTGTCCACTTGATGGCGCAGTAGTGTAAATGAACTATCCTGATGTCCCAACACGAATGTCGAGCAGTACTCAGTGCTTGAGGAGGCTTCATTTCACCATCACTAGTAAAAACACATTAGAAATAAACAATCTTACAGTGCCTCTATGTTTCCTTATTCATCTCTACCAAAACTCTGCCTTTGTGTCCTGTTTTGCTGACTTTGGGGCGCCGATTGTGATGAATTAGGAGCGGCTAGTTAACACTCCAGCTTATGGTGAAAGCTTTCATTTGCGCCTGGGTGAGCTCTACCAGGATCTCCAGTGGGCTGTGCTCGGCCTGTGCTTGGATCGACTTATGGGCGGTTGCAGCACGCTGGATCAAAAGTGTTTGTTTAGGCTTTCTGGACATCAGTTTATGCGCTTGAGTGGTTTTCTACATGACTTGCAGATGTGTAGCTTGGATTCCTCCAGCCACAGGGAATTCTTCATGCAGTCTCAGATCAGCTTTCCTGCAAAACCTGAGAAAGATCACAAAAGATGTTTTCTGTAGATGCCGGTTCATTATTTTGACATTTGATTGAATGCTGCTCCAGGCAGCAGCGAAAAAAGAGACCGATTCCAACCGAATCGAAGGTTTTATAGAATCTCAGGAGACAGTTCCTAAGGGGAGGGGAGTCTGCTACTTCTTATAGCTATCAGAGTACAGTCTTACATTTATATTTTTCCTGGCTGAACTCCAATACTTAGAACATCAGCAACATAAACTACCAGATGTGAAGGTTTGTGAATAAAAAATGTAAACAAAAAAAGAAAGCAGACAGTTAAAGGTTATTCTCAAAACTACCCCAAAGACTTCTGTACCAATAGCAGTGTGCTAACCTTATATACTATAAGAGCAGACAAGCATGATTAACACACAGGGCGGAATATTAAATGAAAAAAGAGTCCTCTAATCCTTGGATAGTCCTGGACTCTCCCTGAAATGGTCACTCACACCAGTAGAATCACTACTTGTGGTGACGAGAGGGACTGAAGTAGTAGATTTTGAACTTTAAATTCCCTGGTGTACAAACTATAGTATCACACAAGAAATTCTATTTGGTCATAACTTAACAAACAAAACTTATTTTTAAATATAAATTAGTTCATGCATTTTCCATTTCATAAGCATATTGCTTTAAGTTTTTCTCCCTGAGGTATGTTTACAGAATTTACAATCAGTTAGTTCAAGAGGAAGTGTGAAGATCCCTGAGCAACTAGTAGGCATTTGTCTGTCAATAACAGAAGAGAGGAATTAAAGTTATATAAAGAATAGAAATAGATCTTTGTCATTGCAATTATACGAAATTTGTCTTCTGCATTTAACCCATCTCTCAGAGCAATGGGCAGCTTTACTGAGCCCAGGGAGCAATATGAGGGTAGGCGTCTAGCTCAGAGACCCATGGTGGCAGTCTGCAGTGTTCGAGCCGGGTACTTGCAGCCTTATCAGATCGCCAGCACTCTTGGGCTGTCATGATTAATCGAATGATTCGAGGACCTCATTTCATAAAATTCATCGAGGCAAAATTACCTCGAAGCTTCGTTACATTGTTTATTTATTCAGCGCACTTTTGCGGCCAGGAGCCTAATGCTATTATGTGAAAACAGAGAGGTGTGCAGCAAGGGTGAGTTTGTTAGGTTGTCCTTTAAAATTAAGTATGAGGGACAGGAGAAAACAAAGCATCTGGTTTTTAGTTTAAAGATGTTGGGGACAACAAAGCAGAGCTCCTTCACTGCAGGATGAAAATAACTATAACAGCAGGTTCCACTAAAAACCTGAAGAGATATATCAGAGCTGTCAATTTAGAGGACAGTTTGGTTCTGTGGATGTCTTTGTAGCTTTTTGTTAATTTGTGCAATAAAAAAAGTTTGACGAAAATATAACATTGCTCTATAAATCAACTACTGATTTTCCTCAATTTTTAACTTGAACCCTTAATTTTTGCATGAATATAATCTTATTATCTATTACTAATTGCAGAGTATTTTTGTCTCTCTTCTGCTGTACAGTTTAACTTTAAATAAAGCTTTTTTCATATTAATTAATCTTGTGTGGGGTCTAGGCCTACCTGTTTTTGCCACTGTCACATGCACATTTTCTATTCTATTGAAAATAGGTTACAATAGTTTCAAAGAACGCAGTATTTATTATGCCTGAATTTAAAGCTTTTTACCTTATTTGTTGAATGTGTAATTATTGTATTGTCTATTTGTGGACTAAACAAACTAAGAGTTTAACTTAGCCCTGAAGTACACTAGAAGAGTTCTGTTTTATATGAATTGAATTATGCTTTAATCTAAAAAAAAAATCCAGAGTGAAACTTTATACATTTTTTTCATTGTGACCATTTTCACTAAAGGCAGCTGCACTGTATTAATATTACGTCAACCAGAAAGGGCTGAGCTTTTAACATTTTGATCCTAGAACTGTTATGAACTAGAATCAGGCAAACCCAGTATTCAAACCAAACAAGTGAGGTGAAGGCAAAAAACAGTATTTAATAATAAAACAGGGACAGGCAAGGCTCAATGGTCAAAATGGCAGTCCAAAATCCGGTACACAAAAGGCAGTCCAAAATAGGCAGAGGTACAGACAGGGCAAAGCAAGCTCGGATAACCATGGGACAGACTCAGGTCGGTAAACCGGTAAATCAGTCAGACAGGGCAGGAAAAACAGATCAGGGAACAGGCTGGCTCAGAATCAAAAAGGCTCTCAGGTTAGCATCAACAGGTCAATCAAGAAAGGAACGCTGGAAACAAAACTCACCGTGGGCTCGTTAATGATCTGGCAGAGAACTGAAGACCGAGGCAGAACTATATAGTGGAGTACACAGGTGAAATGGAGTGAAAACTAATTACAAGTGACAGGTGGAAACTGAACTGAACTGATTGGCTAGTGACTGGAGGTTGACAGGTGAGCAGATCTGATTGGCTGGTAACTGGTGTTTGGGGAGTGACAGATAAACAGATTGAGTGAGCTGGCAGATTGCTGGGAAGAGACAGAACTGAACTGGAAACATAAATAAAATCAAACTACAATAAAATCTAACCTATTCCATAAACCAAAACTAATACAGAACCTAAACACAACACACACAAGCTATAAAAGAAACCAAACAAGAAAGAGCCCAAAACCAAAACTGATTTTAAAGACCGGAGAGTTAACTAATACATCAAAATTAACAAACAGCTGAAACAAAAACCCAAATCCTGACAAGAACTAGCTGCAGATTTATCCTTGTTATTCTAAAACGAATTGCATTATTTGCTAATTAACATTTTTCCTTTATTTCTATTACACGTAAAATAAGCTTAAATAATTCTGTGAAAAATTTGCAGATTGTCATTTTTATCTGATTACTTGATTAATCATCAGAATAATCGATAGAATTATCGATTACTAAAATAATCGTTTATGACAGCCTTTACAGCACTGTACGCTAACCACTAGACCACCAGTCCCCCACTTAAAAATGATATGAATGAATATCTTATTATTATGAAAAAATACTAATCAGACATACTCACATCTACCTACTACCATTGATGAGCAAGTTCAGCACTAGTGGTAACTTGATTCTGTGGCATACTGCTAAGGAGCAGATAATCCTGGTGGGTGGTGGCATTCGTTGACATTCTGTAACGTACAGGAACTGGACCCAGAATTCAAACCAGGACAGGTCAGTGACGTTTCAAACACGTTTTATTAAAAGACAAACAGACGCGGGCAATCGGAGCACGCTGCTCGCTCCTGGGCTGGAAATCCCCTGCGGCAGAGACAACAGGTTAGTGATCAGCTGGTGGTGACGGGAAAGTGTGAGGGAGGCTGGATCACTAACCTGGTGGCGGGGCTCCTGAGCCTGGGGAACCGGCTTGAGGTTCAGCAAACAGGTCCGGAGTGGGGATCCGACTTCGGGCCGGGCTTTCGGGGCTGAGGCCGTTGAGCGGCTAACAGGCAGGCAGAGAGTCCGTTCGGGGCTTTCCAGGGGCGTAATCCAGGGGGGTCCGGGTCCAATAACAGAAAGGCAGAGATCCAGCGGCGGTACAGACAGGGAGATCCGAGGGGAAGGTCCAGGTCCAGTCCAGGTCCGATAACTGGCGGGCTCAGAGATTTCACAAGGATTAGGCAGGTTCTGGTACTCACAGGCAGACAGGATCGGGTATATGGACAGGCAGCACAGGTCGGGCAGGTAAGCAGGTCCAAGGACAGATCAGGTCATGTTTCCAGGCGGTCAGGCAGAATAAAGACAGGGTCAGGCAGGCTCGGTAACGATAAGGCAGAACAGGTCGGGTAACAGGCAGGCAGAATCAGAAACGCTGGAAAGTTCTTACCGGGTGGCTTGAGACAATCTGCCACTGGTGGCTGGTCAGACGGCAGGTTTTATGCTGGTGAGAACAGGTGGAACCGGTGAGGGATGATTGCAGGCAGGGTGGAGCAGGGTAGGTGTGCTGAGTTATGATCAGACCAGCACCAGTGCCGAGATCATCACACATTCTGAAGTGTTCACATTCAAAAGCAATGAATATAGGAGCTCAGGGGTTTAAAAAGGAAGAAGAGATGCTGAGTAAAGTCTCACTGATGCCTGTAGTCAAGACTAAGGTTTCTGTTCTATTCAATTTGGTGTGAGTGGGTCTGTTCACTCTGTGATGTGCAACCTGTCCAGGATGTTTTCAGGCCCCAAAATTCCCGCACCAAATAAGGTGCCTACCTAAGACAAACATATTTGATATCTATTTCTGTGTAATGTTTCCACATTCCATAGAACATTAATACAGAAATTCACTTCACTTTTCTGTTTTTCACAACAGATTTGCACTGAAAATACATTAAACATGTAAGCAGTTGAACAAAGATAAAAAAAACACAATAAATAAACAGACGCTAAAAAGAAACTAACTACTAACTGAACTGAAGACAGGCAGGAAAACAAAGATCTAACAAACACAAACTAACTAAATCCATAAACAGTAAACTAACTACATCCTAAACAGGAAACAAGAAGGAAAGAAGAGAATCTACAGACTAATTAACAATATTAAAAAGGTGAAAAAAACCAACTGACTCTTTTTAGCATGTAACGAAAATAATTTCCCTCTGGGATTATTCAACTATTTCTGATTCTGATTTAGGTTTTTGGGTACTGTGCAGTCTAACATCTGGGGATCATGACAGTTTCACTTTCTTCTGACATAACTTCCAGTTGTCCTTCCCCTTTAAGCTTCTCTTCACCGTCTGAAGTTACCAGTCCATATCTAATTTATTTATGGAGAAATAATTACACTGATTAAAAATCAAGTGTCCTAAAGGTTATTGATTTTTAATTTAGCAAATCATTCTTTGAAATATTATTTTCTCAAATAATGTTTGTGAAAGGTTGAACACATGCCAGTTGTTCTAAATTAGTAAAGCTAATTTCAAAATGAGAAGATGTACTTTTGTTCTCTAAATTAAAGATCCTCGCTTAACTTTAAAATCATTGAATATTTTTTTATGGTGATGGTTTTCAAAGATTTTTTTTATTTGTTCTTTTGTGTGTATATAGTTCCTTAAGAATGCTACACTGCAAATACGAAACTAAAAATAAGTCACATTTTCTTGAAATGAGTGTATTTGTCCTTGATTTGAGCAAGTAAATTAGATGATTTGTCAATTGAATGAGATATTTGCACTTAAAATAGGAACAACTCATCTCCATCATCTTATTTAGAGGGCAGAATATCTAATTATCTTATTTTAGGGGTCGAAATACTCATTCCATTGGCAGATCCTCTTATTTACGTGCTCAAATCAAGGACAAATACACTCATTTGAAGAAAATTTGACTTATTTTTAGTTCTGTTTTTGTAGTGTAGTGCTTGAATCCCTATTTTACTTATTGTTCTAATATCAAGCCAAATTGGACTGATATTCACAGGACAATACCTGGCAGACTGAGGGTTATTTGATTCAACACTGAATAACTTAAAAGTATGTCATTGCACAACAATGTCCAAGAAGCCAAGGAAAATAAACCAAAACTTAAAGGTGAACTGCACATGAACATATTTCAATCTAAAAAACTCACACAGAAAGATTAGAAAGATTTTATTGACACAATGATTTAAGTCTTTGGCGCTCAGACCTCGGCAGGAACATTAATGCTGAATTATACTTTAATATGCATAAGTAGATGTATGAGAACAGGGATGTTCCCCCCAGGTCTGAAACTGGTGGTAGTTCAGTCCAAAGAGCTGGTTGAGAGATGATCTGCTTGAGTTATATTAGAGTGATCCAGAAACTGAGGAAGCTGAACATTGCTTCACTCAGAGAACCAGAAGGTAGATGTCCCGCTTGATTAAACGCAGATTGCGTGAACTGTCCATGATGAGCAAGCATGAAGCGACGGTGGAGAGGAAAAACTCCCCTTTGGTAAGAAACCTCTGGCAGAACCGGGCCCAACATGGTGGTCTTCTGCCGGACCAATACAAGGTGATAGGGAATGCTGAAGACTGGGAGAAAACACTCTAATGGGTTGAGGATGGAGGAACATCATGGAAGCTAGATGAACTCAGCTACGATGGTGGAGAAGGGGCTGGGGGTGGGTTAAATCGGACCACTGATTCGAAATCCGTCATCATACGATGCTGTTTGCGCTTGCTGGTTCACAGGCTGAGACGTGGATTTGAAGTTGCTTTTAAGATGAACGTGGGATGCTGATTGGCCTTCGTGGAGGTGAGGTTCGAAGCTGATTGGCTCGCATCAGAGGCGGATCAGCCTCTGATTGGATGGAGGTAGGCGATGAGTTTCTTCAATTGAACTTCTGCTTTAGCTTCATTTTGTTGGCAATGATTTTTAATACCAATAGGAGAAATCTTTCAGAAAGAGGAACAGTTAAAGATGAAACATAAAGCAGTAACTTTGTTGTGTTCTTTTACTTAAATCACAAAGAAATACAAAAAGTATCAAGATTAAACAACTCAAATATGCCAACAAGTGAACCCTACAACTAAACCTGCTCCTCCCACAGAACCAATTTCTTCTCATCCAAACACAACATAGGGGCAAAAGGCAAAAACGTCAGTTGTTTTCTATGTTACGGAGATCCTCCACAGTGATATACACCACCTGAAAAAGCAAAAAGAAAACATCTAAACATTTTAACTCAAGGATGTTCAAACCAATTAAACACACATGCACTTAATCAGAATATACTATGAAGTCAGTTAAACTTCTGGAATATTGATCTGCTTAGTTCAGTAGTTGGGGGGGGGGTTGTTAATCAGTGACAGCTGATTTGGTGTTAACAGGTGCACTAAAGGAACAACAATGAGATGACCAGAAAAAAAGGAATGATTTTGCAGTTGGAGGCCACCATTGGTGGGCACTATTGTGCTAATCTGCAAACAGATAATCGTGGAACAAATTTTTCATTTAGTGTTCAGAGCACTATCATTCTCGCTGTTTAGAAACTGTTTGCAGACCAGTTAGCTTCCAATATATTGAGTTCTGATACCTGTAAGTACGATAACATTAAAAGAATATTGTCAAGTTAAACCAGGAAGTTGCAAGTTGCAAACGGGTGGAAAGTTTCCAATGTCCACCCGCCTGAAGTGCTTTTAACATATCAAGCGGTCCTTGGCTATTTCACTCCTGAAGCCAAACACCTCATCCAGAAATAACCCTGCTCACCTGGGCTTCACCGAAGGATTGCACAGCAAACAAAGAACTTCAGCTTCAAGCTACGACAAAAGACACCACTGGTAGGAGATGAAGCTGTCTCTTCTTAGGAACTTTATAATTCTTTAAAATTCTTTTCTGCAGGAGCTCAGGACTTACCAGGACCAGGCTTTTCTTGTAAGGGATACAGTTCCCAGGTACACAGACAGCAGATCATGCATTACTTTAAATCCAAGGTTTTTTAAACATGTAGTCTTTTGTTTGGCCAGCAAGATCAAGACGTTCACACTGGTGTCCCACACCCCCACTAGAAAAAGACCGCAGTGTAGATGCAAAACCCAATGTAAGGACAATATATACCTTCTGGCCAGGGAAAACGTAGGGATCTACCATAACAGGTTGAAATGTCTTGCTGGGGAAACAGTTATTTTAGGTTCTAAAACTAGTTCATGTCTACAAATTGACCTTAAGCAAAAGAATAAATTAATCTAAAACAATATAAAACTTACATGATCATGGTCAGGGTTAGGGTAGTCACAGATGCCCTTTGGAAAAGCAGAGCGCATCAACATTTTCACTTCCTTAGGGTAAACATAGGTGGGCTGATACTGACTCTCCTTAACACCAACACCATGAGACCTCTGCAATAGTGACAAATGATGGAAAACAAAAGAGAAAATTGGAAAAGATTCAGTGTTTTCTCAGACTATTTATTTGAATGCACGTCTATTTATACTATTTTTGGTTTGCGGTCTCATTAGAAACTTGATTGTGGTTTTTTTTTCAAACAACTTAATGACATACCCAAGAATCAGTAAGCTTTATTGTCACTATGTGTTACCATAATGACATTTTTGATGAGACACCAGCTCAGAATACACACAGATGAAACATAAAATGCAGACACAAGACATAATTCTTTTTTCTATTAACTCAGTTTATTGCACTAAGCAACACACTTCCTGAGAAACTTAAAGAGACAGTGTGTAACTAATTTGGCTTTTAATTTGTTCTGATTTGGGTTTTGTTTATTTTTTGCCTTGGGACATTTTCTGGACTTTTATCACTTAGCCTGTCATCTCTCAGTCACCAGCAACTACCTATCAGATCAGTCTACCTCCTGCCAGCACCCTGGTCTAGATCGTCTCCACCTGTTGCCACTAATTAGTTCTCAGCTCACCTGTTCACTAGCCTATTTATACCTGCCTCTGTCAAATCATCCCTGTCAGAACGTCTCACTTCTCCCTGCACTTCTCTCGTCCTCGTTTTCCACCAAGTGTGATGGGTCCTTTGCCACTGGACACTTTTTGATCAACCTGCTGGACTCCTCAGTTAAGTTGACTGTGTCTGCATGCTGCAGTTCTGCCTGCTTTCCTGTGAGTCCCAGCTGTTTGCTCTGCCTGTTCGGGTTAAGTCCGACGCACATCGCTCAGTCTGTTCTCTTCCTGCCTGCATCATCTGGTCTCCTGCTCATCCCTGCCTGGCAGTGCCGTCTGCCAATATTCAGCTGCCTGGTCTGGTTCTATTTGTTTGCCTTACCCAACACGATTCATCATAACCACAATAAACTTTTTAAGCGTAACTCTGTGTCTGGCTGAATATCGGGTTCACCTGCAGAAACCATTACATAATTAGCAAAAATCAACTATTGCTTTTATAAATACCTATTCTGGCAAAGTCTAATAACCTCACATCAACAATTAAAGCGTTCTCATAACTTAGAATTAGTAGTTTATAAAAACATAGGTGCCAGTGCACCCTTTGGGAGGCGCCATGTTGCGTCACTATTTCTGATTTCAGTAGCCGAAAAGGGACAAACTTGTCAGCCATATGCGGTTTCCCTACCTGTCTCCTATATGAAGACGCACTGTCGGTGGACTAGAAAACAAGCAAAGATGACCATCCATACTCTTTGCCCAGCGAGAGGGCCAAGAAATGAAAAAGAAGTAATAACCGGAAGAAAACGAGAGTCTATATGGCGCAGCTATTATTACCAGGTGGAGATAATTCATGAGGAAGAGGGGATTTAATAAGTTTATTTTGGCTTTATGTTAGAAACAGAGCAGTACAGAGCAGCAACTACTCTGTCCTCCCAGCAGGCACGGCTAGTTTGTTCCTCTCTCTCTCCCTCTAAAATGTGTGCATGTGGAGGGATATCAGACGGCCTGTTCTCTGTCTGTAGTGAAACAGCAGAAGCGGGTCTCTTACTCGTGTTTATAGAGACACTTAGACAGCAAATAAGCGACAGCATGTTCAGAAACGAGCCCAAAAAAACCGCGACTCACGGAATTTACAAGCGACTTTAGAAAAAAGAAGCGGACTTGGCAACAGTGCCGAAAACCATGTCACACAATGACCGTAGCTATTAGCTTTTAGCAGTAGTTAATACATAGAGGACATGTTGACATTGTCACATTTATGATACTCTGCGGCTTCTGTAGTAGTTGTTACATGCTTAACAGAGAGGTTGTTTGTAGTTCAGTTAGTGCACCACTTGATGGTGAGCCAGTGTGGAAATCTTACACGTTGGTGCCTTAAATCTCGCAAATATTCCTTAGCATCTAGTAAGACTACTGTTCGATTTAAAAGACAGACAGCAGTCCCTTTACAGACGACGTAAATTACTGGGTAGTTGCATGAGTGAATCACACAAACGTTCCGTCGTTGGATACACTCACACACACAGTAAAATACTGTGCAATTAATTTAAATCTTAAAGTTACAGAACTATGACATTTGCATGGATGTCCACTTCAAGTTTCTCTGAAAACTGAAGTGTGCAAATAGACATTAGAATATGAGAGACAGTGGAAATGAGTCTCATCAGATCAAGTACATGTGGAACCAGCTTTGGGAAAAAAAACATTTTCAAGTCAATTAGTTTTTCATTTAACGTTCCTGAATCATTTACCTGATGGAAGTGGGACAAACAATGCATTGCCTGGGTGGGTAGAATCTGTGGCAATACGTTCGGCCCTTTTCTGGACTCGTGCAGCCATGTCAGATCTTGTAGACTGCATCCCACAATCCCCTGTGCTGACCTCACCACCCATGCTAAATCCTTCCTCTCTTGTAGTACTGTTTAGCTCCCACACCAAAGTGTCACACTGAGACACTGGATGGTTTTGATTGTAGCTCTAAAAAAGTTTATTAGCAGCTGAGTAGAAATTCAATTCAATTCAATTTTATTTATATAGCGCCAAATCATGAAACATGTCATCTCAAGGCACTTTACAAAATCAAGTTCAATCATATTATACAGATTGGGTCAGATTATACAGATTGGTCAAAATGTCCTATATAAGGAAACCAGTTGATTGCATCAAAGTCCCGACAAGCAGCATTCACTCCTGGGGAACCGTAGAGCCACAGGGAGAGTCCAGATAATTTCAGTTTCCTGAGAAAGAAGAGACGTGGTTGGGCCTTCTTCACCAGGTTGGACAGGTGTGCACAATCCAGGAGAGGTCAGAGGAAATGTGAATGCCCAGTAACCTAATGCTGTCCACGCGCTCCACCACCTCCCCCCATATGTAGAGAAGAGCCTGTTCAGTCCTCCTGGACCTCCTTTAGTCTATTATTGCCTCCTTGGTCTTGTTGGTGTTCAGGATCAGGTTGTTCCTGGTGCACCACTGTGTGAGATTGTGGACCTCATGTCTGTAGTGGGTCTCATCATTTTTGGAAACAAGACCCATCTCAGTGGCGTTGTCCACAAACTTCACTACTGTATTTGTTGGGTGGACAGCAGAACAGACCTGAGTGAAATGAGCAGGGCTTAGGACACAACCCTGAGGCGTTCCTGTGTTGAGGATCAGTGGAGCAAATGTGCGTTTCCCTATCTTCACCACCTGGGGTCTGTTGATGAGGAAGTCACTCATCCAGGAGCAGATTGGTGTGGATAGTCCAAGGTTGTGATGCCTCAGGGACAGCATGTCTGGGAGCACGATGTTGAAGGCTAAGCATAAGTCCATGAATAGCGTCCTACCTATGTGTTGGGATGCTGCAGATGAGTCAGAGACGTATGAAGTGGAAACATTCTCTGTAGAGCGATCCTCCCTGTAGGCGAATTGCAGGCTGTCCAGGCCAGCAGGGATGGGATCTTTGATGTACTTCAGGAGGATCCTATTGAAGGCAAGGCAAGGCAAGGCAAGGCAAGGCAAGGCAAGGCAAGGCAAATTTATTTGTATAGCACAATTCAGTACAGAGACAATGCAAAGTGCTTTACATGATTAAAATACAGGAAAAGAAAACAGAAAATGTAGAAACAAAATAGAACATCAATAAACAGTTGGACTAAAAAAGTTTAACTAATGCTGTTTCAGTAGAACAGCTTAACTAGAACAGTCAAAAACAGTCCTAAACAAATGTGTTTTTAATCTTGATTTAAAAGAACTCAGGTTTTCCGCACTTTTACAGTTTTCTGGAAGTTTGTTCCAGATAAGTGGAGCGTAGGAACTAAATGCTGCTTCTCCTTGTTTAGTTCTGGTTCTAGGTATGCAGAGAAGGCTGGAGCCAGAAGACCTTAGTGCTCTTGAGGGTTGATACACTGATAACAAGTCTGTGATGTATTTAGGTGCTAAGCCATTCAGGGATTTATAGACTAACAGAAGGATTTTAAAGTCTATTCTCTGAGATACAGGGAGCCAGTGTAAGGACTTTAGAACTGGGGTGCTGTGCTCTACTTTCTTAGTCTTAGTGAGGACGCGGGCAGCAGCGTTCTGGATCAGCTGCAGCTGTCTGATCCACTTTTTAGGCAGACCTGTGAAAACACCGTTGCAGTAATCAATTTGACTAAAAATAAACGCATGGATTAGTCTTTCCAGATCCTGCTGAGACATTAGTCCTTTAATCCTGGAAATGTTCTTCAGGTGATAGAAAGCCGATCTTGTAATTGTCTTTAGATGCTTTTGGAGGTTCAGGTCTGAGTCCATCACTATACCCAGGTTTTGGGCCTGATCAGTGATTTTTAGCTGAAGCGACTGAAGCTGTGTGCTAACCTTTGATCTCTCCTCTATTGGTCCAAATATTATTACTTCTGTTTTGTTTTTATTCAATTGAAGAAAATTGTGGCACATCCAGGCATTGATTTCTTCTCGGCATTTACTCAGTGCCTGAACTTGTTCATGGTCACCTGGTGACAAGGTGATGTAAAGCTGTGTGTCATCTGCATAGTTATGGTAGCTGATGTTGTTGTTTTTTATTATCTGAGCTAGGGGGAGCATGTAGATGTTGAATAGGAGGGGACCTAGAATGGACCCTTGGGGAACCCCACATGTGATTTTTGTCATCTCTGATGTAAAGTCACCCACTGATACAAAAAAGTCCCTGTCCTTTAAGTAGGATATAAACCAGTTAAGAGCTGTACTAGAGAGGCCGACCCAGTTCTCCAGGCGTTCTAACAGAATGGAGTGATCGACAGTATCGAATGCTGCACTGAGATCCAATAGTACCAACACGGTGGTTCTTCCACAGTCTGTATTTATATGGATGTCATTAAACACCTTGATAAGGGCGGTCTCTGTACTGTGGTGAGCACGGAAGCCAGACTGGAAAACGTCAAAGTGGCTGGTCGTTGTTAAGAAGGTGTTTAATTGTTGAAACACAGCTTTTTCAATAATCTTACTGATAAAGGGGAGGTTTGAGATGGGCCTGTAGTTCTGGAGTAGTAGTTTGTCTAAATTGTTCTTTTTCAGCAGTGGTTTGATAATTGCTGTTTTTAGGGATTGGGGGAAAACACCTGACAGAAGGGACGTGTTTATTATCTGAGTCAAATTAGACGCTATGACAGGCAAAACTTTCTTAAAGAAAGCTGTGGGTAGAACATCAAGGCAGCAGGAGGAGGAACTTAGCTGCTGAATGATCTGCTCTAAGCTTTTGTGGTTTATTTGGCTGAATTGGGACATTTTGTCAGGATAGGTTCCTGCTGAATACAGCTTTGGTTCTGGAGTTGGTATGGATGTACAAACTGATCCTCTGATCTTTAGGATTTTCTCAGTGAAGAAGTTAGCAAATTCATTGCAGGCCCTGGTGGAGTGGAGTTCGGAAGCCACGGACACAGGAGGATTTGTTAACCTGTCGACTGTGACAAATAAGACACGAGCATTATTAATGTTTTTCTTAATGATCTCAGAGAAGAAAGATTCTCTTGCATTTTTCAGTTGTAAGTTATATCTGTAAAGTCTCTCTTTATAGATGTCATAGTGAACCTGGAGTCTCGTCTTTCTCCACCTGCGTTCAGCTTTTCAACACTCACTTTTTTCACCTCTAACTGCTGGAGCATTTCTCCAAGGAGATTTTTTCTTCCCGGAAAGAACTTTCACTTTAACTGGAGCAATGCAGTCAATGATGTCTGAGACTTTAGAATGAAAGTTATCTACTAGCTTATCTACTGAGTTGCTGTAGCAGAGTAAGCTTGAATAAAAGTTTCCGTGGCATTGTCCTTAAAGGTGCGTTTTCTTACAATGTCCCTTTGGCTAAATGAGTCACTTGAAATTATGCTTTCAAAGGTAACAGAAAAGTGATCAGATAGGGCAACATCAGTTACATTGACCTTAGAAATCTTTAGACCTTTAGTGATGATCAAGTCTAAAATATGTCCCTGTTTGTGTGTTGGCTGTTTAACATGCTGAGTTAAATCAAAGTTTCTAAGTGTGTCACACAGTTCTTTTGCACTTCTGTCTTCAGGGTTGTCAACGTGAAAGTTAAAGTCTCCCACAATAATTAAACAGTCATAATCAACACATATCACAGACAGGAGGTCACTAAAATCATTAAAACAGTTTGATGTGGACTTAGGAGACCTGTAAACATTCAGGAACATAGTTCGTACCGGGCTCTTTACCTGGAGATCCAAATGTTCAAAAGAGTCGAATTTTCCCAAAAACACCTTTTTACACTTTAGTGAATCATTAAACAATGTTGCCACTCCTCCACCTTTTCTTTTCTGTCTGCTCTCACAAAGAAAATTGTAGTTTGGAGGAGTCGTCTCTAATAGAATAGCTGCTTCGTTAGATTCATGTAACCATGTTTCTGTTAAAAACATTACATCAAGATTATTGTCAATAATGAAGTCATTAATTAAAAGGGATTTTCCTGACAGAGATCTAATGTTTAATAAACCCAGTTTATATGACTTGGTGGTTGATGATGTCTCTGTGACAGGTTGCATCTGACAGTTTATGATTTTTAAGTATTTGTTCCTGTTTATCCTTTTGTTTTTCTTATTTCTGCCACGTATCATCACAGATATTCCATAATCTCCGGTGAAAGGCCCCGGCTGATGCTGGGAACTGTCATGTCTGATAAACGTGTGGCCAGGGGCCGATCTGTATCACAGCGAAGTAATTTGGAGTTCCTCAGTACCAGAGTGTTCTGTGATACGTAGAGGAGGAGGATCTGAGGCCTTTGGAAAATGCTGGTTTAGTCACAGCAGAATGGCTATGTGGAGAGGATGTCATCTGTAGGCCAATCTCGTTATGAGAAAATTCCAGAAAAGGAACTTCTGGGCTTTGTGGAGAAGAAGGGGAGGTCTGGACCGGTGTTTGTGGGGATGGAGGTTCTTGGTCCTCTCTTTGTCCTGCTGAGATCTGGGATGAATCCTCCTGTAGCTCTGACGAAGCCTCTTTCTGTGTCATCTTTCTGGCCATCTTTATCTTGGCTTGTTCGGGCTGTACTGGGCTTATCATTTGTTTTGGCACTGGTTGTGCTTTGTTGTGGAACAAAGCTGATGGGGCATGGTTCACAGAATAGAAGATGTTTGAAATCAGCCGTTTTGCACCTGACCTATTTAGAGAAAAAACATCTCTGTTGAACAGATGTCTCCTCTCCCAAAAGATGTTAAAGTTGTCTATGAAGGTTACAGTTGTTTGTTTGCATGTTTTTTCCAGCCATTTGTTTATCATCAGAACTCTGGAAAAAATCTCGTCTCCACAGTTAACAGGCGCACGAGGGCCGCTGAGAAATACCTTCACATTAAGGCCATCAACTAAGTTCAACAGACAAATGTAATCCTCTTTCAATACTTCTGATTTTCTTATCAGGTTGACGTCGCCCAGGGCTGCAGCTTGTATTATGAGTTTTTCCAAGGTCGGGCGTTCTTTCAAGATCCTTGGAAGGATGTCTGATATATCAGACACCAGGCCACAGTCCAAAGGGTTCTAAATCAGCACCTCTGTGTTTTTCTTGTTACAGAAATGTTTAATCCCGCTTACAGATCGATTGCCTAATATCAGGGTCCTTGGCCCTGTGGCATGTCTTTTCTCTGGTAGCTTAGTGTTGACATACCTCTGAATGTTGTCATGATTCTCCTGGGTCACATTTTGGAGCGGAGCGAATCTGTTTCGTAACGGAATTCCCACATTTCCTATCATTTGTTTTGAGAACAGCCCGTTGTTGTTTCACTTGTCCTGGGACAGTTCTCTGTAGTATCGGCCAGTTTCCTTTGTCTAGGTGTGGGGTTCGTTGCTTTGGTCTTGCACCCAGAGTGGTCTAGGGATTCTCCTTTTCCTCAGGGAGCTGTTTGTTCAATGAGTTTCTGGGCTGGTGGTCGCCGTTCGGAGTCACAGGCAGGGTTGTTTCATTTCCATACGCGCCGTTTACATGATAATTCAGTTCGAGTCGGCAGATCTTCTGTTCCATAACAGCTATCTTCTGTAGAAGCGTGTCAAAGTCCACTGTGGTGAGGGTAGGCATCTTTCCAAAATCAAAATCAAAAATAAATAAAATAAAATAAATAAAATAACTAAATCCAACTTTCTGTGGTTTTGGCTAAGAGATAAAAAGGAGATAAAAAGTAAAAAAGTAAAAGGCAGGAAAATGCAAGCAAGCACGGAGCAGCAGGGAGCAGAGAAAGAATTGAAGCACTTCATGATAACTGGGGTCAGAAGAACAGGACATTAGTCCCTGGAGCAGGTGATGGTTGTTATTTTTAGGCACAGGCACAATGATGAAGGATATCAGGCAGGCTGGGATAAATATTTTCACAATAACCCCAGCAAGTTGGTCTGCACAGGATTTTAGCGTCTGACCTGACCCATGTCTGGACCTGCAGCCTTATTGATATTGATCTTTTTTAAAGTGTAACTCATTCCAAAGTCAAATTTTTAGCAGATAAACTGTTTAGACTGGACCTAAGTGCAATGTTTTTGTAATTTTTTTGTGAACTTGTTCATTTCTGCAATATTTGTCTTAAAACCCTCTTTGTATAGGCATCAGAAGCGAGGGGGCTCACAGTCTCTGTTTTCCGCTGCAGTTTGAGCAGAATAAAGTCCGGTTTCCACGGACTCTGGGGGGTTTACCCAGTTCAAGCAAATCACCTCTTCCATATTGGATTAAAGCTTGGCAGTGATAATGCGAACAAAAACACAAGGACAAACATAATGAGGAGTGAGTCTCAGGCGTCTACAGCCCCTGCGCTGCCATCTTTGCAAAGGAGTTATTCTGGAGTGCCACCAATTTGAAGAGAACAGAAACATGGCTCATTAACCTCAGGCATAAATCACATGTTCGCTTCTCTAACCACATATTTATTTTATTTTAAAAGGATATTATTATTGTAACACAACATTGTAACAACGTGTACATTAAGGTGAATATCAGAGAAGGTCCTACAAGAAAATGTGTCTTGATATTGTATGGTTTTAAATTAAATATCAATAAATATAAAAACAAAATCTTGACTGACCAGTTTTCTCTGCAGGAGACGGTACACCTTCTTGCGTCGAGCATGATCACTTCTGAGACGTTCAGCCGTGTGGAGAAGAGATGCAATCCACACAGGAAGTCTAAGGAGGGTCAGATTATGCAACTTTAATGTTGGTGTGCCATCTAGCCATGGGCAAAAATCAGATTGAATTGGGAACAACATGTAACATGAGGACAAATCAAAATGGGTTGTAAGCAAAGGAATTTCACACACCCATGCGGAGACAGCCTCTCACAGCAGGGTGCCCTGCTATGAGGCCAGACTTCACCTCACTATTTCATCCTTCTTGCCGGTGGACTCTCAAGGAGAGGGCCTGCCCTGGGGGACCAGCCAGCATGCGGGCCTCATGGGGCTCAAAAGCCCCATTTACACTACCCTTGTTAAACCGATCCAGGCCGAGCTCGGATCAGTTAACCAAGCCGAACTTGGTTCTGACGACCGTTTACACAGCACGCTATCTCGGTCCCTTGATTTCCTCGCCTCCTAGTGACGATCTGCGGTACTACTGCTCTCTGGGTTTGAAGGTGGCACCAAGCAAATCAAAATGGCGGCGCCCGTAACATTCGGGCAGTTACGTGATACGTCGATGTTTGGGGCGAGTCAGGCGAAGACGGCAACTTTTGGTGAATTTACTTGACAGAGTTGGCTTTTGGGAAGTGGATAAGACAAACGATAGTCTAATCAGGGTTTACAGACGCAGGAAACAACGACAGACACTGAGGTTCCTCACACTGCTAAGCAGAATCATCACTGGAAATCATGTGTCACGGTAGGGAAGATAGTATTTTTATGAATGTCTGAAATGTCAGCTGACCGCACGGAGATGATGCGGTCTGCTCATGCGCTCTTCGATTCAATTTCAATTTCAATTCAATTTTATTTATATAGCGCCAATTCATGAAACATGTCATCTCAAGGCACTTTACAAGTTTGGTTCAATCATATTCTACAGATTGGGTCAGATTATACAGATTGGTCAAAAAATGTTCCTATATAAGGAAACCAGTTGATTGCATCAAAGTCCCGACAAGCAGCATTCACTCCTGGAGAAGCGTAGAGCCACAGGGAGAGTCGTCTGCATTGTACATGGCTTTGCTGCAATCCCTCATACTGAGCAAGCATGAAGCGACAGTGGAAAGAAAAAACACCCGTTAGCGGGAAGGAAAAACCTCTAGCAGAACCGGGCTCAGTATGAACGGTCATCTGCCTCGACTGACTGGGGGTTACAGAAGACAGAGCAGAGACACAACAAGACAGACAAAAAGCACAGAAGCACACATTGATCTAGTAATCTGTTCTACATTAGATGGTAATAGTCGGTGATCTGTCCTCCCTGGATGATTTCACAGTCAACAGAACGTCAGACCAGGTGTACCTACTATGAAGAAAAAAGAGAGAGAACAAAAAGTTAAAAGCTGAAATGACAACAGTCATTTCAATGTAATGCAATGCAAATCTGGAGAACAGTAGACTGGAGAACAGTAGAAATCAGTAGAGTGAGAAAAATAGGCCCTGATGTCCTCCAGTAGCCTAAGCCTATAGCAGCATAACTATAGAGGTAGCTCAGGGTAACATGAGCAACTCTAACTATAAGCTTTGTCAAAAAGGAAAGTTTTAAGATTAGTCTTAAAAGTAGACAGGGTGTCTGCCTCACGGACCAAAACTGGGAGTTGGTTCCACAGGAGAGGAGCCTGATAGCTAAAGGATCTGCCTCCCATTCTACTTTTAGAGACTCTAGGAACCACCAGCAGACCTGCAGTCTGAGAGCGAAGTGCTCTGTTAGGAACATACGGGGTAATCAGAGCTCTGATATATGATGGAGCTTGATTATTAAGGGCTTTATACGTTAGAAGAAGAATTTTAAATTCTATTCGTTATCAGATAACCGAGATAAGGAAAAACCGAGCCGAACTCACCTCTGGAACTGGTGTGTCTAGCGCGGTCCGGTTGTGTCTAGCTCAGTTCAGTTCAGTTTGCGTTCCATTTACACTCGATAGTTATCTCGGTTACCGAGCTCGAACTGGTCTCGGCTCGGTTAAAAAAGGGTAGTGTAAACGGGGGAAAAGACACACAAGCTGGGTAAAATGTGCTTTCTGTGAAACTCATTTCCCGTCGCTTCAATGAAGCGACAAAGGGGGGAATTTAAGTTTGCAGTCTTAACTCTGCCAAAAAGCTGCCAAAACCAGCTTTGTTTATTTTTGTCAGCTGTTGCAGGAAAGCTGACACGAGACGGCGCGGAGCTGTCTCCTTTCCTCACCAGGCCAAGCTGAGACGAGGGGCTAATCGGGAGTCGCCCGCTGCAGGGCTGAGTTTCGCATGCCGGGACTCGACTGTATGTAGGATCTTGGAGCAGCCTGCTCCGACCGCATTTCTGCTAGCCGCAGAGCTGCATGCCTGCTGCTTTTCCTGGAGTACTGCTTTCCCTTGGATGCCCAAAGTGAACCAAACTGGCACAGAGGCACCGACAGGTTTGGCAGAGAAATAACAGGGAACGTTAAATGGGTTATTTAGAAGGTTACTTAATGCGTTTTCATGGTGTTTTTGAAACACGTGGAGCTTACAGGGTAGCTCCCGTTACCATTCTTCGAACCATGCCATTGCCGATGTAATTCAAGTGTGTTTTATGGTCATAACAAACGTTATCTCCACAAGGGTTTCATACATTGATGGGATATTAATATGTATTAATGTTATCCGGCCCACTCATTACGACCGGAATAAAGTCGAAGCTTTTTAAAGTTAGCGCCGAATGTCCGCTAGCATAAATGCTATTAGCTTCCGGTAACTTCCGCTTTCCCGGGAAAAAAAAGGTTAAAAAAAAAGTCATATCTAAGGAGACCCAGTAAATTGCATCAAGTCTTGACAAGCAGCATTCTCTCCTCCTGAAGGAGCGTATAGCCACAGGTCGCATTGTCCATGGCTTTGCAGCAATCCCTCATACTGAGCAAGCATGAAGCGACAGTGGAAAGAAAAACTCCCCTTTGACGGGAAGGAAAAACCTCCAGCAGAACCAGGTTCGGTGTTAACGGTCATCTGCCTCGACCGACTGGGGGTTAAAGGAGACAGAGCAGAGACACAATAAGAGAGACAAAAAAGCATAGAAGCACACATTGATCCAGGAATCTTTTCCACATTATATGGTTATAGCATGTGATCTGTCTTCTCGGGATGATGTCACAGTTTACAGAACGCCAGACCAGGTGTATCTACTATGAAGAAAAAAATGACAAAGAACAAAAAGTTAAAACCTAAAATGACAACAAGCAATACAAATTGGAGAACAGTAGGAGAACTCAGCAGAGTGAGAAAAATAGACCCTGATGTCCTCTAGCAGCCTAAGCCTATAGCAGCATATCTACAGAGATAGCTCAGGGTAACCTAAACCACTCTAACTATAAGCTTTGTCAAAAAGGAAAGTTTTAATCCTAGTCTTAAAAGTAGACAGGGTGTCTGCCTCACGGACCAAAACTGGGAGTTGGTTCCACAGGAGAGGAGCCTGATAACTAAAACATCTGCCTCCCGTTCTACTTTTATAGACTCTAGGAACCACCAATAGACCTGTAGTCTGAGAGCGAAGTGCTCTGTTTGGAACATACTGTCATGGTTTAGGTTTTGTTTGTTTTTACTTTGGACATTTTCTAGACTTTTCCATTATCAAATCAGCCCAGTTTACCTCCAACCTTCTCTCCACCCTAGATCATCTTAACCTGTTACCACTAATTAGGTTTGCAAAGCCCACCCGTTCACCAGCCTATATCTACCCTCCTGAGCCAACTCATCTCCGCCAGAACGTCTCTCTCTCTCTCTCTCTCTCTCTCTCTTCCTCGCTCTCCCTCTACCGTGTCCTACCTGCTGACTCTCCAAGTTGCCCGTGTCTCCACACTGCAGTGCTACCGGTTCCCCCGCAGCCCCAAACGCCTGTTCTGCCTGCCCTGGTGGTTCCCTGGTTTTCACCGCCAGATCTTCTCCGCTCTGATCTGCACTGTTATGCCAGAAACCTGTTTGATTATGATTATTATTATTAATTATAATTTGCTATTATAATTTTAATAATAGGTCATTCAAACTCAAATGGTAGCTATAACACATATAGTTCAAATGGTTGTGATCCCAGGGCTATAAGCTTGTAATGATTAATACCAATAATGCATTTATTAATTAGCTGTTATGAACTCATTTATGCTGGAACAGGGTGATCTGATCGGTTTCTGATCGATGAGATTTATTCAGCAAGCGTTGATAACTCAAATTATAACTGCAATTAGAGTTTAATCCTTACTCCTTTACCACAAACCAATGAAAATGTCTCAGTTGATTTCAGATGTTAACTCAAAAAGAGGTAATTCTGTATTCTGAAAGACCATGCAACTCTGGATAAAAATAAACACAAACAATTACTATTCCACACGTTATTATTTATTAAACCAAAACAATTCCCTGTTACAGTAATTATTCTAATTCAATAACCTAGGAAGCTCTACTCACTACTAAAATAAACATGCAAAAGAAAATAAATGAAAATAAACAAGTAAAAAATTGGTTAAAATGAGAGGTAGCAATTCTTAATTCAACTCACAGTTGTTTAAACATCACATTCAAGATGTCGGCACTTGACGTAGCAGCATTGAAAGACAAAATAGCTTTGAGAAACTAGATGGATGCTTCAGTGTTTCACTACAAGCTAGCTAGCCGCTCAGTTACTCTCCACCTTCCCAAGATGGCAACTATGACGACACATAACCTACGGCCTTGCATGATGCGTGAGGGGAAGGTCTTAATGACGTATTTAGCACACACGCTAGTATGGGGCGGGCTTTGACCAGAGAGGCGGTCTACTCCTGAATAAGGAATTCAAAGAAAGTGCGCGAGACTGGAAAGTTACAGACAACGAGTTTGAACTGAAGATAAGGATGAAAAGGGGGGAAAGTGAAGATCGACCCTAGGCGGGATCAGCTTACAAGAACCACAAACCAAACACAGCAGAATCACTTACAAAAATGCATGCACATACATCAGAAATATCCAGCAGTTAAAACAAACTCCGTCTCGGAGTAATTAAGCATTAAACTAAAATCCTAATAGGTTCTGCCCAGGCACAAAATATATCAACTTATGGGTGAAAAGAGAAATAAAAGGGGAAAGTCCCGTTTTACTTGTGTAGTCTCAGGGGGATGTCCCAGCTCCGAATCCTCGGGCGTCCTGGAGCGCTTCGGCGAGCGCAGGTCCGTCAGACAGCAAGGAAAAGGGGAACCCCGAAGTCTCTGGGCTCTTCGACGTTTTGTTTGGCCAAAACAAAAACGTAGTCCGACGATCACTGGGAGATAGGCGGCTCTCAGTCTCTGATCGAAGTGGATTCAAACTACTTTTTAAAGTCGCCCTCCTGCATGGACAAGCAGGGATGAGTTTGCTTCGGAAGTTCTCGGTCCAGCGACAAATCGAGCACGTGCCACGTGGGGAAATCCCAACTGGAAGAAACAGCTGTACGTGTCTCCTCAGTTTGCCGGAGTGCCAAGGAAGAAGAAAGAATGAAGTGCGCGGGCGTCTTATATATCTTTCTCATAGTAACGTTGTCTCGTTGTTATGGCCGATGGCCATTTTGACCGCGTTGCATGATGGGAGTCGGTGGCCATTTTGACCATATTGCATCATGGGAAATGTGGTCTGTCACATCCTGAAATGGCATAACAGCACCCTTCGGCCTCCTGCTCATCCCCGACCGCCTGTTCCTGCTGCCATTACTCACCTGCTCAAGTCTGGTACTAGGCTGTGGGCCAGAATCTGTACGATGACTTTTCGTATGAACTGTCAGGGGGCAACTTTCTTGCACTTGGATAAGTTGCTACACATAGCAGTAATCTCAAAACACCAATGTTCCCACGTTTTCACTTACACATTAATAAGTTATAGCCGATAAAAAATCGAAACTGTAGCGCTCCGGTCCAAGAGGTCACGTGATTCGAGTTTTGCTGCTCAGCCAATCAGATCGCTGTATTGTCAGCTGTGCGAGTTCAACCAGTTCATCATGGCTGCGCCCGTAAGATGATATCACCAAGACCTGCTGCGCTAGGATAGCACAGGTATTGTGTCAAACGACTTATCCACGCCAGAATTTGTATCCCCTGCGTCGGGAGCGCATTCAGCTGGAAGAATGAATCCAGTCAACTAATTTCCAACCTATTAGGAGTGGAAATGAAGATGTTTTACTTTTCTTAATGAAATATAGCGATGGTGTCCTTACATTATCGTTCAGATAGTGAGATAAAACTGAAAATGTAACAGTTGAGTAAACGGCTCTGTGGTCATTTCCAGATCCAGATCAGCTTTATGTTATTAGGTTATCGCATGTCTGTCTGCTGAAACCAAAAATCCACCCTCCGTAGTCCATCACAGCTGTCAACTTGTTCGTCTTTTTTCTTTTTCTTTTTTGGTAACTAGACCCGCATGAATGGATCATATAAAGCGTAATTCATGTGTGATGAAATGAACACTGAATAAAGGTACAGCCAAAATGATCAGATCTAATAAGATTTTAATTACGTGACGTAAAAATAGAACAATGTATTAAGAGTTTAAAAACATTTATTTCATTTTATTAGAATGTGATGTTTAAAAATATTTAGACTTCCCAACACTGGAGGTTAAATGTTTTATTGATTTCAAGCACTCTCCCGACGCAGGGGATACAAATTCTGGCGGGGATAAGTGATAAGTCGTTTGGCACGAAGACACCTGTGCTATCCTAGCTCAGCAGGTCTTGGTGATATCACAGTAAATTGGGCAAAAGTCTGAGCTATTTCTGCCCTGCGATTGACTCGCGACCTGTCCAGGGTGAGCCCGCCTCTCGCCCATGGATAGCTGGAGATCGGCACCGGCACCCCTCACGATCCCAGAAGGTATAAGCATGTTAGAAAATGGATGGATGGACTGGGCTATTTCTTTTTCCTTGCCATCAAGATATCTGCCAACTGGCGCCAGAAAATGCTATTATTGGGCTTTCTTCGTCTGGAAACAGATGCATACAAACATCTTACGGGTGCAGCCATGATGAACTGGTTGAACTCGCACAG
Source organism: Fundulus diaphanus (assembly GCA_037039145.1). NCBI lineage: Eukaryota > Metazoa > Chordata > Actinopteri > Cyprinodontiformes > Fundulidae > Fundulus > Fundulus diaphanus. The sequence continues at coordinate 51,122,516 of CM073137.1, read as the reverse complement.
CTGACAATACAGCGATCTGATTGGCTGAGCAGCAAAACTCGAATCACGTGACCTCTTGGACCAGAGCCCAACAGCTTAGATTTTTTTATCGGCTATAATTTATTAATGTGCAAGTGAAAACGTGGGTGTTTTGAGATCACTGCTATGTGTAGCAACTTATCCAAGTGGAAGAAAGTTGCCCCCTGATAGTTCATACAAAAGTTCTTAAGGAGACGTCCAACAGATTCTGGCCCACGGACTATACAGTTCATCTGTTTCATCTGCCACTGTTCATCCTTTCAATAAACTTCTTAATTGTGACTCTGTGTGCGGCTGAATTTCGGGTTCGCCAACCTCAGCTCATGACACGTACGGGGTAATCAGAGCTCTGATATATGGTGGAGCTTGATTATTAAGGGCTTTATACGTTAGAAGAAGAATTTTAAATTCTATTCTTGATTTAACAGGAAGCCAATGAAGGGAAGCTAAAATTGAAGAAATATGATCCCTGTTGTTGATTTTCATCAGAACTCTTGCTGCAGCATTTTGGATCAGTTGAAGACTTCGAACTGCATTTCGTGGACTTCCTGATAGTAAAGAATAGCAATAGTCCAGCCTTGAAGTAACAAATGCGTGGACTAGTTTTTCAGCATTACCCCTAGACATAATATTTCTAATTTTGGCAATATTCCGAAGGTGAAAAAGCAAACTCTGGAAACCTCTTTAATATGGGATTTAAATGTCATGTCTTGATCAAAAATAACACCAAGATTTTTTACTTTATTACCAGAGGCAAATGTAATGCCATCCAGATTAAGTGATTGATTAAGTTTATTTATTGAGGACTCTGGTCCAAAGATTACAACTTCTGTCTTGTCAGAATTTAAAAGCAGGAAATTTAAAGTCATCCAGCTTTTGATGTCATCAAGACATGTCTGTACTCGAAGTAATTGATTGGATTCATCAGGATTTATGGATAAATATAGCTGAGTGTCATCAGCATAACAGTGGAAATTAATCCCATGCTGTCTGATAATTTTGCCAATCGGAAGTATATATATATATATATATATATATATATATATATATATATATATATATATATATATATATAGTTATTATATATTAATAACATGAACAAAAGTCTTTCTAGGAGAATATTGTGATCAGCTGTATCAAATGCAGCACTGAGATCTAACAGGACAAGTACAAACACAAGTCCATTATCTGAGGCCATGAGAATATCATTAGTGACCTTCACCAGAGCTGTTTCAGTGCTATGATGAGCTCTGAAGCCTTGCTGAAACTCTTCAAATAGGTCATTACTTTGTAAATGTTCACATAGTTCATTAGTAACTACTTTCTCAAGAATTTTAGATAGGAAAAGAAGATTAGATATAGGTCTGTAATTTATTAAGTCATCTTGATCAAGAGATGGTTTCTTAAGTAAAGGTTTAATAACAGCTACTTTAAAAGCCTGTGGTACATATCCATTTACTAAGGATAGATTAATCATGTCTAAAATAGGGGCATTGATCAAAGGGAATACCTCCTTAAATAACTTGGTTGGGATTGGGTCTAACATACAAGTAGAGGGTTTAGATGTAGCCAAAATTTTAGATAGCTGCTTCTAAACAGTTCAAAGACCGATCAGGTTCTAAAGAATCGTCTAACATTAGGCCCGTTTACACTACACTTTTTTAACCGAGCCGAGACCAGTCCGAGCTCGGTAACCGAGATAACTCTTGTGTGTAAACGGTCAGCAGACTGAACCAGACCGCGCTAAACATAACCGGACCGCGCTAACTGCAGACCAGCTCTTGAGTAGGTCTCGGCCTGGTTTTATTTCTGGCCCAGTTTTTTGATAAAGAGCGCATGAGCAGACCGCGTCATCTCCTTACAGTCAGCTGACTGTCCGCGGGTTTTCCGGCAGTCTGGCTGCACGTCCCGATTCACACTCCATTCAGACAAATTTCAGACATTCATAATAATACTAGCTTCCTTACCGTGCCACACGGTTTCCAGAGATGAATCTGCTTAGCAGCGCAATGAACCTCAGCGTCTGTCGTTGTTTCCTGGGTCTGTAAATCCTTATTAGACGTTCGTTTGTCTCATCCACTTCCCAAAAAAGCCAACTTTCTCAAGTAAATTCACCAATGGTTGCCTTCTTCCCCTGACTCTCTGCAAACACCGAAATATCACAATATCAAGCATAACTTCCTGAATGTTACGGGCGCAGCTGTGTGTGTTTTGCTGCTTCCGCCTTCAATCCCAGAGAGCGGTAGTACCGCCACTAGGGGGCGAGGAGAAACCAAGGAACCGAGATAAGCTTTGTGTGTAAACGAGTCGGCTTGTCTTGGATAACTGATCCAAGCTCGGACTGGTCTCGGCATGACTCGGTTTTTAGGTGTAGTGTAAACGGGGCTATTGCCTCATTTCAATCAATTTTATTTATGAAGAATCCCATAAAGTCATTACTACTGAGAGCTAAGAGAATGGATGGATCAACAGAGCTATGACTCTGGGTAAGTTTGCCAACTGTACTAAAGAGAAACCTAGGATTATTTTTATTCTCCTCTATTAATGATGAAGTATGCTGCTCTAACTCTGCGAAGGGTCTTTTTATACCACAGTAGACTGTTTTTCCAGATAAGGTAGGATTCCTCGTGGTGTTTAAAGGAGCTACATTGTCTAATGCAAAACGCAACGAGGAAGTGACATTGTCAACAAAAGCGTCTATTTGTGAATGGGAAGAAACAACGGTACTGCCATCTGCAGGGCATTTCTATGACATTGAGGATATTAAAAGGGGGACAGACTCTTTAAAGTTTGATACAGCATTATCTGATAAAGATCTACTATAATGAAACCTTCTTTTGGGGGCAGAGAACTCAGTTAATTTGAACTCAAAGGTTATTAAAAAATGGTCAGATATGACAGGGTTGTGAGGAAATATTGATCATTCTTCACAATCAATGCCATATGTCAGCACAAAGTCCAAAGTATGAAGGCAAGAGTGCGTCGATTTATGCACATTGTGAGCAAAACCAATTGAATCTAGGATAGATTAAAGGCTACATTAAGGTTATCACATTCAGTGTGTACCTGAATGTTATACATTATAATAACCTTGTCGGTGTTTAACACCAAATCAGATAAGAAGTCTGAGAACTAATCCAAAAACTGAGTGTAAGGGCCTGGTGGACGATACAAAACAACAAAGAGAAGAGGTTTTATTGCTTTGCAGCTTGGATGAGGGAAACTGAGGGTTAAATGTTCAAAAGAATTGTAGTTATTAATTGGCCTGGGACTAATTAATAAATCAGACTGAGAGATGGTTGCTACTCCTCCTCCCGTAGATCTGGGAATGTGGAAATTTAAATAATTGGAGGGAGTTGACTCATTTATACTAACATAGTCCTCTTGTAGCCAGGTTTCTGTGAGACAAAATAAATCAATCTGATTATCAGAAATCAATTCATTAACTAACAAAGTCTTTGGAGGGAGAGACCTTTTATTTAGACCACATTTAATTGTTTTATTTTTTGGTTCAAGGTGAGCCGTATTGATTTTTATTAGATTTTTATGATTTGTTCCTTTTAGATCAGTTTTTGATCTGTTAAGTATTGGCCGTGGGAAAGACACTGTCTCAATAGCGTAATGGGTGGGTAACAGTACAGAAGCTGCAGAAAGGTGTGTTAAACTACGGCTCTGCTTCCTGGTCTGGACCCTGGGTTGTCAGCATTTTGGAGAACTAATAAATCCGGCAGATTCCTAGAAAGAAGAGCTGCACCATCCAAAGTGGGATGGATGCCGTCTCTCCGGATGAGAACAGGTTTTCCCCAGAAAGTTCGCCAGTTATCAATGTAGCCCACGTCGTTTTCAGGACACCACCTAGACAACCAGCGGTTGAATGGTAACATGCGGCTAAACATGTCATCACTGGTCAGATCAGGCAGGGGACCAGAGAAAATTACGGAGTCCGACATTGTTTTAGCAAACTTACACACCGAAGCAACACTAACTTTAGTGACCTCCGATTAGTGTAACCAGGTGTCATTACCGCCTGCGTGAATAACCATCTTACTGTATTTACGCTTATCCTTAGCCAGCAGTTTCAGGTAGGATATGATGTCGCCCGTTATGGCCCCTGGCAGGCATTTGACTATGGTCCTTGGTGTCTCTAGTGCCACGTTTCTAACTATGGAGCTGCCAATTACCAGAGTCGGCTTCTCAGCGGGTGTGTCGCTGAGTGGGGAAAATCTGTCAGAAACGCAGACGGGTTGGTGGTAACCTTAGGGCTGGAATCTAGAGCTATGCTTCCTGCGTATTGTCACCCAGCCGGCCTGGTTACCCGGCTGCTCGGGTGCTGCTGGAGGACTGCTACGTGAAGCTAATTTCTGTGGCTCCACACTAACTAAGGGGAGGCTATCTGCTGGTTTTTCAACAGCACGGAGCCGGGTCTCCAATCCTGACACCCTTGCCTCCAAACCTACAAAAACACTATAGTTATTACAGGTACCATTACCACTAAAGGAGGCAGAGGAATAACTAAACATCAGACACACAGAGCAGGAGAGAGGGGGAGACTTAGACAGAGACAGAGAAGCTGATGGAATAGTAGGGGAGGAAGCCATTGTGAGGCTAAAGCTAGGCTAGCGACCTCTTACCAGGCCGAGAAAAGCAAACTGTGTGAAACACGAGGAGTTCCCATATGTGAAGTGCAGCAACAGAGAATGTGTTTTAAAAGTGCTTATGTTTTAGAAACAGATAGATGTCACATCAAAGAGATTAAAGATAAAAACGAAAGCAGCAACAGAAAACAAGAAGTGACGCAAAACACCTTACCGCAAACAGGAAGTGTTTGTATTGAATTGAATTCAATTGAATTGAATACACATTTTGTGAATCTCTAAAAACCAAAAGATCCTTTCACATTCATTTAGTATTAGCAAAACTTTTGCATTTCAAGAAACAGCTTCAAGTCTGTTGAAAGTCCCTGTCTTACAAAACAGATTTTATAAATACTGCATGACCCGACTTTGCTTTTGTTGATATGAATTATTTTCCTCAGTTTACCTTTAGGTATGCATTGATGTCACCAGATCATTGTTAAATAAATGTTCAGTTTAAGGTCTGAGAAGTTTCCCAAGAGTCACAACCTCAATTTAATAGTGATGGAAATTTCCGCTTGTTGAGAGAGCCTTGTGGGTTCAGCATAACAATGAGAGAAATTAAAATTTCCAAAGCTACAAAGCAGAGTATAAAAGTGAAAACATGACAGTACTGTATTATAGGAAAGTGCATGCAAACCTAAATTATTCTCCTTTCCTCTTAGAAATGGGGATAATTCTCATCATTTCTGAATTAAGATGGCGGCGGCGCAGGAGGTGCTCCGGGCTTTTTGTTTGTTTTTGTGTTTTCACTCGTGTTATCAGCATTCCAAGCTCTAATAGGCTATGTGCACGATGTTGCTACGCAACTTCCGCTAACTGAAAGGGGTAAGGGAGCATACTTCCGGTTAGGCTGTTCACCCACGGCAAGCAATGGCGTTCTACACGCTGCCTGCAGGACCTTCCAAAAATAACAATTAACCACGTCCTCCGGTTTATACGAACCTTATCATCTGCTCCACGGAGTAAAAAAGAGAAAGGCTTCAAGTTTTACGTGTCGAACTACATTGAAAACTTTGAAGGTAAGTAATGTACCAGTCGGTCACTGCTGAGCCAATGTTGACTACCTAGGTAGTGTTTTTTATTCTGTACATACATATACTGTCTCGTTTTCACTTATAATATATTTGTTTTAACATAACTTCAAAGCCATTGTTTCAGATTCTGTTTTAATGTTTTAACCACAGTGTCCAACAAAGACTCGTCAGGGATAGTGAGCGTCAGGGCGGTCTGTTACAGATCGGTGCGCAAAAATGATAAGCCTCATGAACTCAGAGTAGGCTGAAATCACATAAAATGATGATCTGTTCTATGCAAAGAGGACTATATTTTGGGGGTCTTATGTAGCTCCTGTGCAGCGTAAGTTGTAAGTATTTATAGCTGTTGTGTGTTGGAGTAGTAGCGCACATATAAGTTGCTAACTTTAGCATTAGCTTAGCTACACGAGAGCCCCAGAAGCTAGTCTGTTATGACTGCAGATTTTTGTTATATTGTAAGTTCAAATATATATGACTCTGTTAATGCTAAGGCCAATTCCTAGGCCTGTTCATTCTGCTCTTTTGCTTCTTTTTACTTCATTTAAAGACTGGAACACAGTGCAGTTTACCGCGGTGAAGTTGGTTTGATATTGCACATTCAAGCTCCGCGGACTCAGCGGGATCAATTTATATTAGTTTCACGTTAGCTGGTCACAAGATAAGGAATTTATTGATTTTTGTTTCTCAAGAGTGCTTGGTTCAAAGATTTGTTGAGACGCTGGCCGGAATCGGAGTGCTTCAACCGGATCAACCGTGAGCTAGATCCCGCTCACTCCGCGGAGTTTGAATGTCAATATCAAACCAACTTCACCGCGGTGTGCAGTTTCTATGTGAGCGACGTCTGTTGTTTACGTTGCGTGCGTTTGGTTGGCAAATATGTTCAGAAATGTCCATCTTATTTAAGTTATGACGCCAGGGAAGCATTAATTTTTGTAAACAAAGTTTCTTCATTGTACTATTACTCAAAAATATGCATGGTGCCTACCAAAGTCACTGACGTGATGATTTCACATTCATTCGTATAAGCCTGCTCAAAGTTGTAGTTTTAGACGCTTTGTGATGCATAAAAAAGCTTGAAATTGATTAAAAACACTGATCACCAAAAGCGCATTGTGCTGCAGAGATAGTTCTTACTCTGTAGACAACTGCAAACTTTCATTTGTATCTTTGCAAATAGTTATTAAAAAAAAGAATTGGGATGTCAACCCAAAGTGCATTCATTCATCTTTATTAATAACAGACGTGAGCATAAATCGGCTAAGGTTTAAAAAAATAAGCACATTTTTGTCCTGCACTTTCTTCCAGTCTTTTTTCGGCTTGCTAAACAATTATGACAATCAAAATATACATTTTAAGTGCAGCCCTGGCCATTTTATGTTGTTGCTTAATGACCTATCTTTAGATAAATGGATTCAAACACAACCCTTTATTGAACCAACTTTTTACAAAAACCGTAAGTGTTAAAAAAAGAACACATGCTCTCTGAACTCTGTGAAGGTTGAAGGAGCTTCCCTGGGTTTGTATCTTTTCTGTGTGTTATCATCAATGTTATTTTTAAGCATTTCATTTAATTGTTTTACAGGGTGTTAAACCAGGCCGCGTGCGTGACATGGTTTTTATATCTGCAACACCAAAACAGCAGCGCACAGTTGGAAATGGTATATGGTAATTATTGTAAATGTAAGGTTGAAGTAACTGAATATGTTCTTTGAATACTTATTTTGACTAACATGTATTAATTGGATGTCTTGTTTTTGTTTTGTTTTTTTGAAGGAGCAAACGTTACAAGGCCGTGCGAGGAGACACACCAGACCCTGATGTTCTCAGAGTAGCAGAGGTGTATCAGGACTTTCAGCAGACCTTGCACCTCTCATTACTACCACGGCAATCAGTGCTGATGCCCCTTTAGTTGATTCGGCCTTTGGTAAAGTCCAGGGATCCGTTCTTCGTACGTCGCTAACTCAGTTAGCTAGATTTGATTGTTGACGATTTGGCATGATCTTGGATCGTTTGGTTCTTCGAAACTCATCCTGGACTTGCTGTCATAGCAACATGTGCGCCAGTTTAAACCTGCTCGTGAGCAGGTTTATTTCATGTAAACAGGATTAGCTCGCAGCTTTATAAGCGGAGGAGATGGGAAGTCTGTCGTAGCCATGTCTTGTCCATTTTTACGACGGCAACCATTTGCAGAAGGTGCAAGAATAATTTCAGAGCTTTTCGAATTAATGGTGTATTGTGCAATAGACAGGATCCTTTAGTGCAGCGCGACAGTTTAATTGTAGAGAGATGTCTCTTGGTGTCTGTTATAAACAGAGAAACACATCATTTGACAGTGGCTTTTAAAGAAGAAAAGGTGGTGTTAGAGCCATAAATAGAAAATATTTAAGTTATTTGTATGATGGTTTGCTTTTTATTTTTTTATCATATTCAGTAAGAAGATTTGTTCAGGCCATTTTATTGTGAAGTTTAGTTTTACTTTAATCCACCAGGGAGCAGAGCGCAACAGTTCAATGGCATGATGTCAGGAGGCCCTGTATTACTTCTTCTCGGTTTTGGGAAGTATGTCATGTGAGATGAGCCACTTCTGCTTTGTGCTTAGCGCAGCGCATCAAGAAGGCAACAGCAGCCACAGCCGCCATGAAAAGGGGCCTAGCACTTGAACCATCAGCTATCCAGGAATACTGCAGGATCAAAAACACCAACTTTTGGCCCTGTGGGTTCATCATTCACCCTGATGCTCCATGGTTGGGCTCTTCTCCAGATGGTGTTGTTTTTGACCCGACTGAGAGGCCAAAATTTGGTTTGTTGGAGATAAAATGTCCCAATACTAAGAGTTATGTGGATTGTCGCTATTTAAAAAAGTGTAGATTCCAAAATGTCAAGGTTGCAGGTCAAACAAATTTTGGTTTGTTTGGTTGTCAAACAAACGGGTGAGTGTTGGCCTAGTGGTTAGAGCAGTGCGCTTGCACTCAGAGAAGGATGCAAGTACCCGGTTCCATCCCCAGCGCCTGCACTCTGGGTCCCTGAGCAAGACCCTTAACCCCAGATTGCTCCCCGGGCGCCGCACATGGCAGCCCACTGCTCCCCTAAGGGATGGGTTAAAAGCAGAGAACAAATTTCATTGTTATGTATGTTTCAATGACAATAAAGATGCTATTACTATTACTGCTATTACCTACTGTCTGAGCTTGTTACTATGTATTTTGTTATTTTATGTATGGCTTAGTAATGGTTTTGTACACTAATTTTCTATTGTCCTATTTAGTTAATTCTGTTCTAACATCTTACCACTATATGCCATGTTGTGGATTTAGTAGCTTTTAAGAGTTTTTTTAAAAACCCATGCTAAGGTATCTTGCAAATGTAAGAAAAACGATGCTAAGAATTTAAACAGCACAATAAAAGTTTGTTGTTTGAGTATTCCAGTTTGTTTATTAATGTAAATTTCCCCAAAACAGTGTTTTAATGTAATCAGTAATTAAGAAGTATTGGTTTTATAAAGTATTTTATTTGTGGCTTTTGCAAACAAGTAACAAACTTCACAAGGGGAAAAAAGAAATAAGCACAATTCTCAATTCAGTCACTAGGGGGCAGTGAGACGGGATCGTTTATATTCACATTTTAATAATCTCACAACTTAATTAGTTTGTGGAAAATCACTTAAGCTAGCTAAACAAGGATGAAAATGGTCTAAAACAGAACTAAACCAGGTCAAACATCTGTCAAAGTAGACATTTTAGCAAGTTTTGTCTCACTGACAAAAATAGTTCTATTACAACCGGAAGTGGATGCCATCACCACGCTTGGCCGGAAGTTAGCGGGCGCCATCTTGTGCACATAGCCTATACAATACAGTAGAGAGGAGCTGTCGGAACTGTGACCCAACCCGGGAGTTGTGACCCAACCATACCGACTGTGGAATCAGGATTTTATTCACCCCGATCTGCAACAGACAACAGAGGCTCCACTCTATCCGCTTTGGAAACCAAGGAAACGGGGTAACCGAAGAAGGAGATGGCGAGGCTGTCAGGCAGGCCTGCAGACTCGGCTAAAAGCTAACCCATACAGACCAACACTTCCGAGCTTCACTCTGGCCAACGTAAGATCCCTCGCCGACAAACTTTACGAGATCTGGTTAAAAATCGCTGCACGCAAGATGGACTGCTGTGTAGCAATTATCACAGAATCGTGGTTAGACAGTAGCGTCCCTGACGAAGCGGTAGGATTGGAGAAGTGCACGTTGTTCTGGGCAGATCAAACGGCAGATGCTAATAAAAACAAAGGAGGAGGTCTGGCAATTTACATCCATAACTCCTGGTGCACTTCAGCAAAAGTAGTCAGAACCTTCTACTCACCTAACCAGGAATACCTTGCAGTAAAGTGCAGACCATTTAAACTGTCTAGAGACATCAGCTCTGTGATAATCATTGCAGTGTACGTGCAGCCGAGAGCTAACGCTAAGCTAGCTCTTGAGCAGTGGTCCTCAACCCTGGTCCTTGAGGGCCGCTGTCCTGCAACTTTTATTCGTTACTCTGCTTCAACACACCTGAGTCAAATAATGAGGTGATTAGGAGGACTTTGGAGAACTTGACTGCACACTGGGGAGGTAAGTCAGGTGTGTTGAATCAGGGACACGCGTAAAAGCTGCAGGGACACCGGCCCTCGAGGACCGGGATTGAGGACCACTGCTCTTGAGAACCCCTACTGCTTTGTTATTGGCCAAATGAACAGTAATCCAGAAGCGGCCATGATAATTGCTGTGGACTTTAGCCATGTTAATTTAAACTCTGTGCTCCCCAAGTTCCATAAATGTATTCAATTCCAGACCAGAGACAATAATACATTAAATCAAGTTTACTGTAACATTCCAGGAGCGTACAAAGTTGGCGCAGCCCCATACTTTCGTTCATCACATCACATCTCTGTGGACCTGATTCCTGCCTACAAGCCACTGATCTGCAGAACCAGACCGGTGATAAAAACCATTCTGGTTTGGACAGAAGAGGCCTGCTCAGCTCTACAGGACTGTTTTGAAATCACTGACTGGGATGTATTTAAAGAGGGCGCAATCTTCGAAAGCTACACATCATCGGTGCTTTCCTACATCCACTTCTGCACTCATGCTGTCCTACCCAGAAAGACAATCAGTGTTTCCTAACCAGAAACCATGGGTGTACAGCTCGGTGTGGTCCCTGCTGAAGGCCCGAGATGCAGCGTTCAGATCTGGAGACAGACTGGCGTACAGCAGGGCTAGAAGCAAACTTAAAAAAGGCATTCAGAACGGCAAGCAAAGGTACAAGCAGCGCATCGAGGACCACTTCAGCAGCAATGATCCACGCAACATGTGGAGAGGCATCAGAAACATCACGGACTACAAGCGCAGCGACAAGCGGCGGAGCAATGACCCGGCTCTCCCTGACACCTTTAACAGCTTCTTCGCAACGTTTCGACTCTTCAAGCAGCAGAGAGCCTGAACATCTTCCCCAGCCAGAGGAGCACCATCAGCCTCTCGTTCTGCAGCTCCACCAAGTGACCTCTTCTCTGAAAAAGGTAAACACCAACAAGGCCGCAGGTCCAGATATGATGTCATCCCGGACGCTTAAAGCGTGCGCAGACCACCTAGCAGGGGTCTTTCTAGACATCTTCAACCTCTCCCTGCAGCTCTCCAAGGTTGCTGCCTGTCTGAAAATATCCATTATCGTGCCTGTACCCAAGAAACCAATCATCACCTGCCCAAATGACTATCGTCCAATCACTCTGATTGGTCATCATGAAGTGATCCTCCTAAGTACATCAAGGACGCCATCCCTGCTGGCCTGGACAGCCTGCAGTTTGCCTACAGGGAGAATCGCTCCACAGAGGACGCTGTCTCGTCAGCTCTGACTTATCTGCAGCAGCCCAACTCCTGTGTAAGGATGCTCTTCATGGACTTCAGCTCAGCATTCAACACCGTGCTCCCAGACATGCTGGCTCTGAAACTCCACAACATGGGTCTATCCACACCTCTCTGCTCCTGGATCAGTGACTTCCTCACCAACAGATTCCAGGTAGTGAGGATAGGGAAACGCACATCTGCTCCACTGATAATGTAGTGGATTAATATCACACAATGAATATTGTGGTGGATCAATATCTTATAATAAATATATTCTTATCACAATTGATATAAGGTGTGCTGTAACATTCACCTAAGAAACATGTGTGTGTGTCACGCTACAAGCCCAGAATAAGAATTAGGGGGTCAATGGAATTTACCAGGGGAAATTGAAAAACCTCTGGGTCAAAAGGGCAAGCCATTTGCAATGTAAAGCAGAACATGAAAGACTGCAAAATGAACACAGAAAATGCATGGTCCAAGTCCGAAAAGGTAATGACGTGTAACCATATGGAAATGAGCAGTAAGTGAGGGGCCATGATTGGGAGGAGCTGTGATGTGTAACCATGTTTTTAAAAAAGCACGCCCCATGAAAGTTTCCACTGATAGGTAAAAAATTAACAAAGATATCCGTGGAAAAAGCAATGGAAATTATGTAAAAAAGGAGGGGCTCAAAGGAGGAGCTCCAAGATCCAGAAAATGTATTTAAACCGACTGCTTTCTGTATATTGGCAGATGTTGTCCGGAGCACATCTCACGTGTGGTTGTCTTGTGTTGTTGCAATAAACCACCCTGGACTGAGACTCAGCTACCTTTGTTCACTTTTTGACTACTGTTTGATATTTTTAACTGCCTTACCAAGAACTTAGAATTTTTGAAGGACTTAGTGCAAATCATTACGTTGTGGTGAGGCCCATCCACAACATTTTGGCGAGCCGAGCCAGGAGGAAGCGTGATCCCGGACGACTGCTGCCACCGGTTGGACGCCAGGAACCCCAAGGGCCCTTAAGAATCCACCAATACAGGTGAGATACTAATTTGTTACAATTATCTAAATTTGTGGGGAACCGGCCTCCGGCAGGCGGCTAGTGGACGTCAGGTATCATAAAGCTCTCCTAAAAGAACCTAGCAATCTAAATTTAGTAATATACACAAAACAATAACATAACAAGAAGAATATATACAAAAATAACATAAAGGAAGAACAAAATAGGCTGGAGAGCGGTCCAGAGGTGTGTGTGTGTGTGTGTGTGTGTGTGTGTGTGTGTGTGTGTGTGTGTGTGTGTGTGTGTGTGTGAATGGATGGCTAAGTGTGTGTGTGGCTGCATTGTTGTTTTATGTGTATGTGAATATATGGCTAATTGTATGTGGCTGCATGTTTGTTTAAAGTGTTGAATATATGGCTAATGTAAACTGCTGCAATTTTGTTTAAGGTATCAATTGATGAAAAAAGTATATGTGCATGAATATATGGCTAACGAAAAACTGATGCATTTTTGTGTAAGGTATTGATTGATGCAAAGAACTGTTTTGTATCTGAAATAGATAATAGGTAGAGAAGTAGGGACAGACCGGTCAAAGTGATTGACATAAGTCTGATGAGACAGCCGCTCGGAGCAGTGGATGCATTTAGTGTATGGTTCATATTTGTGGCAGAATAAGGGTATTGGTGACTAAGTGATAGTCGAAGTGTGCTATGAAGTTGTGCAAAAGTATTGATGATTAATAAGGCCTGGCTAAGCATAGTCCAGAGTATAAGGAGTACCGCTCGAAGGAGACGTCCCTCACTTTCCCAGCGTGGAAGTGAGGCCTGGAAGCTGGGAAAAACGCGTATGCCACTGTAAGAGACAGTGAGGAAAGTTATTGTAAGAATAATATAGACCTGCAGAGTAAAGCACAAGAAGTGCAATAGGTGAGAGCTAAAATATATGTCTGTCTGTGTTAGTTTATGTAAAAGTGTAGATTAATTGTTAAAAAGGGAAATAAGGGGAAGGGGAACTATAATAATAATACATAGAAATAAGATAATAATAAATAATAAATTGACAGTGATAAGGATACAGATATATATTCGAAAGAAACAAGGTATAGAACAAAATAAAATTTAAGCAATAAAACATAAAAAAATAAGATAATGATAAACAATAAGAATTGATAGTAGTAAAATATATATAATAAAAACTATAAAACAAAGGATAAAACAAGAAGTTCAGCATAACAGAAATACCCTAACCCTAGATTGTTGAAATATAACAGATCGAAAAAGGTAAAAAAGTTAAAAAAGGAAAAATCTATATTGGAAAGAGCAGGACCCCATAAAACCAGACAAATAGGGACTAAGAGGGTTAGTAAATAGCTGGGCTGGACAATTAATACCAGTCTTAATATAAACGCAATTTCCAAAATCACAGAGTTTACAATTTGTAGCTACTAACAATTATAAAACTAATACGTGTCCAGTAGGTGTTGGCAAAACATTAAAAGTGGGGTTGCCTCCACATAAAAAGAAAGACAATAGCAGCAGGGAGATAATCTAATTTTATTACTGGATTTGGAAGTCTCTATAATCATACGTAGCATAAAAATACAGATCAATTAGTTTAAAGCTAGACTTGCCTGTAGACTGCACCTTAAATTTAACAAGGATTAAATGTCCAAATTAACTAAAAGCTAGTCTATTGAATAACATTCTGATTAATAAAAACAATAAAGGTTCTAGGTGTAACTAGTCCTTGTGTACAAACAACTCTAGGTATAGGCCATTCTTTCTTTACCTACGATTAATGAAGAGGAAGGTAAAAAATTGCAATCTAGGTTAAAATATAGTTAGGTTAAAACACAATCATTGCTGTTCTGAATTTAGATGCGGTGAGTCTTTTAACAATTGAGCTGCACAGCAAGGAAACAAAGTAGATTTGTTGTTTATATGTGAGTAAAATTAGATCGGAAATAATCACATTAAAATTACAGTAGCAAGGAGAAGCATAATTAGATTATTTCCAAAATCGTTCAGCCCTAAGTAAATAGACACAGGCCACAGTGTCCGCTGACTGCTGAGTGCCATGGGAACCAACGTGAGCAAACAGACTAAGGAACTGACGCCTGCTAAATTAGTAATGATAACACATCCTTCTAACAAACGCAGAATTCAAAAATGCATGACGGAATGGCATAAAATAACATCTGGAAAAAATCGCTGGCCTATAGAAGGTAGCTTTGACCCGTTATGCTATGATGAAGTAGAAGAAAGGCTGCGGCATAACGATGCAAGAAATGACCAAACGCAGTTGCGTAAAAAACAGAAACATGCTGAACAGAGAGATATCTTGCGATATTTTAAAGTTGAAAGTAATATAAACCCAACAGCACCTGAGTTTACGGCTTCTAAGCCACCTCCTTACCATGCTGCAGCAGCAGGACAGTACCCAGTGTGTACAGATAAAATTAGTAGGGGTAAAATCACAGGGAGGTTAAAATTAGTAATGGATAACGAGGGGGAGGGAGAAAAAGGAAAAAGAGATAGACAGCAGGGAAATTGGGGAAATATAAGCCAAGAAGAGATGCCAAGTTGCTCGTTAGATGAGGAGGAGGATAGTGCCTGCTCCAGCCCACCGACACCTCCTAGGGCTCATTTGCCCGCATCAGTCGGATGGCCCACGACTCTCCCTCAGGCACTTAGAAAATCAAATCCAAAAGAAAGGTCAGAATCGGTGGAAGAAAGAACAACCGCAGAGCTGGAGGAATTGCAGGAGCGCCTTAAATTAGCCCGCAGCTGGGGGAAACATAGGGAACGTTTGGAGAGACAAAGGGAAGCAGAAAGTCGAAAAAAAGAGGAACAAGAGGAGGTGGAAAGACTGAGAAAAGAAGTAAAGGAATATGAGGAAAACCTAAAAGAATTACAAAAGTGCGCAAGAAAGCAACGAGAGGAGAAACAAAGACAGGAGGTTGAGCAGCGGATGGAGGAGGCAGCCCAGATTGACCTCGCGGACCACCCTGACCAGCGCATCAAAACTATGCTCACAGAAGCAGAAAAAGAGGAAGAGGATGAAAGAGAAAGAAATATGGAACTGTGGGACACAGCTGAACGTCTGGATGATGGGAACGACATAATATCCCCACATTTTGTCAGCAGGACCAGACAGAGCGGGAAGGGCCCAGCTGTAAGACCTCGGGAGGTCACGGAAAGGAGAGCGATGTTTTCAGGTGTGAAAAAACAACTCTCAACTGAACTTGAGGTGGATGTGGAGGTGGAAGAGCACCGCAATCATGCAATGGAAACGAGATCGCAGGCACAGCTACGTGCAGCAGCACAGGGGCAGGAGGCAAAGATCATGCCTTTGATTTCCAAAGGGCCTAATGATGACCGCTACATGCCATGGTCATTTATGGACATGATAACGCTTGCAGGAAGACTGACGCCGCTGGCAGACGGAGCAGACAGATGGATAGAAAAGCTAGAAGAAATCACGGGGGGCATCAACTTGGCAGCAGGAGACATCAAAGCACTGCTAATAAAAATGGCAGGACACTCGGCAGCCAAAGAAGTGTTTGTGGAGGCTGGGCTTCCAGGGGTCATGCGCGGACACCGGTGTGACGGGTTACCCTTCAACCATATGAGAACCCGAGTATGGGAAGCCCTAAGAAACAAATACCCCTCACGCAGAGACCCAACCAAGCTGAAAGAAGAATGTCTAAAAGATGATGAGAGCCCAACCCAGTTTCTGCACAAGTTTCAACAAATGTGGAAAGCAGAGACAGGAAGCGAATGGGATGAGCAAGAATCAACCAAGGCACTATTTAAAATGTACGTTAAAGGTGCCATGCCCAAAGAAGTACAGGCCAAACTAGATGGAGTGGTGGGACTCATAAAAATGGACTGGCCTGCGTTCTCGGAGCATGTCATACATTATGTAAACATGCACCGAGCTGAAAAACAAGCGCTTGAAGACCAAAGCAAGATGCTGGCCACAAAGTTGGCCCAACTGCAAATTGGAGAATTAACAAAAGCAAAGAGAGACAGAGAGAAGCCCAAACATCAAGCCGCGCTGACAGTGGCAGCCCCTCCCACAGTTGAGAGTGGACCAGCAGGAGGTGAAGTCGTACAAGCCCCAGTGATATCTCCCACTATCCCTCCACCCACACAGCAGATGCAGTATCCAACAGCACCACCTGCAGGAGGGGCCCAAACTCAACAGGTCCCTCCCATTCATGTGCATCTAAATCAGGGAACAGGTCCCCCGCACGTGATGACTGGAAGAGGAAGAGTGGGGCCACCCATGCGGGGAAGATGGAGAGGATCACAAGGAGCCCCGAGGAGGCCCCCTCACGGACAATACCAGCGGATGCCCCAGGCGGGTCCAGACATGGGACAACAGCAGCTGAGGCTGCAGTGCTGGGGATGTGGACAAGTCGGACACATGCAAAGAGACTGCCCAACCAATCCATGGATGGGACCCCAGCACCCTGCCACAGGACCTGCCAACGGTGGAGCAGGGCCTGAAGCGTACTGGCAATAGGGGTGCCCAGAGAAACCTGAAAGAGAGGCCATTCTACCTGTATTAACACAACGCCCACAAACGGAACCCACAATTGATGTCACAATATACGACAGCCATCATCAATTCATGATTGATACAGGTGCTGCGTACTCCTGCATAGGAAAAAGTGGAATTGGTCTGCCTCTCTCAGCATCAAAGATTCGAACAGTAGGTTTCTCTGGGAAAACCCAAATAATACCCGACTGAGCCAGTTCCCATGATTATAGGAGAAAAGACTGTGTATGCACCACTACTTTATTCAGCAGATACGCCAATTAATCTGCTGGGCAGAGATGTGTTATGCCAGCTCAACGCAAAGATTAAATGCACTCCAAATGGAATTTATTTTGAAGCAACTGACAACAGCAAAACCTTCATGATGCCACTGGGCCCACAGATGACCCTACAAATGACAAATCATGACCCAGAAGACCAAGTATTTTGGATGAAACTCACGTCACCTACTTCTTTCCTCCAATTGGAGTGGGAAACATGGAGACCTCTGATAATGAACCACTACGATGAATCCAAAGAGCCTTTCCTACCCCTCCATTGCACCATGTTTTATGATAAAGGACAGAAACATGAAGACTATGAGAAAAGCTGGGATGAAGAAATTAACAACAAAACAACTGTCATCCAATATGCTGACATAATGGTTGGGCCACAAGGAGCCGCAGCCGTTGTCAAGTTTCCTGAAAAAGACATTGCCGAATGGTTCCAGGTCACTGATTCAGCGCCGCATGTCACATTGCTGATTGCTGACCAGTACGAGTCGCATGACCTGGGTCCCATGATTCAAGAAGCCAAGAAAGTCACGGAATGGATCGATACTGCATGGAACCGGATTAGTGTATCAAAAGATGGACTATTCTTCAAAATCTCATTTTCACAAGCAGATGAAGTAATAGCAGAACACATCAAAGTGCCTGGGAAAAGACAAATGGCGGTGACTGAGGAGCACGCATCACTATTAGAACAAGTTCCTGAGCAGGTGTGGTCCAAAAGCAAAACAGATGTAGGTTTAGTAAAATCAGCTGACCCCATCAAATTCACCACCAAATTAAATGCTAAATTACCCTTTCAAAGACAATACCCCCTCAAACATGAAGCAGTAGAAGGCATACAGCCCATTATAACAGGATTAGAAACTGTAGGCGTTCTAAAACCGACAGTAAGCCCCTGTAACACACCAATTTTTCCCATCAAAAAGCCTAACGGTAATGAATATAGGTTAGTCCATGATCTAAGATTAATCAATGCCATTGTAGCAGAAGAAATACCGATAGTACCAGACCCCCATACACTGTTAAGCAACATACCCCCGGGTACAAAATGGTTCACTGTGATAGATCTGTGTTCAGCATTTTTCAGTGTGCCTGTGCATCCAGATTCCCAGTATCTGTTTGCATTTACGTACAAAGGTCAGCAATATACGTACACACGATTACCCCAAGGGTTTGTACATTCACCCTCTATTTTCAATCGTGTGCTGGCAAATGATCTGAATCACTTAGACTTACCATCCACCATGTTGATGTATGTTGATTACATTTTGATCTGTTCTGCCTCAAAAGAGCAGTGTGAAAAAGACTCCATTACGGTGTTGACTTCATTGGCAGAAGGAGGACACAAAGTAAGTAAACCAAAATTACAATTCTGCCAACAAACAGTAGAATACCTCGGCAGGCAACTCAGTGGGGACAAGAGGTCTATCGCACCGTCCCAAATAGAAGCCATTACCAAATTGCCCAAACCTCAAACTGTTGGTCACATGTTGTCTTTCCTTGGCATGGCAGGTTACAGCAGACCGTGGGTGTGTGATTACGCCATCAAATCTGCTCCATTGAGAGCACTTATTAAAGCCGCAGGCCAAGGACACCAGTCGGCTCAGTTACAGTGGACAGACGAGGCAGAGGGAGCGTTTCAGCTGCTAAAACAAGATCTCCAAACGGCTCCTGCTCTGGCCAATCCAGATTATGGCAAACCATTTCATCTGTACGTGGCAGAGCGACAAGGGTATGCATGTGCAGTATTGATGCAAGACACCCCCACAGGTAAACAACCAATTTCTTATTACAGTACAAAATTAGATGGAGTTGAAGAAGGCCTGCCTCCTTGTTATCAAGGCTTGGCAGCAGCGGCATTTGCATACAAAAAGGCCTCAGTAATTACTATGGACCACCCTATTTTCTTGTATACATCACATCAATTACATGCACTGCTCACAAGCCCACGCTTCGTGATAACCCAAGCTCGTCGCACTGGTTATGAAGTTCTGCTTTCAGGACCTGACCTTACCGTGCAACGTTGTATCACGATCAACCCGGCCACTAGGATGGTATTGCCAACAGAAGGTGAGCCCCATGATTGTCTCAAGGAGACGGACGCCTTCATGAAAGTAAGGGAGGATTTATACAATCACCCAATCCCGTCCGATCTAACATTGTTTGTTGACGGATCATGCGTCAGAGGTGAGACGGGGAACAAAGCAGGATATGGAGTGGTCCGGCTTGACCCCGACGGCACCTATACAAAAGTTCAGTCCATGAGCCTTGACCAACCTTGCTCTGCCCAATTGGCAGAGATAAAAGCATTAACAGCTGCATGTAAATTAGCTACAGGTAAAAGAGTCACCATTTATACAGACAGTGCGTATGGGTATGGGGTATGCCATATAAACGCGAGCATCTGGAAACAGCGAGGTTTTGTTCGAACTGATGGCACCCCGGTGACACATGGGCAGGCTGTCATGGAATTAATACAAGCCATGCAGCTCCCATCTGCGTTAGCTATTGTAAAATGTACGGCACATCAGACGGCAAAAACACCTGTAGCAATAGGAAATAACTTAGCAGATGAGGCAGCCAAAGAAGCCACAGGACCTGCAATACAAGGACCAATGGTTCTTGCAGCTGACTGTGGACCCATCACTGATTTAGACTCATTAATTGAGGCACAGAACAGCGTCTCTGAAGCAGAAAAACGGTTGTGGGTGCAAAGGGGGGCGGTACGCACATCACACCCCCATGCAGGGTTGTGGCGAAGTTTCCGAGGACATTTTGTACTTCCTTTGTCCTTATTGCCAACAGTTATCAGAATAATGCATGAACCTGATCATTGTTCGCGAGCCCAAGTGGTTCGAAAATTGCAGGCAGTATGGTGGTCACCTTATTTGACACCTATGGTAGACAGAGAATTAGCTATATGCCCACACTGCCCCAAGTACAATGTGCGAAAAATGTTCACACAACCCTTAGCACATATCCCCATGCCGGATGGCCCTTTTCGTCATCTGATTATGGATTATGTTGACATGTTAACTCGTGTGCAGGGAAAGAGATACATGCTTGTGGTTGTTTGTCGTTTCAGCAGGTGGATAGAAGCCTGCCCCACTGCTAAAAACGATCACAAGTCAGCAGCAAGGTTTTTATGTAAAGAAGTGTTTCCCAGGTTTGGTATGCCTGATACTATTTCGTCTGATAACGGACCTCACTTTATTTCACAGGTCATCCAGGCGATGTTCACCCAGTTGTGTATAAAACAAAAGTTTGGTTGTGTTTATCATCCCCAGTCACAGGCTTCCGTCGAACGAGCCAACGGTGTGCTCAACGGTGTGCTCAAAACCAAGATTGCAAAGATTATTGCTGATAGCAATAATCTTGATGCAATAATAATCCTGATGTGGGTGGATGCGTTGCCGATTGCACTGATGGCAATGCGTTCTCAAACTAACCGATTAACCCATCTTACTCCTCATGAAATGCTTACAGGTCGACCTATGCCTCTCCCACAGGTGCGAGGGCCCCAGGAGGAGATTTCCCTGGCGCAACTTGAACGTGAACTGGGGGACTACCTCAGGTCCCTAACCTGTATTCACAGACTTATATTTCAACAGGTGAAAGCAGCTGACAACCGAGACGAGACACGTATTCCAGTGGATGTCAGAGACGTCCAAGTCGGTGACAGAGTGTTCATACGAGTATTTAGACGTCAGTGGAACGAACCTCGTAGGGAAGGGCCCTTTAAAGTTGTTCTTACCACTCCCACTGCCCTAAAAGTTGAAGGTAAGCCCTTCTGGTTCCATAAGAACCACTGCACACGTCATCGTCCACCAGACCCACCTGGCCTTGATCCAGGACCGACGGGCTCTGCGCATGCTGAAAGGGCAGCAGCAAGTCTCCCTCCGCATACTACCATAGCACATTCACAGGCGTCTGATGTCGTACCTGGGGCGAGCACTGATGCATCCTCAGCCCCGTCATCGTCTGATGGCCAGAGACGATCAGCCCGCTTGGCAGCCCGACGGGCTTCACTGTCAGGGGACTCTGAGAATGATAATGTTCATTCTTTTGCTTCCGATTCGCCTTCTGACTTTAGCAGCAGCAATGCTGATTCTCCTGCCACTCAGACTCCTAGCAGGTCTGTCTCAGACTCACCCAGCTCTGAGGCACTGGAAGAACCTTTTTCTCATCACTCATCAGACAGTGCTGGAACTGTTTCCCCTTCTCCACATCCCTCACCTTCACCTTCCCCACCCCCTCCCTCCCTTTCCACTTCCTCGGACGGCACGTCTGGGTCGGCGAGCGGGTCGTGTCCGCCCACTCCATCGCCGTCTGGGCGTCACTCGTACGCGTCTTCTTCCGAATCTGACTAGTTTTCTTCTTTTGTTAACCCTTTTTGGGCTAACAAGGGGGGATCTTATTAAGCTCACCACTAACAATGCACACTCACATGTAAAGCGTCAAACAGAGACATGTGCACTAGCAATGATAACACTAGCTACTAACCAAGGGGTAATCAGTAATAACGGTGGGGAGAATAAATCATTAATGCATGTGCAAACCGAAGGCTATGACTATGTGATGTCTGAGGAAATTTTAGGAGACGAGTCAATGGGAAAACATTGGCTTGGAACTCCACAAAGCATGGACTGCCGTGGGGATGGGATGGTGATCATTACGGTAAGATGCAAAACAAACATGTGCCAAAACATACTAACAAAACAAATAATGACGATAGAAAGAGCTCATAGAGTAGTAAAATTAATAAACAAAAGACAGAAAAGGGATCTGAATAAATTAAAAACGTCACAATGGCAAGTGAACATGTTTCAACAATGGATACAATTTTCGGTTCAAGCTATGTTTACAGCTAAAAAGCGCCCTAAAGATGATTGTATAGCCTGTTATAATGCTAAGCAGTTACCGACCCTTCAGAGTATACCCGGAAGTAAAATAGGCGACTGCCCAGACATATCAGAATGTTTTGCTCACTGTGTTATGCATATGGCTGCAGGTTTACCATCATGGACAAAAGACAGGAAAAGATGCCCCGAAGCAATAACCTCCTCAATAAATACAGTAATGAGTACATCTTCCCTCCCTCCAGTAGTGCAAAAGCCGGCTAAACTAAGCTTTCCATTTTGTATAGCACGAGGAACAGAATTAGAAGAGGTAACCAAAAGAACCTCTAGCAAAATGGAGACTGCAGATGAGATGGTGAAATGTAATAAAATACCGTGGTACCCACCGGCAGCAGGAGGGAACGTTAGCTACATCAAACTATGTGAAACTAGCCTTAAAAGTAATATAAGTTGTAAACAAGTAGTACCAGATGGAGGAAATATTATCTATGACCTCCAACCTACAGCAGTAGCTCAATACCGAGTAAAGAGTCTGGCGCAAGGATCTGTCCCTTTAGGAGACATTTTTTGGTTGTGTCATAATACTGAGCAAATACTATCCTCACTGCCTCCTCAGTGGGAAGGTATCTGTGCTCCAGTAATGCTTACAGGACAACTAAAATTAATAATAGATAATGAAAAAATCAGCAACAAAACACCTAATGAAATAAGAAACCGTACAAAAAGAAGTACTCCTACTGAGCGCAAACAGAATTGGCAAATGTCAGATGAAGTATACATTACATGGGATCAGGTCCCATTAGGGGTGCCAGAGAAACATGCTGCTATAGGAAGTGATTGGATAAAATCTGGGAGAGGGGTCGGCTCGTTACCATTCTTCGGAACAATTACCAATGCGCAATACATAGCTCGAAATAGTAGGTGGATAAATCTCCTATGGTACAATCAACAAAGGTTTATAAATTTTACAATAAAGGGCTAGACCTTATAAAAGAACAATTACATGCTACATCACTAATGGTTTTACAACACAGGTTCGTACTGGAATCCCGTATGGCCGGAGACCAGGGGCTATGTGATTATATCGGGACAGATTGTTGTACTTTAATCCCTATGCATACTGATATTAACGGCAGCCTGACAGGTGTTCTTCAAGAAATGAAGCGCATGAGAGATGAACATGTGGAGAGATCCAACTGGAACACTCAGCTGAAGGGGTTTTGGGATTGGTTCAATAAGCTTGGGTGGACAAGATACCTCAAAGCGGCAGGAATAATACTAGGAACTATAATATTGATAATATTAGTAGTTGTCTGCTGCATCGTACCCCTCATTCGGGGGTTGGTCTCAAAACTTATTGTGAGTGTAACTGGTCAATTCCCCATAATAGAGGTACAGATAGACCAAGACATATAAAGTAATACCATGATCCCCTCTCACCCCCACCAGGTACGTGCATATTTTTTTTATATATTACATATATAGTACATGGCATGCCAAGTCTTTATAATCAACTGTAGATATAGTTATTTGTATATCAAGTATTTATAGATTAGCTTAGAAATAGTAATTTGCATGCTAAAAGTATTTATAAATTCTTTTAGGAAAAGTATGTGCCTCATGTGGATATATACCTATAACATACTATGTCTCCACATGCAGACTGCTGAAAATGGCGGACGCTTATTTTAATGTGCACCACACACCCGCTGAGGATTGGCAGGGACGTGCAAATAGAGGAAACACAGATGCCGCACATGCGTCGTTAGGCACACAAGCATATGTAGGTACAGGCACTGGTCTCCCTAATAGGCGTCCAGACGATCCAGCAGAGGGCCCTAGCGTTGCACTACCGGGAGGAATGGTGGACCTGGGAGAGCTACACATGGATGACCCACCATCACCAGGGGCCCTGAGGATCATCTTCAGCCCACTCAGCCCCGAGGACCCAGCAGACCGAGAATTGCCGGACACAGCTGCCTTGGAGTTTCCATCCACACCGGGCCAAGGAAGGCCAAACGGAGCCCGTCATGAGAGGCCATCTACATCGGGCACGAGGACGACGGGTCCAACCGCGATGGGAAATCCTGCACTGGAGCCGACTGTTAATATTTTTCAGCAGATGCAACTGAGCTCCCTCGAGATGAGCCACGTCCAGGGGTTTCTAATGAGCCCTCTGGATCGTTACAGAACCGTCCAGGACCTAAAAACTGAAATTGCCTCCATGGATACTGGAGTGTACACTCTGCTGGTCAAAGGTCTATCTCCGGCGTCAAAGAAGCACATATTCGCAATTCGCCGCAGCACATACAAAGCCAAATATAGGGCTAGAGTATGCCAGTTAACCCAGGAACAGGACAATCTGACACGACGACTTCAAGAGGCTCAACAAACTATTGTCAATTTACAGGAAAAACTGCTGTAAATGACAGCAGAACGGGACACAGCAAGACGGCAAGTACTGCAGTGGCGTTTAGCTACTACGACACTAGCACAGCTACAGGGACAAGCTCCTGGGACTTCCACAGAAGGACTGGGGAATCGACCTCCAAGGGGGGTGGTTTTCCCTAATCCCCAACCTTAGAACTTTCAATAAAAAAAAAAAAGAAAAGAGAAAACTAAGATGATGTGAATGATGAAATGATGTGAATGATGAAATGATTATGTATACTTCAATAATAAATATGATGGTGCATGCTTAAAAAGATAACTGCTGAACTGCTGAACTGCTGAACTGCTGAAGTATAAAAACGCTGAACTGCTGAACTGCTGAAGTATAAAAACGTACTGTGTACCACACTCGACTCGCTGATTTGCACATTTGCACACTTGCACATTGTATTGTATCCTGCAAAATTGCTGCTGCACCTTACCGGGAAACGTACTGCAAAACTGTGTACAATGCAACTGTCTACTTTTAAATCACTGCTGCACCTTACTGCATATTTGTTTACATTTGTTTTACACTGTTTACATTTCAACTGCCTACTGTTCACTGCTGCACTTTATCCGGAAGTCAATTGAAACTTATCCTGTAAGTGACTGCGATTTATCACTGCACTTTATCCTGTACTGTAATTCACCGCAAGGTATCCTGTAGAGTTACTGCAATCTTTCTGAGCTGTGTGAAAACGAAATTTCGTTCTGTATGCACTCTGTGTATACAAAATGACAATAAAGAAAGTCTAAGTCTAAGTCTAAATATAATTATGTATGTCTATAACCTATGTGACAGTACTAATGCTGTGCAGGGAGCATCGATAGGATTGCTCATATGTTGGTTGTAATGAAGGTCTACTGACCATTAAGTGACTGGTTAGCCTGATACAGCGGGCATGATGGAGTATTGGTATTAATATTTAAACATCAACTCGTTTTATGTATGGGGTGTGCAGGGCCCTCTGGGTAAGGGTTGTGGTGTCCTAACAGGTGTTCAAGCTGCACGGATATGTCAACCTGAGGCCCAGTATCATTGCTGAAACAAATCCTGAAAATCCTTCTATAAAAAAAGTAAGCAAGAGGAAAAGTCCTCACAAGAGTGCCAAGGGGAGTTTCCTCTTTGTTTAACTATAAATCTTATGTTTTACTGTGTGATCATAGTTTTGTGTATCCCTTACTACTAGTAGAAGTGTGTTTTGATCTTAGACGTTGGTATTAATCATGGTACGTTTGTGATGTGCTAAGTATTAATTACAATTAGCCTTTGTTGTACTAGTAATATTTACTCTAGACATTCATAGCCATGATAAATCGACAATCATTTGTAGAGTGTGATTTATTTTGTGACCCTTTTCAGGATCACAGGGGGGAATGTAGTGGATTAATATCACACAATGAATATTGTGGTGGATCAATATCTTATAATAAATATATTCTTATCACAATTGATATAAGGTGTGCTGTAACATTCACCTAAGAAACATGTGTGTGTGTCACGCTACAAGCCCAGAATAAGAATTAGGGGGTCAATGGAATTTACCAGGGGAAATTGAAAAACCTCTGGGTCAAAAGGGCAAGCCATTTGCAATGTAAAGCAGAACATGAAAGACTGCAAAATGAACACAGAAAATGCATGGTCCAAGTCCGAAAAGGTAATGACGTGTAACCATATGGAAATGAGCAGTAAGTGAGGGGCCATGATTGGGAGGAGCTGTGATGTGTAACCATGTTTTTAAAAAAGCACGCCCCATGAAAGTTTCCACTGATAGGTAAAAAATTAACAAAGATATCCGTGGAAAAAGCAATGGAAATTATGTAAAAAAGGAGGGGCTCAAAGGAGGAGCTCCAAGATCCAGAAAATGTATTTAAACCGACTGCTTTCTGTATATTGGCAGATGTTGTCCGGAGCACATCTCACGTGTGGTTGTCTTGTGTTGTTGCAATAAACCACCCTGGACTGAGACTCAGCTACCTTTGTTCACTTTTTGACTACTGTTTG
This sequence comes from Fundulus diaphanus, assembly GCA_037039145.1. Taxonomy (NCBI): domain Eukaryota; kingdom Metazoa; phylum Chordata; class Actinopteri; order Cyprinodontiformes; family Fundulidae; genus Fundulus; species Fundulus diaphanus. Next base: position 51,095,831 of record CM073137.1, on the reverse strand, counting down.
ATATTTTTAACTGCCTTACCAAGAACTTAGAATTTTTGAAGGACTTAGTGCAAATCATTACGTTGTGGGGAGGCCCATCCACAACAATCCTCAACACAGAAACACCGCAGGGCTGAGTCCTTAGCCCAGCCCTCTTCACCCTTTTCACTCAGGACTGTTCTGTTGCAGACGACCCCATTGTAGTGGGTCTCCTCTCCAACAATGATGAGTCCCACTACAGGGATGAGGTCAGCAATCTCACACAGTGGTGCTCCAGGAACAACCTGATCCTGAACACCAGTAAGACAAAGGAGGTAATAATAGACTACAGGAGATCCAGGAGGACTGAACATGCTCCTCTATGCATACAGTGGGAGGTGGTGGAGCAGGTGGACAGCATTAGGTTCCTGGGCAGTCACATTCCTCTGACCTCTCTTGGACTGCGAACACCTCCCAACTGGTAAAGAAGGCCCAACAACAGCTCTTTTTCCTCAGGAAACGGAAAAGGTTGGGATTTCCCACTAAACTGCTAAAGAGCTTCTATAGAGCTACCATAGAGAGTATGTTATGTATCAGCATAACTGTATGGTGTGGGAGCTGCACAGTCCAGGAGAGGAAGGACCTAGCACGGGTGGTGAGAACAGCGCAGGGGATTGTGGGATGCCGTCTGCAGGATCTGGACTCAATTTATGCAGAACCAGTCCAAAAAAGGGCCAGACGGATCTCCACTGATCCCACCCACCCAGGCAATGCACTATTTGCACCTCTCCCATTAGGTAAATGCTTCAGACGCCTTAAAGCCAAAACAAATAAGCTTAGAAACAGCTACTTCCCAGCTGTGAGGGCAATCGCCCCCTGATAGGAGACTGTAGTTCAACGCTTTTAAATCACCTCCACTATTACTAGCCCGTCATACGTTACAATCAGATTAATGTTATTGCCCACTGCACAGTATCATCTCTGAATATCTAAATGCTGTAAACGAAGCCTCAAATCGTCATTGCTCAATAAGCACCCTACAACCTCATTATCTTTACCTGTAACTTTCCTGAACGCAAAAAAAATAAAAAATGTAGCCCTTGTTCATTGCATGTTAGTCAGTTTTTTGCCTTCATTTTGTGTAATGTGAGTAGCCAAAGAGAAATTCCGCCGCGGTGACAAATAAAATATTTTTGATTCTTGATAATAACACGTGAATATAAAACATTAGTGCTGTGATGCTTGAGATGAATATGGAGAGCAAAATGTTCAATAAAGTATTTCAGTACTCAAGGAGTTACAGGAAGTCACAGCTGGGTTGAAATTTTTCTCTCCACTGTTGCTACATATATGCTCGGTATGAGGCATTGCTGCAAAGTCAACAACACAATGTCAGCAACTGTCAACTGTGGCTCCATGCTTATCCAGGAGGAGTAAATTCTACAACTCAGTGACTGGAGGCAACCTACTGGGTTTCCTTAGACAGAAAACTTTTTACCAATTAAAATAACAGACTGAACTTGAATGCATAGTTTTATAAATAGGATCAAATAGGAATGGGTTTACAATTTAATACAGTTATATATCTTTCGTTACATATGTTCACATATAAACCGGATCTGTTTGTCTTAAAGTGTTCTGAGATTACATTAGTTGTGAATTTGTGATATAAATACAATAAATACAGTTATTAACAGAAGTGATTTCTGCATTAAGTGCTCAACTTCGGATTGTCAGAACGTGTAATCAGATGATTCTTGTACACATTGCAGCGTCTTGAAAATCGAGTCATTTACATACTGCACTCCATTTCCAGCAAAATTATTTCCATCTCCGACCACTGGATTTGAATGTTGCTTAGAAGTTTTGATCATTGTTTTTTTTAAAGCACGGTAAAATTTTGCTAGACAATTTTAAATATACTCAGAATTTATGCTAAGAGTCAGGACATATTCAAGTTAAAGGTGAAAATCTTATTTAGCAGATAAATTGACAAACTTTCTATAGCATCAGTCTAGTCATACTGACCACTCAAAGCATTTTACACTAGAGCCACATCCACACTTACTAATGCACACACATTCATAAACCAATCAGTAGGCAACTTATGGTTAAGTGCCTTGCTCGGCGACACACTGACGTGTGACAGGGGAAGCTGGAATCAACCCTACAACTTTCCGATTGCAACACGACCGCTCTACCCACTGAGACACAGTCACCACCTTAATACAGTTTTCTGTTCTGCCAGTGTTGCAGAAAACATTAAACTTACCCAAATGAAAGGCAGAGATCAACATAAACGTCCATCAGAAGGTCGATGAGCACCAGCAATGCCTGCAAAGCAGAGGTAACCAGTTACTGGCAGTGTCTGACAGCTATAGCTGAAAGCTGGGCCTCCACTAAACCCCAGGGAATATCAGGATTTTAAAACAACACTAAGAATGCTGACAGATGGGACTTTGATATATCTGTTAACAAATTTCTACTCTATCATGGTAGTTTACTCTCTGTATCACAATAACATATAAGATTATGGTAAAAAGTCAAATACAGATTATAATGGTCAGGGAGTATCAATCACTAGTTAAGTTAAAGCCTGATGTGAAACATAAAGGATATCAGCAGAGAGACACTTCAGAAGATAAAATCGGCTCCATTTTACCACTCAGATTGTAATATTTATGACAGTAATTTAAAAACATAAATGTCATATGACAAGTAGGAGCTGCTGTAGGAACAGCTGTGTTAGAAATGATAGAATTGTGTTTAAAACAGTAAGTAAAGCTTGAAATCCTTATATGCTTCTATTTTGATTTGCTCAAAAGTACTGGGAGAACTGTACATTCTATTCCAGATCAAACACGAAGAACAATTCATCAAGTGTTCTCACTCTGCAGAAAGGGAGGAAAAATGTAATATTAGGTGGTTCAAAAAAGAGCAGTGTCTGCATCTGTCTCTATCAGCTCAACCATTTAGCATAGGAGCTAGAGCTGAACCGAATACCTTCTCACCATCACCGTTCCAGTATCACTGTGAGCAATATTGCAATCGCACATCCTATTAGGTGAGATTTTAAAATGTAAGTGGCTTACATGCATATTCAGCATATCAGTATTATTTGGTTTGTATACTTGAAGTAGTGCCTGAGATCCTAAAGCTCTCAAGGAGAGATGTGTTCGCTGTGATGAAGGAGAAGAAAGGATGAGTTGGGAAAACACTGGTTCATCATGGGGATCAGTGGCGCAGGATTTAGGAAGTTTGTCCTGCAATTGGCAGGGTGGCAGTTCAATCCCCCACTCTGACCGTCTTAGTCGTTGTGTTCTTAGGCAAGACACTTCACCAGAATTGCCTGCTGGCGGTGATCAAAGGGCCCAGTGGCACCGATGTACGGCAGCTTTGTCTCCTTCAGTCTGCCCAGGTAGGGGCTAACATAGCTCACCACTGTCAGGGTGTGAATGGGTGACTGACTGTAAAGTGCTTTGGTGTTGTCAGACTAGTAGTTAAAGTGCCACACAAGTAAAAGCCATTAATCAATAATTAACATTCAGGATCAAGATGACATTTTTTCCTTATATCGTGCAACCCTCCTGTCAACGGAAAATATTCAGAGTTAGCCTTTTCTGTGAATCCCTGAGCTTCTATTTAGTTTTACGAGCAGTTCCTGAGAACGGCTTCATATCTGTGCTGCATGGGGTCCACTTACTCCTGGCCCCTGCAGATCACATTCCATAACTCCTCTGCTTCTCTTGGTGTTTCATCAGAGGCATGTTTGATGTCATAACCACAAGTTTTGCCATGCAGTGTTTCTCGATGTTGGTCCTTCAGGTTTTAAATGTGTCTCTGCTCCAGCACACCACACAATGGTTCTATAACCTCCCAAGAGTTCTACTAAGTGCTAAAGATGCCTGGTCATCAGTCTTTCATACAAGTCGGGCTTCTGGCAAAAGGGCAACACTTAAAACATGGAGAAGAGTGGCCACTCAGAACCAGGACACAGAAGGCCTGTTTTATTGGGACTGGGCTGGATGTTCATAACGTTGATGCTGTTGGTCTGGGACCAACATGCTGCTCCTTACTCATGTGTTTAGGGCCATATGGTTGCCGTAACACCAGTTTCAGGTCATTTCTTCTGCAGCATTATGCAACATGACTTCTTCAATTATTCTGTCCACTGTCCATCCACCAACCCGGGCCTGCAGCCCTGTTCTGGTTCAGTCTCTCCAGATGACTCTTCAGCTGACTTCTAGAGACAGACAGGTGGGAGGGGAATACAAAGGAAGAAGCATCATCTCCTGCTTTGGTTAGAGGCAAAGATGTAGAAGCAGAATGATTCTTGGCTGAAGTGGCAGATAAATCATTTTAGATGTGACTGAGAAGCTGAGGGCCAAGTGAGGCTAAGAGGTTGGTCCATATTTGGACCGCCATGGTGGGGACGTACCTCTATTCACCAGGTCAGTTTGTCATGCAGAGCAGCGGATGTTGACACTTTTCCCAGTCGAACGAGGTCAGTTTAGCTGACACATTTTACTGTTTTAAATGACCACCCTACAAGTCCTGCTGCTGCTTTTCTCTCCCATTTTAGACTTTTTATCTCTCATTATTAAACTTGAGAAAGTTGTAATGATTGTGCATTTCAACATTCAGGCTGATGATACTAGCTGTAACATGGCTACATACTTTATCTTTTATGTCTCGTTCTGTCCCACAAACACAAAAGGCCACAGCTAGGGTTGTTTTGCCTAAACATCACTAATTCCTGCGTTAATGATGTTCTAGTGTGCGATCCTTGATGTGTATTTTTTTTTACCTTACCTTTCCATTGGACCTATCACTGGCTAAAAGTAGCATTTTAAAGCAAATTATTACTATTCTATTACTCAGATGTTCACTGACTTGTTTGATACATCTTTGCGGAAGGATTGTTACGATGCTGATGTTAGCACCAATGAAATCTGCCTTCTTTCCACTTAAAAATATCTTCTCTGCAGATAAATGAATCAATTTGGAAATCCAAATCTAAATCTTTTTTCTTCAAATACAGACAATTCTAGGGTCCTGTTGGAAACAATGAGCTATTTTGTTTTCCCTGTGATCTCCACAGTACCTTTGTCCTTTTACGCTGACAGTGATGTCTTTCTCTGTGATGGGAGTCAGCAATGTCAGAGGGATTATCTGTCTATCAATGTTTTTTCTGGCTTTCTGACTCTTTCATGTGTTTCATCCAGTGGCATGATATAATATTGTATCTCTACTCCATAAAATAAAACTATCAATAATAATAATAATAAATAATCCCGTGAACATGCCCCGTAAAACAAATATTCACATACACAGAACAAGGTAGTAGGTTCTGTTGGTTTTCTATCTCTCTACTTCTCCTGCTCGTAATTTATTCCCATGTAGAGCCAGGATTAGGCAAAGCAAAGCCTGAATGACGTAGCACTGCAGCTGTACATCAGCATATAGATGAAGAGCAGCTCGTTGGTAAAAGAACAACAGAATAAATGCGCTCATTTTATTAATAATCATTTATAAGTGTTTGACCTGCAATTTCTGCTCGGACAAACAGATAGATCCATCTGCTGTGACAGCGAGGAAGACTGAAACTGTGGAGTCCGCTGCAGAACAACCGATTCAGGAGATGATATGTAGCGCTACCGGTCAGCCTATCCGGCGAGAACCTGCGTTTAGATTAATGTAATTGAATAACATTCCCGTTCCCTCAAGGCAACCATCCAGCAAACCTAGCATAACGCCCAGCTGTTATAACCATATCTGTTCAGTCAAATATACACAGAAATACTTTTGAAAGAACATGTGAGTGATAAAGTCCCAGCCTACCCTTAGCTCGGTTGGAGAGCCAGCCAGTCAGCCAGGTGTCTCGGTGGAAAACCGGAGATGACCTTAGTTCGATAAAACACCACAAGAGGGCAGTGTTTCATTAAGTTCGACAGGATAATAAGTCGTGTGAGGTGGAGGCAGAATGTGTTGGGAGAAGCCCACTGATTGCTGGTTCCATACGCTAAAACCTCCAATTCACACCTCCATGCATGTGACCACAATATTTCTCCGGTGAGTCAGGCAAACGATGAGCCTAACGACTCTCCATTGTGAGGGGCGATCAGTTCCAGGTGAATCTACATGCGTATCCAAGCTCCAATGAGCTTATAGAGAAGGTCTTTAAAGCTTGGAACTCCACACTATTCCAGACATTTTGAATTGAGAGAGCTTCCTGAATGGGAAGTGAAACGTCTTCAGCTTCAGAATAGAAGAATTTTTGGATTGATCATGACCCGGATGACTAGGAATCTTCACAGAGAGAGAGAGAGAGAGAGAGAGAGAGATCTACATGCTCATGCTTTTCATGCTCATGCTTTTCAGTTGGCCAACATTTCTGGAAATATTCTTTCTATTGATCTTAAGTAATATTTTTATTTTCTGAGATACTGAATTTTGGTTTTTCATTACTTGTGAATTATATAAAAAACACTTGATAATACCAGTCTGTGTGTAATGTATGAAATGAATTACTGAAACAAATCAACTTTTTCATGATATTCTTATTATGTGACCTGAATCTGTATGCTTGCATAAATTATATATCTTGTTTGTAGGCACCAGCACCCCTCGTGACCCCAACAGGGATAAAGTTGAGTTGCTAGCAGCACTTCTTCCTCTTTGCCAGCAGTTATCCACATGCTGCATCGTGGAGGAGACGTGTGTGACAATACAGGCTCATTGAAAAACGTGTAATATCCAAGTTGGTCCACAGGGGGAAACGTAGTATTATCACAATTTGGCTCTTCAATATGTGTCATGCTTACGTTGTATTTGTCTAATTTATTTACATTCGCTTGCAACCAGGTCATGTGACTATCAAGTTTTCCCTGGCAAAAAAGACAACATGGCTGCTGTTGGTTGTGGAAAAGTAAACATTTAAGTAAATGGACTACTGGGAAGATGGCAAAGGGAAATAACCTCTGAGAAATATAAACTGGATCATACACAAGAAGGAAATTACCTCTCTGCAAAATACTGAAGCCTTCAATACTTTCAACGGGTTCACACAAAATAAAACCAACCTCCGTCATTAACTTTTACTGCAAGTATGGCCAAAGCTAACCCTAAAGCTAATGCTAAAGCTAAGGCTCTCTCCACACGACTACTGTGCCATGGATGTTAAGGATACTGACGCTAAAGGATCCAAAAACGTTCTGTCTTCTCCGGCAAAAACTCCAACACCATTGAAGAAAATCAGAGCTACAGAAACTGCACCTTCTCACTCTGATACCAATCTGCAGCCAGTTTCTAATGCCACTATTCTTGAAGCAATTAACTCACTTCAAACACTGATGTCCGACTTCATAAAGAATTTGCAAGATAATATGTTAGCCATCGCTAACGTTGTCAAGGCTGTGGAATTCAATGCCGAGGGAATAAAGGAATGCCGAGAAAAGAACAAGAAATTAATGAAGGAGGTGAAAAGTCTGAAAGAGCAAAGCATTAAGTTGGAAAACAGAGCGGCAGAATTGGAAAGAAAAACTACTGAGATGGAGCAATACAGAAGAAGGCGGAACTTAAGGTTGAATGGTCTCAAGGAGGGGCAGGATGAAAACACCCGAGAGCTCACTGTTGATCTCCTGTTGAAAATTCTGCCACACTGGAAAGGACAAAACTGACTGGATCCTGGACACCGTGCATCAGCTGGGGAAGACACCGACCGCCCTCGTCAAATCATCATGCAGTTTACAGCTAGGAGATACAGGGATGAACTTTGCATAGCAACAAAAAGCCATCCAATCTGCAGGGGCCTTAACCTTTGTTTTGCAGAGGATCTCACCAAAGAAGACAGAGAGGCAAGAAGAGCTGTCTGCCCTAAAGTGGAGCAGGCAAGGAAGGAGGGTCTTAAGACTATGCTCAGAGTCAGAGGTCCCTACTCTTACATTAATGGTCAGAGAGTGTTGGATCCAGGTTTAACACAGTTTAAGGTTCATCATGTTTGCAGGGGATTGTTCCTTTAATATCCCATTTAATATAATTGGAAGTAGTATTGGTAAACCCTTTTATATTAATTAATGTTTTTTGTTCACTACCTTATCATTTTGCTTAAAAGTGAAATCTCTTTTTTATCTCTTAATGCAAGGGGTCTGAGAAATCTAATAAAAAGAAAAAGTATACTTTTATTTTGTAAAGGGAAGCGAGCACAAATTTTCTTTATTCAAGAAACTCATTCCAAATTACAGGATGTTTCATTCTGGGTGACAAAGCTTACTTTAGTCATGGTACAACAAGATCAGCAGGTGTAGCTGTTTTATTTAAAAACTTTCCTGGAGAGATTCTATCACATATTCCAGATAGTCAAGGGCACTGGTTGAGGCTTATCATTGTTGTTGACAATGTGAAATGTATTTTATTAAACATTTATGGCTATAATAACATCTATGAAGATAAAAAGCTGAATGAGATCACGTCAAACTTAGAGTGCTTGAAAACTTCACATTCAACTGAAAATATAATAATAGGTGAGGATTTAAATTTGGTCCAAGATAATTTTTTTGATAAACATCCCTCAAGAAATTTGTCAAGCCATCCTAATACTATTTTTGATCATTTTCCTGGTTTGGTTCAAACTATCTCTTAACATCCAGAATTGACCATTGGATTATTTACAACCATTTATTAGACTATGTTATCAGTTCTATCATGTCTGCGGCTCCTTTAACTGATCATTTCTTCATTAATATAAATATTAAACCTAAAATTAGAACTTGGTCAAATACGTTCTGGAAATTTAATTCAAGCTTGTAAAACATGATACGTATGGCGAAAACGTCAGATAATTTAGTGAAACGCAGTCTTCGGAAGCAATTAAGTCTCCAGTAGGAAAATGTGAGTTTTTAAAATACTAAATTCTGAAACAAACCAATATCATTTAGCAATATTTTTTTTAAAAAGATATGGAAAAGAGAGATTGGATATTATCAATCAGTTGAATATTTATTGTAACAAACCTGTCTTAAGTGATGACGATTAACTAAAAAGTTTGAACTTACAGACGAAATTAGATGAAATTTATAATAACAAAGCTCAAGAACTTTTTCCAAAGCTTCATGATACGCCACTTAAAGAACTTTGTAGAGTTCCTATTAAATCAGAAATAAATCTTAGTAAGGACCAAAACAGAAATCAGCTACTTAATGTAGAAATTAAACTCCACGACTGTAAAACAAAACTCAACATGTGGGTCCAAAGAGACTTGTCAATTTTGACCAGAATATATTTAACAAAGATGGAAAGTCTATCAAGACTTATTGACCCAATCTATTCAAATGCTGTTTCTTGTAAAATAATAAAAATCGCTTAATTAGATTAATATAAATCTCATATGGAGAAACAGGCCACATTACATCAAGAAAAATAAAATTGTAAAGGATATAAGCGAGGGTGGTCTTAAAGTTATAGATTTAGATTGCCTTAATGGTGTATTAAAAATAAACTGGTTAAAATCCTGGCTCAAACATCATAGTTCCTTTTGGTATTGTGTCCCTAACTTTCTTTTTAGCCAATTCGGTGTTCTAAATTTGCTACTCATTTCTGACTTAAATGTAAACAAGCTTCCTGTGAGATTGTCAGAGTTCCATGAACACATTTTGCTATATTGGAAAATATTATACACGCACAATTTTTCAGTGCACTTAACAGTCATCTGGAATAATAAATAAATATTACATCGTGACAAATCCTTATTTTTAAGACTTGGTTTGAAAAAAATATTTGGTCTGTGTCATTTAATGGGTGAGGATGGTACTCTGCTTTATTACCAATGTTTGTGCAACAAATACGACTTCAACCCTCCTATTTTAGATTTTTATCATTTGCTCAACGCACTTCCCCAAGAATTTAAATTTCTATGTAGAAATATAATGATATATCATACTATCCAACCTCAGATATCCAGATATTAATTCAATGGGTCCATTTTTTTTTAGAAAAGAAAATGCAACAACCTCTACATTAGAAAATGTTTGACTTATTCTCTGGGTGAAAAAATGATATCCTGAGTAGATTTGATAAAGATTGTTGTTAAAGTTGTTAAATTAAGATCCATGTATTTGACTTTCCCTATAGCTCCTAAAGCAAAAGAAACACACTTCAAAATTATGACTAATACACATCCATCTAAAGAATTACTTAGAAGACGTCTTAATATAGATGATAATATTTGCACATTTTGTGAAAATGATATTGAAACAACCAACCACTTCTTCTTCTTCTGTGCAATTCTTAAAAACGTCTGTTATTAGATTTTCTGCTATTAGAAAATAAAGACGATGAACTCTGTATCAGTGTTATTTTATGTTAAGCTAAATTTTTCATCCACAGAAACAAAATACAGAAATGTCCCCCTAACATTATTCATTTCAAAAGTAACCTTAACTTGTATGTAAACTCTTTGAAACTTATGAAAAAACCTAAAGCTCAAACACTTTTTTCCTTTCTGAGCAATATTTCTTATGACTAATTCACCTGTAATGCTTGTCCCCCTTGCACAGTTTTATTCTTCATATTTAATTTTTTTGTCTTCTACTTACAGTTGGAAATGTAAATCTGAGTCTCCTTCTTTATTATTATTGTATTTATTTTTGTTCTGCTAATTTTTGGTCATGTAAAACTGAGACATTGTTATAAAGCATAAAAAACATTTAAGCAAAACAATTGTGTTTTTATCCATTTTGATTACATTTCTGGTGAGAAGTATGGATATTTATTTTTTTATCAAGATTTCAGTGCATCTCAGAACGACTGAGCAGTCACGTCACATTGCCAGACGGTTGCCAAGGATGCAGCTATGTACGTCAATAGCATGTGTGAACTTCTGCATTGATAAAAATCAATATTTAAGAAAAACATCTGAGTTCTATACATTTTGATGACATCTCTAGCAAAACGAAGGCATAATATATTTATACTCTGTTCAGGGGCGGTAGACAGCTGAGGTGGGGACTCGAGTCACATGACTTGGACTAAAGTCAAACTCGAGTAATTAATTTTATGACTTTAGAATTGACTTTTAAAGTGTTCCAAGACTTGTGACTTGACTTAGACTTTAACACCAATGAATCGAGATTTGAATTAGACTTGAACCTGTTTGCTTGAAAAAACTTGATATTTTATCCAAAATCTAAAGCTTAAGACATATATAATTTAAAAAGTGTGCGGCAATAAGTCATTTCATTCAGTCAGTATCAACAAACGCAGACTGTCTCTCTCTTTCCCTACTTTGTACGTATGTGTGCGTGAGCCAGTGTTGTAGTACTCGAGTCCGAGACTCGAACTCGAGTCCGAGTCATTAGCTAAATTTAGAGACTCGTGACTTGACTTGGACTTGAGCACTGATGACTCGAACTTGGACTCGGACTCCTACATTCAGATCATTCTGACTCGGAAATTGAGAAAAAGACTCGACTTTTTTTATATCATTAGGCTATAATTTTAATATGTCATTAGAATATTATTTGGTGTATGATTTTAATATCTAAATGGCGTACCGCGCACGTGACGTCACCATCTAATGAGCAACGCCCCTTGCCGCTAAGGTAGGGCAAACAGTGTGAGAGCGCACGTAGCAACCAGCCATTACACATGCAACAGATACGATATCACCGACTTTTCCGCTGTTAAACTATCGTAAGAGGATGTCCCAGGCGCCCGGTTTACTGGTAGAACTGTGGAACAACATACCAACGTTCAGCTCAAACGATGGCTTGAGTGTCGAGGGCTTAGACTGGAAAACGGGCCGAGTTGATAGAAAGGTAAGTCGATGTTTTTCTCCTGCTTCGCGTTCATGGCGTCATCGGCCGTTTTTTGTAGTCACCGTCCAGGAATCGGTATAAATTGTCCGGCCCATCGAACAATTTAGTCCGGTCCGGTGGCCAAATGCATTATCATTATCCAACGGCTGTATCTCCTCGTTGCATCGACCGGCACCGAACCCTGCCGGCCGGAGCCGCGGCGGTGCGCGAACCCCGCCGACCGCGGCAATAGACCCCTTGCAACCACGTGACTCCGTTACCCAGAACCCCTTGCGTGGCGGCCATATTGGTTGGCAGCCACCCTTACCAACATGCAATCCTAGCCTTATGTGGATGAGTTACAGCCTTCTGATAAGGCATTTTACTATGCTAAATGTACAAGGATCGGTAATACGGACCCTTTGGCTCTTCCTGATATGGATTTTTCTAGCAATCCCGATGATTGGCCATTGCCATTGGCTATGCGGATCTGGTGAACTACCTTGTGTTGTCACCCACCCCAACGTACAGTGGCGATCAGATGAAGGCGTACAAGAGTTTGGAAGCGCACAAACAGTTCACTGCCGGATGTCTGTTTGTTACCTGAATGATGTAGCAGTTGTCCGTGGAAGGGTGAGTTTAATATTGTTCAGTCGGCCATCGTGAGGTTTTCGTGAGCGCATCCTGCTGTTCAAGCAGAGCTACGAGGGGGCGACCTCCGCTCCTCTCCGTCCCCGTCGGTCTGCTCGCGGAGGGGTTTGGGAGGGCAAGCGCTCCGGTCCGCGCGACGCGCTGGCCGCCTGTTTCGGCACGCCTCCGCTCGCGGGGCGGGCCGGGCGACCTGCTGTGCCGCGCGGCCGCCGGTGCGGTGCGTGAGCTGGGCTCGACCCCCTGCTCTGGTTCCCTGTTCACCCACCGTCGCTCGCCTGCCTCTGCCACCACAGCGAGCGGTCCCAGAGGGGGCACGACGTACAGTGTGTACAGTCCGGTCGCGCCGCACAGATCGTGAGCGGTGAATTTTTTTAAACCCCGCGGTTCCGTTGTTAGCACACTGCCAGTCTATTATGGTAGGCAACCTATAGAACGACTTTTTGTCCCTCCCAGCACGATTCCCGAAACCAACAATGCAACAGGTTTACACCATATTGAACAATCGCTCCGCCGGCCATGCGAGTAATAAGCTAACTGTGCCAGTGCAGTGGTGGGCTGTCACGCTAGCGTGCCCACCAAGATGGAGGCGTGCACCCCCGATCACGTGACTGTGACGTCAGATGCAAGGGGTCTATTGCCAATAGGCCAGAGCGCGCTTGGCTGCGAGGGCCGATCGACGCCGCTTGCGGCTTTAACATCCTTCATATGCAGCCTATCAGCGTACCTCGAGTCGCTGTTGCACGTTCCATAACAACAATGTTTAAAAACCGTGGTTAGGAGACGTCTTAGACTAGTCGTTTTACCGAGTAAAACCAAGGGTAACTACAGCGAAAGAGTGGAGGACAACGCATATTTGCCCTGTACGTCATATGATGTCACGTTCTAAAAATAGCTCGCTCGCGGAACGCCATTATTAGTGCAATGGAATGTTACTGCTTCATGTCATACATCACACGTCACGGCATGTTCCTACAATGAACTTGGATCAATAGTGACTTGACTCGGATGAGCAGTGGACTTGACTCGGACTCGACTCGGATTTTTTTTTTAATGACTTGGACTTGACTCGGACTTGAACACTGGAGACTCGAACCTGGACTCGGACTCGAGGCATAGTGACTTGACTACAACACTGGCGTGAGCTGCAGCACAGCCAATCAAAGTAACCAGATGTTTTTTTATATGAAGGAAAATAAAAGAAGCTAAGGACAAAGATGCTCCCAAGAGTAATTTCATTTGGGTCTAAATATGAAGTCTTGCTGTTGCATTTTTCACTGAATATTCTGGAAAAATATAGTTCAAAGGAGGACTATTCTTGAAGCAAAGTTTAATTTTACTGCTTTGTAAGGTCAGTTGCACTGGTTTCATAACGTTTTGAGAAAAATACTGATTTAAAAAGAACACATGCTCTATTATTTACATTTAACATATATTTCAACATCGTAAAAGACTCGAAACGATTCAAGACTTGGGACTTGACTTGAGAAATACCTGTTTTGACTTCAGACCTGTCTGTACTTGAGACTTGACTCGGGACTTGAAGATAAAGACTTGAGACTTACTTGGGACTTGCAAAACAGTGACTTGATCTCACTTCCGGTAGACAATCTTTCATGTATTAGTTTAGCCGAAGGGTTCAGTGACACGTGTTCTCCCGCGTGTAGGCCTGACCAAAAGCGGGTGCATCCCATTTACTCTATATACATCCGCCATACTTTTAGAGCAGGGGTATTCAATGAAAACTCATTATGGTCCAGTTACTGAGATTCTTAGTAAATGGTCCAAACAGAGGTCCAGCTTTTGTCTTTTATGGTCTTACCCTGTATGTCCACATTTTTACTGTTTACAAAGTGCACTTTATGATAAACAACTAGCTATTTTACCATAATCACATAGTCCCAGACAAACAAATGTAAATAAAGCCTTTTATTCACATTAAAACAGAAATCTCTGAATTAAATAAATGTTTAAATTGCAAACAGAGCAAAATAGCCCTATTACCTTCTAAATTGAAGAGATCCAAACCTTAAGAACTGAAAGCTTAAGCTTCAAGTATAAAACATCTTTAGAAAACAAAAATAAATAAAAAGTGGCTCTTTTATATGTAAAAAAGTGGTGCAAATAGAGATAGCAAGCATGTTTCTCTGTTTTTTTTATGTTTCTTTGCTTAAAAAGGTACCAACCTTAGCATCTTCAAAGAACATTAAATAAGAATGGCTCTTTCAGGAGGAAACTGAAAACAAAGCTTTAAACACCATTTTCTGTCGTTTGATTATTCTTTCTTTTACTTAATGAGAGAAAGGGGCTTGTCCTGCCAGTAGTTTCAATCTTGGTTGGAATGGGGTCAGTGCCATTCTCATGCAGACATTTAGGTGTTCATTTGTGAGTCTAGAACGGTGCTTGCTTTTGATAAAGTTCAAATGCTAGCTCACAGCTGTAAGTTGATCCAAACATGGTCAACATGTGCAGTGCTACTTTGGTTAGACTCACTAGAGAACACACTTTTAGACACAGTCTGTAGCGAGAAGTTAGCAGGGTCAGTTGCCTTAAAATGCTCTCTTAATTCTGCATTTCCTTGCAGATCAATGAGATCAAACTGTAGAGATCCTGCATTTGCTCACTTGAAAGTCTGTTTTTCCTCCTTCGAAAATCCTTTGATTTCTATGATGAGAAAAGGATTCTGGATTAGCAGGAGGAGCTGCGGCCCCAAGTAGAAGCAGTTGATCCTTTGACCGAAGTTCTCAATCAGTTTGTTTATGAAGTCAACATAGGGAGAAACAGCTCTGTCAATGTTCCTGCAGATTTGGGAAGTGTTCACACTCTCCTTCAAGATCTTCTTTGAAAATTTCCAGCTTCTTCTGGAAGGAGCAAAAAGCTGTCATCAAATCAGCAACTGAATTATTCTTGCCCTACAGCTTTAAATTGAGGTGTGATGTTATGTCAACCAAAAAAGCCACCATATCCATCTTGTGCTCTTCCTGCAGAAAAGTGGAAACTGTGTTGCTCTCTGACCCTTGCCCGGCTTTGAGAATGCTGCTATTTCTTCTCGAATAGACCAGAAAAAGCCCAGTACATTGCCTTTACTCAGCCACCTCACAAAGTTGTGCAGTCATTGGCGTTTGCCTCAACATCTTCCAGGAATTCTCTTAGGAGGCAATGCTGAAGGAATGAGGATGCCCTGAGTGGGTTCATGAGCTTCATTTCTGTGTTCATTACTTCAGCAAAAAGCTCTGATAGGGTGGCACACAGAACAGTCTGATGGATAAGACAGTGGTAAGCAATAAGATCTGGGTTGTACTCTTTCATCCAGGGGACAGCCCCTTGCTCTTTTCCCACCATGGCAGTGGCACCATCTGTGGGGACAGAGAAAACCTGCTTCAGATCTATGTGCCTTATTCTCAGCATCTCTTTTATTGCTGCATATATGTCCTCTCTTCTAGTGTGCATGTCCAGTGTTGTTACACCCAGCAGGTCATCACAGAGCTCCTTTCTATCTTTGTGATAAAATCTCACATACACCAAAAGCTGGGCATTATCACTAACATTAGTAGATTCGTCAATGGCCAAAGATATGCATGGTGCACTTTCAATGGCTGCATCATGATGTGCCAGTACATCATCAGCTAACATTTCAGATTTTTTGATTGTTGAAGCTGACATTGGGATTGACAACGCCTGCTTGCTGCTCAGATAACCAGCTTTACCTTCACTGCAAGCGGACGCCCCGTTGCCACAACCAGAGACATTGGCAGTGGTTTGGCAGAGAAATAAACAGGGAAAGTTTAGAATGGTTTACTTGATGTGTTTTCACTGTGTTTTCAAAGCTTGACTGAGCTAACATGCTAGTTTCCACTAGAATTCTGAAAACCAAGCTTTGCTGATGTGGTTTGAGTGTGATTTTATGGTTATAGCAAACTTTACTTCCAGAAGGGTTTTATACACCCATGGAATATTAATGTTTGTGTTGTCGGGTCTGTAGATTACGACCAAATAGAGCTTATTAGTATTTTTTAAATAGCGCTGAATGTCCGCTAGCATAGCACTATTAGCTACCACCAAGTCAACGCAACTACGGGTCATTTAAACACTGCTTATTTTCATTTCACTCCACCATCGTTCAATAGTGCTGCGAGTGTTAGTACATTAATAGGGAACATCAATGTTGATTTAATAGTGTTTTGTATAACTAGGATTAACCGATCGCTATAGCGCCCCCTAGCTTAAAAAATCAAGTGTCCTAAACGCATTGTTTTTCACTGAGCAAATCATTCTTTAAATTGTTTTTTTCTCGAATAATGTTTTTTATAACTCAGATTTGCATTGTAAATGGGTTGAAAAACATATCAAATGTTGTACTAAGTTAGTTAAGCTAATTTGATCTCATTACATGTTCTTTAAGATTAACCTTAGTTCTCTAACTTGTATCTGCAGTGAACCAGGATTCACTGAAACATTCTGATGATGGTTTTCAACTATTTTATTTGTCCTTTTGTTTCTTTTGTGTGTACATAGTTCCTTAGCTTCTTTTTATCTTCTTTTTAACAAATATATTGTTCATTCTATAGTGGTGTTCTCTGGATGTACATTTATTTATGTTAATAAATACTTGAACTTGAAGAGAAGTTTTCACTCCTTTATTTTATATGTGTGCAGAGTTTGTTGTTAAAAGAATGGCAGTGCTCGAATCACCTTTTCAACTATTGTCCTAATATTAGCTATTTGGGCTGATATTCACCGGACAATACCTAACAGACCGAGAGTTATTTATTAAACATTAAATAACCTAAAATAGTGCGCAATGGCACAACACTACCATTAGGGTGTGAATGTGTTTGTGAATGGGTGAATGACTTAGTGTAGTGTAAGGGGTTTGGGTCGTCGGACTAGTTAAAGCGCTATGAAAGTACAAGCCATTTACCATTTATAGCAGATGAATTCTAAGATCTCCAGACTAAAAACTAAAAGGCTAAATAATATAAAAACGTAGGATCAAAACCTATTCTTCAGGTTTTATACAATGTGCTGAATTACACTATACTAAATGCTTTCCATTTGTCCTCGGTAGTCGGACTTCTGTACCTCCTGGTCGAAATATTTAACTGGAATCGCCCCTCAAAAGGGTATTACGAGTCGGATAGTCGATGTAACAGGATGGTACCTGACTTCCTTCGGCATTCATAATGGCCCTTTCTTGCAGCAACATTGAGTAAAACCTCATACTTTGACTGTTTTTAGGCAAGTTTATTTAAATAGCACTTTTCATGAACAAGAAAAGTGCTATATAAATAAATATATATGTCAGGGTGCAGTTTTGCCTGCTGCACCCTGAACATTCCTGGCAACTTCCTCCTCCCATACAGCTCCATCTCCTTCCACTCTCACTAATCACCTACACCTGTCAGCCTCCAATCATCCTGGACTCAATCCACCTGCAAGCTCCACTATATAAACTCACCTCAGTCAGTTCATCACTGCCGGTTCGTCTCGTCTTCTCCACACGAGCGTCTCACATCCTCCTTTGCCAGAAAGACTCTCGTCCTCATTCAGAAGACTGACTCCCTGCTCTCGCAGCAGTCTTCTCCTGACCGCATTCCTCCCTTGGCTCTCACTTGGATTCCTCTCCAAGCTCTGCTTGGGTCCCGTCCCGAAGCTCACCTGCTGCCTTGGGTTCCGCCCCAAGACTCACCCGCGGTCCTCCAGCTCCTTCCCATCTGCCTGCTCCTGCACTCATCTTTCACCTTGCTCCAGCCCGGTAAAGACTCTGGTTCAGATCCTCCACAACTCTTCTCTTTCAATAAACTCTCAAGACTCTGCTCCGTGTGTGGTGTGTGTTCGGGTTCATCGTGACAAAACATGACAATATATAAATTAGCAGCTCTATTATCTATGTAACATTTAGTAAGTTTGTACAGGTGCTGCCTTTTAGTGTTCATCAGACAGGATGTTTCAGCTCTGTTTATTTGCACAAAATACTGCCTAGAATATTGTCATTTTAATTTTTTTAACAACAGTGCCAGCGTCCATGTTTCTTCCTACTGTCCAACAAGAGGCAAACTGGAAAGCAAATAGGCGGAGATGACATAATCTGCGACTCATGAGTTCCGACCTCCAAGGCAAAAGGAATGCACCAATAGTGTTGGACTTATTGCTGAAATCTACAACCATCTACTTTGTTTTATCCACATTCAGAACGAGATGATTGTTTCCACACCATGCCACAAAGTATTCCATCAGCTCTCTGTTCTCAACTTCCTGTCTATCTCTGATGCATCCAATTACTGAAGAGTTATCTGAATATTTCTGGTGACAGAAGTATGTCCTGTATTGGAAGTCTGATGTGTAAAGAGTGAAAAGGAATGGTGAGAACACAGTCCCCTGTGGTGCTTCTGTGCTGCCGACTACCTGGTTAGACACA
This sequence comes from Fundulus diaphanus, assembly GCA_037039145.1. Taxonomy (NCBI): domain Eukaryota; kingdom Metazoa; phylum Chordata; class Actinopteri; order Cyprinodontiformes; family Fundulidae; genus Fundulus; species Fundulus diaphanus. The sequence continues at coordinate 51,077,015 of CM073137.1, read as the reverse complement.
CAACCCCTGTCTCACAAACTGTGGTTTCTGCAACCTAATCAGGCTGAATTGTGTTAAATGCACAGGAGGAATCAAAGAACATGATCCTCACAGTCAGGGACATGCAGAGACCGTTGGAGGGGCAGGTGCTCAAAGTTAAAAGAGGGCACGGATTTAAAACATGGTACAGAAACATACCTTGCTATACAACCGGTTGAAATGTACCAACCCATACTATGAAGAATGTAACATGGAATCAAGGGCGTAGGTTTGATTTGAACTTTAACCCTAGGGACACTATTGTCCCAAAGCTTCATTGGTCCTACGCAATATGCATGCTCCTATTTCTTTATGCTTGACTCGAGGGTTAGGACACGTTTCTTCTGTCTAAAGAGAAAAGCAGTATTTCTTGCTACATTTATACAAATTGTATAAGTACAACTCCCACAGACTGCCACTCTGGGTCCCTGAGCAAGACCCTTAACCCCCAACTGCTCCCCTGGCGCCACACAGTGGCAGCCCACTGCTCCCCGAGGGGATGGGTAAAGATGCAGAAGTGAATTATCAGGGTCTAATTTTCTCACTCTACTGATTTCTACTGTTCTTCATTCTACGGTTCTCCAGTTTTGCATTGTATTACATTGAAATGACTGTCGTCATTTCAGATTTTAACTTTTTGCTCTCTCTCTTTTTCTTCATAGTAGGTACACCTGGTCTGGCGTTCTGTTAACTGTGACATCATCCAGAGAAGACGGCTCACCCGTTACTACCATCTAATGTAGAACAGATTACTAGATCAATGTGTGCTTCTGTGCTTTTTTGTCTCTCTTGTTGTGTCTCTGCTCTGTCTTCTGTAACCCCAGTCGGTCGAGGCAGATGACCGTTCATACTGAGCCCGGTTCTGCCGGTTTTTCTTCCCACTGTCGCTTCATGCTTGCTCAGTATGAGGGATTGCAGCAAAGCCATGTACAATGCAGACGACTCTCCCTGTGGCTCTACGGTTCCCCAGGAGTGAATGCTGCTTGTCGGGACTTTGATGCAATCAACTGGTTTCCTTATATAGGACATTTTGACCAATCTGTATAATCTGACCCAATCTGTATAATATGATTGAACTTGATTTTGTAAAGTGCCTTGAGATGACATGTTTCATGATTTGGCGCTATATAAATAAAATTGAATTGAATTGAATTGAATAGAATTTCTCCATTGTGAGATCAATAAAGTTCAATTATTATTATAAAGCAGCACCTGATCTGATGAATGTTGAATTGGGACTTTTTTCCCACTTTGAAAAAGTTTGCATTTGAACTTACCAGCAACAGAGCCAGATGGTAAAAACTTGCCAATTAAACCAAATATATTCAAAATATGTCTGTTGTCTAGATATATCCTGTATTTTCTTTAGAAGATATAGAAATGCGCAGAGATAAACCCCAACCTTATTTTTTTATCTAAGATACTCTCTGCATCATAAAACACAGCAAAATTATACATTCAAGGGACTGCAAATAAATTTCTTGTATTTACTCTGCACTGGAAGTAGAAGTGTCACTGACACTGACAGCCTTTCAAATATTAAATTCAAACAACAAATGTATAACTGGCTGTAGTTACTCTCTTTAGCCCATTTCATGTAATTTATCTTAACATTCCAAACACATTTCTTACATCATATATCTAAAATGTAGATAACAGTTTCTCCTTACCTACATCTTCTCAGACAACTAATTATTTCCCTAACAATAGTGAGTTGTCAATGTTTAAATGTGCAGTAAATCTTAATACATAAGGAGCATGGAGGACCCAATACTGTACTTTGAGTAAGTTTGGTGACACCGAAACTGAATTGTTACATGAGTGGTTGTCCATTTCATCATTCAAATGAGAACATATTAATATACTATTGGTATATACTAGTATGACTATTAAAGAACAGCAGATTAAACTTTAAGATAAGTAAAGGCCTATATTAAATTAATTTTACGACCACATCAACAGATTAAATAATTTTTACTTTTTTGGTGTACCAGATTACCCTCATATTGATGAAATATTTTATGGGCTAAACCCCTGATGATGAGAATGTCTAGCTCCACCCCTGGTTTGCACTAATTTACTAATGGACAGTGTGAAAACCTTTGTACAACAAAAACAATGTAAATGGTATTCCTCGGTTGTATTTGTCGGAATTCTAATTCTAAAAGTAGAAATAGTGAAATAAATAGCACTATTCTTTTGTGGAATCCTAATTATGCTATTATAAATAAGCAAAAGTCTAAACAAAATATAGCAGTTGTTTAGGCAGCATCTAGTGTTGAAATATCACCTGCTATTTATACCTGAACTGCATCAAAGGGTCAACAAAAAATTAAGCAATAATAGCAACGAAATATTGGTAAAAGGGAAACCCTCACCTTTTCTTTTTTCAGGCAGCTGTGGCTAAGAATCTGAATTTTTAATAGCCTACAGTCTTTGTTTTTCCATCTTTCCAGCAGTCTTCAGAACTCCTGCCTGGCACAGAATATTTAGTTTTATAAAACAAATTAGGTTTCTGTTGATAAATGTATTATACTTCAGAATTAGATGCTATTTTGAGATGCTAACGTTGGTTACTTACATTTCTCAAGTTCCACAAATCAAAACTCTCTCCTGCCTCTTTACAGAACTGCACTCAGCGGCTTTCACCTATTTTAGTGCTGATAATATTTAGTTTCTTAACTGGGACTAGTTTCGTAGTCTAGTATTAATTGTGGTAACCGCAGTATCCCAGTATGAATCAAAACATCTGGCGCTCCAAGCAAGCACGCACACGTACGCACTAGAAAACAGCCAATCAGAAAGAGGGGAGGCGGGATTTAAAGCAGTATAACCAATGACAGTGGAGTTAAACAGCACAGAGCACAGTCACGTGTGCTGCAGATTTAAAGGGGCAGGACAGACCAGGCAGAGCGGCGGTAGCAGCGGAGCTGCGAGCTGCGAGAGGAAAAGTCAGGGCACGTTATGTGGATCATGTAACCGGCCACGGTTACCGTGGCACGGTAGATCTAAATTATTATTGCTTTTGGACATGCACACACACACAAACAAACACGCACACATAAAAAAAAAAAAAACACTGACAAAAGGGCACTTTGGGCAACACGGAGATAAAGGGGCAGGTGCTCAAGCCCCCTCCGCCCCCCCCCCCCCTTCTGCACGTCCCTGCTCACAGTACCCTCTGCCTTGTTGAGATGACAGTGGGTTTGTTGAAGCAGGTGTATGATGGCTTCTTCAACTCCATGGCGATAAGCAAACTGCAGTGGGTCCTGATAGCTAAATGTTTGCTTACTCAGGTGGGAAGTTTACAGCAACCGTGTTAGGTTTTAGGTTTTTTTAGGTTTTAGGTTGGACAGTGGACATTCCGCGGTCTGCGGCTTCTGTCTCCTGTTCGAGCCAATTCGGGGAGAGTCATCTGGGGCTGCCGCCCTCTGTCTGCTGTTGAAGCTGCGGAGCGCGAATATCCAAAATCCAACCTAATACTAACTTCACCGCAGTTTCACACAAGTTGCTTTCATGTAAATTGCCAGTAACTAAAAACTAAAAAGTTGGTAGATTTGTTTCTAAAGGCAAAGGCAAATTTATTTATATAGCACATTTCAGTACAGAGACAATGAAAAGTGCTTTACATGATAAAAATATAGGAAAATAAAACAGAATAAAAGCAAGCACGAATAAAATGCAGAGACAAAATAGAACATGGGAAAATAAAAAGCAAACAAAACAGTTGGAATACAAAGTAAACTAATTATATTTCAGTAATACAGTTCAATTAGAACAGTTGAAGGCAATCCTAAACAAATGTGTTTTTAATCTTGATTTAAAGGAACTCAGGCTTTCAGCACTTTTACAGTTTTCTGGAAGTTTGTTCCAGATAAGTGGAGCATAGGAACTAAATGCTGCTTCTCCGTGTTTGGTTCTGGTTCTAGGTATGCAGAGTAGGCTGGAGCCAGAAGACCTGAGTGGTCTGGAGGGTTTATACGCTGATAACAAATCTGTGATGCATTTAGGTGCTAAGCCATTCAGTGATGTATAGACTAACAGAAGTATGCTAAAGTCTATTCTCTGAGATACAGGGAGCCAGTGTAAGGACTTTAGAACTGGGGTGATGTGTTCTACTTTCTTAGTCTTAGTGAGGACACGTGCAGCAGCGTTCTGGATCAGCTGCAGCTGTCTGATCCACTTTTTAGGCAGACTTGTGAAAACACCGTTGCAGTAATCAATTCTACTAAAAATAAACGCATGGATTAGTTTTTCCAGATCCTGCTGAGACATTAGTCCTTTAATCCTGGAAATGTTCTTCAGGTGATAGAAAGCCGACCTTGTAATTGTCTTCAGATGCTTTTGGAGGTTCAGGTCTGAGTCCATCACTACACCCAGGTTTCGGGCCTGATTAGTGGTTTTTAGCTGAAGCGACTGAAGCTGTGTGCTAACCTTTGATCTCTCCTCTATTGGTCCAAAGATTATTACTTCAGTTTTGTTTTTATTCAATTGAAGAAAATTTTGGTACATCCGTGCATTGATTTCTTCTAGGCATTTACTCAGTGCTTGAACTGGTTCATAGTCACCTGGTGACATGGTGATGTAAAGCTGTGTCATCTGCGTAGTTATGGTAGCTGATGTTGTTGTTTTTTATGATCTGAGCTAGGGGGAGCATGTAGATATTGAAGAGGAGGGGACCCAGGATGGACACTTGGGGAACCCCACATGTGATTTTTGTCGTCTGGGATGTAAAGTTACCTACTGATACAAAAAAGTCCCTGTCCTTTAAGTAGGATTTAAACCAGTTGAGAGCTGAGTGATCGACAGTATCGAATGCTGCACTGAGGTCCAACAGAACCAGCACTGTGGTTTATCCACAGTCTGTATTTATATGGATGTCATTAAACACCTTGATAAGGGCGGTCTCTGTACTGTGGTGAGCACGGAAGCCAGACTGGAAAACGTCAAAGCGGCTGGTCGTTGTTAAGAAGGTGTTTAATTGTTGAAACACAGCTTTTTCAATAATCTTACTGATAAAGGGGAGGTTTGAGATGGGCCTGTAGTTCTGGAGTAGTAGTTTGTCTAAATTGTTCTTTTTCAGCAGTGGTTTGATAATTGCTGGTTTTAGGGACAGGGGGAAAACACCTGACAGAAGGGACGTGTTTATTATCTGAGTCAACTCAGACGCTATGACAGGCAAAACTTTCTTAAGGAAAACTGCGGGTAGAACATCAAGGCAGCAGGAGGAGGAACTTAGCTGCTGAATGATCTCCTCTAAACTTTTGTAGTTTATTTGGCTGAATTGGGACATTTTGTCAGGATAAGTTCCAGCTGAATACGGCTTTGGTTCTGGTGTTGATATGGAAGTACAAACCGATCCTCTAATTTTTAGGATTTTCTCAGTAAAGAAGTTAGCAAAGTCATTGCAGGCCCTGGTAGAGTGGAGTTCAGAAGCCACGGACACAGGAGGATTTGTTAACCTGTCGACTGTGGCAAATAAGACACGAGCATTATTAATGTTTTTGTTGATGATCTCAACATTCTTTTAAGAATAAGGGGGAAAATGTTGTGTGTAGACTGTTATTATGGTAGAAAGAGTGCGTGAGCATGTTGCGCGCAGAAACAGCTGTTACGGTAGCTGGCTGCGCTGCTGTTAACATAAAGACGAAGAACCGAGCGCACCACTAGACGAGCGGTAATGATCCTTTTGGATGTCAGCTGCCATTAAAACACAAAGAAGAAGAAGAGCGCACCCCTATTAAGCTCATCTCAGTGTAATGTGTTGACCAGGCGCAGTCAACACATTATCAATTTTAATCAACTATAACTTGCTGAATATTGAACAAATTTTCACGTTTCTTTTGCTGAAAACTTTAAAACTATAGCTATTATAACAAGATACTTCAAAATAGCCACCTTTTGCTTTGATTACTGCTTCGGACACTCTTGGCATTCTCTTGATGAGCTTCAAGAGGTAGTCACCTGAAATGGTTTTCACTTCACAGGTGTCCCCTGTCAAGTGTTTGTAACTAAGTCACAAACACTTGGACTCTGTTTATAGCATCCATGTGTAGACCTGTATCTCTCTAACTAACATTAGAAAAATCACATTCTAATCAAAAATATAAACAATATTTGTTCATCTTTCTTGTGAAAAGTTATCCCTCGAACCCTGACGTCAATAGTCCGTCGATTCAAACAAAAATATGCTGCACAGTGCTGAGGCATCATTCGTCTGTTCAGCTTGAATCAGCAGGATAGGGTAGCAGGTCGACCGCCCCAAGATGGCGGCCGTAATTCCTGCGGCCGTAATTCCTGCGCCGCGACAGTCAATGCGGGGTCTACTCTTATATAATGTCTATGGTTGTCACAACCTGTGGCAACTGATGGGGAGCTGCCCTGAGTTATGGTAGGTGTGTTAATCGATTAATTTTATTTGGATCAGGCTGATCCTGTGATAAATGTTTGGTTTGTGTCCAGGTTAATAAATTATCAATAAGACAAGACCATGGTTTGCTGCTCGCCTGAGTAAAAGACACTCGGATAAAATGTAACTGAATTATTGAAAACTCCTTGTAAGGCGCTAATGTGGTACGGTGGTCCTCCAGGGATCAACAAGGATTCTTCTAAAGATGTTTTAGAACTGATTGGTGACCTTTAGTTTATATTTCAGATAGGTAGTTATTACAAGTTGTTTTGCTGATTTATGGTTGTGATTTATGAGCATAGACTTCCAGTTTTAGGTGTGCTTTTCTACTGCTCAGTTTGGATATATGAAAGTTCCTCATGAAAAAATAGGAGTCAGTAACAGGAGAACTGAATGAGACAAGATCTGCATGATCTGAGAATGAGAGATGATAATAATAATAATAATTAATAATAATAATAATAGATATTCTTGGATTATATACATTGTGTTGATGTTTAGCCTTTTCTGCTGTTCAATGGTTAAATTTGGCTAAAACCTTTGACAAGGTTTACCACACAGTTTTTTCTTTTTTACTTGTCTTGTCTTCTCTTCTATTATTATTTCATCCAAATTACCAGGGCCATTGCCTCAGACCCTGTTCAGTTAATATTTCAGTTTCACATATTTACAATGTATGGTATGTATTAATAAAGTTCTAGTGATAAAGCGTTGACATATTTGAGTGATAAAGCAACGTATTAAGTGATGTAGTGTGCAAAGTATGCTATGTAAAACAGAGTGACTCAGGTTTGAGTTGAGTAGCCCAATCGCCCGAGGATATAACCTCTCTCTGAGTTTCACTGCACTTCCCTAGCTGTGGCAAAATGAAACTGTGGCAGTTTAGTTGTATTTTTTCTTGTGTTTTAAATAATTTCAGTTCTGCACATAATATATCCTCTTCTCTTATTTTATCCAGACCTCTCAGGCCACAATGCCTGATTACCATGGCTGATGGCTCTTCAGACACAGAAGGCCTTGAAGAAACCAGAGATGATCTCATGTTAGCTGACTCACTGACCGGAGTTAACTCACCTTATAGAAGCAAACAATATACTTGCACATCAACTACCACCAGACACATACACATAATGTAGTTATACACACGTTATGTACGTTTATACATGCTCATGCTGCACTACACACACAATCACTTGCATTCATGTCAAGGGGATTTCCAAGTCTGTGCTTTTTTTGAACATGTTTAACACCTTTTCACCTCACATTACCACAACACATTTTCTTGTCCCAAACAAGCTCTATGCACAGCTCCACTTCCTGTCTTTCATTACTGGACAAGCTGATTAATCCAGGTGTGTCTGACCTCAGAAACCAGCCAGGCACACCTGGATTAATCAGCTTGTCCAGTAATAAAGAAAGGAAACAAAGGAGCTGCTGAGGTTCAGGAAGAAGTGGAGCTGTGCTTATAGCCCATTAGTGGGAGAAATTATTCTGCTTCTTTGAGATGCACAGATCCCTGATGCGGTCAGTTGACAGTAAGAAACATATATCATCCTTTACCTGCGGGCTTGACCACTGCTTCTTTTTGATGTAAACACAGAAAAACCTATTTCTCATAGATATGTAGACGTGAACAGAATAAGTATCTGTTGCACTTTTTGAAGAGGTGGGGGAACTCTGTCTCCACAGACAGCCACAGGCTAAATGTTTGTATTTACTGGTTTTTCTTTTCCTCATGTCTCTCTCCCCTTAGGGGGCGGCAGAGCTCTTTGGGCCCCACAAAATTGGAAAGCCCTGCTAACCACCCTTGACCCCTCCACTCCCACCCCCACCACTTTGCCCCAGCCCAGAGACACAGTTCTAGTTTTCTATTAATAACACTATCGATTTATTCATTTTATTAATCTTAGACTATACTAAAAGTGTGGAGAGGCACATTTTTGTTGTTTAAATATTAATATGTAAAAATAAATGAAACCATTACTGTCCCAGTTTCCTAATTTCATCTTGATGACATGCATTGCTTTTTATCCACGAGCAAGAAATGTCCCCAGATTTGATTTCAGAAATCTGGTCACCTAAGCTTACAAATAACTGTCTTCGGTTGACCTCTAATAAGAATGAAACTCTGATCATTGCCCCAGAACAGAAAGTTTCTATGATCAAACAACACCTCGGTTCCCTGGGCTCCTCATCCCAGTCCAGTCTAAGAAATCATGGTGTTCTTTTTGACCAGTGGATGTCCGTGGATTCCCATTCAAAACGTTCAGTTAAAAATTGCTTTTATCACTTCAGAAATATCTCTAAATTGAGGGCAATCATTTTCAAATCAGACTTGGAGATGATTATTCATGCTTTTATTTCCTCTCTTTTTATTTCTTTTAACAAATCAGCAGTCACTCGTCTCCAGTTGGTCCAGAACGCTGCAGCAAGGCTGTTAACAGCAACAAACAGAAGGGCTCAATTCACACCGGTTTTATCCTCTTTACATTGGCTGCCAGTCAAATTTAGAATTGATTTTAAAACTTTAGTTTTGACTTTTAGAGCTTTTAATGGACAGGCCCCCAAATACATCTCAGACCATTTAATCCCGTACTCTTCTGGCCGCACTCTGCGGCCCTCGGGCCAAAACCTTCTGAAGGTCCCTAAGTCCTTCCAAGCTGTAGACCACAGATTGTGGAATGCCCTGCCCCTGTCTCTCCGTGTGGCCGACTCTGTTGAATCCTTTAGAGAGCAGCTGAAAACACTTTTGTTTAGAAAAGTGTTTAAATGTATGTATTCTTGATGTTATCATTGTAAGTTGTTCTTGTGATATTTCTATTTGGTATTTATTACGCTGTAAAGCACTTTGTGATTTTTATCTGTGAAATGTGCTATATAAATAAAGTTTACTTACTTAGACTGCATCTGGGGTCCGTTCTTCGTACGTTGCTTAAAACATCCAAGATCAAATGAGACATCCAAGATGATTTCATCCGGCTAATCATGATCCGGCTAATTGGGTTCTTCGAACACACCTGTTGTTTACGATTAGTATGGCTGGATTGAGTTATCTGAGACAACTGCGCGTGCATGCGTTTGTTTAAAAGGGGAAATGTATCGATAGTAGAAACATTGATCAGCACCGCTGCTATTGGCTGTTCAGCATGGCCAAAGAACGCCCACAGTTTTTCTCCCAAGCAGAACAAGAGCATGGAAGGTTATGCTGAATTTGAGTCATTAATTAAAACACCTCAAAATCTGTTAAAGCCAGGAGAGAGGGCTGGCAAAAAGCAGCAGACAAATTAATGCGTAAATACTGTCCATGGTAGATGTTTCTATCACTTTCTACAGTATGAATTTTTGCATTTTAATAATCTCATATTTACTTTGTTCTTTTATGTCAGAGCCTCCACAGGACCCACTAGAACATGGGGACAAGTAAAAGTGAAATTCAAGAATATTCTACAAAATGGTAGCCTTTAATTATTATACTTTATTTTAAAAAGGCACTTGTTATGTCAAGAGATCCAAATTTCAGTGTCATTCCTTAGACACGGGAAGTAAAGGACATGTGCAAACTGGGAATTTTAACAAACAAAAAAATCTTTATCCATAAAAAATGAACATTTTTATGGATCATTTTCCATCCAGCCACTGCAGGGCGCAGTGGCTGGATGGAGGGGTTCCTGGGGCCCTGGGGGCACTTGGAGTAGGGCGCCTGGTGGATCCGGCACCGGGGTCTGTTGCCCCCATCTGGGAGGAGTTTGGGAGGCCTACGGGTGGCCCACAGCGGCCGCTTGCGGCGCTCTTTGGGAGCTGCGAGTTGACGGACGTGGGTTACTGACCTGGTAGCTGTGGTGCCGCTGGGTGGGTCCGGGGTGGGTCTGGGGGTCTGGGGTCCCCGGGGCGCGCCGCCCTCGGGCGCGGGCCCCGGCGGGGCCTCGGGGGTTCCGGTTCCGGGGGGGCGCCGCTTTTGGTGTGGGCCGGCGCGCGCCCGGGTGTCCGCCCCTGCACGGGGCCTCTGGTGCGCTGGGGGGCCTCGGGGCCCGTTGAGGTGGTAGGGGGGCATGGTCATTAACACCTCTGGGCAGATGCTCTTCTCCTTCATTGGATAGGCACTCTGCCAGTGGGGGGAGGGGGAAAGGAGGGGGAGTAGGGACCTACCCAGCCTGGATGTCTACTGTCGAATGTATGGTGAGTTGTTTGAACGTTAGTGTTGGGGAGGGATTAAATCTACGGGAGGGGGGGGGTTGGGGGCGTTGACGTTCTGGTGGGCTTGTGTCCGGCCCCCTGTCCCGGTCCTGGTCCGTGTCGTCTTCCGGAGCGGGTTTCACCTGGGGGTGGGGTTTGGGATGGCTCGTGCGGGCCGGCTGGCCAGTGTCCCACCCTCTTATTATTATTAATATTATTATTATTATTATTTATTTATTTATTTATTTAATTATTTATTTAGTTTAAGTAGGCTTGGTGGGTGGGCTGGGGGGGGTTGAGGTGTTGGTCCTGGTGGGTGGTTGGCTGGCGGGCCCTGCGGCCTCTCCCTGTCCCCCGGGCTACGGTGGTGCCGCTGGCGGGGCCCCCTTCTCTGGGTGGGGCTTTCGGGGAGCGGGGGTGCCTATTGGAGTCAGTAGGGGAGCTGGCTCCCTGGGTTGGCTTCCCAGTCATTTGCTCCCCATCCCCGGACTCCTCCCTCTGCCTGCTCCATCACGCCGCCACACATGTAGGTCATGAGGGAGGGGGCGTCACTGGAGGTTGCCACTTTCTGGTGACGCCCCTCTCCCCAATTTTATCATGCATCTTAGACACTTTCACTTCAAACATTTTTCACATCGCACACTCATATAGGCCATGGTAGGGGGGGGTGGGGGGAAGACGTCTGGGGGGGGGCTTATGTTGTGTGGGCCTCACCTCGGACGGCTCCCTTCACCTCCTCTCCCACTTAGACATTGAGGGTTCTGGGCAGTCACACGGAGGGGGTGCGCTGGCAACAGCTACCTTCCGGAAGGGGGGTGGGCTGTGCCGTGCATCCCCTTCGGCGCTCCCAGTTTTTAAACGCACTTGAGAACAACATGCAACAACACAACATTTGAGCAGGCGTAGGGAGGGTCGGGGTCTTCTGCACACCCCCGTTCTCCGTTGGCGGCAAGGAGTCTGGGGCCTGGAGGAAGTGCGGGCCACTGTGTCCGGGGTCTTGGTGGGGGGCTGCGGTGTGCAGTCAGCGGCTTGCCAGGTCTGGGGCTGATACCTCTGCTCCCTCCAGGGGGCGGGGGGCAGGGATGGCAAGGGTAAGGTGGGGGGAGGGAGGGAGGGTGGGGGCTCTGGCCGGGTGGCTCGTGCGGGTCGTGTTGGCCCGCCCTCTTGGGGGGGCCCGGTCCGGGGGGCGTCTGGTCTGGGGCCGGGCACAAGCAGTCGTATAGTCGATTTGGGGCTACCCCCCCCCTTTGGTCAGTGTTGGATGTGAGTGTTATGTGGGAATGTGTGTACAGCGTCTTTTTTTTTTTTTCTCTGTGTGTGGTGAGTGGGGCACAAGGGAGGGATGGTGTGAATGAGTTTTTTTTTTTTTTTTTTTTTTTTTTCCAGGTATGGGTGTGGTCCGCTCCCTCTCCCAAGAACATCTCAAGTCTCCGCTAGGTGCGGAGCCCATCCCCCCACGTCCTGCCCTCCTCCACTTTGTTGGCGGGCGCCTTGGCCCCCTGGCGCGTTGGTTGGCTTCGGGTTTGGGGCGGGTTCCCGGGCGTGCGCCGGCCCACTCCCGGCGGCCTCTTCGCGGGGCCTGGCCCCCCGGGGGGCGGCCGGGGCCCTTGTCGCGGGGGCGGGGCGCCCCTGGGGCCTCTGGCCCTCAGGGCCCATGGCCGGGACCACTTCAGCGGGGCTAGCTGCCGGCGGAGCCCACGGGCTCGTCTCCGCGGCTCTTGGGGGCGTCGGCGTTGCGGTGGCTGGGGGATTTCCTCGGGGTCGTCTCTGCTCCTTCCTTGGGGGGGGTGTTGCAGATATCCTGTGTCGGCCCCTCCTGGGCGACCTGCTTTAGGGGCCCCTTTGGGAGTCCGGGGTTACGGGTCCCCTGACGCCTGCCTCTGTGCTCGGGGAAGGTGGGTCTTCGGTTCTCCACAATCACTATCAAGCTATTTCTGGATAATCTTCACCTAAACTAGTGCACTTTCACATCTCCCACAGGTGCTGGGTCCCAGGTATTAAGTGTTCACTTATATACAGTAATCTTATAATTTGTTTATTTATTTATTTATGTTCTTTCACTTTCTTTTTTCAAATATCACATTACACATATCAGCTTACATAATAATATATATGATTTAGCAATGGCATCTAGGTGTTATTCGAGTGTAGCTGTTGCTTTATGTCTGTTGGTTGTGCTGTTCTTTTTGTGTCTCTTTCCAGGTGATGGAGCAGACAAAGAAGGTTTTATCACTCTCTCCCTTTTATCTCCTCTTTCTTTCACCTCTACTCTTTTTTTTTTTTTCTTTCACTTTTTCTTCTTCCTTTACTCTCCCATTGTCATGTCCATATAATTTGAAATTCTCCTTGCAGGAATCACAATAAAGCTATTTACAAGCATAAATCAAGTGGAGCACTATGGCGAAAGCTGTTTGCTCCACTTGTAAAAGCAAAATCTGTCGAGCTCTATCTGGCATTGAGACATCAATTCCTATTGCCACATTGCTAGACAGGACACTGGGAAAAAAAAAAAAAAAAAAAAAAAAAAAATTTTACATTTTCCTTTTCCAAGTCATCCACAGTTTACACGGTAAAACTGTATTGCTCCGTGGCTAGATAATCCATCCATAGTTTTTTCTAATCCAATATACGGCTGGACAGGAAGCAAGCCTTTCAAAGTAAACTAAACTTCACAATAAAATGGCCCGAACAAATCTTCTTACTGAATAGGATACAAATAAAAAGCAAACCATCATACAAATAACTTAAATATTTTAGATTTATGGCTCCAACACCACTTTTTCCTCTTTAAAAGCCACTGTTAAATGATGTGTTTGTTTATAACAGCCACCAAGAAAATCTCTCTACAATTACACTGTCGCGCTGCGCTAAAGGATCCTGTCTATTGCGCAATACGCGATTAATTCGAAAAACTCTTATTCTTGCACCTTCCGCAACAGGTTGCAGTCGTAAAAATGGACATGGCTACGGCAGACTTCCCTATCTCCTCCGCTTATACAGCCGTGATCTAATCTTGTTTACATGAAATAAACCTGCTCTCGAGCAGGCTTAAGCTGGCGCATATGTTGCTATGACAACAAGTGCAGGATGTCTTTCGAAGAACCAAACGATCCAAGATCATGCCAAATCGTCAACAATGAAATCCTGCTAACTGAGTTAGCGACGTACAAGAACGGACCCCTGGTTAGAGGATCTGTTTTCTGATCCAATGTGTAACCTTGACCGGTTCTGAATGGTTTAGGCTTTATCTGGCAGCCGCTCTCCCCTCTTGGCTCCTCCATTCTTAGTACCGGACCATACCAACTTAATTTCAACACTGGTTAAGACCAGTTAACCCAAACAGCAGCAGGAATTACTGATGGCTACAAGCTCTGAAAGAAACCGAAACAGCTCCGCAGAAAGAGGGGTTTAGACTGAGCTCTGAATGGACATTGTGAATGGATCATTCGCAGCCCATATGGCCCACTGTTATTTTTATGCATAAGAAATACTGTGTGGCATGTGTGCGTGTAAAGTCAGGGAAGTGCGTGTGTCACACGGTCATTGTGTGAGAGTTCAGAGCTCTGAGTATGATTATTATTATTATGAAGTTCTTTATTTGGGTTAATTAGCTCATGAAATTAAACTTTGTTTCACGAGTCCTGGCACATGAAAGTGACTCATTATGAGCTTTTTACAGCGGTACTTTTGTAAAACTGACTTTTTTGGCAATTGAATCAAAACAAACAGCTTTATATCTCAACTTCAATGTCCTCTTTGACTGTCAGTTGTAGCTTCCATTTTCTTCTACAGCATATGCCTGTTCCTTACAGTCACTGCAGTGTATTAGGATCTCCACATCTCCGCAGGCCAACTGTCTTCAGCATCTTTGTGATGGTGTTTACTGTTAGTAGGGTTTGCCCCCAATGCCATTTAGCATTTCTAGCCTCTCTGCAGCTGTGGGCATTTCAGGTTTAACACCATCTCTTCTCCTCTGCACCATTATGTCGTGCTGCAAAGAAAACAACATACATATGAACTTTACTGATCACCTACCACCACTTCCCAAGATGCATGGATGTCAGTGTTAACATAAAATGCTAATGCAAGTTGCTATCAGGGGCGGAGCTAGACGGGAGGGTGGGGCAATGGACCCCCCTGAAATCTGATTTCCCCCCCAGATAATTGACGTCACAATAACAGGTCACTCCTGTACAGTAGTTGGTGCAACGCACCACAAAGGGTGTAATACACCCAACTAGAGGTAGAACTTTACAGTACATAAAATAAAATTAGACAGTAAACAAATTATCAGTCAGAAAGAAGGATTAATAAATAGTTTCTAATTAATCAAGTGTCAACGAAGTGGTACTTGTCAATGGCCATTGTATATGCCCTAAATGGGTTGTGATCTACTGATCAACTTCCAAATGTTTCATAGAGAGAGAGATATTATATTAAGGTAGATTTACAACTCATGTTGGGAGGCCGTTGGCAAAACATTTTGTGGATGCAGTGTTTCCCGCAGGAATTTGGTTATGCGAGGCGGGGGGTTGTTGGACGACACGTTGCCCGCGGACCGACTCGCGGAGCGGGCGGGGGGGGGGGGGGGGGGGGGGGGACCGAATCGCGGAGCGGGGGGGGGGGAGAGAGACGACGACACGTTGTCCGCGGACCGACTCGCGGAGCGGGGGGTATCCATGTGTTTTTTCCCTGCCATTCACGCACGCGCGAAAGCAACAACAACAAACCGCGTGTTAACGTCACTTTTTTTTTTTTTTTTTTTGGGAATGTTGGCGAGGCGGTAGCGTGAGTTTGGCGAGGCGGCCGCCTCGCCAAGATAGCGCTGCGGGAAACCCTGGGATGCTATGACAACCTGACAGCATGAGATTGATCTTGTGTGTGTATGTTATTCGGTGGCCTGATTGCACATTTTGTTGGAAGCCTGTATGTGTGACCTTTTTTCTGTGCTTCAGTGCAGTTGTGCCCTAATGGTGTGTTTTTTTATTCTGTGTGTAATACTTCCATACTTTTACCATGAGTTCAAGACAGGTTGAGATTTGGGCTGGATTTCTTTTTCCTTTAGTTAGACGGGTTTTATGTTGTGTTTGGGCTGGAAGCAGCTTATGTTGGCCCCATCTCCGGGTGGATTAGCCTGTGAGTCGTCTGGTCTGGGATTGAGGTGAGGGGTTAGGACCGAAGCATGGACCAGGTAGGGTTGTGGTGGTCTCCCCACCATGATGTTGGGGTTCACCTCCTGGGTCCGGGGCTTGTTACCCCTCGGGGAAGCCGGTTCCTGGACCTAGAAATATAGGACGTGTGTGGTGAGTGTGTGTACTTCGTCCCCCCTTTTTTTGTGGTAGGAGTGTTCACATGTTCGCAGGGGCCCTAGGGTGGGAATGTGTGAATGCAACTGTGTATGTGGTTTTCTGTTTGTATATTTGTCAGATTGGGTTTGAACTGCCCCCTCTCCCAGGACACCTCCGGTCTCCACAGAGTGTGGAGCCCATCCCCCCCGCCCCACCGTCCTGCTCTCCTCCGGTGGCTGGCGTCTTGGTCCCCTGGTAGGTTGGTGGTCCTCGGTGTCCTGGGCTGGGTGCTCGGGCGGACGCCGGCTCGCTCCTTGGCGGCTGCTTTGTGAGGCCTGGGCCCCCATGGCTCTGTCGGGGGCCTCACTGGGGGTGGAGGGTGCCCCTGGGCCTTGGGTTCCATGGCTAGATCCACGCAGGATTAGCTGGCTGCCGGCGGAGACCACGGGCTCGTGCCTTTGGCTCGCGGGGGCTTCGGCGTTGTGCTTATGGGGGGTTTCCTGTTGTTGCTATCTCTGCTCTTTCCTCAGATGGGGGAGGCAGGTTTCCCTGTGTTGGCCCCTCTTTGGCACCTTTGCTCGGGGGGTCCCTTTCGGCACCTGGGGTTTTGGTTCCCCTGGTGTCTGCCTCTGTGCTGGGGAGCAGGTCTTTGGCTCCTCACAACTATTGAGCATTTTTCTTATGGATAAATCTTACATACACAAGTGCACTCTCACAAACACCTACAGGTGCTTGGATTCAGGTACTTAGAGACTGACTTCTATACAGAAAACCCCTATTATTATCTTTAGCTGTCACTACATTTCGTATTAAATCATACTGTATATTCTTCAGTGATGGTATCAAGGCGTTGGTTGTTTGTACCTGTAATACCTTATCAGTTGGTTTTGCTGTTCTTTTTCTCTCTCTCTATGCAGGTGTAGAAGCAAACTCAGAGGATGTTATGTTGTTCTCTCCCTTTCCCCATTTCTCCCTTTTAGCATTTTGTCTTATCTGTTTCTCTTTTTTTTCACTTTTACCTCCCCGTTTCAGTGTCCATTGAACATGAAATTGTCTCAGCATAAATTCTAATAAAGCTTCTTGCATATATAAATCAAGCGGAGCACTATGGGGAAAGCAGTATGGCTCCACTTGTGAAAGTAAAATCTGTTGGACTCTTTTTGGCATTACAAGCAGCATTCACTCCTCATGAAAGAGTAGAGCCACAGTGGACAGTCATCTGCATTGTCGATGGCTTTATAGCAATCCCTCATACTGAGCATGCATGAAGCGACAGTGGAGAAGAAAACTCCCCTTTAACAGGGAGGCAAACAAAATGTAATAATGTTATTACATTATGCGCCAGAACGTATTACATGCGTTAGGATTTTATTACATTTTGTATTGATTATTACATAATGTGCCTGGTGCTGCTGGAGGCAAACCTCCAGCAGCACCAGGCTGTTCACCATTGTGAATGTTTATCTGGCTCGACCTACTGGAGGTTAAAGAAGATAGAGCAGAGACACAAAAAGCACAGAAGTACACATTGATCCAGGAATCCTCTCTATGTTATATGGTAATAGCAGATTATCTGCCTCCCCTGGATGATATCACGGCTAACAAAATGCCAGACCAAGTGTACCTACTATGAAGAGAAAAATTACAGAAAACAAAAGTTAAAAGTAGAAATATCAACAAACAATGCAAATTGGAGAGTGGTAGGAGAACTAAGCAGAGTGAAAGAAATAGGCCCTGATGTCCTCCAGTAGCCTAAGCCTATAGCAGCATAACTATAGAGGTAGCTCAGGGTAACATGAGCCACTCTAACTATAAGCTTTGTCAAAAAGGAAAGTTTTAAGCCTAGTCTTAAAAGTAGACAGGGTGTCTGCCTTCCAGACCAAAACTGGGAGTTGGTTTCACTGGAAAGGAGCCTGATAGTTAAAGAATCTGCCTCCCATTCTACTTTTAGAGACTCTAGGAACCACCAGTTATGAGAGTGAAGTGCTCTGTTAGGAACATATGGGCTAATCAGATCTTTGATATATGATGGAGCTTGATTATTAAGGGCTTTATACTTGAGAAGGAGAATTTTAAATTCTATTCTTGATTTTACAGGAAGCCAATGAAGGCAAGTTAAATCTGAGAAATATGGTCCCTCTTGTTGATTTTTATCAGAACTATTGCTGCAGCATTTGGATCAGCAAGATACTACTTTTTACTTTCTTTCCTTCTGATGTTGAAATAAATTAACTCACCCAATATTTTCTGCAGTTCTTATATCTCAGGAAGTAGGCTGAGCACCTGCTCTTATCATAGTTGTAGGCATCCAAACACTTGTGGGAGGCATCACTCTCCTAAAAGGGGAGAATCAGGTCCAGTCAGTTAGCAGAGCTTACCTTCTTTAACACTGTCCAGCATAAGAAGCATCAGGAACTTACTTCTAAGCAAGGATTTATGTCCTGGTTCGAAACCTTTCGGGATGTTTTATCCATTTGGATCTGTCAACAGAAAACAAGAAATGCTTCTATTGTTGTGTGCATTAGTTCTCAGAAAAACTTCATTTAGCAATGCTGGTAACTCTTTACTTTTTCATAAACATAAAAAGTACTCCTAAATCATGGCTTCTATTTTTTGTCTCTGCTCTGTCTTCTCTATCCCCTCAAGTGGGTTGTGGTAGATGGGCATTCACATTCAGCCTGGTTCTGCTGGAGGTTTCATCATGTTAAAGTGGAGTTATCCTCTCCACTGTTGCTTCATCCATGCTCGGTATGAGGGATTGCTGGAATGCCCCCCTGCAAACCTGTACAGATAAGTGGGTATAGAAAATGGACGGATGGATGTAATTGACTAGGATTTGTCTGGATGATTGGATTGAATTGACTAGATATTTCAGTAAACTGCTTCTGTTTCTCTTCTAAAGTTCATTCAGATGACCTTTGCTGTAAGTTGATGCTATATAAAGTCAAATAAAATATTATTAAATCACCTAATTTCATTACATTTGTGTGTTTATGTAGTAATAAATGTTAGTTTATTAATAAAATCTAAATTTCTTAAAATTTAACATTTATTTCTCAATATATTAAAACTTATGTGGATCTACAAATGAACCTCATTAAATAATTTTGAATAATAATTAAGATAATGTAATAATAAAAAAAGTTTTATCAAAACAACAGTTATCAGATGCCCAGAGTGAACAAGGTGAATAAGGGATACAGTACATACAAAATAAATTGTAAGCATATCTGTAACACATTTTTTCAATTCAATTCAATTTTATTTATATAGTGCCAATTCATGAAACATATCATCTCAAGGCACTTTCCAATGTAAAATTCAATCCCATTATACAGATTGGACAAAAGGTTTCCTATCTAAGGAAACCCAGTAGATTGCATCAAGTCTTGACAAGCAGCATTCACTCCTTCTGAAGGAGCATAAAGCCACAGGGACAGTTGTCTGCATTGTCCATGGTTTGCAGCAATCCCTCATACTGAGCAAGCATGAAGCGACAGTGGAAAGAAAAACTCCCCTTTAACAGGGAGGAAAAACCTCCAGTAGAACCAGGCTCAGTATGAACGGTCATCTGCCTCGACCGACTGGGGGTTACAGAAGAAGTAAAAAGCACAGAAGCACACATCGATCCAGGAATCTGTTCTACATTAGATGGTAATAGTGGGTGATCTGTCTTCCCTGGATGATGTCACAGCTAACAGAAAGCCAGACCAGGTGTACCTACTATGAAGGAAAAAAAATGGCAGAGAACAAAAAGTTAAAGGCTGACATGACGACAAGCAATGCAAATTGGAGAACAGTAGGAGAACTCAGCAGATGGACAAAAATAGGCCCTGATGTCCTCCAGTAGCCTAAGCCTATAGCAGCATAATTATAGAGATAGCTCTGGGTAACCTAAGCCACTCTAACTATAAGCTTTGTCAAAGGAAAGTTTTAAGCTTAGTCTTAAAAGTAGACAGAGTGTCTACTTAAAATATATAGTAGTACATGAATATCTAAAGGATAGAAAAAAAGTTTAATAAATAAAGGAATAGATAGGGGGGAAAGACATTACCTTAAGGTAATTTACTTCATTTAAATAATTCCAAGTAAATATTGATAATTGAGGTATTTTTTTTGCTGGTTACATATTGGAGAGATTCAAAGTATATTTCTAACTCCATTAAGAATACCTTGAAGAGGGGGGTTTGGACTGAGAACATTTGACTTTATGAATATGAAACTTCCCTAGAATGAGAAAGAGGTTAACAAGGGTACATATATTTTTTTATCACTATGTTCATATGATGTAATAAAATCTTTTCTCTCAATATGTACTCTTTGTGCAGATCTGTGTTGCACATAATTCTCCAAGTCTTTCCAGAATGTAAAGATAAAAAAAATCATAAACTAGATGGGGTATGCTTTCCTGTTCAGTTTTACAAACGGTGCATTTGTCATCAACAGGCATAAACTTGGAAATTGATAAATTAATAGAATATATGTTGTGTAATTTTTCCAGTGTACTTTTCTAACATTGTTAGTAATGCAAAATTTAAACGGGCTAAGCTACATGTTGTTCCAATTAATATCATTGAATAAGGAGCTCCAAATAAGTTTTCCACGAGGTGCTGTTTTCCTTGGATTTAAAAGACATATTCTGTTGTGATGGTCAGTTCATTTGTCACTTGACCTATCAGTATCATTATTGTAGAGAATATTGCTAGGTTCACAACTCTAATTTGTATTTTTATGAGCTTTCATTCATTCTAATAATCCATTAGGTATGGAGTTGAAAATCAGGCAATATTCCTTAAATGGTATTGGAAATGTATTTTCTGTAATAAAGGTCTCATAGTTGGCCATTACTGTCAAACAGGTCTTTAAGAAGAAGAATATTCCTGTCAATCCAGTTTTGTAAGTAAAGTGACTTGTTTTTCTTAATGATACATTCATTGTTCCATATTACAGCTTTATGAGGGGAGAAGTTGTGAGAGTAACATAATTTTCAAGCTAAAAGAGCCTGTTTTAGACATTTTTGGGTCCACTTAATTTTAATTCAATTCAATTCAATTTTATTTATATAGCGCCAATTCATGAAACACGTAATCTCGAGGCACTTTACAAAGTCAAATTCAATCATATTATACAGATTGGACAAAAAATTTCCTATATAAGGGAACCAGTTGATTGCATCAAAGTCCCGACAAGCAGCATTCACTCCTGGAGAAGCGTAGAGCTACAGGGAGAGTCGTCTGCATTGTCCATGGCTTTGCAGCAATCCCTCATACTGAGCAAGCATGAAGCGACAGTGGAAAGAAAAACCACCCATTAACGGGAAGGAAAACCTCCAGCAGAACCAGGCTCAGTATGAACGGTCATCTGCCTCGACCGACTGGGGGTTACAGAAGACAGAGCAGAGACACAACAAGACAGACAAACAAGCACAGAAGCACACATTGATCCAGTAATCTGTTCTACATTAGATGGTAGTAGTGGGTGATCTGTCTTCTCTGGATGATGTCACGGTTAACAGAACGCCAGACCAGGTGTACCTACTATGAAGAAAAAAGAGAGAGAGCAAAAAGTTAAAAGCTGAAATGACAACAGTCATTTCAATGCAATGCAATGTAAAACTAGAGAACAGTAGAACTCAGTAGAGTGAGAAAAATAGGCCCTGATGTCCTCCAGTAGCCTAAGCCTATAGCAGCATAACTATAGAGGTAGCTCAGGGTAACATGAGCCACTCTAACTATAAGCGTTGTCAAAAAGGAAAGTTTTAAGATTAGTCTTAAAAGTAGACGGGGTGTCTGCCTCACGGACCAAAACTGGGAGTTGGTTCCACAGGAGAGGAGCCTGATAACTAAAGGATCTGCCTCCCATTCTACTTTTAGAGACTCTAGGAACCACCAGCAGACCTGCAGTCTGAGAGAGAAGTGCTCTGTTAGGAACATACGGGATAATCAGAGCTCTGATATATGATGGAGCTTGATTATTAAGGGCTTTATACGTTAGAGGAAGAATTTTAAATTCTATTCTTGATTTAACAGGAAGCCAGTGAAGGGAAGCTAAAATAGGAGAAATATGATCCCTCTTGTTGATTTTCATCAGAACTCTTGCTGCAGCATTTTGGATCAGCTGAAGACTTTGAACTGCATTTTGTGGACTTCCTGATAGTAAAGAATTACAATAGTCCAGCCTTGAAGTAACAAATGCATGGACTAGTTTTTCAGCATCACCCCTGGACAGAATGTTTCTAATTTTGGCGATCTTCCTGAGGTGAAAAAAGGAAACTCTGGAAACCTGTTTAATATGGGATTTAAATGACATTTTTTGGTCGAAAATAACACCAAGATTTTTTACTTTATTACCAGAGGCCAAGTTAATGCCATCCAGATTAAGTGATTGATTAAGAAGTTTATTTTTTGAGGACTCTGGTCCAAAGATTACAACTTCTGTCTTGTCAGAATTTAAGTGCAGGAAATGTAAAGTCATCCAGCTTTTGATGTCATCAAGACATGACTGCAGTCAAAGTAATTGATTTGATTCATCAGGATTTATGGATAAATATAGCTGAGTGTCATCAGCATAACAGTGGAAATTAATCCCATGCTGTCTGATAGTTTTGCCAATCAGAAGCATATAGTAAAGAGAATTGGTCCAAGGACTGAACCCTGTGGTACTCCACAAGTGACCCTAGAGAACAAACTGGAATCTGTCCGACAGATAAAATTTAAACCACCCTAATGCGTTCCCCTTAATCCCTACAGTATGCTCAAGTCTTTGTAGGAGAATATTGTGATCAGCTGTATCAAATGCAGCACTGAGATCTAACAGGACAAGTATAGAGACAAGTCCATTATCTGAGGCCATGAGAATATCATTAGTGACCTTCACCAGAGCTGTTTCAGTGCTATGATGAGCTCTGAAGCCTGACTGAAACTCCTCAAGTAGGTCATTACTTTGTAAATGTTCACAAAGTTGATTAGCAACTACTTTCTCAAGAATTTTAGATAAGAAAAGAAGATTAGATATAGGTCTGTAATTTACTAACTCATCTTGATCAAGAGATGGTTTCTTAAGTAAAGGTTTAATAACAGCTACTTTAAAAGTCTGTGGTACATATCCATTTACTAAGGATAGATTAATCATGTCCAAAATAGGACCACTGATCAGAGGGAATACCTCCTTAAACAACTTGGTTGGGATTGGGTCTAACATACAGGTAGAAGGTTTAGATGAAGCTAATATTTTAGATAGCTCAGAAAGCTCTACTGCTTCTAAACAGTTCAGACACTGCGCAGGTTCTAAAGATTCCTCCAACGCTGCCTCACTTACTGAGGAAGAGGTAATCATGTTTGGGAGGATGCCAATTATTTTATTTTTAATGGCATCAATTTTATTTATGAAGAATCCCATAAAATCGTTACTACTAAGAGCTAAGGGAATGGATGGATCAACAGAGCTGCGGCTCTGGGTAAGTTTGGCAACTGTACTAAAGAGAAATCTAGGATTATTTTTATTCTCTTCAATTAATGATGAAAAATATGCTGCTCTAACTCTGCTAAGGGTCTTGTTATACAACAATAGACTGTCCCTCCAGATTAAGTAGGATTCCTCTTGGTGTGTAGAGCGCCATTTTCTCTCCAATTTCCTAACATTGGACACCACATTATGTAATAATGTTATTACATTTTGCGCAGTTTATTACTAAATGCGGCTGTAGCTCTTTTTAAAGAAATTATAATGTAATAACATAGTGCAATATGTAATAAACAATCACAAACCAGCATTTATGTTCATCCTTATAAATACATTTTTCATAATGATCATGTCCCAGATACTACACATTAAAATATTTGAAACTTTGTTCAGTAAATGCTAACTTTTCATTGTTTTCCTATATTCACATTTATTGCGCTGATCCCTGTTGCTCAGAAATTATTCCAATTTATAGACTACAGCCAGAATCTAAAAGTCAGCTTTATTGAAACGTGAATTATAGGTGAGGCTGTGGCTCATGCCTCTGACACCACATCTAACTATTGTAATTAACATTTAGGGTGAAAGAGACATACCTGCACTATAAAACCTGTCTTCATTCAAGAAGCGCCCCCTGCTGTTCAGTAGTCATATTGACCCTGTGTGGCATCCCTATGTTGGCAAGTTCATGTCTTTACCCTCGAACTGGATACATTTTCACTACTCTGAGTAAGACAATTTTGATATAGTTGAATGTGTTTTTATTACAATAGGTTACAGTTGAATATCATAAATTGTTAAAAATACCAACTTGAAAGCCATGAAACAATTTTGCTAATGTTATGATTAGCAGACGACTATAATTGAATCTAACTAACACGTTTTTCCAGCTTCATACCGTATACATTTTTCTTTCCTCTGTATCATATTGTTATTGACAGGAATACTGAAGCTGAAAAAAACTCTCTGTCAGTAGTCACTGGTGAAAGAGCAACATGTTTAGAGGTATGACGTTTAGTGTGGAAACAAATGGTAGCCTATTTATCAAGAAATGGACTACATCTGTCAGTTCTCACAATGACACTTCATGAATTTAAAAATGAAGCAGAAAACAATCTTAGAAAAAGGATATTGTTAGAAATATTAATTCCAAAATAAAGAGCTACTTCCGCATTTTGTAATAAGCTGCACAAAATGTAATAATGTTATTACATTATGCGCCAGAACGTATTACATGCGTTCCAGGATTTTATTACATTTTATATCGATTATTACATAATGCGGTTTCAATGATTTTTATTACATTTTGAAGCCCGATTTTATTACATTATTACATATTGCGGCATCATTACATAATGCGTATTACAAGGTGATATAAGCCATAAATCAATTCTGGATTGCAAAGATCTGCTGTCATTACTCCAAGTGTATTCCTTTAAATATCGCCAGGCATCTAAAGTTGAAAGCTGTTCACAAATCTATGTGGTACCTTTAAACCTTATGTTTGGAGTTAATCTTGTTGGTACACTGTCAATGAGATCATTTGGGGCATCATTATAACCTCCACCGATAAACAAATGTGCATTTTCATATTTTTTTGTGAAAGTCTAGTTTGTAGAGTTGTACAGATAAATCCCTGGCTTGGGCAATGTTATTATGACCATATCAATTACACACAAAGAAAGAGTTGGCTAATTTAAAGACCAACCTTATCCATCTACCATTTCCGGAGATGGAATATTCAATAATATCTCCTTTGAAATTGTTGAAGAGAATAGCTACACCTGCTGAATGTTGAGAGGTCTGGCAAAGGTAACACTGGTCTCCCCACTGGGAGTTCCAAAAAATGTTATTACTCTGCACAGAGTGTGTTTCTTGTAATATTAGTTCTGCTTTTTGGTGCCTGCTGAAAAAGAAGATTGATTTTCTCTTTGTATTATCTCTGATACCTTTAAAATTAAGAGATTTTTAAATGAACTAAATGGAAGTCTGCTAATGTCAGAGTTTCTACTTTGAATAAAGCTTGGTGCAAGTGAAAGCACGTCATGATAGGATTATTTGATTTTCAGCCCATGAATGGTGCTTTTTTGGAATACTTTATTTCCTTTTAATCCAAACACATTTCCTGTTTGCGGTAAGGCGAATTCCTGTTTTCACTGCGTGAGCAACGGTTTGTTGCTCCAGATTCTCTCGCTTTTATCTTTAATCTCTTTGCTGTAACATCTGTTTCTAACACATAAGCACTTTTAAAACATTTTCTGTTGCTGCACATCACGCTTGGGAACTCCTCGTGTTTCACGGTTTGCTCTCTTGGCGTGGTAGAAGGGCGCTAGCCTAGCTTTAGCCTAGCCTAGCTTTAGCTCCACAATGGCTTCCTCTCCTACTATTACTTCAGCTTCTCCGTCTCTTACTAAGTCTCCCCTTATCTCCTGCTCTCTGTGTCAGATGTTTAGCTATTCCTCTGCCTCCTTTAGTGATAATGGTACTTGTAATAAATGTAGTGTTTTTGTAGCTTTGGAGGCGAGGGTGTCAGAATTAGAGAACCGGCTCCGTGCTATGGAAAGACCAGCTGATAGCCGCCCCTTTGCTAGCGCGGAGCCACATAGACCTAGCGTTACTTCACTTAGTGGTCCTCCAGAAGCACCCGAGCAGCCGGGTAAGCAGGCCGGCTGGGTGACAGTTCGTAGGAAGCATAGCTCTAGATTTCAGCCCCCAGTTCACCACCAACCCGTCTGCGTTTCTAACAAATTTTCCCCACTCAGCGACACACCCGCTGAGAAGCCGACCCTGATAATTGGGAGCTCAATAGTCAGAAACGTGGCACTAGAGACACCAGGGACCATAGTTAAATGCCTGCCAGGGGCCAGAATGGGCGACATAGAATCTTACCTAAAACTGCTGGCTAAGGATAAGCGTAAATACAGTAAGATTTTTATTCACGCTGGCGGTAATGACACCCGGTCACGCCGATCGGAGGTCACTAAAGTTGGTGTTGCTTCGGTGTGTGAGTTTGCTAAAACAATGTCGGACTCCGTAATTTTCTCTGGTCCCCTGCCTGATCTGACCAGTGATGACATGTTTAGCCGCATGTCATCATTCAACCGCTGGTTGTCTAGGTGGTGTCCAGAAAACGACGTGGGCTACATTGATAACTGGCAAACTTTCTGGGGAAAACCTGGTCTGATCCGGAGAGACGGCATCCATCCCACTTTGGATGGTGCAGCTCTTCTTTCTAGAAATCTGGCCGGATTTATTAGTTCTCCTAAATGCTGACAACCCAGGGTCCAGACCAGGAAGCAGAGCCGTAGTTTAACACACCTCTCTGCAGCTTCTGTACTGTTACCCACCCATTATCCTATTGAGACGGTGTCTTTCCCACGGCCAAAACTTAACAGATCAAAAACTGATCTAAAGGGAACAAATCATAAAAATCTAATAAAAATCCATACGGATCACTTTGAACCTAAAAATAAAACAATTAAATGTGGTCTATTAAATATAAGGTCTCTCCCTCCAAAGACTTTGTTAGTTAACGAATTGATTTCTGATAAACAGATTGATTTGTTTTGTCTCACAGAAACCTGGCTACAAGAGGACTACGTTAGTATAAATGAGTCAACTCCCTCCAATTATTCAAATTTCCACATTCCCAGATCTGTGGGAAGAGGAGGAGGAGTGGCAGCCATCTTTCAGTCTGATTTATTAATTAGTCCCAGGCCAATTAATAACTACAGTTCTTTTGAACATTTAACCCTCAGTTTCCCTCATCCAAACTGCAAAGCAATAAAACCTCTTCTGTTTGTTGTTTTGTATCGTCCACCAGGCCCTTATACTCAGTTTTTGGATGAGTTGTCAGATTTCTTATCTGATTTGGTGTTAAATACTGATAAGGTTATTATAGTGGGTGATTTTAACATCCATGTTGACACAGAATGTGATAACCTTAGTGTAGCCTTTAAAACTATCCTAGATTCAATTGGTTTTGCTCAAAATGTGCATAAACCGACGCACTCTTGGCTCCATACTTTAGACCTTGTGCTGACATATGGCATTGATTGTGAAGAATTAACAGTATTTCCTCACAACCCTGTCCTATCTGATCATTTTTTAATAACATTTGAGTTTAATCTAACTGAGTTCTCCACCCCCAAAAGAGGGTTCCATTATAGTAGATCTTTATCGGATAATGCTGTATCAAAACTTAAAGAGTCTGTCCCCTTTTTAATATCCTCCGTATTGCAGAAATGCCCAGTAGATGGCAGCAATGTTGTTTCTTCCAATTCACAAATAGATGTCTTTGTAAACGGTATGACTTTGTCATTGCGTTCTGCATTAGACAATGTAGCTCCCTTGAAAAAGAAGGTGATTATTCACAGGAAGCTGGCTCCTTGGTTTAATTCAGAGCTGCATTCCTTGAAGCACAATGTTAGGAAATTGGAGAGAAAATGGCGCTCTACACACCAAGAGGAATCCTACCTAATCTGGAGGGACAGTCTATTGTTGTATAACAAGACCATTCGCAGAGTTAGAGCAGCATATTTTTCATCATTAATTGAGGAGAATAAGAATAATCCTAGATTTCTCTTCAATACAGTTGCCAAACTTACCCAGAGCCACAGCTCTGTTGATCCAGCCATCCCCTTAGCTCTTAGCAGTAATGATTTTATGGGATTCTTCATAAATAAAATTGATTCCATTAAAAATAAAATAATTGGCATCCTCCCAAACATGATTACCTCGTCCTCAGTAAGTGAGGCAGCATTGGAGGAATCTTTAGAACCTGCGCAGTGTCTGAACTGTTTAAAAGCAGTAGAGCTTTCTGAGCTATCTAGAATATTAGCTTCATCTAAACCTTCTACCTGTATGTTAGACCCAATCCCAACCAAGTTGTTTAAGGAGGTATTCCCTCTGATCAGTGGTCCTATTTTAGACATGATTAATCTATCCTTAGTAAATGGATATGTACCACAGGCTTTTAAAGTAGCTGTTATTAAACCTTTACTTAAGAAACCTTCTCTTGATCAAGATGAGCTAGTAAACTACAGACCTATATCTAATCTTCTTTTCTTATCTAAAATTCTTGAGAAAGTAGTTGCTAATCAACTTTGTGAACATTTACAAAGTAATGACCTACTTGAGGAGTTTCAGTCAGGCTTTAGAGCTCATCATAGCACTGAAACAGCTCTGGTGAAGGTCACCAATGATATTCTCATGGCCTCAGATAATGGACTTGTGTCTATACTTGTCCTGTTAGATCTCAGTGCTGCATTTGATACAGTTGATCACAATATTCTCCTACAAAGACTTGAGCATACTGTAGGGATTAAGGGAAAAGCATTAGGCTGGTTTAAATCTTATCTGTCGGACAGATTCCAGTTTGTTCATGTTAATAATAAATCTTCTTCAAACTCTAGGGTCACCTGTGGAGTACCACAGGGTTCAGTCCTTGGACCAATTCTATTTACTATATATATGCTTCCGGTTGGCAAAATTATCAGACAGCATGGGATTAATTTCCACTGTTATGCTGATGACACTCAGCTATATTTATCCATAAATCCTGATGAATCCAATCAGTTACTTCGACTGCAGTCATGTCTTGATGACATCAAAAGCTGGATGACTTTAAATTTCCTGCATTTAAATTCTGACAAGACAGAAGTTGTAATCTTTGGGCCAGAGTCCTCAAAAAATAAACTTCTTAATCAATCACTTAATCTGGATGGCATTAACTTGGCCTCTGGTAATAAAGTTAAAAACCTTGGTGTTGTTTTCGACCAAGACATGTCATTTAAATCCCATATTAAACAGGTTTCCAGAGTTTCCTTTTTTCACCTCCGGAATATCGCCAAAATTAGAAACATTCTGTCCAGGGGTGATGCTGAAAAACTAGTCCATGCATTTGTTACTTCAAGGCTGGACTATTGTAATTCTTTACTATCAGGAAGTCCACAAAATGCAGTTCGAAGTCTTCAGCTGATCCAAAATGCTGCGGCAAGAGTCCTGATGAAAATCAACAAGAGGGATCATATTTCTCCAATTTTAGCTTCCCTTCATTGGCTTCCTGTTAAATCAAGAATAGAATTTAAAATTCTTCTTCTAACGTATAAAGCCCTTAATAACCAAGCTCCATCATATATCAGAGCTCTGATTACGCCGTATGTTCCTAACAGAGCACTTCGCTCTCAGACTGCAGGTCTGCTGGTGGTTCCTAGAGTCTCTAAAAGTAGAATGGGAGGCAGATCCTTTAGCTATCAGGCTCCTCTCCTGTGGAACCAACTCCCAGTTTTGGTCCGTGAGGCAGACACCCTATCTATTTTTAAGACTAATCTTAAAACTTTCCTTTTTGACAAAGCTTATAGTTAGAGTGGCTCATGTTACCCTGAGCTATCTCTATAGTTGTGCTGTGATAGGCCTAGGCTGCTGGAGGACATCAGGGTCTAATTTTCTCACTCTACTGATTTCTACTGTTCTTCATTCTACGGTTCTCCAGTTTTGCATTGTATTACATTGAAATGACTGTCGTCATTTCAGCTTTTAACTTTTTGCTCTCTCTCTTTTTCTTCATAGTAGGTACACCTGGTCTGGCGTTCTGTTAACTTTGACATCATCCAGAGAAGACGGCTCACCCGTTACTACCATCTAATGTAGAACAGATTACTAGATCAATGTGTGCTTCTGTGCTTTTTGTCTCTCTTGTTGTGTCTCTGCTCTGTCTTCTGTAACCCCAGTCGGTCGAGGCAGATGACCGTTCATACTGAGCCCGGTTCTGCCGGAGGTTTTTTTTTCCCGTTAATGGGTGGTTTTTCTTCCCACTGTCGCTTCATGCTTGCTCAGTATGAGGGATTGCAGCAAAGCCATGTACAATGCAGACGACTCTCCCTGTGGCTCTACGGTTCTCCAGGAGTGAATGCTGCTTGTCGGGACTTTGATGCAATCAACTGGTTTCCTTATATAGGACATTTTGACCAATCTGTATAATCTGACCCAATCTGTATAATATGATTGAACTTGATTTTGTAAAGTGCCTTGAGATGACATGTTTCATGATTTGGCGCTATATAAATAAAATTGAATTGAATTGAATTTCAAAAAATGACAAAACATCATGCTTATTGGTTACGTCTCTTTTGCAATACAATAAGATATCTCTGTCCCTCTTCGATTTTTATTGGTACGGCATGGCGCAAGGCAAATTCATTTGTATAGCACATTTCAGTACAAGGACAATGCAAAGTGCCCAGGAGAAAGCATACTGAATGGTCTGCTGCTGCTGCACAGCCATTGTGGGTTGTTTGGCGCTTGCTCCGCTGAGTGTTTGTGCGTGCTCTAGCATGTGCTGCTGCTTTAAGTGGCAAAAAAGATTTGTGGTATTCCCCGTCTTTGTGGGAACATGTACTCTACATAATTTGCAATGGACACTACTTTGTTTCTGGTCCAACCTCAAATATCCAAAATATGTCCACACTACGGAAGTCTTTGGCCCTTCTTGTCAACAATATCGAAGTCACTTGTTGAGGCTTGGGCTGTTTCCTCTGTAGTTTCATCAGAGGTAACTCTCATTTTCTTTTTCCAGCCTTATCTCACTGCTGAGGTAGACGGCTGCGTGTGCTGCTACAGGTGGGCATTAGCGGCTAGTCTGCTACAGTGTTGTGTGCTAACTTGCACGGCTCTATTTCGCCCATGTGATTGGTTCAGCGTGGAGTATCTCTCATTATCATTGGCTATTTGTATTGTCTGTCAAAACCTGGATGAATGTCATCTATCGAATAGTCTATCGACCATGTTTCATATCTCTATCGGGGAAAGGTTATGTCACGATACATATCTTTATTGTTTTATTGTCCAGTACTACTCTGAAGTGTGAACGTTTTCTTTATTATTTTTTCTTATAAGACAATGGAAAGTAAAAACAATACAAATTAAGGATCTATTTAACATTGTGTTACTGCCAATCAGTGACCCACCAGTGCTGTAGAGCATAATTATTTTTAAACAAATTTTTCTTGAAATGTATTTTATATAAGTTATGTGAATATTTGGGAGTTTTATTTTCAACTAAAACTGAACTTGAGTAAACCTGTTGTCTTTTAAAGGGCTAAACCTCTAAACCTATGATTGCATTTGATAGGAATATTTCAGGCTGAAGTAGTTGTAAAACCAGGGGTGGCCAGCCGACCCGTAGTGGGTGATAGTACACCGCCGTCCCTAAACCAAGCGGAAAAAAAGAGAGGGAAAGCAATTTATTTTGCAGTTCTACAGTTAGACATTATATAAGTAGACGCCCCATGGATTGGCGCTGCCTATTGGAGCTGACGTTTCAGCATGGCCGCCATTTTGAATGGGTCTCTCACAAGACCCCGGTGCATTTATTTGTACTGAGGAACCTGTTTGCCATAGTAAAATAAATCATAACTCGTTGAAATTTTACCTGATTTTCACACGGTTTGGTTTGTTACAAACTGCAGAGATGTGGTTATGATACAGGATGCTGTGACATAAAAAAAAACATGTTTTAATGCTGTAATACATTATTTAAACAACGTATATGCTACATTGTTTAAACAACATATTTCAGAAATGTAGACATATAGTTTATTATTGTATAAATACGTCATTTCATATTGAAATACTTTAATAATATGCCATACCACATCTTTGTTAAAAAGTATAAAACAAATGTGTGAATAAATATGTGCTTCTTGCTGAAATACTTTGTTTTATGCTCCTAAACAAAGAGACATGTGGTATTATAAATCAATACATGTATAAATTAGTACATTTTATATTTTAGTTTGTTCATTTAAATTTATTTCACTCTGTCACATGTACAACCCTGAGCCTTCTCTACACACCAACAATAATTTCTTCATATTTTTGTGTGCTGTGCATGCACACAGACACACAGTTTTTTAAAGGCCTGGAAAAGTGTTCTTTAAAATGTCCAAGCCATTCCAGTGCCTTACACTACCTTGCTTGCTGGAGCTTAAGACCCTTGAAAAAAACTGTTTTGCACTCCTTCTTGCACGTGTTTGTACTGTGTAACTCCAAGGTACTTAATTTGGCAACATTATTTTGTGAAATATAGCAGAAACAGATTAATAAGCAGAAAATTATGGTCTGTCTGTTGGGTTTCTGCAATGTTCTCATAAAGTAGAAACTCAGCTTCAGAACCAATCTCAGCCAGAAATGGTGATCTGCACCACGTGATCTACTTTCAATAGTTATCCCATGTTATTGCAACCATAAGCTGCAGAAAATATGGGTAAAGTTGCTCTCTCTGCGTTTACTCCTGGTGGTTGCTATAGACCAGTTCATGCGTGACGTCATGCGTGACGTGCGCGCTACATCCGGGTCCCACCGGTAGGCAAAAGCAGAACTGTTCCCGTCTACTATCATTACAAAACGGGTGATTTAGAGCGTACTTTTAGTTAGTTTATTTTTGGAATCTAAACAATGTCTACGACTTGTTGTGCTCCCGGTTGCACACAGAGGCATTCCAAATCGTCGGATGTACGTTTCTGTCGTTTACCGAACGACGAGGAAAGAAGAAAGAAATGGATGATTTCAATGAAAAGGATGCAGGCAGACAATCTCAGTGGACTGTGGGAGCCATCATACTACGACAGAATGTGCAGTCTACACTTCATCTCCGGTAAATACAACTTAATTTTGCACTAGTCATTGTTCTACTTAAATAGCGGCGGAGAGGAGGTGGCAATCGCTAGACGGGGCCAGGAGAAGCAGAGTCGATGCGCTGCAGCAGCAGCACGCCGCATCATTTTAGTTTTCTTCGAGCAATCAGTGTGCAATAATGTGCTCCAGACAGCGGCTGCATTACGCCCCTGTTCACGCTGCAACGTCGCCGACACCCCCACCAATTTTAATAAGACAAAAACACCAAAATAATCCGTAGTGAACAATGTTTTTTAACCTACCGGGCGGGTCTTCCTCTCTGCTGAGGCGCTGTGTGTCAGACTCCGCTTTCTGATGTTACACAAACATGTCTGAACATCCATCCATCCATTTTCTGACCCGCTTAATCCCTCATGGGGTGGCGGGGGCTGTTGTCTATGTCCCGATATGAAATAATTGTAGATGTCCAGTGGTTTCATGCTTCCATGCTCTCTTGTCTGTACTGGCCTGCGTGTTTATAAGGCAGCTGTAAATGTCGCGGTACGGAGCTCTTGGCAGCATTTCACAGACTCGCTCCGTCCCTTCAGGCTTTTGCTGTGTGGATCTGGCAATCTGATACCATCAACCATCAACTTACTCTTAAAACGATCTTGTGATACGTTATCTAAAGAAGAAAAATACGTGGAGAACTCGTCAGTTTCTCTGTTTGCGTCCACCTTTGTGTTCGTCTTTTGCCTACCAGTCCGGCGCGCATGCGCGAAAAACCCAGATCAAAACAATAACAATGAACTGGTCTATGCCAGCCTTGAATAGGAGAGACCCGTCCAAGATGGCGGCAACACAGCACGTAATGAGGCGTCTAGGCATATAATGTCTAAGGTTCTAAGTCTAAGTTCTATAATATTGTCCAATTAGCAGCCTGAATATCGCTGTGACGTTCAGCCTGCCATTTCCAATCAGAAGCCCCAGTCAAGTTTAAAAATCACCCAAGGCGCTCCCATGCACAATCATGGTGAGTCTTTTTAATTAGCAATTCATTTCTATGGGCTCTGTTCTGTTGCCATCTGGTGGCTCAAGAAGAAACCACATTAAACAGTGCAACGTAGAAGTGTTAAGTTAGCTTTCTGATTTTATTTATTAGTATTTCACTAACTAAACGGGTGATCTTGGCAGAGCCATAGAGAGAAAAAGAGTTGCGACACTCCCATTGGACTCCGTTGTACGCTTTTTGCCGCCTACTTCCGGGGTATGCAGCCTCGCATAGTTCCAAAAAGCCATTCTATGGCGTTGGACATCATTCACTTCCATTGCTGACTGTCGAGTAACTTCTGAGGTAAGTTGATTAAATAGCTACCTGTTTTCAATTGTCAACTGTCTATTTTGTATCATAGGCCATTTATGATGCTTATACTGATCTTTTGTTGTATGTACACAGCGTAATTATATATATATTTTTTATCTTGGTAGACGACCGATTGCCTGCTAGTTTGTTAGCTTGGCTTGCCTTCTGTGAAGGTAACGTTATATCCAGGGGTAAATTGATTAAATAGCTACCTCTTTTGAATTGTCAACTCTGTATATTATATAAATAGGCCCTTTATGGTGCATATGCTTATATTTATTTGTATGTGCACAGTGCAATTTATAAATATATTCTTAACTTGGTAGACAACCGATTTTCAATCATTGCCTGCTACTTTTATCTCGATTTTGCCAGCTGTGAAGAAGGTATCGCTACACCAGAAATTACGAAGTTCATTAGTGAATCTCTGACATCTTTTATTAAGTAAGTTATTGATGTTAGATTACTAGGATCATCAAGGTTGACTAGGACGTTTTTTTTAGGTTGTATCTGCTGAACCTGGCGGTGTTAGCCAGTCAGCTGAGTACTGTGTATCTGATGCTAGTAGAAATAAGGTTTAATTGCACCCTTGAAAGGGCTGTTTAGTTGGATTGCATGTAGGAATACAAATTGTTCCACACAAAAATTATCATAAGCCATAATGAGCTTTAAAATGTTTATTACTCAGACAGTAGTGTGACTAATTTGTTCCCCAAACACTGCTGCTGCAGGTGGCTGCTGCTGGAGGCGATGACTGCTTGAGCTGGCTGATGTTGGCGAAGGATGGTGATGGCGGCTGCTGATAATGTTGGCCTCTGCTGGTGCTGGCAGCTGGTGGCGGCTGGTGCTGGCTGGTGCTGGCCATGGCTGCTGGTGGTGTCTGCAGGTAGTGGCTGCTGGTGACGACTGCTGACTGCTGGAATAAGAGGAGACTGGAGGCTGTGGAGGCTGCGGAGGCTGCGGACGGTGTGCCGGGAATGGAGTGACGGAGTACATTCATGGCAACCAGTAAGGTGTTCGGTGGTGGCCTAGATGGTATGACCTTAGGTGAGGAGGTCTGCTGTGTGGAAATGGCCTTCTTGGTCTGACTCTTGCTGCCAAGGTACCCCTTATTACGGCTGTTTGCCTTCCTCTCAGCTCCGATGCACTTTGAGTGAATCCTTAACCTCAGCCTGATGTATGTTGAAAGGATTTTTTTTTTCAGCTCATGGCATGAGGGAAGGTTGCTGTCCAGACTCATGGCCTCTCTTTCCAGCTGTTCCACTACGTTGGAGGATTCCATAAGGGAATCACTCGTCTTGGAACGGAAGAGCTGCTCCACGTGCTGCAGGAGAGTGAACAGCTCATCGCATGGTCGGTATAATGCACCCCTTTTAAATTCCTTTAACTGTAGTAAAACAGCTTTCTCACTTGTTGTGTTGGTTACTTTTTCAACCAGTGCACATTGGCATTCCTCACAGAGCGAGAAGCTGATGACCCTCTTCGCTATGTATCCTGCCAGGTGGTAGAGGACACAAGACTCGGTCTTTGTGAGGTCAGGTGGTGATGGGTCTACCAGCTGCTCCACTCTAACAACCTCAGAAGCACTGCAGTTGCTGTTCTTGTTGTCCAAGAAGTCCGCCAAGTGGTCTGATGCATCATCCAGATAACTGCCAGCATGCATTGTCGAGAGGAACTGCCCTACAGTGACAGCCCGTAGTGCATAGTGGAACTCCACAGGTGTCGGTACTGAGTTCCTCTGACGTATGCAAGAAAAAGTATTTTTGTAGGCAGTCCAGAATGAACTGGCTTGAATGAACATATTTGTGCCCCTGTCTCAACAGATCTTGCTGGACCTCCAGTATTGTTGTGGTGGCCATCACAGGTTTCAGTGGAGCGCCCCCCCCCCCCCAAAAAATGGTTAGGATACCTGTTCTTAACGCCTGTTTACACATTTGTTGTTCTTGTTCACACATACTGTACATATGTTTGTTGATATTATTCATGCTTGTTCCCATTTTTTTTGTTCCACACTGTTGATTTTTATCTTATGCCAGGTACCTTTATTATTAATGTTGTCCTTCCTTTCAGCCCTGATGCACTCTGAAGCCTGATGTATGTGGAGGATTTTTTTTAAAAATGTATTTATAATATTCCTCCCTGTTCCTTCACTTTGTTCTTGTTTTTCCAGTTAGATACACACACACATGTTGTTGTCTCACTCAGTATTTTTTATTAAACAATATTTGAATCATTCATGCAAGCTTAATGAGTTGTTACTATTTAATATATTTGATTCTTTGTGCATGGCTTAGTATTAAAATTATCATTGTTGTGTGGCCAACTCCTGCCTCATCAGAAAAAGTGGGTGTAAATGCTGAATGGACTGTTCTTTCTCAAAAAAGCCAAAAGCAACAACAGAGTCCAATGGGAGTGTTGCCTGTCACTGTTCTCTATCACTCTCTCTGCAGCTAACCTTACTCTTACTCTGTGCATTAACCCAGAGACGTAGAGAAAAATCTTAATAGCTCTGCTCTTACCTATAGACCCAAACATATAAGCATAATGCTTTTGATAATATGTGAATGGCTTAATCTTAAAATTATATTATTAGTCTTAACATGATCGTGTTTCACGTTGTGGTCTGGGGGTGACCACTTATCAGAAGTGAGCTAGCTGCTAGACGAATGCTGAATGGACCACGGCAGACCTAACGCTACCACGAAGGTAAGCTAATGGCTGAATGGGAATTTATAAGCAAAATCACGGTAATCAATAATACAGCCTAGTCGCCATAAAATGAAAATCATGAGACATCTGTCATCACATGAATGATATGGAAAAGAAAAGTTAAGTTAGAGACGTTCTAGCCTGTTCTCCTGGCCATACGAACATGAACATAAGCTTTTCCCTCCAAAAATGTAAAACGTATCTAAGTAATATACAGCTTTTTGGTGTCACCCTGCCTCTCAAAATGGAAAAATGACATTAACAAATATGTAATCATGCAATAGCAGCTGAAAAAGTAGTAGGGTGTATGTTTATATATATATTTACCGTTAAATAACGCAATCGCTGCTGTCTGTCCCATAGAAGAACATGACAGCCAGCGTATGTTTTGGAACTATAGCGGTCTACACGAACCACGTGACTGCCCTGGCGGTGACATCAAAGAGTGTCGCAACTCTTTCCATCTCTATGGCGCTGGATCTTGGCATTCATCATAATTTTCCCCAACCGAGAACTTTGTCAGGAGCCGCCACTGTCTAAAATCCAGGCATGTTTAGAGCGGGAAACAAAAGATCAAGATGGTTTTCAGCAGTTTGGGGAAGCGGATATTGTCTTTATTCCTATGGCCTGACAAACATGGTGATGCCGTTTAACTTGTTAGGAAATTATTCCTGAGGGGAACAGTGTCAGAAGGAAGTGGGCCATTAAAGCAGCTCCGCGGTCTGCTCAAGAGCTCTGCAACATGTCCAGGTGCTGCCATGGAGACGGTCCACCTACCTTTACCAGGTACACACAGTCCGACGCTGAGAGGACTACACCAACCTCTGTGGCTCCACACGGCTGAAGGTCATGGCTTGGTGAAAAAAAAACGGAATGAGTGACTGACAAAGCTAAGCTGCCCCCCTGCTGCCTGTCAAATAGACACTCTCAGTTAAATCATCTGATGGTCAAGCTTCTCAGAGCTACATGCGCTCAGGAAACTCGTTTTCTCCAACTGCTTTGTGACGCCTACAATAGCTCAGAAAATCCCCCAAAGTCACCATCACCTGAACGCAACATCAACCAATGAAAACGTCGAAAAGCGCTCACTCCGTAGCCTGACAGCCCAGTAGTCCAATAGGATCTCTCCTGTGAGCTGAGCTCCGTCCTATCCTTGTGAAACAGACTAAA
The DNA here is from genome assembly GCA_037039145.1 of Fundulus diaphanus. Classification (NCBI taxonomy): domain Eukaryota; kingdom Metazoa; phylum Chordata; class Actinopteri; order Cyprinodontiformes; family Fundulidae; genus Fundulus; species Fundulus diaphanus. The sequence goes on along the minus strand of CM073137.1, from coordinate 51,038,809 downwards.
TGACTTCCAGCGATTGACAGTTTAGCTAGCAAGTCCAAAAAATGGCCGTTTATTGAGAGGCCTGTAAGTGAGATGGGCGTGAAAGTGACAGCGCCGTAAACAAATCACAAGAAGTGGGGGGGACCGGGATGGGCGTGTCTACCGCATAGTGCGGTTGAATCGCAGCGCATACAATGGCTGCTCGAAAGAGGAGAGAGCAAACAATTTTCAGGCCCGCCGCGTCTGACAAAAAATATGAGAAAAAAATTATTAAAAATTCGGAAAATAGTTGAAAGTCAAGAAAAAGTCCACAGAAAGGATGTGGAAGCTCCCGGGGTAAGTTTGGTGCAAATGAAACAAACGGGCACCCCGCTGATGCCTTCAAATATCGGGGTTATTTAAATGAGGAGAGGTGGGGTGAGCTGGGGAAAAGTTTCTGTTAATCAGTCCTCCGTTTCGGAGTAGAGAAAAACCCAGCGGAGCGCTTTCTTCCTGGAAACCCGTCAAGAAGTTCAGTTAGTGCGGTGTGAGTGCCACTGTGCGCTTCCACGAACATTAAAGGCATTATGAGCCACACTCAGAAAGTTGGAGCAAAGCGCCGATCTCTTCTCTTTTTTTCATTTAATGACAGCGACAGTGTGGCAGGAACCTGGACTCAGAAACAATAGCCTTTGTTTCTGTTGTCTTCAGAAGCACCTAGTTCTGTTTCAGCCGCATGATCGTTGCCGTGAGCAGGGAAACGCGCTGATTTAAGCATCTTTTCTGGATACTAACGCCAAACGGAGCGGCGACAGGCAACACTGTAGGGGAGACTCAGCATGTTGGTAGAAACGGACGGCACCTTGGCAGGGCTGCAGCCTGAAGGAACACAACCCCAACCTGATAGTCCTGAAAGGTGCAGAGTGGAGGGGGAAGTGGTGCATGTGGAAGCGTTGTCTGGTTGCCTGCTGGCAGCTGATGTTTTCTGGAAGATGGGAAAGTTTAGTAGCGCTGCAGTGGGCAGGTTCTCCCTAACGGAACAGAACCTGTCTGCAGGAGGCTGCTTGCTGCTGCGTTCAGCGGGTGCGTGGTAAACCTGGCCGGACCTGCTGCTTTGGAAGTTCGGGCGGCGCGGTGTGGATCTGTTGATACTTCCTGATGTCCAGGATGAGGGTGATGATGAACATGCTGTGCTCTGAGATGGCATGCGCAACAGCTGCGGAAATGTCCCTGATCTCTTTGGTTTGTACTTTTCTAGAAAACGTTTCGAGGCTCAACAAAGCTCAAAATAAAATTAACAAAATTGTATTTTTTTTTATTTATTGTGTTGCTATGCTACATGAACATTTTTGTATGTCCAGCTGTATTTAAAACACTTTATTACTTTCAAATATCAGTTTTTAAAGTATTTTATCTTTTAACTTGTTTAGAGATCTGTTTGTCGCTGTTAAATCCTTTAAGTTAAAGGAGTGTGCAAACATACAGAAAATATCCAGTAAAAAAAAATCAGTTTTCATATGTTGGGCCTGTGTATAATTAAAACTATCTCTGTAAATAAAAGTAGGCTTTTTTTTGTAGAATCGTTTTGAGAAGAAAATGTATTACCAAAACAGCACTTGCAGATGTAAAAAAAAAAAAAAAACTAAACTTAAAAAAATGTTTATGGCCCTTATGTATGACAAAACTAACTGTAAATTTAAAAAAGGCTTATTCCTACTGCTCACATATTTAAAGAATTTAATTTGATAGCAGTCTACAATCAGAGTTAGGTTGTGTTTTAAACTGCTTTTTTTTACAATTTTATGACAATTTCATGTTTTAAATTTTTATACTTTCTATATATCAAGATTGTAGCTGCCATTATTTTCTCCCATCTTATTTTCACGTGGAAGGTACAAATGTGTTATGATCTCTCAATAACAGTCCTGTTTTCCACCATTTCCTGATGGAGTTTTTCTGACATTTTTTGAAATGAAAAAGGGGCCTTTCCTCTTTTTCTGACACTTCAATCCTATTCAGTTTGAATTTTAAGGTAGTTAACTCCTTTTAGTCATTTTTATAAAAAGGCTTATGCCTATGATGATTCAGTCAAAGGTTTTCTGTTTAAAAAATATCACTTGGAAAAGAAAAAGGTAAGAAATTCAACAGTCCCTTACCGCAGCAGTATACTTTAATACTACATGACATTAAATTAACATAATCTTTTAGAAACATCTACAAAAACTATACTCAAATAATATTAATTTTATCAAATTCTGACATGTACAAATGTTTTTTTAATTTAAATAATTTCCTTGAAGGAGCTACAGATAAAGGTTTTGGCACTGCCCTTGGCAGCAAGTGAACACCATGAAGCACTTAAAAGTAGGCATGATGGCACAAAGCTCCAGCAGATGGTCACAGAAATTCAGTAAACCTCGACATGACAGGAATTGTGCTAACGTAAATGTTATGCACAAGCCAGATAAAGATCCCACATGTCCATCTGGCTACCGCCAAACATTAATTATAAATGCAGATCTTAAAATCACCCATGAGCTTGAAAAGATAACCCCTTAAATTGTACATCCTGACTAGACTGGATTCTTTTGAAATTGTTATGCTATAAATAATACAAGAAGACTCATCAGTCAATAGGCCATTGCAATATCCAAAAGAGAATTTTTTTTTTTACAAGGTCCATTGGAAAGTTCTATTTGCTACCTTACATAGATTTGGATTTAGAAATACTTTTTGGTCATAGATCAGATTACTATGGACCTCACCCAATGCTTGTGTGTAAACAAATGACAGGATTCCTCAAAGCTTCAATCTTGAAAGAGGCACCAGTCAGGGCTTTCCACTCTCCCCTCACTGTTCATTTAATTCATTTAACTTCTTGCACCTATTTTTGTCAAAGCAAAACTATTTCTGAAATCCAAACAGCTAATAGAAACCACAAAAAATGTTTATACGCTGATGATGTGGTGCTCATTTGTGAAAATTGTCTCTTAGAGACAATAACCTCCACAAAGTTCTCCACAATTTCAGACTATGTCAATTGGAACAAATCAAAGGCCCTTTGTTTCTTCTCTAATATTCATCTCTCTTAAACCATTTCTTTGCAGATTTGAAGCATCAACTGGGCAGCAATATTCCTAACAGCCTGAATAAGCTGATGCAATTAAATTATATCTCATTACTGAAATTAATAGAAGACGGCATTACGCGGTGGAGAAATCTACTCTCACCCATGGGAACAGTGTCTACAGTTAAAATGATAGTGTTCCCCAAAATAGATAATATATTCTCGATTTCCCAGTTAAACTACCCCAGACTTGCTTCAAGCTTAGATTCGATTCTATATTGAATTTCTGTGGACGTCTAAGCCTTTACACATAAGTTTAAAAACTTTACTAAAGGCTGAGAGTCTAGCACAGGAATTGTTCTTTCTGTCTGGTCTTTCACAGCTACTATTCTGACACTTTAGAATGAATAACTTGTCTAACACTAGAATCAAATGGCTGAAGTCCCTCATTCAACTCAGCAGAGGCATGGTAACAAGCCTTTCATTTAATTCAGATGTGTTGGAGAAGGGATGCTGCTAAAAGTTGCCTTCAACTCCCAAAGTTACTCTCAACAACGAATACAAAACTTTTAGAAGGGGATTTAAACATAAATTTTTAGTTATTGAAGTAAGATGCCAAAATGCCAACTATCCATTTATATAGTGCATAATCTTTCAAAGAATGCATTACACAGCACAAGGGGTCCTCCAAATGGGATTTTACTGAGCGAGTCATAGTGCTGTATGTAATATGGAAAGCTGAAAAACGGTGTTGGCACCACTGGTCCCACCAGATCCCCCACGCGGTTCGGCGAGTATCACCACCTGGAGCTGAGTTTGGATAACGTCACTTCCAGCTGTTCTTCCGTCTGTCCAGGATCCAGTATGAGGAGCTGCTGCCCCCCCGTCGGGGTCAGATCGCCCATCTGGACACAAACTACAGATGCCTTCAGTCAGCAAATCCATCATTACTCAGTAGAAATATAGCCCAATTGTACTGTCTAAATATGTAACGTATAAAAACATTTTTGCGCTTAAATAAATGGACGAGGAGGAACCTCGATGCAAATTGACAGGAAAGTTCAGATTGTTGTACTTGAGCGAAATTTTGCTTCGCTGTAGATGTGCGACCATCGCGCCTATTCCGTTTTTCTTTGCTCTATCTATGCACTCAATTCATGCTGTTTGCATCACTTGAAGCGCATCATTCGCATTGCGGACCATTAATTCGTTCCTGAATCCACTTTTACATAGGAATAACATGTAAATCACTCGCTTCATTTGCCTTGTTTGCGTTCGGTGTGAATGTATCTTTAGCAGTCCCTTTGTGTAGCAGATCTGCAAATTCATCTGGCCAAGATTCAGTGGTTTACACTCATCTGCAGGCCAGCAGTCACTCTTTTAGGGATGATGATGTTTGCATCCTGGATAGAGAGGAACGTTGGTTTGAAAGGGGCGTAAAGGATACCATTTTGTGAAGAGAAACCGCCCATGCTGACATTAACTGCCTGGGAATGGCAGCATGACTCCGCCCCCTGGGAACAATAAGTGGCCATCAGAGCCATAGACATTATATATGTAGACGCCTCGTTGGGCGGGTCCTGCCTATGCTACGGATGAGTCAGAGCGTCCGCCATGTTGAATGCAGCAAATCTGCTGTTAGACTCAGTCACTTGAGCAGTATCAGAGGGACTTTAATCTCGGAATATATTTTATATTCGTAATATTTTTATTTTTGTAATATTACAAGTTTATTTTCGTATCCCTTTGGCTTCATTCTCCTGACTTTATTCTCGTAAAAAATAAAAATAATTAAAAGAATCTAACCTGGACCTATTACTCCAGGAGTGAAATAGTTCTGCAAACTGTGACTATTCTGGAAATGTTCCCCCTTAATTCTCATAATATGACGTTTTTCTCATAACATTACCACTTTTATGTTTTTTTTTTACTTTATTCTCCTATGACTTTTTTTCTCATATTTGCAATTTTATCTCTTTAATACTCCCCCAAAAATTCTGTTCCTAATCTTCACACGGCTTTATGAAATGATGAAGACCACAATGTTTAGCTATAACCAGTTGATTTTTATATTCTATCTATCTATCTATCTATCTATCTATCTATCTATCTATCTATCTATCTATCTATCTATCTATCTATCTATCTATCTATCTATCTATCTATCTATCTATCTATCTATACAAGTATATATAAGATCCATCTATATCTTTCCATCTAAATACTTAAAACATATATACAGGGAACATAGACGTTCACTACTTTCTGCCACATACAATATGGCGGTGACGTCGACGTGCAAACCTGCGCCCAATGAGGCGTCTACGTATATATGTCTGTGATCAGGGCGATCGGTTGGTAGCATGATGGTCCTGCATTTTGCATGTGAACAACCGGTTTCGATTGTTTCACAAAGAATGGCCAATCTACCCTAAGCAGAAAGCAGCTCCTCTGAGTAGTTCTACCTCAGGCTGTCATACTCAACCCTGTGTTAAGCGTGAGCCTGAGCATGAAAGAGCAGATAACGTGTTTAACCATGGCAACGGCAGGAAATAAGAAGCCTGGAAGTGCGCATTTCCCGCGAGTGGAATTAGAAATCTTTAATGACAACATATGGAGAATACTAAACCATAAGAAACAATGCTGTTGCTGCAGAAAAAAAGCAAGTTAGCGGAAGAGAATTGCAGAAAAAGTCATGCATGATTGATATGAGTTATTTGATAGAAGCTGTATTCTCACACAACACTCATTCAACACCTCCCAAAAATGGGGGGGATTGATCACGTGTCTAGGTGCAACCCAACAGGCATTGAAAGGAAATCATGATGAAGTATGAAAATAGTGTTTAATCAGTTAAGGTTAAGTTCAGTGATGTCTCTGGCATAATAAGTTAAGTGGGGCACAATTTTCTTTGTGATGCATACAACCTGACAAATGAAACATACAATTAAACATACGAGCTGTTAAACAGATAAATTTTCATAAACCAACATTCTAGAAAATCCATTTTATATAAGCTAAATGTAATTTAATTTTATACATAAATTTATAAATACAGGCTCACTCATATTGTTCATTTATTGAACAGAAAAGATTCACATCAATCCGTCAATTAGCTAGCAAGGACAACCAACACTAGATTAATATTTACTTTTAGTTTACATTTTCCGTGTAACGTGTGCAATTGCACACGATTGCATGATCCGAACTAGGGGCCACAGCATTTGTGCCCCGCGGCTGTCTATTGACACCAGCGGTGAGGGAAGCCGTCAAGCTGAAGAAGGAGTCCTATCAGGCTTTATTGGCCTGTGGGACTCCGGAAGCAGCTGATGTGTACCGGCAGTCGAAGCGGCAGGCAGCTCGGCTGGTCGCCGAGGCAAAAACTCGGGCGTTGGAAGAGTTCGGAGAGGCCACGGAGAAACACTTCCGTACGGCTTCGAAGCGATTCTGGTCTACTATCCGGCGTCTCAGGAGGGGGAAGCAGTGCGGTACCAACACTGTTTATAGTGGGGGTGGTGTGCTGCTGACCTCGACTCGGGACGTCGTGCGTCGGTGGGCGGAATACTTCGAAGACCTCCTTAATCCCACCAACACGTCTTCCATTGCGGAAGGACTCTGGGTCGGGTTCTCCCATCTCTGGTGCTGAGGTTGCCGCGGTTGTTAAAAAGCTCCTCGGTGGCAAGGCTCCGGGGGTGGATGAGATTCGCCCTGAGTACCTTAAGGCTCTGGATGTTGTGGGGCTGTGTTGGTTAACGCGGCTCTGCAGCATTGCGTGGACATCGGGGGCAGTTCCCCTGGATTGGCAGGCTGGGCTGGTGGTCCCCCTATTTAAAAAGGGGGACCGGAGGGTGTGTTCCAACTACAGAGGAATCACACTCTTAAGCCTCCATGGTAAGGTCTATTCAGGGGTTCTGGAAAGGAGGGTCCGTCGGATGGTCGAATCTCGGATTCAGGAAGAGCAGTGTGGTTTTCGTCCTGGCCGTGGAACACTGGATCAGCTCTACACCCTCAGCAGGATCCTGGAGGGGGCATGGGAGTTTGCCCAACCAGTCTACATGTGCTTTGTGGATCTGGAGAAGGCATTCGACCGTGTCCCCCGAGGGATCCTGTGGGGGGTACTCCGGGAGTATGGAGTACCGGGCCCTTTAATAAGGGCTGTCAGGTCTCTGTACGACCAGTGTCAGAGTCTGGTCCGCATTGCCGGCAGTAGATTGCGTCTCTGCTATTCACGGATGACGTGGTCCTATTGGCTTCATCAGGGCGTGATCGACAGCTCTCACTAGAGCGGTTCGCAGCCGAGTGCGAAGCGGCCGGGATGAAAATCAGTTCCTCCAAATCCGAGACCATGGTCTTGAACCGGAAAAGGGTAGAGTGCCTTCTCCGGGTTGGGGAGGATGTGCTGCCCCTAGTGGAGGAGTTCAAGTATCTTGGGGTCTTGTTCACGAATGAGGGGAAGATGGAGCGGGAGATCGACAGGCGGATTGGTGCGACATCTGCTGTGAAGCGGGCGCTGTACCGGTCCGTTGTGGTGAAGAGAGAGCTGAGCCAAAAGGCGAAGCTCTCGATTTACCAGTCGATCTACATTCCTACCCTCATCTATAGTCACGAGCTTTGGGTCGTGACCGAAAGAACGAGATCCCGGATACAAGCGGCCGAAATTAGTTTTCTCCGTAGTGTGTCTGGGCTCTCCCTTAGAGATAGGGTGAGGAGCTCAGTCATCCAAGGAGGACTCAGAGTAGAGCCGCTGCTCCTCCACGTCCAGAGGAGCCAGTTGAGGTGGCTCGGGCATCTGGTTAGGATGCCTCCTGGACGCCTCCCTGGTGAGGTGTTACGGGCACGTCCCACCGGGAGGAGGCCCAGGGGAAGACCCAGGACACGCTGGAGGGACTATGTCTCTCGGCTGGCCTGGAACGCCATGGATTCCCCCGGAGGAGCTGGCCCAAGTGGCCGGGAAGAGGGACGTTTGGGCCTCCCTACTGAAGCTGCTAACCCCGCGACCCGACCCCGGATAAGCGGAAGAAAATGGACGGCAGACGGACGGGCTGTCTATTGAGAGCATGCTACGATTTTAGATGTTCATCACTTAAATGTTGGTGGGCCGGCCCCAATATCAAGGCGCCTCAAGAGGATTTAGCCTACTGAGTTTGTCAGTATTCTGGCAGACTTAATATAGACACAAATGTTTATAACAGAATTTTATTGCTAAGGGAATCAGTCTTTTTTACAATATTGCTCTATAAAGAACGATCCTGTCCCACTGATTATTGTGAACATAGAGCTCCACAGCGACATCTGGTGGGGCCAGGCCCCACTGGCCCCAAATGCAGAGATGCCTCAGGTTATGTTTTTCTTATGTTTAACCTTACTCAACTAAAGTTTTTTTTTTTTTTTTCAGAATGTGGCGTCACCCAGCCTTCTAAAAATGAGTTGACACTGATTTTCTTGTTGGTGTATAATTTGTGCCAACCTCACTTTATATTAATCATATAGGCTATATTTGTATTTTAAGTTATTTACGTGAAGAAAAATATGAGTGAAAACTAAAATATATGAATGGAAAATTAGAGCTGTAAGTTTCAAAATTTGATACAGAATAAATTATTGCTTTTATTCTGTGTAGTTCTTTTATTAATCTTGTGGGTCTATGGAGCACCTTTAAACTCTACTATAACTGAGTGCAATAGCAACATTGTTGACAGCACGACATAGTTTCCTCTGAAAATCATCACCTACATTATTAAAAAGCTGCTATTGGCATAAAAATTAAGAGCAGCACAAAGAAATTGTTCAGAACTTGGAGAGCGTCCCCTCGTTGTTAGAAGAGCGAGGTGCAGGCTGAGAATATTAAGATAAATCAATGACAGTGGCAGAAAACGGTAATGCTTGAAATCCAGAAAAGATAAGACGTTTAATCATGGTCTGTTCAGCCTCTCCTAACATAGATTTCTATGTCGTATTTGCTCTCCAGCATACAGGTTCCTCCAGAAAAGGACACACCTTTTCCGACACTTCTTTGTGCAGATCTCAGCTAAAAGAGAGGAAAAACTCAGGTTGGCCAAAAAAAAACCTGCTGCCGAGCAAGGTTGTTTCACGGAGTAATTTGTTGTCATAATTTCACTCAGGGTAAATGTTTCTGAGCTTTCTGAAGCGGAAAAGCTAGGGTATGCAGGAATTTACCCCAGAAATTAGTCTGAATATCCACTAACCCAGTTTTCTAAAACAAGGCCCAAGAGTCTTTGTCAAAAATATTAGAAAGCCAGATGGTCATCATTGAAGCAGCAACTAAATAAGTCATGATCAAGCTGACCAGCCATACTGTTTTCCCAGCACAATTCGAGTTTCATCCTTTTTGGAATCAAACATCCTCTTTACACTTGATCCTGGACTTTTCTTTTTTTTTTTTTTTTTTTTTGCAACTACCTTAGGAGTTCCACACTCGTTTGCCTCCATTGCTTCAGCTTGTTGACCAATTGTATGCATGTGCAGTGACGTAACCCTGGTCACATGATGTAATAGTAAACTTATACAGAAAAGGCTATAAAAAATTAAGCAAAAACAAAGCTTAAACGACAGAAATAACAAATACTACACCAGCAGGACATGATCATCTTTCAGAAAAATGTTGTATGCAACGTTTTATGAAAAACCTTGTATGCAAACAGAGCGAGTTACTGGTGTATAAATTTAAAAAATGTCAAGCAACATGAATATATACCTTTTTAAAAAGCAAATTGGAATCTGTGTCCATTGGTTTCTGGCCCTATGGAGGTTTCGAAAAAAAAATTAAGGTGTAGTCATTTAATCGGAACGGTAAAAACTGACTTTTACATGTAGACAGATCCAGAAAAAAATTCCTCACTGTCCAGGACTAATCTAGATCAAATTTGCCTGTTGCTGAATAGTACAAGCAAAACATGCAGACTACTGGGAAGCTTCCTAGCTAATCAGCTAAAAATAAATAAAGAAAAAACGACTATATTTGCAGTTACAGACTCAACTGGTAATACATTACGTGATCCGGAATGTATAAACAACACCTTCCGAGATTTCTACAAATCTTTATACACATCACAGATAAATCCATCACATAATGACATCAAGCAATTTCTGGATAAAATTACACTTCCTAAATTATCAGATAGCCAAAGAACGACACTGGACTCACCGCTGACAACAGTTGAAGTTCAGGAAGCTCTAAAAAGCATGCCAAATAAAAAGGCTCCAGGTCCAGATGGATTCCCTACTGAGTTTTATAAAGAGTTCTGGAATATTCTAGCCCCAACGTTCCACAGAATGTTGCAGGAAATTCAGGAAAATGGCAGATTTCCAGCTAATATGAACTCTGCCACCATCAGTCTTCTGCTTAAGCCAGGCAAAGATCCTATGTTTCCCACCAGTTATCGTCCCATATCCTTAATTAACATGGATATTAAAATAATCTGTAAAGCTTTTGCAAAACGATTAGATAAAGTCACTCCTTTCATAATCCACCCGGATCAAACTGGTTTCGTCAGAGGAAGGCAGTCATCCACAAACACACGCAGATTACTTAATTTAATAGATTATTCCTACAGTAAAAATATTAAAACTAATATATTGTCTTTAGATGCAGAAAAAGCATTTGATAGAGTAAATTGGAATTTTTTTATTCGCTACTCTACATAAATTTGGTTTTGGCAATTTTTTTATAAATTGGTTAAAATTTTTATACAGCTTTCCAACAGCCTGTGTCAGGACAAATAATCAAACATCTTCCAGCTTTTGTCTCCTGAGGGGCACTAGGCAAGGATGCCTGCTTTCCCCCTCACTTTTTGCCATTTTTATTGAACCTCTAGCAGCAACAATTAGACAAACTAGTGTTGTCAAAAATGCATGAAAATAGAGCATAAGATTAGTCTTTATGCTGATGATGTATTACTCTATCTCCAGCACTCAAACTCTTCCCTCTCTCAAGTAATTAGATTACTAGAATCTTTCTCAAAAGTTTCAGATTACTCTATAAACTGGTCTAAATCTACGGTACTGCCAATTAATTGCTCTTTTCAGAACCCCCTAGGTCAGAGGTCACGGATTAGCGGACCAGGGTCCGGATCCGGACCCACCTGCTGGCTAATCCGGACCCAACCTCATTTAAAACATTTATATATTACTGCATGTTGTCCAACGACAGTGTCTAACTCAGGGGTTAAAGTTCTCCGTCGCTGCGACGGATTTCCGTCATTTGGAAATTGAGCGCAAAAAGTCCCGTCTAGACTTTTTATTCAAGGTTATAATCTGAAGCTGCTCTCAACCAATCAAACCTGGCAGAGGCGGGACATTAGCCAATCAGAAAGAGAGTAGGGCGGGTCTTTCCAAAGCGGACATTGCCAGTCTCAGGTTTATCGGTGTTCATCATTTTAACTTTTGGGAGAGCATTTTAAACTGGCCACAGATGGTATGAATGAAAGTAGCGGTGGTCAAAGGTTTTCTTTGGATTTATGCAAACCAGCAGGTCAGAAAGTTCAGCAGCTGACAACAACTTCCCTCGGTAAGTGTGTCAATCTACTCCTGCAGTTAATTAATGAATTATTTCCACCTGTGGCCATGTCGCCTGTCAGCGTTTATTCCCTCGCTGATAAACGCGGCGACCCACCAGGGATCTCCTCGTGATTCGCTATTATGTTTTATTTAAACACAAAGAAGAGTAACGCGTTAGCTCAGGCTAATTTAGCATGACCCTTGAAGAAGTAGAGTCGGACTGTGAAACAATGTGCCGCATTTGACTGGGTTCGATTCGGAAAGAGTAAAAAAAAAAAAAAAAAACCTGCGCTGTTCTGAAGCAAAGAAGGCAGAGCTGCATCTGCTGTCGGTATGCAGCAGTGATCACCTGATGAGCAGCTGCGCTCCAGGACACTAAATAAAATGACAAGGATTTTGATGCTTACAGATTGTTAAGAAAACTACATCAAAAAGATAAAACAAATAAACTGCAGCTACAACATGGACTGGAGAACGGGTTCTAACTGGGTGAGGCCAGAGAAAGGAAATTCTCAGAGAGTTTTTTTATGAAGTTAAAGTGGAGCGCGGACACAGGGTTCATCCTGGACAGGTCTCCAGTCACTGGGCTAAAATATAACAATTTTATTAAACTTCAAAAAAGTTAAATCATGCCTTTTTATAAACTGTAATGATTAATTGGTGAACAATAACGGGCAAAGCAGAGACTGATTATTGTCATGTGCAATCTGTGTCAAATTAAAATGTATTATGTCATGATAGTGTTGGTGATGTGTCCTGCATTTCCAAGGCTGTGTTTGCCTTGTATGGTCATAAAATTGGTTTATATTGAATGTGACAGGGAGCCAGTGGTGTTGATGTACAGGTGTGAAGTAGATGATGTAATGATGAAGCTGCTGTCTTTGAACTAGCTGGAGTTTATGGAGGGTTTCTGGAGGACAGGGAGGAAAGGGAGCTGGGATTGTAAAGTGGACTGTGGACCAGTTTGTCAACAGTGTGAAGGAAGAACTTGATGCTGCAGAGATGAAAGTAACCCAGGTGATGACGTGGATGTGGAAAGTGATGGAGAGGCTGTCCAGGATGACGCAAAGGCTCTAAAGCTGAAAGGTGGCAGAGATACAGGAATTTTCAATGGATATTTTAAAAGTACCAGATTTAGTTGACTTTGCACACTAAGCAAGTGAGCCAACTAATGCGGCATGATGTCCACGCCACAGGAATATATGGGCTTGCGAGAAAATATTTTCAGTCAAACATTATTTTTGCTTCAACCCCTGTGCTAACTTCACTTGCACCACTTCTCTTGTTAATATGGCAAAGCCCTCCAGAGCGTTCCCAAACATATCCACTTGCTCATACATACGGAGAAAATAGCAGATTTAAAGGCGCAGAACGAATGAGCACCTTGATATGTGCTTGAGGTTGGCTTTGTTGCCAATCAAACCCAGGTTTAAAATCCTTGCAGGGTAGCCTAAAGCTCACTTCTCTCATTAAGCCATAAAAAAGAAATAAAAAAAAGTTCAGGTGTTTTATAAAAGATGTGAAAGTCAAGAAATTGTCTATATACCAAACTGTGAAAGATTGTGGTTCTCTATTTCAAAAAGGACTTTGGATTTTAAAATAGAAAAACGTTCTATTTTTATGTTATTTTTTTGTTTAAAAAGTCAGTGTATAAGGTGGATGCACAAACATTTTATTTCAGTGTTAAATACTGTTTAAAATAACGGATTGTAATAAAAAATGTGTCCGGACCTTTACTGGTTGTTGATTTTCTTTATTCGGACCCCGCTGATTTTTAATTAGTGACCCCTGCCCTAGATTTACAATTGCAATCAGGAAATATTAAATATTTGGGTATTACTGTGTCGTCTAAACTGGCGGATTTAGTAAAATGTAACCACACCCCACTTTTAAAAAAGATAGAAGAGGACCTTGAAAGATGGAAATCGCTTCCAATTTCACTCATGGGTAGGGTAGCTTCAATTAAAATGATGGTCTTACCTAGAATTAATTACTTATTTTCAATGATCCCCAATAAACCATCATCCGACTGGTTTAATTCTCTAGACTCTTCTATCTCTAAATTTATTTGGAAAGATAACCCCCCCCCCCGTATCAGCTTAAAGACACTACAGAAAACTAAAGATAGAGGGGGACTAGATCTGCCTAATTTCCATAACTACTACTTAGCAAATAGGCTACAATACATCTCTAAATGGATAAAACATAATCCTTTAGACGAGGCCTGGATAGACATAGAACAGATTTCTATGTTCTATGTCTGTATTAGCTCAAATATAAAACGGCATACATGCTTTAAAAATATTAACATTAGCTCCACTATGACAGCATGGTGGGAGTTCCTTAAAATGACAAAGTCATCCCTTATCCCATGCAGTCACACACCTATCTGGATTAATCCGGACATCTTACAATATAATAATATGATAAAATTTACATACTGGAAGAATAAAGGTATTGATTACCTGGAACATTTACTTGACAGAACCGAGTTTATCATTTTTGCCAAATTAAATATGCAATATGGCATTAGTAAAAATACATTCTTAGAATATGAACAAATTAAATCTATAATTAGAAATAAATTTAAGCATATTAAAGGTGGTTTACAAATCCCAACTAATATATTACAGTTTCTAGATTTACCCCCCCCCCCCTCCCCCAAACTACTGTCTAAATCATACAGGACACTGACTAAAATAGATGATTCAATATCTCTTCCTATTATGAAATGGGAAGAGGATTTATCAGTCAGCTTTGAACAAAACTTCTGGGCTCAGATATGTCTTAAGAACTTTCAAATTGACTAGAAACCCCAACTTACAACTAATACAATACAAAATCCTTCACAGAGTACACTACACAGGACAAAGATTATTCAAGATGGGTTTTGCACAATCTAATATCTGTCCACATTGCATAGGCAATCATCCTGATAATTATATTCATGCGTTATGGTTATGCACATCTGTCCAGAGGTTCTGGGCACAGATATGTAAGGACTTATCAAAGTGCCTGAGTTGTAAAATTTCACCTTCCCCATCAGTTTGCTTGCTGGGTAAGAGGAAAGCCCTCTGGGGAATAAAATAGTTTACATGGTTTTCACTGCATTATGTATCGCAAAGAAAACTATCCTCATGAATTGGAAAAGTAAGGAAAATCTCAGTATCAATCAGTATAGAGATCTTTTGTTGGATCATATTAATCTGGAGACAGCATCTGCATCCACATCTGATCGATCTCTCTGGGCTCCTTTGATCGGCACCATCACTTAGTGGAATGGGGGGCGGTGGGATGCGTCCCGGGTGCTGGCTAGGGGGGTCCCTGGGGCTCTGGGGGGCACTCGGAGTGGGGCGCCTGGTGGGTCTGACCCCGGGGTCTGTTGCCCCCATCTGGGTGGGGCTTGGGAGGCCTAGGGGTGGTCTACAGCAGCCGCTTGCGGCACTCTTGGCGGGTTCCGTGGTGACGGACGTGGGTTACTGACCTGGTAGCTGTGCTGCCGCTGGGTGGGTCCGGGGTGGGTCCAGGGGTCGGGGGTCCCTGGGGTGTGCCGCCCTCGGTCGGGGGCCCCGGCGGTACCTCGGGGGTTCGGGTTCCGTAGGTTATGCCGCTTGGGATTTGGGCCGGCGCACGCCCGGGTGTCTGCCCCTGCACGGGGCCTCTGGTGTGCTGGGGAGCCTCGGGGCCTGTTGAGCTGGTAGGGGGGCATGGACATTAACATCTAACATCTTTATCTCTTCTTTCTTTCACCTCTTTTTCTTTTTTTTATCTTCTTGTTCTTCCTTTACTCTCCTACTTTCCCATTGTAGTGTCCACATAATATGAAATACTCCCCGCAGGAATCACAATAAAACTATTTACATGCATAAATCAAGTAGAGCACTATGGCAAAAGCTGATTGCTCCACTTGGGAAAGTAAAATCTGTCGAGCTCTATTTGGCATTAAGACATCAATTCTTATTGCCACATTGCTAGACAACACACTGGAGAAAAAAAAAAAGACTGACTACTGGATGTGTATTTAGTGACAAAATTAATATTGTTCAGTATTTCATTTAATGTTTTATGCTACTTTAACATTGGGAATGTAAGAGATTATTTTGTGAAATACATTAACAATAACAACTTATAGCAGACAAGGTGAAATACTTCATTTTAGGAATCTGATCCTTTACAATTATTTAGGACAGGGATATAGTGTTCCTGATATTTTTTCAGTAACAGGTATTTCTCTATGTTAAAGTAGCAACAAAAGGGAATTAACGGACAGAAAACTAAACAGATATTCACATTTATGAAAAATTAAAAGTTACAATATGCAAATAAAAGATGTAAACGATCAGTGTCAATGGGCCTGATGTAGAGTAAAATGATGACTTTTACATAGCCAAAAGTATTCGCTTATCTGCCTTGACTTGCATAGGAATTTAAAGGGTAACTCACCCCCAAAACGACTTTTTATTTTACTAATGAACAGTTAACATGGTTGTCTTATCGTGCTGTCTATGTTTCCTGGTCATTAATCTGACAAATTACTGCATATTTGTCAAAAATCCTCCTACTAGGGTTAACAGGCTTATTAAATAGATGAAGTAGTAAAATGATCAGTATGGAGAGTAAACATAAGCAACTCAAAATGATGACGAGGATCTAAAATAAAGTACATTCAAACATTTTGATGCTGTGTGACAATTATTTAATTTTGCTGTCTTCTGTAACCCCCAGTCGGTCGAGGCAGATGACCATTCATACTGAGCCCGGTTCTGCTGGAGGTTTTCCTTCCCGTTAATGGGGAGTTTTTCTTCCCACTGTCGCTTCATGCTTGCTCAGTATGAGGGATTGCAGCAAAGCCATGTACAATGCAGACGACTCTCCCTGTGGCTCTACGCTTCTCCAGGAGTGAATGCTGCTTGTCGGGACTTTGATGCAATCAACTGGTTCCCTTATATAGGAACATTTTTGACCAATCTGTATAATCTGACCCAATCTGTATAATATGATTGAATTTAACTTTGTAAAGTGCCTTGAGATGACATGTTTCATGAATTGGCGCTATATAAATAAAATTGAATTGAATTGAAAAATAGCAACTGGATCAACCACACCTCCCCACTCAGATAAACACCTCCGTTCTTGTAGGTCACCCTGTGTTCCTTCTTCTTGAAGAAGGTATTCTCTACAGCTATTTCCATCCTCTTTGCAATGTCTAACACTTTCCTACCTTCTACTTTTATATTTTGGATACCAAACCTGTACCGTCACTTCCTCATCACTTCTGTTCCCTGCTCCCACATGTCCATTGAAATTACGCCACCACTCTCTAACCCAGTGAAGTGCAGTCAGGGGAGGCAAGTGAGGCCAGGCCTCACTTGTCATCATAGAAGGAAAGAAAATATATAATAATGATAAAATAATATAAATTGTGATTCACTCAGTCTTTTTAATTTTTCATCTAATTTCATCAACTTTGATCATATTTTCTTCAAAATCGCCGAATTTTTGCTATTTCCCATGTAAATCCTTGCTGGCGCTTGATAGCGAAGCCGGTGAGGCCGCAGCGATCTTGGCCTCCCCTGGGATTGCGCAATCCCATGTTAACTGCGTTGGCTTCCATTCTATGAATGCATCTTCTTGTCTCTAGATCATAAATTCAATTATGAACGGATTTTCCACAATTCAATATATGTGGATTACGAATTGTGTTTTGGTCATCAAACTGTGTGCAGGTAACACGTTTACGTGTGCTGCTGGGCGATCATAAACAGCAAAGAACTGGTTATAGGTGAGGCCGGCAGTTCCTTGGCCTCTAGGTAGGGGGCGCTCAAGGGGCAATGCTCGTGATCCTAAAACTGTAGAGTGACAGCAAGTTATAGATGTATTATTAGCGAGTTATGCTAAACAAGTAAAGCACTAAAAAGACTCAAAACTTACAGCTGGAACAGGACTGATCAAGGAAGGCTTTCCTCCCTGGCAGTGAGCTCCATTGAGACTGAGAGACTTTTAAAACTGAAGAAAGATAAAGAGGACTTTTACCGGAAGATGACCTATATTTTTGTGCAGAAAGAGCGCCGCATGGACTTAAATTATAAGCAGAGGTAAGACAGCGATAATTATTCATGTTTTGTTGTTGTAATGAAATGTGTGTAAGGTGGGTTGTAGTTTTTGAATGTGTTACAAATGTAGAAATCCATCATAACTCAAACTGTTACCAATCAAATGACAATTTATAATTTTTTCATCAAAGAATCAATATTTTCTCCATGTCTCTTGGTGAATTTATTTGGCTCAATCAGTCTCCTTCAGCACTTGGCAATGAGTCTACTCTGTAGAGTGTATCTATTTGTAAATCTCACTCTGATGACGTCGGTGCCTCACCAGCTATGAACCCTACCGCACGTCACTGCTCTAACCCCTGGTGATATTTTGCATCACTTCACTTTACACACTCCAAAACTTCTCCTCTAACTCTCATTGTCCCTGTGAGATATAGCCACTAATAACATTGAACCACACACCTTCAATTTCTAGCTTCATCCCAATCACCCTGACACTCCCTTTACCTCCAGAACATTCTTGACAAACTCCTCCTTCAAGAAAACTCCTAAACCCTTTGTCTTCCCATCCACACCATAGTAGAACAGCTTGAACTCTGCTTCTAAGCTTCTAGAATGATACCTTTCCACTTGTCTTGAACACACAGTATATCCATCTTCCTTCTTTGTACCATGTCAGTCAACTCTCTAGCTTTTCCTGTCATAGTCCCTGCACTCAACATTTCTACTCTCAGTCTTGGACCAATAGGCTCAATCCGTATACCTTTATAGATATACCTTTTATAGAGTAAGGACTCTTAAGCAAAAGCGGAAGTGCGTCAGCGGTCGCCATGCTAAGTGCTGTCCAAATAGTTCAGTCAGTAAGGAAGAAGGTAGGAAGAGTAGCCTGTATGCTCCCTCCTGTGGCTAGTTTTGCCTAGAAACCCCACGATGTCCCTTACCGGTGCTAAGAAGCCTTAAGGTATCCGACAATCCTTTGCTTCACATGAAGTATCAGCACAGCCCCTCATGGAAATCAACTGAATTTATTAATACATATATGATGTATATGTTTTACTAGAGATGTCAGCAAAATGCATAGAACTACAATGTTTTTCTTAAATATTGATTTTTATGAACGCGAAAGTCCGCTCACGTCGGTGACGTACCAGGCTGCGTCCTGGCAACCACCTAGCAACATGAAGTGACTAATCACGTCTTTCTCAGACGCACTGAATTCTTCGGCAAAATAAAGGAAAGGTTATCTACCTTCACTGAATGAAGCATATAATGTGTTATGCATACTTTTCACTAGCGATGTGATTAAAATGTATACAACTGCAGATGTTTTGCTTAAATGCTGTTTTCATATGTACCAGAATCTCCCTGGACTCAGTGACGTAAGTAGAAAATGTCACTTTGTCACGTCTTTTTGAGAAGATCTTCGGCAAAACTAATAAAGGATAGATTATCTACCTTCCGTGAACAAAGATTCTGAAAATAATATCCATACTTCTTGCTAGAAATGTAATCAGAATGCATAAAAACGCAGTTGCTTTGCTTAAATGTTTACTTTTCCATGTCTTTTTTTTTTTTGCTGGGGAAAACTTGCTAGTCATGTGACCTGGTTGCAAGCCAATGTAAATGAATAGGCCAAATAAAATGTAACCTGACAAGTATTGAAAAGGCAAATTGTGACAATACTTACGTCTCCCCATGGATAGTGTGACAGTGTTGTCAAGAAGTTTATCAAGTTGAAAATCTAAATTAAATATTTACTTGCTTGTGGTTACACTTAAGCAGATTCTAAGGCAGCTGATTTGCATCTGCATGATGTATCATTGCACACCGTACGTTATCTGCAGGATCCAAATATCAGAAAATTTTGTGGGAAATCCTGGTGTCATTTGATGTTTATGATAGCCGTTAGTTTTGGGAAAACAGTTGCTCCTAGTCAGTCAGGGCATTTACAACCAGAGGCTCAATCCTACAATTGAAATGTTAACTTTTCTGTAATAATTTTGCCCTAATTAAAAATTAAAATCTTCCATCTGGATCAGCCACCTGTGTGCTGGTGGACCAAATCTTTCTTGAAATGCAGTTGGGGGGCCACCCAAAATCAGTACAGGAGCCACAAATGGCTCCCGGGCCACACTTTGGACCTGTCTGGTCTACAGGCTTCATTAGTCAGTTAATGAGAGAGTGTTCACTGTGACACGGTGCGCTCCCCCTCACCTGGCTACTTTGTTGAGTCTCCGTCGTCATTGATGCATTTGCAAGAGGACACAGCCTAACTTCAATATTTAAAGCTGTTTTATCTCAGAAGGCATGACACCTCTAAAAAAAATTTTTTTTAAAGCTGCGCAGTCGCAGCAGCAGAGGTTTTTCCTCTTCTCCCATGCACAACACTGGTATCTTTTAACATCTGGCCAGAGGGGGGAAACTTTTGCAAAATCTCCAGAACTATGCTGCTTTTAATTTGTTTATTTTTTGGTTTAAATTGACACTTAGTTAAGCTGACACTTGTTATCATTGTGTCATTTGTCTGATGTAAATGGAAGAAGAAAAAGCCATGTCAGATATTGGTTTGCCTGATGTCAAAAATAATTTGTATCGGCCTTAAAAATCCTGTATCGGTCGATCTTTAATTGATGCTATGGACTGGCCCGCCCATTCCCCAGACTTGAATCCAATTGAGCACATCTGGGACATCATGTCTCGCTCCATCCACCAACGCCACGTTGCACCACAGACTGTCCAGGAGTTGGCAGATGTGTTAGTCCAGGTCTGGGAGGAGATCCCTCAGGAGACCATCTGCCACCTCAGCAGGAGCATGCCCAGGAGTTGTAGGGAGGTCATACATACACATGGAGGCCACACAAACTACTGAGCCTCATTTTGACTTGTTTTAAGAACATTACATCAAAGTTGGATCTGCCTGTAGTGTTTTTTTCCACTTTAATTCTGAGTGTGGCTCCAAATCCAGACCTCCATGGGTTAATAAATGTGATTTAAATTGATAATTTGTGTGTGATTTTCTTGTCAGCACATTGAACTGTGTAAAGAACAAAGTATTTAATAAGAATATTTCATTCATTCAGATCTATGTGTTATTTTAGTGTTCCCTTTATTTTGTGAGCAGTTTTATATTGGAATGAATGTTTATCTAACTATTCCAATGTAAAGTTTCAAAATTATAAACCAGGTATTGTCTTCTAATCTAAAAAAAATCAGCTATCTGCTGTGGCTCCTTGCTTCGCAGCCTAACCTTCAAGGGGAGATCTCGGCTCTGCTGACTGCCCAAACATAGGAGCAGCCGCCCCTAAAACTTGTTCCTTTCATCTGATGACCATACACATTATATACGTAGATGCCTCATTACGTGCTGGAGCGCCATTTTGGGCTGAAGTTGGCTCTGAAGATAAGTTTTTACTTGGTGAGAACAATGCATAAACCTAACAGATGGACCATATTGTTATGATTATTAATCTGTTAGTGCTGTATTTCACAAAATAGGGCTGAATCACATTGCCAAATTAAGCACCCTGGAGTTACAGCGTACAAACACATGCAAGAAGCTGTGCAAAACAGTTTTTTCAAAGATGATAAGCTCCAGCCCTAGTTGCAAGCAGGAATGACCTGGAAATTTTAAAGAACACTTTTCCAGGCCTTTAAAAAAACTGTGTATGTATGCATATGTGCATGCACAGCACGCAGAAATATCAAGAAATTATTGTTTGTGTGTAGAGAAGGCTCAAGCTTGTACATATGAGAGAGTGAAATACATTTAAATGAATAATCCAAATTGTTTCTTTATTAAAATCTAAAATGTATTTATACATGTATTGATTTGTAATACCACATGTCTCTTTGTTTAACAGCATAAAACAAATTATTTCTGCATGAAAGCGCATTTATTTACATATTTAATAATATGCCATACAACATGTCTGTCTGTACTGCATAAAACAGTATGAAATCCCATATTTATACATTAATATGCCATATGCCTGTTCAAGAGTGTACATTAAGGAAATATGTTGTTTAAACAACGTATTTCAGCATTAAAACATGGTTTTTGTGTAACAGCATCCTGTATTATAAACACATCTTTGCCATTTGTAACAAACCAAATTGTGTAAGAATTGGGTAAAAGTTATGACTTATTTTAGTTGGGCAATCAGCTTCCTCAGTACAAATAAATGCACAGGGGGCGTGTGAGACCCATCCAAAATGGCAGTCGCGCTGAAACATCAGCTCCAGTAGGCAGCGCCAGTCCATGGGGGGTCTACCTAAATAATGTCTATGCTGATGACTGTTGACTCTTCTACTGACTCTCCTTCCTCACGATAGTGAGTTACCATCAGTCAGCTTATAGTTGACTGAGCTATTTTTACAGAAAAGTAAGACGCCTCCCTTCTTTCTGTGTTGTCAGCCATTGTTGCAGCTGTCAGTTTATGCGCCAAGGTTCCCCTTTTACGACACAAAGGAGCAAAACAGAATCTCAAGAGTCCTTTTTACTGAGATTTATGTCCATATATCTCAACAACCCTTTATTTAATCTGTATAATATTTATATCAAATCAGTTTTGTCAATGTAATCTTTCTATTCAGTTTATTCTAAACCATTCATGTCACAGGCACTTTAACATTAATCAGTCATTAACATTAATAACATTAATGATCTGATGCTTGGCCCTTTGCAGAAGTCATTGCTCATGTGTGATTGCAGATATTGGTAATACACACACACTGATGTGCTTACAAATTAGAATATTTATTGACACACTTAATCATAGGGAGTCTATAAATCAGTGTTCCTCTAAGTAGAACAAAGGAACCGTTAACTAATGCTTTTCTCTCTCCTTCTTTCTGTGTCAGGCCCCTGAGTCCAGGCTGGGATGACAACCTAAAGCTGGAAGTTAGAGTTACATCAGCACTAGTCAAGCACCCTGCACTTGTCCATGTAGCTGGTTTGCTTTAGGGTGCCATGGCCACAGGAAGAGAGGGCCGTCATGACCATGTCTTGGAGAAAGCCAAGCTTTCACCTACTTCTGGGAAACGCAGGAGAACAGAAGGGAAACCCAAGAAGAATTTTCCTTGTCAGGAGTGTCAGAAGGCATTCAACAGCCTGGAGAAGTTGAAGGTGCACTCATACTCGCATACAGGGGAAAGGCCGTATTGCTGCTCTCATCCTGACTGCACAAAGGCTTTCGTCTCCAAATACAAGCTGCTAAGGTACAGCAGGCTGTAGCATGTGGATTTTATGTATTTAGGCTTTTTAGAATCTAGCATTTTGATGAGCTAGTAAGTAGTGTTTCATATCTTACAGTTCTGTGTAGTGTATGCTTACTCTGAACATGATTTCAGCCTTTCTGAATTCTTATAGATTGTGTCTGTGTTTCAAGGCATATGACAACTCACTCACCAGAAAAAAGCCACAAGTGCTCATACTGTGAAAAAATGTTTCACCGCAAGGATCACTTAAAAAATCACCTACACACTCATGACCCACACAAGGAGGCCTTTACCTGTCAGGAGTGTGGGAAGAGCTACAACACCAAGCTGGGCTTTAAGCGTCACCTGGCTCTCCATGCCGCAAACAACGGAGATTTGACCTGCCAAGTGTGCCTGCAGCTGTTCCCCAGTACCGTGGTTCTCCTGGAACACCTCAAAACACATGCTGGCAAGACGTCTGGCGGGACCAAAGAGAAAAAGCATTGTTGTGAGCATTGTGAGCGTCGGTTTTACACCCGCAAAGATGTGCGACGCCACATGGTGGTGCACACTGGACGCAAGGACTTCCTCTGCCAGTACTGTGCTCAGCGCTTTGGTAGGAAGGATCATCTGACACGTCACATGAAAAAGAGCCATACTAGGGAGCTGCTGAAGGTAAAAACTGAACCAGCTGATTTGCTGGAGACCGATGTTTATGATTTGGCTTCTGGAAGCATTAAGGATGAGCTTCCCGCAACACTGACAACAAGGTCACACCAAGTTCATTTGTTCACAGGCTCTGGCCTGGACACGCAGCCCTTCTCTTCCGCCAATAACCCCTTTTCTTTAAAGTACCCACTGAGCTCCAACTTTACCTCATACACCATCACCTCACATGAGAGGGAGCAGAATCTAAAGGGAGAACTGGAGACCTACCTAATGGAGCTGCAGAACACCATGCCATCCTCATCCTCTGTATCCCTAGAACCTCAGATCACCTCCTCTAAACTCGAGCTGTTACCTCACGTGGGTATGCTGGAGGAAACGAGCGAGGAGGCTTCCCTCTTAAAAATGTCCACACCAGCAGCCGGCCCTGCAGCGGATTCTGTGGCCTCATCTTCCTCTCTTATGGATTTTTCCCAGCTGTTCAACTTCCTTCCACATAATGGGCCTGCATACAACCAGGTAGGAAGCAGTGGGGGGAGCATGGGACCGGCCATCAGCTTTCCACCCAATGAAGAGCCTGGTCCTCTTCTCCAGGTGCCCCCCCAGACTCCTCCAGGTCAAGAAGCTGCAGAGAACCCTCTCCAAGGACTCCCTTCCTCCTTCATATGCAGCCTGAGCACACCCACCACACTACCCCGTTTCCACCAAGCTTTTCAGTGATGCACCCTGTCCTGCCAAACACAGAGTCTCCGCAGCCCTTAACAGGCAAACTAGTCAGTTCTTTGTAAAAAGGTGAGGAGACACCAACAGATGGGCCAACACACACAAGCACGCACACACAGCTTTACTGTCAGGCTTATTTAACTTTGGCAGATCTTCACCGATATTTCAGAAAAATCCTCCTGTTGTTTTTTTTAAAGAAATATTCTTATAAAGTATTTTTTTTCATTCATATCATTTACACATTTTAAGCTACTCTGAATACAGAAATTACTGAAGCTTCCATATTGAATAGAAAGCAAAAAGTAGAAAGTGGCACTCAGCCATATGCTGAAACTAATTATACTGCAGCTCCTTTTTAAAATCCACATAAAAAAGATAACAGCTGAGATATGCTTGTATTTCCAGTAGTGTGAACAGCTCATTGGTAACTGTATTATCATTGAAGAGATTTTGTCTATAAAAATGTTCTCTGACCACAATAGTTCAGATAGGTATCCCTCCGTTGAACTTTTTAATTGTCTGACTGTACTGTTAAAAGCTACTTTAGCCTTCTATGTTGCCATATTTTTTTTAAAGCACCAGTCTGTAGTTTTGTAATTTTTCTCTCAATCTTCATATGTTTTGTTGTGTTTTCTAAATTTTATGAATATTTTTATTAATGACTCACACCAACAATTATATTCAGGGGCTGAATCATTTTCAGAAAGTAGGATATAGTGATTGTTAACTTAAGTAAAATCATTGACAGTGGAATTTAATTATTTAAATTGATCTTGCAAAGTTTCTGCTGCAAACACCCGAACAATTTCAAATTTAAATTAGAGATTGAGAAACACCCTGTAAAGAACTACGACTCTACAATACTAGGAAAATACAACATTGTGATTCTTTTGCTTATAATTGTGATAATATTGATTATGTTAAGTCACATTTTCTTTTTTTCATCACTTCATAACACCCACCATCTTCTGTGAGTTTCAGCATCTGCTACTGAAATCATAGATCATGTGCAAACATTAAGGACAGAGTCTATCCAGCAAGTCAAACATCCATATGCAGAGGGTGCATGTCAGGAGTGTCTTCTACCAAATATAAGATAAGATGCTTTTATTTTGTCATTATACATACAAGGTACATACAACAAATTTTTGTAGATGAGATGGACGGTCAGCCAGAGCCGCTGCGACAAAGCGCGCTGCCACAAATGGCCGACCTGACCAGCATGTCTTTAGTGGTAGGGGAAACCGGAGCGCCCGGAGGAAACCTACGCAGATACAGGGAGAACATGCAAACTCCACACAGAAAGCTGAGCCCAGGACTCGAACCCGGCACCTTCTTGCTGTGAGCAAAGAGTGCTAAACCACTGTTCTGCCATCAAAGTAGTCTGTCTGGATTATTGCATACACTTTTGTGACCAGCATTGCGATAACATGTATTGTGTAGCTCTATAAAAAAGGTTGTAGAGCCTTAAGATAAAATGTTGCTGTAAGTTGGGACCATTTCCCATTTATCTTTGATGAGGCTTCAGTTCAATAAATTAAGCCTCTTCTAAGAGTTGCTTTTAGTGGAAAGAAGTGTTAAAATATAACTATAGCTGAGATGTTCATCATGAGATGTTCATCATATACTCCTCTGCTTCTAAGCTTTTTACCTATACTGTATATTCATTCACTGATCACATAACACTACCCTGTCATCAACCCAACGCCAAAAAGGTCCCTTTAGCAACACAGATAAGATAACATTGTTGCTTCCCGCCTGATTTTAAAGCAACTGACTGGATGGCCCCTAAAAGCAGTGATTATATATTTCCTGCCAAATGTTTTAGTTCACTAGAGATCTAGAGAGTTAGCCATGCCTAAAACCAACCAAATATCATTTTCTTTAACTTTTAAAGCATGCTTATCTTTTAGTCTGATAATACAGAATAAAACATAATTTTAAGCACTGACATTTAACCCAAATGAAAAATATTTGCACCATAATTTATAGATTCAGCTGAAACAACAAATATTTCAAATGTCAGCTTTCCACAACCTTCACCTTCTTCAATAATATTCAGTGAATGAGTATAGAAGATAAATTGGCCTATGAGAGGACAGTCTACTGTCCCAGTTCTTCTTCGGCTACTATAAAATGTGCCTTTAGATAAAAGGTAGAAGAAGCCCAACAGTCAGCCATCTCAGGTAGTTGATATTGTTACATTTTTAATGGTCAAGGGTTGTGATCAGATTGTAAATTTAACCTGCAATATTAACAACAGGAACATTAGAGCTCTGGTAGGGATCCGTCTGTTCTCAAAGACAAACCCACTGATTGTGTAGGCTTTGTTCATTCCTCAGCCACAATAGTGTTCCGACTAGATCAAAAAGTTGCTGTTAAGCTTCCAGAATTACTTTAGGTGTGTGGTTCTTTCAAGTCCTGCAAATCAGCTCCCTTTATACTGAACTGATCTGGTTCCAAAAGTCCCAAAAGCATGGTTCCATAAAGGAATGGAGGGATAGGTTCCACCTAACGAAGGAAGGTGTGAACAGAGATGTCTTGCTGTCCTTTCTTATCCAATGAGCTTTGAAAACATGGCAGTGGGAGAAACATCATTGGCGGGGTTTAGTAAACCTACCCTAAGGTTAACAGTACACCAGTCAGTGTACTTGGACTCATGCATCTTCAAAAGTTCTACTAAAATAACAACAACAAACACATAATGAACCTAAAGTGCCTTTGAGTTTGAAAAGACAACCTTTCTACTTCCTGTATATTTTATTTAATAAAGCCTGTTTTGATGATGATCCTTTCAGGCACATCCACAAGTATTGCTTTTTTATTTTCAGGCTTGTTTGCTGTCAATCATTTCAGTTTTTCAAAATCTATATAATGAAACAATGGCAACCATATTTTCTTATTAGACTGACAGATTGTAAATTACACGTATCACTGATGTTTTACCTTGACAGATCTCATTCCCTCTTCTGTGTTGTACATTTCCTCCTCTGGTATTTTAATACAGTCCTTGCATCCAGTTTTGCTGCTCATGTGGCATTGTCCTGCTTGGGTTCCTCTGAGCTGGGACCTCAGCATTCTAGGTCATGCTTTGATTCTGTCCATCTTCTGAAACATAGTCCTCAGTCTTCTGGAATTAAGAAAATGGATGTGGAGAATGTCTTCAGAGATGAAACATTCTTTTGGAAAACTAAACAAAACATGAAAGATTTCAATGTTCACGAGTCTTTGTAATAAGTCAAAGTAAGTCCCAAAATGCTGAGTTTAAACATCAGTCAGTTCCTTTTCTGTTGCCGTTACTTCCAGGGATGAGGAATAACATCAGGTATGTGGAACCCACAGTGCCAGTTCCCTCCTGAATTAAAGCAAATATTTGACATTTAATCCACTTTTGTTTTTCATATGAAACTTCCAGTGCCACAGATTTGGGAGTAAATAGTGGCACCCGTGGTTCACTATTTGAAGATGGGGTTTACATTTTTTTGCATATACATATCCCACTGCGGATCAATAAGGAGAGTAGTTGTCTAATGATTGGAAGGTAGCAGGTAAGAATTCAGCTCCTTCCTCCCACATGTTGATGTGCCCCTGGGCAAGGCACTTAAGCCCAATTTCCCTGTTGATCTGTGTGTGTATGAAATGAGTTAATGTCTGTGAGAGCAGCTATGAGTGGTTAGAAAATCTTTGTATAAGTTCAATCCTTTTATATTGTCATCAAGTTCATCTTATGGCCAAGTCTCCTTTTTAAGGGTCCTGATCTTGGTCCTGGTTTCACATTCTGACTCTTTCTAACTGCTCTGCTTTCCCGTGTTGTTTTGTGATTAGAAAACTTCTGTGTGATGTCGATACATATTCAGATGTGTTGCATGTATAGCTGCCAGGAGATGCTGCTTTGACCGTCAGGTTACAGATCAAGAACTCTCTAAACTAGATGAGGAATCAGCTAAAAAAAAAAAGCTCAAGACAAGCAGGTAAATGATTTGTATGGAAGTGATGAAAGATAGTTATGTATTGATGTATGAATGATTTTGTTCTGACCACCAGTCTGAGATAGCTTAGGTTTTCTGTTGGAAATGGAACCATCTGAGCAGACTAGGATCATATGCAGGGCTTAGTTTTTTTCTGTTGTAAAAATATTCTTAGTCATTTATGATATACAGACAATAGGCCCTTTTCCATTACACGTGAAAAGCCCCTGGCTTTTAAATAGCCTGAGGCTTTCAAAAGCCCATTGCACGTTTCCATTTCACTTTCCCCGGGCCTTACTGTCATGGGTAAAAGGTCCTGGTCTGAGGGTAGGACTTTTCAACAAGCCTGGGGCTTTGTTCAGTGGGCGGCGTTGTGTGCAGCAAGGCTAAACAGTCCGCCTCTTGGACGAGTAAATGGGCCGTAAGGAGATGAGTTTACAAATCTATTTATACCCTTTAGTTTATCACAAAAAGTTGCTTTAAATGTTTTAGGTAGGAAAATACATCTCCAAACTTCATCTGTACAGCCAGTTCATCAAGGTTATGAGCCCACTTTAATTCTGTATTCGGAGTTGTCAGGAGCGCCAGACCTCTGCTAACAGGCTTGTCTCTCTGGGGGCGCCTGCAGTGAGTAACCCTGATGGTGCAGCGTTAATCGGCCAGACTGTCTGGGATCTCCCGCATACTGGATCTGTTCATCATGACTGAAAAGTTAATATAAAGCGTTTACTAAGTTTGTGGGGAATATCTGCAACTTTCAGATATCAAATGTGAACCTCTTAATTTTAAACCTTTTCGCCACTGTTCTATAAGGCAGATATTTTTGCACTAATGATCAAATGGAGCCCTTTCATTTTCCTTGTACACAGAAAACACATTTTGCTAACACTGAAAGTGTTGTCTTTTAAGAGTGCACCGCCCGCTAATCGAACCACTGTGTCTGTGTGTTCTTGTACTTACAGCTGAGCGAGAATTTCTTTTCCTAATTTTACTTGTAAAGTTAAGACTTTAGCCCCAGCTCCACTGGCTCGTAATGGCGCACAGTCCAGCTCCACCCACTTTCGAGTGTTTCAGGAGCAGTTTTTTCAGGGCCAGCCCGGGTTCGTGCAGCTCTGCTGAGCCGATTCAAGGGGAGTTTTGAGTGAACACACCTCTTTTCAGTGATTGGCTGCAGGATGACGAGAAATGAAAAGATTTTTCCAAGAAGTCCAGAAAAACTGCAGAGCAGCAACATTATTATTAAGGACTACGAGTTGGTCAATACAATTTTATTATTTTCAAACCATGAACCACTCCTAAAGGGGAAAAAAAAAGAAAAATAACACTTCAGCTTTCTATACCCAGATGAGCTGTATCAGATCTGTGGATTTATCCATGCTTTTTCTCATTTCACACTGAAAACTGTTACGTTTTGACTCTGAAGTGTCCATCCATCCACTTCTTGCGGTACAAAGCTGCGGCTGTCTACCTTTTCCTGCTGCCCGGCGGTCTTTTTGTACAAAGCACCTGGGGGTATCAGCGAGGTGCTTTCACAGAGGTGTCCACTGAAAAGAGCTCAAACACGGTCAAGCCTCACCCTCCCTCTGCTGACAGAGCAGCCAGATGCCTGGTAATAAGCATGCAGTCAAAGGGGTAAAAAAAATACATCACTGCATTTAAAAACCTATTAAACTAAAACTAAACAGAACATGTTCTCCTCCCTTATGTCACGGCTGAGGCAAAGGATCTAATATAAAGCTTTAAATATTAACTGTCTGTCTGAAATCCCCCGGGCCAGGCAGCGGCTTCCTTTGGCTGCTCTGGCTGCTCCAGGCACCTTGATCTCGGTCAGTCCTCTCATGCCTTTACCGCAGGTCACAGCCAGGAAGTCTGTGTCTAATCAAGCCGATAGAATTAATTTTACTGCGGTTAAAATCTTTTTTTTATTAACTCCTAGCTCCCGCTACGGCTGAGGTGAAAGATCTAAAATAAAGCTTTAATTTACAACTAGATGTGTCTGAAATCCATGGGGCGAGGCAGCGTGTTGCTTCGTGAGCATTGGCTGCTCCAAGGCAAGCTCGAGCCGGGCAAGGTCTGAGCTCGCACTGCTGGGGAGAGAGAGTGGGGAGAGTAAGCCAGAAAATAAATAAATAATTTCACTGCGGTTAAAATCTTTTTTATTAACGTGTCCTCGCCCCACCATGGCTGAAAAACAAGATCTCATATTAAGGTGTAAATATTAATATTTAGTAACGGAATACTCCGTGACTGAAAACAGCCGTAAGGATGGTGTCTTCTTGCCTCCACTCACTGGACGGAAGTTGTACTACAGTCTTCCTTACAACTTCCCCATATGTCATTGGGGTAATTTTCATAAACAGCCCGCTAGCAAATGGAAACGTATCATATTTCAAAGCCCCAGGCTTTGCTTTAGCCCGGGAAACCAAAGCCTGGGGCTTTAAATCCTGGGGCTTGTAATGGAAAAGGGGCTATTGACACCATTCACTAACTGCTCAGTCTACCTTCAACAGAGTGTTGTGTGGTTGATTTGGGGCAGTCTTGGTTTGGCCCACATGTACCTGATGTACTTTCTGTTGAAACGAAGAGAAAAGCAGCGCTTTTGTTCCCCAGCACAGGTGGGATTGGAGCCGACGTGATTGTTATCATATAGTGTTGTTTACCTCACGGCCTCATCTTGTCTTTGTGTTTCAGTATTCAGATCATGAACTAGAAGTTCTGTTTAACATGAAGCTTTCTTGTATTCCTTCCTGAATAATGTTTTTGTAGAGTGTGTAAAACATAGAATGTTTTTGTGCATTGAATGTTATTGTGTCAAAGCATTTATAAGTGTGTGCTACCTGTATCTTGTGAAGGTTTATGGTTTTATGATAAATGTTTTTTTTTTTTTGGCAATTGCAGCACTTTCTGTTAATGAAATGCCTTATTTCTTCCAGTACTTTTGGTTCAAATGCTTAATACAAATGTATAAATGATATATTTACCTCCTTTAGAGAACAGTAATATGTAAATACAATATAAATGTTTTATTTTTACAGCTTTGACAGTGTTTTTCCTATAAAAGTGTAACTTTTGCTTTACTTGCACACAGAGTGTGTATGCAGTTTTAAATGCATACATGTTAGTTTAAGTGAACTAGTTGTACGCTGGTATAGGCGAGCCCAAGGCAATACACGTGATTAAATGGAAATAACACCTAAATATATTGTGGTGTGATGGATCATAAAACCAAGACTTAACGTTATGGAAAGAAATGCACCATGTCTTTTGAATCAACCATTCAACATAAACTAAGCCAAAATGCAAAAAAAGTGTGGAAACTTTAAGCCCATTCTTTGATTCAATAACTTCAAGTAATCATCGTTATGTCTTTATCAGTCTTTATTATTATTATTATTAGAGAAGTTTTTTGACAGTGCTGCTGAAGATGGGTACCATTGTTTACACCAGACCGGAGGTCCAGACTGGGGGTTGATGTGTCAACAGTGTTATTTCATTCTTTTTCCATTCTGTTGTAAATATAACCTGCTTGGGCTTTGTAGGATAAATGGCCTTAAATTATACTAGAGAATACTTTGTTCTTGGTACAGAGCAGTTCATGAAAAATTGAAATGAGCTCAAGGTGTCCAGATCCTTTGGCTGCAAACCCGGCCCAAATCATCACCTCCATGCTCAACAGTTTATATGTGGTGTTTATGTTGTGCATTTTAGCCAAATCTCTCTAGTTCGGTGCACCTAAAGGACATTGTTCCAAGTGGTTTGCTTGGAATCCACATTTTCAAATCAAAATATTTAGCATGCTGACAGAGGCATGCTAAACAACTGCATGTTACAACTGTTGTGACCTCCAGATGGAGCTTTTAGCCAAAGCTCTGGACTCTATTTTCCCCTGTAGAACATAGAAGTGCAAACAACCATATGTTACATCCCCCATTGATGGCTAGTGACAGCTGTTGCTGATGTCTTTCTATCTTGGCATTGTATTAGCACACACTTCTATGGTCCAGACCTGCCAAGAACTGTTTATTGTTTTCTCTATCTGATGACAGAATACCAAATGATATGATCAGCAGCACCTGGCTACTACTTATCCTCATAATGCTGATGGAAGCAGTAAAGGCGTACTTAGTTTGTTCACACATGGCTTCTGCATTTTGGATTGGTTTTGGGTAAATTAACTGATGTTGTTTTTCATCTGAGGTTGTATTTCCTTAATTTTAAGACTTGGTTTGGACCAGATGATTTAAGTATACTCTGATATACATGATCTTTCAATTTAAGAAAGGTGTACTTACTTTTTCCAGAACTTTTTCAGAGATTATGACAACACCTTAGGGTTTGTCTTGTGAATTTTGTCTAAAAGATTTTAGATGAAACCCAATTATTTAAGTAGAATTTATGTGTTTCTCTAATCCAAGCGTTGATAATGAGATTAAAGAGATAATTGAAGAAAACGTTTGAGAGAAATAAAAAGGCCCACTGATTATACTGTACAATAGTGTCAAAGAGATAAAACACTGAAGTTATTTTCAGTTGCATTTGAAAAAAAAATCCCCACCTCCCTGGTAGAGAGAGAAGGTAACCAGCAAGCGGCAAACTGTAGGCCATTTGGTGTTAGACGTATTCATAAGCTCCAGCGGTACCCGTGAACTATATTGACTGTATGTAAGAAACACTGCAATACTGCAAAACATTTTAGTAATGGAACAAGCTGCTAAAACATATCTAAAGCTCCTTAAGGTGCTACAGACCTCGTTCTCTTAAATGGATTGTTTGTACGTGTATCCAGCTTAGCTGAAAAGCGACTGTGTGTGCCTGATTCTGTCATATAGCTATACACCATTTTGTCATACTGTGACTCTTGCCTATTTTCCCCAGACATGCCAGGAATTATATGGCCCAACACAGGATTGTATAGTACAATTGTAAGATGTGTAAGGATACTGAGCTGAAAAAAAACAGTGCTGATCCTCACACATTTTTACATGTTGTTTAAAGTGAGTTAAAGGAGAGAAACTCCATGTTGGTTTTACTGCTTATGTTTTAGCATTTTAAGCCACATTGTCAATAAGAAACTCAGAGCAAAATCTCTATATTTTCCTACACATTTTCCCCTAAACTGCTGTCATATTTTATACATATAGGCATAATAAACCATGGGTTCTCACCAGCACATTTTAGCGTAATGGACCATTATGCTGAAAGTTGTCAAAGTTACGCTGAAATTATACCGTTATGCACATGAGCGTAACAGTCAGTACGACGCAAACGTTTGAGAGCAACATAGAAAAGTCAATAAAGCTCTTGAACATACATCAGCGCAGCTGTGGACCTCCCAAACAACATGAGCTAGCGCTAGCTGTTATTAGCCTGACAAACATCCCCCTTCGAGCTCCACTACGCAATGCTCCACTGCGGAAATGCATCTACAGAAGTAGCAAAACTACACACCAGCCCCACCTCCAAGACACACACACACGTGCGCCGCCACCAGCCGTCCACCGTAACGCTAAAATCCTGGTGAGGACCCTGAAATCAGACAAATAAGTAAAAATACATGTTTATAGATACTGAAAAATCAATGCTGCAGCTTTTTTCATCTGTTTTTACTTCATCCTTTTAAACATTGTCATTATCCAAAGAAAGATTATTTATTGGTTGACAAAATAACAGGACTTCATTCATATACATTGCTGCTATGAGAGAGGAGAGTTGCATTTGCCAACTCCAGTGTTTTTACTCAATGTCATGAAAATTCAATAAAGGAAAGAAAAACTACTAAGCCTGTTTGGTATTTTCTACAACCTGTCATTGATGGAAGGTAGAAAAGTACTATAGGTTCTTGTGTAATTCAGCAACTGTTGAGTCTTTTCATGTTCCAAAGGTTTCGCTGATCCAAGTCTGTCAGTGGTGACACAAGGTGGAGAGCTGGTTCTGATGAACAGAATAAAAACAGCAATCTACAGAGATGATCCAGCGTATGGCAGGCAGGAAGGAGAGAGCAGACTTTATCACTGCTCTCAGTAGAGTCCAATATTGCACTCTCACATGGACTGTGTTTTATCAGGAATTCCCTCAAAGCTGTACAAAGCAGCTGCTAATCGTTTCAGTCTCAGTAGTTACTCGTATATATCACTCTTGTTCCCACAGAATAGAAAGCTGCCCTTTTTACCCTGCTTTGCCTGCTGTAAATGGAGTGAACTCACTGAACCCAAACGGAAAAGATTCTATACTCCACAGCACCAGAAGTCAAAATTTATTAATTTAAGATATTTAGTTCACCAACTAAATATCTTCAACCAAGTTGACAGCTTCAAATTTCAACTAAACGGAGGAGTTCGGGTTGTCTTTGTTCTATCTCCTGTTCATACAAAACAAAAATAGCATAAAACTCAGTGTAACCTGGTAGTTTTAAGAGATGGAACTTGAGCGGTCAGTTAATATCCTGACACAAAAAGCAGCATTGAGGGCAACATAGGTTTAATGCAAGAGCAGACCCAAATTGCCAATATACTAGCTCAGAAAGTTGCTGTGCGTCTCTGCTGGCTCTGTCTCTGTCATGCTTTTGAAGAAGAAAGACCAACTCACAGAAAACAGGAAGAAAAAGCATGGATAAATTTTCATCTTGTGCTTCAAAAGAGCAAAGGAACATTGACGAACCCGAGATTCTTCCAAATATAGAATCCACCTTGGAAAAAAAAAAGAGAAAAAGAGTCTGCTCAAATTAATTCACCCCTGGAGCTTTAGATACTCCCACAGGATCCAATTTTTTTTTATATATAAATGTACTACTAGCAAAAGGAGAAATAACTTCATGAAAGGATTCAATTTGGGGTTTTTTGTTGTTGTTTTTTTTAAATCCTAGAAGAAACGCAGCCTTAATAAATTATCTGAAAAAAATACTGAACAATTACCGTGGAGCCACCCACATCTTAGTGTAGTTAGAAAAACCACCACAGGGAGTAGAGTCATCACAATACAAAAATGTAAAATTTGATGCCAGTACTAAGAAAAAATACTCAATATGATTCTTAACAACTCAGCAGCATTTAACAATCTTAACTTCACATTAAATCACAAATGTAGGGAACAGTTATTTCGTTATTTAGGAGAGGGGGGGGGGTTCTGGTTGAGCGGGCTGTTCGGGTTCTGTTGGCCCCATCCCCGGGGGGCTTGTCTGGGGATGGGGTACGGGATGGGGGGGTCGGGACCGAAGCAGGAAACGGGTAGGTTGGGTTGTGGTGGTGCCGCCCCCGTCTTGATTTTAGGGTTCACCTACCAGGTCCGGGGGCCTGGTACCCCGTTGGGGTGCCTGGACCTGGGAATATGGGATGTTAATGGTTTATGCGAATGCGTGTACGGCGTCTTTTTTTTTTGTAGAGTCTGTGTGTTGTGCGTGGGGGCACTGGGAAGGAGTGAATGAGACTGTATGTTTTTTTATTTTTGTTATTTTTTTCTGTTTGTTTACTTGTCAGGTTTGGGTCTGAACAGCTCCCCCTCCCAAGGAGATCTCAAGTCTCCGCTAAGTGTGGAGCCCATGCCCTCCGTCCTGCCCCCCTGCGCTGGCTGGCGCCTTGGCCCACTGGTGCATTTGTGGTACTCAGTGTCTGGGGGTGGGTGCCCCCAGACACTGCATTGTGGCGGCTGGGGGGTTTCCTTGAGGCCGTCTCTCCTCTTCACTTGGTGGGAGGGGGCAGATTTCCTTTGTTGGCCCCTCTTGGGCACCTTTACTTTGGGGGTCCCTTTGGGCATCTGGGGTTTTGGGTCCCCCGGCACCTGCTTCCGTGCGAGGGGGGGGCGAGGGGGGGGGGGATCTTTGGCTCTTCACAACCACTATAGAGCATTTTTCTTTTGGATAAAGTTTACACACAAGTACACTCTCACAAACAACTACAGGTGCTTGGTTCCAGGTACTTACAGATTCACTTCCATACATTAAACCCTTATTTTTATCTACAGCTGCCACATTATACGTCGTATTAAGTAATACTACATATACTTCAGCAATGGTATCAAGGTGTTACTTTATTGTATCTGTAGTTTTATATCTGTTGGTTGTGCTGTTCTTTTTACATATCTCTTTGCAGGTGAAGCAGACTGAAGACATTTTATCATTCTCTCCCTTTTATCTCCTCTTTCTTTCGCCTTTTCTCCTTTTTTTCTTGTTTTTCTTTTTCTCTTCTACTTTCTAATTGTAGTGTCCATATAACATGAAATACTCTCTGCATAAATTATAATAAAACTATTTACATGTATAAATCAAGCGGAGCACTATGGCGAAAGCAATACTATGTCATGAACCCAAGACAGAAGACCCAGTATTCAAACCAGACAGCAAGTATGGTGAAGAAGGTTTTAATAAAGATCAGAATGACCAGACAGGGACAGGCAGGCTCAGTGGTCAGTATAACAGTCCAAGGTCGGGACACAGTGCAGCAGACAGGCTTGACGAGGACAGGCAGATTCGGAGGTCAAAAACAGTCCAGGATGGTACACAAAAAAGAGCAGAATAACAGGCAGGGATTAGGCAAACTCAGATACTCCAACAAACAGAACCAGGTCAGGGAAAACAGGCAAGCAGTCAAATCAGGCAGGAAAAACAGAATACAGGGAACAGGCTGGCTCAGAAAATCCGTGGGCAAAATTGGGTCAGATCAACAGGTCAACAATAAATGTAACGCTGGACTAGACTCGCTAAAAGGCTTGAAAATGATCTGGCAGATTGTAGCAGGATGAAGTGGGTTTAAATAAGCAGGTGAACAGATGAACAGAGCAGAGTGCTAATTACAAGTGAAAACAGGTGGAACTAATCAAAGGAAGGGAAGTGACTGACAGAGAACGGAACTGATAGGCTGGTGACTGGAGACTGACAGGTGACAAGATCTGACTGGCTGGTGACTGCTAACAGAGGAGTGACACAAACTGATAGGGTGAAAACAGAGAAGTAAGCTGGCAGATTGCTGGCAGGTGAACAGGGCTGAACTAAATGCTTGTAGAACACAGACTGATAAACCACTAAAGTAAAGAAAAGTGCAAAACTAAACTAACACAAAATCCAAATCGTGACATACTGCTCCATTTGTTAAAGTAAAATCTGTTGGGCTCTTTTTGGCATTAAGAAAACAATTC
This sequence comes from Fundulus diaphanus, assembly GCA_037039145.1. Lineage (NCBI taxonomy): Eukaryota > Metazoa > Chordata > Actinopteri > Cyprinodontiformes > Fundulidae > Fundulus > Fundulus diaphanus. Next base: position 51,001,535 of record CM073137.1, on the reverse strand, counting down.
GTATTGCCACATTGCCAGACAGGACACTATAAAAAGAAGAAAAAAAAGTGCTGTAAACTGGTAGATTTAAAAAACGACCAATAACTTGTATGTAACTTGAGTCCACGCATAAAGACTAAGTATATGGAAGAGGTGGAGACTTGTGCAGATCAGTTTAACCTCATTGGCTGATTATTTTGGCCATGGTTGTGTCTAGACAAAACCATTAGCGAAGTTACTGTTACAATTAATGGGATGTATTCAATATTATAGAATACAGGCCTTCCTAAGTTGAACACTGTGATCTGCTGGTTGTTTAATGAAAGTCCCTAGTGTCCTAAGCAATAAGTCTTGTCAAATTGCAAATGCAGATCGGCATGATTAACAACAAGGAAACATAATGAGGAAATATGAAAGGTAGGATCCAGACCAGATGCTCCATGCAAGTAGATGAGCTCTAAAGGTTGATTCTCTAAAAAGAGCTTTTTGTCACTATTAAGTTGAGTCTGCTCAAATTATCAAGTTCACAGAGTTTTGCAAACTTAATGTGAGGCAACAAGTTTGCTTCTTTTCAAAGTAAAGTCATCTTAATGCATCTCACAGTGCATGTGACAGGTGATGTGGCAAATAAGCCTGCCCTACTGTGGGATAACCAAGGATGGGAGCAGAAGAGTTTCCTGAGTATCCTTCAGATTGCTTAGGACAATAAAAGAAAAGCTTTATCTGGATAAGAAAATGTGAGAGCTACCATTACTTGTTTCATCCCAAATAGTGTAGTAGCACTACACTATTTCAGTTTAGAGCTAAATATTAGTTAATATGCAAATTCACTTACTGATAAGCAGAAGTGCACCACCAAAATAAAAGTTGGGTCTTGCAAAACTCCTTCTGCTGGCGAAACTGATTCGCTTCAGTTCACACTCCTAAATTCTTTTTATCAATGATCATTTTCCTCTCAACATGTTCAACATTCTGGCTGAAAACATAAGATGAGCTGTTTTCATGGCAATACTACTCATGGATCTACAGTAGGGACACATCCCCAATTTCCAGGGACAGTCTCTGTTTTGGATAGCCTGGTCACAGATAGAACTGTCCCCCGATTTCATTGTATCCCTGAGAACCAAATGTTACATGCAATAACAACTATTTTGGTAGCTGGTCATGCTGTTGTTAGCATTATAGACATAGTAGAAGAAGAAACGAAAATGTTGTCACACTTGCCCCCATCCTCATTAGCCTTGCGCACTGAGTCAAGTGTGTTGAAGCAGAGTAAAAAATAAAAGTTGCAGGACACCAGTCCTCAAGGGTCGCAATTAAGGACCACTGATCTACACCAACAGTGACTGCACCAATATCTGCCACAGAGCCACCACAACCAGCCATAGGTTTGTGGCCCAGCTGGGATAAAAGAAGTTACATGAGCGACAGCTTGAGCGATTCAGTCTTGCCTGAATCCACTTCCGCTTAATGGCAACTGAATTAGTATATTAGCTAAACAGTTAGGTCTGGGCTAAATATTTAGTTTGAAAATTTAATATTTAGTTTGGAAAATAAATATTTAATTTAGGGGTAACATGTGGCAAAACTATATGAAAAAGAAAACTAGAATCCGTGCACAGGTTACAGTTCATACACTTTTCTGTCTCTATGGAGTGTTGTGCAATCAAGCCATAAGAAAAATCAGACTGAATTGTAAACAAAGAAATTTGAGACTGCTACAGGCACCCAGGGACTGCCTCTCACAGCAGGGGGGCTCACTGTATAAAGACTTGCTGTCCACAGGCAATCGCCCTCTTTTCCCGCTGCTATGTTGGAGCAGCATAGGGGAGAACACTCTCATCCTCCTCTGCAGAGCGGAGGTTCCAACTGGAGTTCGGAGAACTGCAGGCTGGATCAAAGCTAAGTCTGCGGTCTATCTCCTGCGTAACCAGACGCCGGAGTAAAGAATCCATCTGTGCCGAAACCGGCCTAGTGATTTTTCTCAGCTGTTGCAGGAAAGTGGACTCGAGATGGCACAGAGCGGTCTCCTCTTCTGCGGCCAAGCCAAGCTGAGAGAAGGGCTGATCTGAAGTTGCGCTGAAGTTGCTTCAACCAGCACAGGCCCTACAGGACCAGCTACGCCAGGGAAGTCGAGTGGAGGTCCCGCTTCCACAGCCATAATGCACACATGCTGCAGCCCCGCAGTGCTGAGCTTCCTACGGCCTAGGACCGGGAGCTGCCTCCAAACGGCCACGTTTTGGCTAGCCGCATAGCTGTCTATAGCTGGGCAGACAACCAGTCGTCACACAACCAGCCTTCACCCTCCTTGCTTCAACTGCTTCCAACTGGATGCCCAAAGTGAACTGAACTGACAGGTTTGGCGCAGTTGAGCAGGGAAAGTTAAATGGTTTATTTATAATGTTTTTTAAAACAGATGGGGCAAACAGATATAGATCCCGTTAGCATTTTGAAACCAAACGTTGCTGATGTAGATCGTATGTTATTTTACGGTTATCACAAACTTTATTTCCATAAGGGTTTTATACATTGATGGGATAATCATGTTTATGTTCTCCGGTCTGTTCATTACGACTAAATGCAGCTTAAGGCCTTTTAAAATTAGCGCCGAATGTCCGCTATTATAATGGTATTAGCTTCCCGGATATTCTATGGTTCATTTTAAACATAAGGTTTGTTTTCGCTTCGCTCAACCATCGTTCGATCATGCTATGAGCATTATTACCGCATTAATATGGAACATTAATGTCGATTTAATGGTGTTTTGTATAACTTTGGGATTAACCCATTTAGCAACTGATGGCTACAGTGACCCCTAGCTTCCCAAAGGAAAAATTGCATTGATAAAATCAACCGTCCTAAAGTTACAGATTTTATTGAGCAAATCCTTCTTTAAAATGTTATTTTATCAAATAATGCTTTGTTTAACTCAGGATTTGCATTATGAATGGGTTGAAACTAGGGCTGTAAGTTTTAATGCGTTATTAAGGCATTAACTTTGTTATACCATGACAGCGACATTTTTTTTTACGCGCGTTATTCGTGATTTAGCTGTTATTGGCCAGTGTTTAACATTTTATGGCACCAGGATGTTTTCATTCCAATTCTGAAAAGTGCTTGAAAAATAAAAAACAATTTTTTTTGTACAAGCATGTTTTTTACTTGTGTAATTTATTGCAAAATTGCATATTAAAATGCCCATATAGGGTTTTACACTTTTACACACAAAATATGCAATTAATTTACGATTAATCTCGAGCTAACTATTGACATTATGCGATTGATTGCGATTAAAATTTTTAATCGTCTTACACCCCTAGTTGAAACAGTTACCAAATGTGGATCTAAATTAGTTAAACTAATTTAACCTCATTCTACATTCTTTAAGATGAACTTTGGTTCTTTAACTCAGATCTGCAGTGGACCAGGATTCACTGAATCATTCTGATGATTGTGATCAACTAGCCTCGTGAGACCATCCTGATCTCGCGAGCTTTCAAGGTTTCACTCGCAGATCAGTCTGGCTACTTTCCGTTAAAGAAAATTTGGAGCCGTTCACCAAACGAATGTCCAATCAGCGTTGGCTTTGAGGCGGGTTGAGGTGTGACGCAACCAGAAGCGCGACAGTTCAGTCTAAAGAACATGGCGGCTTCAGCCGATGAAACTAGCGTTAGCGTGGCTATCGAGCAAGTTTTATCGGAATTACAGAGTATTTCTTCACTGAACGAAGAGCAAAACACTGCTCTGGAGGCTTTTCTCAGAGGAAAAGATGTTTTTGCTCTTCTCCCGACTGGTTTCGGCAAGAGTTTGATCTATCAATTGGCTCCTCTTGTCGTGTTAGTACGTCATATGCTTCGTTGATCTGATTGGTTTATTTGGCCCGTCTATCACCAACATAGGCCAATCAGCTAACCAGTATTTTCGCCCCTTCCCAAAATTACTTAAACGGAAGGTTTCCACATGGATATGCGGAGCAAATCCATCTGGCGGAGTCAGGTTAGTGATCAACCATGTTATTTTGTCCTTTTGTTTCTTCTGTGTGTACATAGTTCCTTAGCTTCTTTTTAATCTTAATTTTGCTTAGTAGTTTAGTTAAGTTTCACTAAACTAGTAGAGAAGATTTGTTGATTGAAATATAGTGTTAATTCAGATAAACAGCATTGTATAGTGGTGTTCTCTGGATGTAAATTTTATTTCTGTTAATAAATTCTTGAACTTGAAGAGAAGTTGGCACTCCTTTATTCTATATGGGTGCAGAGATTGCTTTTAAAAGAACGCCAGTGCTCGAATCATTCCTTTCAACTATTGTCCTAATATCAGCTGTTGGGGGGCTGATACTCATTGGATAATACCTAACAGACAGAGAGTTATTTATTAAAAATTAAATAACTAAAACAGTGTGTAATAGCACAACAGGAGGTTTTGAAAAGTTTTGTGGTTTACCCAATACGGTACAGTAAAAATAGGCTATTAGAGCTTGCTTGTTTGAAAAGATGTACAAATGATGTTTGTCGAGGACAGATGTAGAATACCTGTTGGTGAACAGTTCAAGTAAAACATGTCAGGTATGAGTGGCATGTTTTACTAGATATGACTAGATCAAGAATCTAGTCATATCTAGATCAAGAATCAATCAAGAATCTTTATTATCATCATGCGTTACCATAATGAATTTTTTATTAAATTTTTCACTTCAATTTTATGTATATAGTGCCAATTTACAACACGTCTTCTCAAGGCACTTTACGAAGTCAAATTCGATCAAATCAGACAGACAGATTCTTCAAAAAGTTTTATAAGGAAACCCAGCAGATTGCATCAAGTCTTCACAAGCAGCATTCACCCCTCCAGAAAGAGCGTAGAGCCACAGTGGACAGTCGTCTGCATTGTTAGGATATCAACGAGGTCAAGTGGAACGAACTGTTTATCCCGGGACTGTCTGCCATACTTGGATAACACCGGACAACGAGGAAGGGACTCATCTGTCTGATAGCGTCCCGGAGTTGACACGTTTATCTACTGATGACGCAGTTTGGATATGTACGGCCTTTTATGGGTGTTAACCTAAACTCCTTTATAATGTATGTGTGATGAGAAATCGGGGCTGCCTGCCGATCAGGAGCCCATCAGCGCTGGTGTGACTGTAACTGTTTCTCTGTCTTTACGTAGATAAAATATAACTAAAAGTATACTTGTCTGCTTTATGCGTCCTACATTCAAGGTAATAAGTAAGTGGGGGTCGCCTGACTGGGTAAAACGAACTGGGTCCACCGAGGGTGTTTCACCGTAGACGGGACACGGGGAAACAATAACAGCATTGTTGATGGCTTTGCAGCAATCCCTCATACTGAGCATGCATGAGGAAAACTCCTCTCTAACAGGGAGGAAAACCTCCAGCAGAACCAGGCTCAGTGTGAACAGTCATCTGCCTCAACTGACTGGGCAGAGATACAAAAGCACAGAAGCACGCATTGATCCAAGAATCCTTTCTGTTATATGGTAATGGCGTGATGATGGATGATCTGCCTCCCCTGGATGGTGTCACATCTAACAGAACTAAAAGTTAAAAGTTGAAATAACAATAAACAATGCAAGAGTGAGAGAAATAGATCGTGATGTCCTCCAGCAGCCTAAGCTTATTGCAGCAAAATGAGAGGCATGGCCAGAAATTGCTTTTTGGCCAGGCCTAAAACAAAATGGGTGGGCTAAATAATTATGGTCGAAAGTAAGTATATTTCAATTCAATTTTATTTATATAGCGCCAATTCATGAAACATGTCATCTCAAGGCACTTTACAAAGTTAAGTTCAATCATATTATACAGATTGGGTCAGATTATACAGATTTATATTTGTAAGTTATTCATTTGACAGTTCACTATGGATATGATACAGGTTGAGGGGAAGGAAAAAATACCTTCTCTGTTCAAGTGAACTTCCTTGAATTGGCTGCAGAAAAAAAAATCAGGACCCATCACCAATCCGCTGTGTTTGTGCCACAAACACAGCGGAGTAATTACTGGATCACTCAAAGTCATTATTTCCATTTTTGAATGCAATGTCACTCAGAAACGGCCACTGTCGCTTTATCAATCCAGACCCACGGGAAAAACAAAACCATTTTCTTGATGAAAACCTCAGCTATTTTCTTTTTAGAATATGGAGCAGAGCCCTACGGTGCCCGGCAAGTGTCTGCAGGTTAAAAAAAAAAAAAGCAGGTGGAAATCCGTGCTCACATTTTACTAAACCGTGCGCTCAGTTTTTTAATGTGTGCGCACGGATTACTAAACTGTGCTCTCAATATCTATAATATGTGCATACTGTGCGCTCTGCTTTGCATCCATGAATACAGATTACTAAATGACATCTGTCAAAAGTTTGGACGTATGGTGTATGTAAATTATGTGGAAATGTTGTCATATATAAAGTTAAAGCACTGCCCTGTTTTAATCAGCACATTTCACAGCTTGTAATATGTCTATTTATTTTACACTGGGTTTAAAATGACGCAGATGTCATTGAATAATCTGCAAGAACGGATTGCAAAACGGAATGCACAGTTTATCAAACCATGTACACGGATTGCAGAAACTGAAGGCACAGTTAATCTGTTTGTACAGATTCCAGAAACCGAGCGCATGTTTTAGTAAAGCGCAAGGACAGATTTCCACCTGCTTTATTTTATTTTTTTACCTGTTGACACTTGCCAGGCTCTGTACTTTCATTAAAGTACAGAGAAATCTAACCGATTTCTCCACCCCCAAAAGAGGGTTCCATTATAGTAGATCTTTATCGGATAATGCTGTATCAAAACTTAAAGAGTCTGTCCCCCTCTTAATATCCTCAGTATTGCAGAAATGCCCTGTAGATGGCAGCAATGCTGTTTCTTCCCATTCACAAATAGATACATTTGCTAACAGTGTGACTTCCTCATTGCGTTCTGCATTAGATAATGTAGCTCCCTTGAAAAAGAAGGTGATAATTCACAGGAAGCTGGCTCCCTGGTTTAATTCAGAGCTGCGTTCCTTGAAGCACAATGTTAGGAAATTGGAGAGAAAATGGCGCTCTACACACCAAGAGGAATCCTACTTAATCTGGAGGGACAGTCTATTGTTGTATAACAAGACCCTTCGCAGAGTTAGAGCAGCATATTTTTCATCATTAATTGAAGAGAATAAAAATAATCCTAGATTTCTCTTTAGTACAGTTGCCAAACTTACTCAGAGCTGCAGCTCTGTTGATCCATCCATTCCCTTAGCTCTTAGTAGTAATGATTTTATGGGATTCTTCATAAATAAAATTGATGCCATTAAAAATAAAATAATTGGCATCCTCCCAAACATGATTACCTCATCCCCAGTAAGTAAGGCAGCATTGGAGGAATCTTTAGAACCTGCACAGTGTTTGAACTGTTTAAAAGCAGTAGAGCTTTCTGAGCTATCTAAAATCTTAGCTTCATCTAAACCTTCTACCTGTATGTTAGACCCAATCCCAACCAAGTTGTTTAAGGAGGTATTCCCTTTGATCAGTGGTCCTATTTTAGACATGATTAATCTATCCTTAGTAAATGGATATGTACCACAGGTTTTTAAAGTAGCTGTTATTAAACCTTTACTTAAGAAACCTTCTCTTGATCAAGATGAGCTAGTAAACTACAGACCTATATCTAATCTTCTTTTCTTATCTAAAATTCTTGAGAAAGTAGTTGCTAATCAACTTTGTGAACATTTACAAAGCAATGACCTACTTGAGGAGTTTCAGTCAGGCTTCAGAGCTCATCATAGCACTGAAACGGCTCTGGTGAAGGTCACTAATGATATTCTCATGGCCTCAGATAACGGACTTGTGTCTGTACTTGTCCTGTTAGATCTTAGTGCTGCATTTGATACAGTTGATCACAATATTCTCCTACAAAGACTTGAACATACTGTAGGGATTAAGGGGAAAGCATTAGGCTGGTTTAAATCTTATCTGTCGGACAGATTCCAGTTTGTTCATGTTAATAATAAATCTTCCTCAAACTCTAGGGTCACCTGTGGAGTACCACAGGGTTCAGTCCTTGGACCAATTCTCTTTACTATATATATGCTTCCGATCGGCAAAATTATCAGACAGCATGGGATTAATTTCCACTGTTATGCTGATGACACTCAGCTATATCTATCCATAAATCCTGATGAATCCAATCAATTACTTCGACTGCAGTCATGTCTTGATGACATCAAAAGCTGGATGACTTTAAATTTCCTGCATCTAAATTCTGACAAGACCGAAGTTGTAATCTTTGGGCCAGAGTCCTCAAAAAATAAACTTCTTAACCAATCACTTAATCTGGATGACATTAACTTGGCCTCTGGTAATAAAGTAAAAAACCTTGGTGTTATTTTTGACCAAGACATGTCATTTAAATCCCATATTAAACAGGTTTCCAGAGTTTCCTTTTTTCACCTCCGGAATATCGCCAAAATTAGAAACATTCTGTCCAGGAGTGATGCTGAAAAACTAGTCCATGCATTTGTTACTTCAAGGCTGGACTATTGTAATTCTTTACTATCAGGAAGTCCACAAAATGCAATTCAAAGTCTTCAGCTGATCCAAAATGCTGCAGCAAGAGTTCTGATGAAAATCAACAAGAGGGATCATATTTCTCCAATTTTAGCTTCCCTTCATTGGCTTCCTGTTAAATCAAGAATAGAATTTAAAATTCTTCTTCTAACGTATAAAGCCCTTAATAATCAAGCTCCATCATATATCAGAGCTCTGATTACTCCGTATGTTCCTAACAGAGCACTTCGCTCTCAGACTGCAGGTCTGCTGGTGGTTCCTAGAGTCTCTAAAAGTAGAATGGGAGGCAGATCCTTTAGCTATCAGGCTCCTCTCTTGTGGAACCAACTCCCAGTTTTGGTCCGTGAAGCAGACACCCTGTCTACTTTTAAGACTAATCTTAAAACCTTCCTTTTTGACAAAGCTTATAACTAGAGTGGCTCATGTTACTCTGAGCTACCTTTATAGTTTTGCTGCTATAGGCTTAGGCTACTGGAGGACATCAGGGCCTACTTTTCTCACTCTACTGATTTTTACTGTTCTCCAGTCTACTGTTCTCCAGATTTGCATTGCGTTACATTGAAATGACTGTTGTCATTTCAGCTTTTAACTTTTTGTTCTCTCTCTTTTTTTCTTCATAGTAGGTACACCTGGTCTGACGTTCTGTTGACTGTGAAATCATCCAGGGAGGACAGATCACCGACTATTACCATCTAATGTAGAACAGATTACTAGATCAATGTGTGCTTCTGTGCTTTTTTGTCTCTCTTGTTGTGTCTCTGCTCTGTCTTCTGTAACCCCAGTCGGTCGAGGCAGATGACCGTTCATACTGAGCCCGGTTCTGCCGGAGGTTTTTTTTTCCCGTTAATGGGTGTTTTTTCTTCCCACTGTCGCTTCATGCTTGCTCAGTATGAGGGATTGCAGCAAAGCCATGTACAATGCAGACGACTCTCCCTGTGGCTCTACGGTCCCCCAGGAGTGAATGCTGCTTGTCGGGACTTTGATGCAATCAACTGGTTTCCTTATATAGGACATTTTGACCAATCTGTATAATCTGACCCAATCTGTATAATATGATTGAACTTGATTTTGTAAAGTGCCTTGAGATGACATGTTTCATGATTTGGCGCTATATAAATAAAATTGAATTGAATTGAATTGAATTAAACACAATATTACATGCTTCAAGTGCTGCACCACTTGCAGCATACAGTGGTTGTTACACATGATCCTGTTGCTGAGTTTTTCTCTGATCTGCTCCTGCTATTCTAGATTGTTACATTTCATAACATTTGTCGTCACCTTTCACAGTGACAGTTTTGTCATCTCAACCTCCACCCTGACCAGACATTACTTTCACCTGTATTGCGCAGGTGTGCATCTAAGTGCATAATTACGCATGCTGAAGGCTGAGTTTGAAATTGTTCTCAGAGCAGATGTTTCATGTTTGTGCTTCAAGCGGACCCAGTGAGGCATGGACTCCTGCTTTGCCTTTAACCCACTACCATTAGTCTTAAGCCTACAGGAAATAGCAGTATAGGAAATAGCACTTTTACTTATGTATCGTAACCCCAAATTCTATGAGTATAGGCGCAGCCCTTTAGGCTCGGTGCTTCACTGTGGTGTCTCACTTTTCTATACAGCCTAGAAAGATAATAGGCTATTTGGAGCTATAGGATATACATACATACATACATACATACATACATACATACATACATACATATATATATATATTTATATATGTATATATATTTTTATTTATTTATATATATATGTATATATATATATATATATATATATATATATATATATATATATATATATATATATATATATATGTATATATATATATATATATATATATATATATATATATATATATATATATAGAGAGAGAGAGAGAGAGAGAGAGAGAGAGAGAGAGAGAGAGAGAGAGAGAGAGAGAGATAGATAACATGCAAAATATTTCAGCACATGACTTTCTCAGTACTTGATAGTGTTAGTACATTCACTGACTGTAAAATTACCTGTGTAACGTTTTCCCACAGCCAGAAAACTGCTTTGTTGTTGCAGCCAAATCCTATGGGATTCTGTGAGAGTAGGGAGTGGCAAGATGGCGGCCAGTGACTTCAGTTTTTCGGGCCTATCAGCAATCCAGTGAATAAATAGAGATCAGTGGTTTCATCCCATTCACAATGCAAATCCTGAGTTAAACAAAACATTATTTGATGAAATAACATTTTATCTGAGTTAAAGAACCAAAGTTCATCTTAAAGAACATGCAATGAGCTTAAATTAGCTTAACTAATTCAGAACAACAATTGGTAGGTGTTTCAACCCATTCACAATACAAATCCTGAGTTAAACAAAACATTGTTTGATAAAATAATATTTTTAAAGAATGATTTTCTCAGTAACATTCTGTAAACTTTAGGGACGCTTGATTTTATTAACGCGATTATACCTCCGGGAGGCTAGGGGTGGCTGTAGTGATCGGTCGCTAAAATTGGTTACTTCTAAAGTTATACAAAACACCTTCAAATCGACATTAATATTCCATATTAATGTGGTGATAATGCTCGTAGCATTATCGAGCGATAGTGGAGCGAAACGAAACAAACCTTATGTTTGAAACGAATCATAGTTGCATATCTGGAAAGAGCAAATGTAACCGGAAGCTAATAGCATTAGGCTAGCGGACATTCAGCGCTAAATTAAAAAAGCTTCGGCTTTATTTTCGTCGTAATGAGTGGACCGGATAACATAAACGTTAATATCCCATAAATGTATGAAACCCTTGTGGTTATAACATTTGTTATAACCATAAAAACACACTCAAATCACTTCAGCAATGGCATGGTATCAAAATGCTAACGGGAGCTATGTCAGTCAGCTCCATGTGTTTTAAAACACCATGTAAACACATTACTTAAACCTTCTAAATAAACCATTTAACTTTCCCTGTTTGTTTCTCTGCCAAACCTGTCAGTGCTTCTGTGTCAGTTTGGTTCACTTTGGCCATCCAAAGGAGAGCAGTGGACCAGGAAAACGTTGGTCATTTCAGCAGCAGTTTAGCGGCTATGAGCTAGCCGAAACGTGGTCGGGGTAGGCCGGTCCAAGGTCCTGCATGCAGTCGAGTCCCGGGCATGCGAAACTCAGCCCTGCAGCGGCGACTCCAGATCAGCTTTTGCTCTCAGCTTGGGATACTGAGTCCTGTGTTTGCTTTTGGCCGCTCCACGTTGTCTGGAATCAGCTTCCTACAACAGCTGAGAAGAATAAACAAAGCTGGTTTTACGGAATAGGGATCTTTGCTCCGGCGTCGGACGCAGAAGTTAAGACTTAATTCAGATTTGGCCGGCAGTTTCTCCGATGCCAGTTAGGTCCTCCACTCCGCAGAGGACGAGAATTTCTCCCTTTGTCACTCCATTGAAGCGAAGGGAGATGAGTTTCACAGTCCCAGGCAAGAAGTGGAAGAAAGAAAGAGGTGTAGACTGCTCTATAGCAGGTCATCCTGCTGTAAGAGGCTGTCTCTGCGTGGATGTGTGAAATTCCTTTGCTCACAACCCATCCCGACTTCTCCCCCATGGTACATGTTGTCAATTCAATCTGAATTCTAGTCCATGGTTATGTAACATAGTTAAATTGGTTCAGGTTAAATCCTGCTAAAATGTACCATCTGCTGGTAAAACGGTGTATTGCATTCACCCTAGGAAGAGCGGGGTATTATGGGTAATCCTCAGAGCCATGAGGATCACTGACGAGGTATTGTGTCTCTGCTATGCGATAACTTTTACTGTAAACAAAATCCACTATGCGATCACTGTAATTTTCAATAATTTTATTGTGGTTACTGTATTATGGGTAATCCTCAGAGCCATGAGGATCACTGACGAGGAGCTTGTTTTATGCCAGAACTGAACTTACCTCGATGCCCATTATGTGAAATGCAGAGCCATGAGGATCACTGACGAGGTGGAGAATTAAAGAAAACCAGCTGATGTCAGCTTGAGCTCCTTGTCATTTATTGCCACGCCAGGAGAAGCCACCAGAACCACATAGGCCACAGTTAGGTGGCACAACAGGCGCTATATAAATAAAATTGAATTGAATCTCAAGGCACTTAAAGTAAATTATATCTAATCATACAGACAGATTGGTTAAAAGATTTTCTTTCCTAAGAACCCCAGCAGATTGCCTCGAGTCATTGACTTGCAACATTCACTCCTCCTGGATGAGCATGTAGTGACAGTGGACAGTAACCTGGGGCCCGTTCTTCGTACGTCGCTAACTCAGTTTGCTAGATTTGATTGTTGACAATTTGGCATGATCTTGGATCGTTTGGTTCTTCGACACTCATCCTGTGTCATTGCTGTCATAGCAACATGTGTGGTTTTTTTAATACTTTATTTTTTGTCATTTTAGTAGTTTTAGAAATACACATACATACATTGAACAATTGGACCCCCCTCCAACAAAAATTACAGAGCAACTAGTTTGACAGGAGCAGTTGAATAATAATCAAAAAAGGAAAAAAGTAATTATATTACTTATACAGTTGGTGTCAAGTTCCGATGAATCTTTTATCACTCCTGACTAGTAGGATGCGATCTTAGTACATTCCCAGAAGACATGAAAATGTCCTGCAGACACATTCCCACCGTTCCTCCAACATTTTGCCTTCTCAGTGTCGTTACAATGTTTACTTTTAATGTAAGGTGTAACAAAAAAACACACCATGCATGTCCAGGAAAATTCCCTCCATAGGTCAGAACTTGACGTGTGGATCACAGAATTACAAATATTTAACCAAACATCATCAGTTATTGTTATTTTAGCTTCTTTTTCCCATTTAACCTTAAGATATGTTGTATTACATTTTCTCTCTGTTTGTAGACATGAGTATAGTTTGGATATTGTTTTTTTTTTTTGGGAGGTCTTCCGTTGCTGGAATCTAATAAGATTTTAAGTATACATGTCTCATCCTGCTCCAAAAAAATTATATTTTTATTGTAATGGTATCTTAGCTGAAGGTTATAGTTATCTTGAAGTTGACTTAAAACTCTTTAATTCACTATTGGTTGTAATATTCCAGTAACTTTTTTGTGACTACAGTGCAAATCTCCTGTCGTTTTAATTAATGACTCAAATTCAGCATAACCTTCCATTAAAAGCTCTTGTTCTGCTTGGGAGAAAAACTGTGCGCGTTCTTTGGCCATGCTGAACAGCCAATAGCAGCGTTGCTGATCAATGTTTCTACTATCGATACATTTCCCCTTTTAAAGCGACGCATGAACGCACAGTTATCTCAGATAACTCAATCCAGCGATACTAATCATAAACAACAGGTGTGTTCGAAGAACCCAATTAGCCGGATCATGATTAGCACGATGATATTATCTTGGATGTCTCATTTGATCTCGGATGTTTTAAGCAACGTACGAAGAACGAGCCCCTGCAGTGTGTCTTTTTGTTAACCTTCATTAACCCCCAAACACAGTGCCATAAATTAATGTCAGGATTAGCTTAGTTCAAACGCAATATTGCTGAATTCTCACAGTATTTCTGTGTTCACAAACATATAAGAACCCATCTTGCCAACAGTTCAGGACCGAACCAAAAATGGTTTGGACCAATCACGTTACAGTATTATGGTTCAAGGTGGGACAAACGAGCTGTAACAAAAATAAGAGCTGCCAAGCCCACAGCCAAACCAAAATAAACATGGCAGCGCAGGAGGACGCATGCTACTGCTATCACATCTGTTTTGTCAGAACCCATGATTTCTTCCTTGACCAGCATAAATGGTTGTGGTTTCTCATAACGCCTGCAGCTTACAACATTTTCATTTGATACTATGTACTCCAGGGGCGTGCATACATAGACACTAGGTGGTGCTAAAGCACTAGGAAGTTTGCCCTTTATCAACGAAAATGCCCTTTTGAAACTCGTTTTTTTTTTTTTTTTTTTTTTTTTTTTAATTATTAATATTCAGGGCAGTCAAAAGTAGCCGGTCAACGGCGGCAAATCGCCGTCTATAGCAGCTCTTGCCGCCGCCTACATTTCCCCGATTATATAATGGAGCGATATTTGTGCCTTCTGGTTGAGCGCGGAGCAGACCCTGGACTGGAAGCCGTCTTCTTTTTTTTTTTTTTTTTTTACCTCGGAGTGGCCATCGACCTTTTAGTACTATCTTTGATGTGTCAATCATACAATTTAACCAATCAAATCAACGACTGAAGGCAACATGCTAGCCAATCACAGCTGGAGAGGGGCGGGACACCGAGTCATAGCCTTCAGTCGTCGCCGCAGTTCGGCTGTGGTGTGGTCACCGTTGGTGTCGGTAGAGCGGGATGGAAATTTGGTCTGATTACCAAACAATTACAAGAAGTGACAACAAAGCAGAGAGCGATCTGGAAGGAGCGCTATTAATTTCTGTTTGAAATGTCAGCACTGAAGTCTAAACTGGAGTAAACATTCACGCTAGGAGGGTTAGCTAGGACAGCTAGCAGGGTGAGCTAGGACAGCTAGGAGCCCAAGGAGCAGAATCAAGCACTAAAGCTGCCAAACTGAAGAGACTTGAGTTACTTGCAGGTAGAAGGGAACTCTGCTTTGTTCTGCTCCTTGTTCTCATAGCTGATGTAATTACAGAACCTGTTCTAGTCCAATTTTGCATATGTCGCTAGCTAGCTAACGACTCGCTAGCTAGCTAACGACAGAACCTGTTCTAGTCAGAATTGTTACTTCAGTCAGTGTTCAGCCTGACACCAGCGCTCATGTTTATTAGCGTGTAGCTTATGCTGGACTTTTGAGTTAAGACACAGCGCTACAGGTTACCCTATGTCACTGTTAGTCCAAAGGCCAAATCTCAAACTGTCTCATGTTAAAAGCACAGAACTATTAAACACATAAGAACATGCCATTAGCACACAACTGAGCTGAAGCAAAGAAAAAAAAACTGCCCATATGGGCTCCAAACAAAATGTACAATCAGACAACCAAATAACACACAAGATCTCTTTAATAATCAGGATATTTCACCCAGAAAAAATAAATTATAAATAGCTTCCCAACATGAGTTGTAAATCTACCTTAATATAAACTTAATTTCTCTCAGTATAGCTCAATTAAACATTTCTCATACACGCAGTCATGAAATATTTTTAAGTAGAACTCAACCCCTCTTGGGCGTTTACATTGACCAAACACTTGATTAACCATTAGTCTTTTCTTGTTTTATTATAACAATCAATATTATTCATTATAACTATTATTCATTGATGATGTCAGATCGACAGATTCAACTTATTTAAAAAATAAATAATGACTATTTTGATATATTTTGTTAGTAATTCTTTCTAAAAGCCCAACAAATGTTATGAAAAGCTTCGGAAATTTTTTACAATCTGCCCATAAGCTATTTTTTTCCAGCTCAATGTGTTCAAAAGCCTAATTGGTTGGAAACCTGCCTAATTTGGCAACACCGACTACGCTATTGCTATTTGTTTGTTCGTTACAGTAGTCACAGAGCCACTGTTTAGTCTGAAGTATATATATATATATAGATATATAGATATATAGATATATATCTATATATAAGTGCACCCTCCTACCTGATAGTGTGTAGCCTGCTACTGTAAAAAAGTTTGACTGCCCTGAATATTATTAAGATTTTACTGAGGTCGGTTTTGAAATGATCTTTTGAAAACCTGAGCCATTAAAAACCACTGAAACAATGCCCTGAAATGAGCCACCTCCTTGCGCACGCTAAAAAGTGCCCTCCCACCCCCTCCTGAGCACCTGCCCCCTAAAATGTCTGTGCACGCCACAGATGTACTCCTTTCCCCGAACAGATTCAATGGGAGCAGACCGAGATTGATAATGAGCAGAACGTAGAGAGCTACACATTATCTGCTGTGGTGTCTCCGCATTTGGGGTCAGTGGGGCCTGGCCCCACCAGATGTTGCTGTGGAGCTCTATGTTCGCAATAATCGGTGAGGCTTGATCTCTCTTTATAGAGCAACATTGTTAAAAAAGACTGATTCCCTTAGCAATAAAATTCTGTTATAAACATTTGTGTCTATATTAAGTCTGCCAGAATACTGACAAGCTCAGTAGGCTAAATCCTCTTGAGGCGCCTTGATATTGGGGCTGGCCCACCAACATTTAAGTGATGAACATCTAAAATCGTAGCATGCTCTCAATAGACAGCCCGTCCGTCTGCCGTCCGTTTTCTTCCGCTTATCCGGGGTCGGGTCGCGGGGTTAGCAGCTTCAGTAGGGAGGCCCAGACGTCCCTCTTCCCGGCCACTTGGGCCAGCTCCTCCGGGGAAATCCCAAGGCGTTCCCAGGCCAGCCGAGAGACATAGTCCCTCCAGCGTGTCCTGGGTCTTCCCCTGGGCCTCCTCCCGGTGGGATATTGGGGCCACCACCGTTTGTGAACATCTGAAATCGCAGTGTGCATGCCCAACACGCTCTCAGTAGACAGCTGTGGGGAAAAAAATCTTCTGGACCCAAGCTCGGATCGTCTAATCAAAACACTTGAATTGTAATTGTAATATCATCTTTATTGTCATTGACACATACATTACAACGAAATTTGTTCTCTGCTTTTAACCCATCACCCTTGGGGAGCAGTTGGCTGCCATGTGCGGCACCCGGGGAGCAATCAGGGGTTGAGGGTCTTGCTCAGGGACCCAGAGTGCAGGCGCTGGGGATTGAACCGGGTACTTGCACCCTTCTCAGAGCGCAAGCGTGCTGGTCTGACCACTAGGCCACCACTCCCCGGACATGCTACATTTATATTCTGCTGGATAGTGTGCGACCATCTAGGCAAGACAGATTTATTTGTATAGCACATTTCAGTACAAGGGAAATGCAAAGTGCTTTACATGATTAAAACATTGGAAAATAAAAGCAAGTAAAAAAACAGTTGGAATAAAATGTAGCAAAATTTAAGCAAAATAAACCATAGGAAAATGGAAACTAAAAGCAAATATTAATCTAGTGTTGGTTGTCCTTGTTAGCTCACTGAAGGATCAATGTGAATCTTTTCTGTTTAATAAATGAACAATATGAGTGAGCCTTTATTTATAATATTATGTATAAAAATAAACTGCATTTAGCCTATATAAAATGGATTTTCTAGTGTGTTGGTTTATGCTAATTTATATGCTTAAATTTAACATTGATCAAAGTCAGGTTGTATGCATAACAAAACAATTAGTTGTGACGAATAGGTGTTGAGTTTTTCTGCCCCACTTAACTTATCATGCCACTGTCAATCTGGTTGGCCAGGTTACAAAGACAGAGCGTTGCTTATGAAGGCATTCCTTTTAAAAGATTTATGGGCCCAACATTGTTTCATCTGAACATACTTCTAGAGCAACTTTTCAGACACAGGTTGGTGATCTTTGTACTTTCCAACATGATTGAACACCTAATCACAAGGCAAATGCTGTATGGAAGTTACTTAAAGCTGCAATAGGTAACATTTGTATAAATGTATTTTTTTTACATATGTGTGAACACTATCACTATGTCCTGACAGTAAAATATGAGACAGATCATCTGGCTCCTCCCAGTGGTCTTACTGTCAATTGCAGCTGTGTGGAAAAATGGTGGAGAAACAACCTGCTTTGCAGGAAAACTGACAACTAGAGTGGCACCTGCACAGAAAACAAAGACAGTTAAACATTGGAGCAGCAGGTTAAGCTCTGCCGTGGGGGAACAGCTGTGCAGGGAGCAAGGAGGAGGGACCTGGAAGATTTGGTTGTTCAAATTTTCAGGCTAAATCTACGGTTTTCTTAAAACTCCCTACTCCCTATTGCAGCTTTAAAGATCAGAAGAAGCTGCAGAGTGCTACACAGTCTGCAGCTTCTATTACTCACCCATTAACCCATTGAGACAGTGTCTTGCCCATGGCCAAAACTAAGTAGATTAAAAACTGATCAGAAATCAGAAAAATATAAGAAAAATCAATGACATAACTTGAACAAAAAAATAAAAAAATAAATCTAGTTTATTAAATATAAGGTCTCTCCCTCCAAATGAATTGATTTATTTTGTCTGGCAAAATAAATCAGTATGATTTATACTGATTTATTTTGAGTATACAGAAACCTGGCTCCAAGAGGACTATGTTTATGTAGCACCCCAACACTCAGTAAACGCCTAAGTAAAAGGAACTCACCTTGGACTTGAGTGATGGGGTGTTTGGGTTCGATATATTAAGGTAGCTACCACGAAGGTTTACCTGTCTTGTCTGGGACGTTGTATAGCCTACTACCTTATGAATAAACACAACACTGTTAGACTAAGCAGTGGCTCTATTCACTACACTATTTTAAAGAACTGACCCCAGACACCTCTTCAAAAATAAATGAAATAAGATTTTACTAAACAGTTGTGTTTTCAGTTTAACACAGAATATTTATGTTTTTAGTTAACAAACAACAATAACCATCACCAAATTTGGCAAAACCTTGTAGAAAGTCACATTTGTAATAAGAACAATAGAACTGACCATATCAAAATACTATTCAAAACTTAAATGATCTCAGGTCTCTGAACTACCTATTGCTTAACACTTTAGTAGAATTTCTCTGTACTTATCAGACTCATATCAAATACAATACTTAACTGAACTTTAGCAAAACAATGGGCCCACACACACACACTCTCACACACGCACACAAAAAAACAATAAAAGTTGCAGGCCTGTGTGCTCCTGGTGCGGTGCGGCAAGCAAATCCTTATCCTAAATGTCGCTTAGCATTCCCACAGAAGATCCAACTCACGGTCTGGAATAAGTCCTGCAGAAACGGTTCATGAAGAGATGAAGATGAACGTGAACGGCAGCAGAAGTAAAGTCCTCCTCAGGAAGCGCAAAACAGTCCTTCCCGATCAGCAACGGCGTCCTCTTGACTGGCGGCTCGCTAGCTTTTGCTTAGTTAGCACATTCCCTCTAACAATACTCAAACGCTGTAATTCACTGTGATGCGGCAGGAAATGCACGTTACTGCCCTCAACTACAGCTTCTTACATTACTTAAACACTCAACAGGTTATCTACCAAAACGTCATTACTTCTTAACTTTTTTTTTAGCTCCGCAAGTCTCCGTCCCCTCACTCTCTCCTCCCCTCCTTTTTTTTCCCTCCTTTCTTTCCCGCCCCTTTTTCACTCTCTCCCTTACCTATGCCCAATTACCAACAGTTGACACTGATTGACATATAAAGCAAACAATCAAACGAAAAGCATGAACCAATCACACAAATCCAAATATTCAAGTTTGGTTTACTACACCACTTTCTTCAGCTACTATTCCGTTTAATGCAACTACGTAATTAACTATTTACACTCTATTTATCATGAATTTATGTTAATCATAACGTTTCACCTTTCACTGCTTTTACCCTTAAATTACTTTCAGTTTATTTGCATTACTACATTATTTCATTAACTAATTGAAATAATTATTTGTATTACAAATTAACTTTAACCCCTGTACTTTTACATCAGGCTACATTTATATAAATGAGTCAACTCCCTTTAATTATTCAATTTTCCACATTCCCAGAACTACGGGACAAGGAGGAGGAGCAGCAATCATCTTTCAGTCTGATTTATTAATTAGTCCCAGGCCAATTAATGACAACAATTCTTTCAAACCCTTAGTTTCCCTCATCCAAACTGCAAAGCAATAAAACCTCTTCTGTTTGTTGTATCGTCCACAAGGCCCTTACTTTCAGTTTTTAGACCAGCTCTCAGACTTCATATCTGATTTAGAGTTAAACACTAACAAGGTTATTATAGTGGGAAATTTTAACATTCATGCTGACACTGAATGTGATAACCTTAATCTAATCCTTAAAACTATCCTAGATTATATTGGTTTGGATCTTTGGATCTTGTGCTGACATATAGCATTGATTACAGAGGATTAACAATATTTAAGTGAGGTACTTTGTTCCTGTGGGTGTTTAAAGTGCTTTATAAATAAAATTAGTATGGTATGGTATGGTATTTCTTCACAACCCTGTCCTATCTGGCCATTTTTAATAACCTTTGAGTTCAATTCAACAGAGTTCTCCACCCCCAAAAGAAGGTTTCATTATAGCAGATCTTTATCATATAATGCTGTATCAAATTTTAAAGAGTCTGTCCCCCTTTTAATTTCCTCAGTATCACAGAAATACCCAGCAGATGGCAGTAATGTTATATATTCCCTGTCAAAAATGTATGCTGTTGCTGATGGTGTTACTTCCTCGTTGAGTTTTGCGTTAGACAACATAAACCCCTTGAAAAGGAGGATAACCATTCATAGGAAGCTGCGAACTTTGAAGCGTAACATTAGGAAATTGGAGAGACAATGCCGCTCTACACATCTAAAGGAATCCTGCCTAATCTGGAAAAACAGTCTCCTGTTTTATAAAAAGACCCTTCGCAGAGTTAGAGCAGCATATTTATATCCCTAATAGAGAAGAATAAAAATAATCTGAGGTTTATCTTTAGTACAGTTGCCAAACATACACAGGGTCAGATTTCTGTTCAATCCATCCATTACCTTAGCTCAGTTGTTCCCAAAGTTGGGTACTCATACCCCTCGGGGTAAGCAGAAGGGACGTAGAGGGTACGCGACAAAAACAATGTGTGAAACCAGCTACACAGATTATACATAGACTTAAGTGCCTTCACACATTACCAAAACGGCATAATAAATGTGTAAAAATCATTGTACTTACAAAGTAATAGTGTAGGAGCCAATTATTTTTTGTTATTAATAAAAAAAAAATTGTGGATAATCTAGTTAAGGTTATTTATTTTACTTTATTGTTTGATATTTGTTTTGAGATTATGTTTTTTGGTTATTTAGTTATGTTTCTTTGCTTCTGGTTAGTTATGAGCAATTTGGGTAGATTAAGTTTAGAAATAGGCTGCCAGTGGTAGGACCAGCATGAATCTGGGTGGGTGTATGGTTTTTTTACCAGCGCAAGAGAAGCAGGGAGGAAAATGTTTGTCCATTTCTGTTTGCTTGCTTGCGAAGGAGAAATAAACCACAAACTAAAGGACTTTACCTGGAAAATTGATTGATTTTTGTCTGCGTAAATTACTCGTCCATGGTGCATCTGTGGCCCTTGTGGCTTTTTTGTGATGTCAAAGCTGGGCCACAACAAGAAGTGTGTGACCCGCTGAAGGAACACCTGTCAATCAAAACACCTCATCACTCAGTCTCTCATCTGCTTATTAGCGCAGCAAAAAAATGGACAGGTGGCTAAGAAAGAAAATATTCACATCCAAAGGGACATTGATGACTACTGCCAGTCCACAGTCCACAGTGTCGCCAGGGACAACACTAAAAGAATTCTTCAAATATAAAAGATGCATCAGATCGGGATGTTAGCAGCGGCACATCTGTGGCTAGCCCAGTTACCCAAGCTACTAGCAGCATGGCCGTAGACAGCGACGAGGGTTCAGACGTGGAGCCTTGTGGAGTGGGGATGCCCATCACCTCTGACCAAGAAACATCCATCCATCCATCCATTATCTAACACGCTTATCCCTATTGGGGTCGCGAGGGGTGCTGGTGCCTATCTCCAGCTGTATATGGGCGAGAGGCGGGGTACACTCTGGACAGGTCGCCAGTCTGACCGAGAAACAAAAAGGCACAAATATGATGAAAGCCACATTGTTTTGGGATTTACATCTACTAATGCTGGTGGATATACTCAGCCGCAGTGTGTTGTTTGGGCAAAAGTATTATCTCATAATTCAATGAAGCCTTCATTTTTTCCAAAGACACTTAGAAACAAAACATGCACATTTGAAAAACAAGCCACAGGAGTATTTTGAACGACAACTCAGATTCCTTTTTACAAGCAAGAGCTGCTTAAGGGAGATCAACACAGACTGCAAGAACGGACTAAAAGCATCTTTTATGGTGAGTTACAGAGTGGCTCAGACCAGCAAGCCACACACAGTAGTGGAGGACTTGATATTACCTGCCGCCTCGGATATAATTGGGACAATGTTAGGGGAAAAGGCGAAAAAAATATATAAAAAATGCCATCATCAAATATCACTGTCTCTCGGCGCTTTCCTTGAAATGGCAGAAAACGTTTTAAAACAGCAATACATTCATGAAGGGACAATTAAGGGGAATATACTCTTCTGTAAACCTCTGAAAATGAGGACAACGGCAGAAGAAAGTTTCAAAACGCTGGACACCTTTGTAAATGCGCATGGGCTTATGTGGACAAAATGTGTTGCCATCTGTACTGATGGCGTAAAAGCCATGACATGGCAGCACAATTGTATAGTAACACGAGTACAAGCGGCTGTTCCTGATGCAACGGGGGTACATTGTAGCATCCACAGAGAAGTACCTGCTGACAACGGAATGCCTATTGGCCTGAAAAATGTTTTGGATACAACAGTAAAAATGGTGACCTTTGTGGAAGCCAGGCCCCTGAACTCTTGCTTATTTACTGCATTATGTAGTGAAATTGAAAGTGAGCATGAGACGTTGTTACTACACACAGAAGTCTTTCTGACTTTCGAGAGGTAAAGTAATGACTCGTTTCTTTGAACTGAGAGATAAACTCAGGATTTTCTTTAGTGACAATCATTTTCAACTTTCTGAACATTTGCATGATGAGGGGTTTCTCACAAGTCTGGCTTATCTGTGTAATATTCTGGTTTCTGTTCTGGTTTTTATTAGTTTAGTTTTCCTTCCCTCTCCTGCCTTAGACTCTCTGGCTGTTTTGAGTTCTGTCTTGTCTTGATCCTTGTTTAGCTGGTGTACCGTTTTAGTTTATCCTGTTATATAATCACTTTAGTCTTAGCTTCATCTTCTGTTTTTAGCTTGTACTTCAGGGTTGTTTTGGTTCTTTTTAAGTCTGGTTTAGCTTCTGTTCCTGTTTGCCTTTTTGTCTCTTCCTTCCTTGATCACCTCCACCTGGTTTTGGTTGATTAGTCCCTCCCTGTTCACCTGTCTGCACGCCTATTTATTCCTGCCCTAGTTCTCTGCACTCTGCGAGAACGTCTCTACTCATTCCCTACTCACATGCGATCGGTAAGAGCTTCCCAGCCGCTGCTCATTTTTGATAACCTGTCTGTTTCTGCCCGACCTGTTCTCTCCCCTTCTGTTTTTGAGTCTGCCTGATCCCGTTTGGTCCTAATGGTCTGCCCGGATCCAGCTCTGTTCAGTCTCTGGGATCCAGTACCTGTTATCCCCGGATTGTATTCTTTTTTTTACCCCAAGTCTGTTTAAGAAACCTTTTTTTTTTAGCATAGCTCCGAGTCTGGTTGAATATCGGGTTCACTCTAAACAAACCATTACAGTACGTTCTCGCCAAAAAGTACCATGAACCCGTCACCGACTCGTTTTTTTTTTGTTCTGGGAGAGCAACGCTCGGCGAAGCCGGCACCTTGCCCAGCTTACCGGCTCACGGCGTTCACTCACCGGATCTCTTCCTGGAAGAGAGGAGGGATCGATGCCGGGATCTTCATTTGAGGGAACCAGGCTAGCGATCTGTCCCCCCGGTGTCGGTCCCAGACGTCACGTCCTCGTCAGCAGCACTTCCCCGCAGAGGTGTCTTCCAGACCCGTTTTTTTTTCTGGAGGTCAAAACAGAGGTGGTGCGGGATCTTCACCCGGACCTTTTTCCTGAACCGACTCCGTCCCCCTCCCCAGAAGAACTGGCACAGGAATCGCCGTGCGCTCCGACGGTTCCACCTCGTCAGGAGGGATCAGCATCCCCGTCAAATTCGCCGTCCACCCGCCGGAGGAGAAGACGACGGCTTTTCGGCCACTCCTCCAACTGGACTGAGCAGTGGTCAGACGAGCCGTTCCAGCCACGTTCGGCCATTTTGCCTCAGCCCTCTTCCCGGTTGGCAGCCTCCACCCTTCCTCCTGCCACTTCCTGTCCGGTAGATCGGGGCTCTCCACTTCCTGTTTCTTACTCGCCTACAGCTCCACCTACTGGCGCCTCAGACGTTGGCTACAATTCACTGGAGGATAAGTTGAAGACTTATGCTCCCTTAATTAAACATCTTAGGGAGGCCCTTTTGGGGAGGGACATTATAGAACTCCTCCTCTCTGCTGTTCGGACGCTTTTTTCTCTGCTCTCTGCTTGCTTGCATTTTCCTGCCTTTTACTTTTTATCTCCTTTTTATCTCTTAACCTAAACCACAGAAAGTTGGATTTAGTTTTTATTTATTTATTTTCTTTTACTTATTTTTTGATTTTGATTTTGAAAAGATGCCTTCCTTCAACACAATGGACTTTGACAAGGTTTTACAGAAGATAGCTGTTATGGAACTGAAAATCTGTCGACTTGAAGTGAATTATGATGTAAACGCCACGCATGGAAATGAAACAACCCTGCCTGTGATTCCGAGCGGTGACCACCAGCCCAGCGACTCAGCGGACAAACAGTTCCCTGAGGAAAATGAGAATCCCTGGACCACTCTGGGTGCAAGACCAAAGGATCCACGAACCCCACGCCTAGACAAAGAAAACTGGCCAAGACTACAGAGAGATGTCCCAGGACAAGTGAAACAACAGCGGGCTGTTCTCAAAACAAATGATAGGAGTAAACCTGCTGGAAATGCTGGAATTCCGTTACTAAACAGATTTGCTCCGCTCCAAAATGTGACCCAGGAGGACAAAAATCAGAGGTATGTCAACTATTTTCGTTCTAAGACATCAGAGAAAAGACATGCCACAGGGCCAAGGACCCTGATATTATGCAATGGATCTGTAAGGGGGATTAAACATTTCTGTAACAAGAAAAACACAGAGGTGTTGATTTATAACGATCTGAACAGTGGCCTGGTGTCTGATTTAACAGACAGACTTCAGACAGACCTTCCAAGGGTCTTGAAAGAACGTCCGACCTTGGAAAAACTCATAATACAAGCTGAAGCCCTGAAGGACGTCAACCGGATAAGAAAATCAGAAGTATTAAAAGAGGATTACATTCGTTTGTTGAACTTTGTTGATGGCCTGAATGTCAAGGTGTTTCTTAGTGGCCCACTTGCCCCGGTTAATTGTGGAGATGAGATTTTTTCCAGAATTCTGATGCTAAACAAATGGCTGGAAAAAACATGCAAAGAAACAACTGTAACCTTCATAGACAACTTTAACATCTTTTGGGAAAGAAAACATCTGTTCAACAGAAATGGTTTCTCTCTAAATAGGTCAGGTGCAAAACGGCTGATTTCAAACATCTTCTATTCTGTGAACCATGCATCATCAGCTTTGTTCCAAAACAAAGTACATCCAGTGCCAAAACAAATGATAAGCCCAGTACAGCCCGAACAAGCCAAGATAAAGATGGCCAGAAAGATGACACAGAAAGAGGCGTTGTCAGAGCTACAGGACGATTCATCCCAGATCTCAGCAGGACAAAGAGGACCAAGAACCTCCATCGTCACGATCACCGATCAAGACTGCACCCGCCTCCCCTTCTACTCCACAAAGCCCAGAAGTTCCTTTTCTGGAATTTTCTCATAACATGAACAAAGTATCTAAGATTGGCCTACAGATGACATCCTCTCCACATAGCCATTCTGCTGTGAATAAACCAGGATTCTCCAAAGGCCTCAGAGCCTCAGATCCTCCTCCTCTACGTATCACAGAACACTCTGGTACTGAGGAACTCCAAATTACTTCGCTGTGATACAGATCGGCCCCTGGCCACACGTTTATCAGACATGACAGTTCCCAGCATCAGCTGGGGCCTTTCGCCGGAAATTATGGAATATCTGTGATAATACGTGGCAGAAA
Organism: Fundulus diaphanus; assembly: GCA_037039145.1. Classification (NCBI taxonomy): domain Eukaryota; kingdom Metazoa; phylum Chordata; class Actinopteri; order Cyprinodontiformes; family Fundulidae; genus Fundulus; species Fundulus diaphanus. The sequence goes on along the minus strand of CM073137.1, from coordinate 50,975,224 downwards.
AAAGAAAAACAAAAGGATAAACAGGAACAAATACTTAAAAATCATAAACTGTCAGATGCAACCTGTCACAGAGACATCATCAACCACTAAGTCATATAAACTGGGTTTATTAAATATTAGATCTCTGTCAGGAAAATCCCTTTTAATTAATGACTTCATTATTGACAATAATCTTGATGTAATGTTTTTAACAGAAACATGGTTACATGAATCTAACGAAGCAGCTATTCTATTAGAGACGACTCCTCCAAACTACAATTTTCTTTGTGAGAGCAGACAGCAAAGGAAAGGTGGAGGAGTAGCAACATTGTTTAATGATTCACTAAAATTTAAAAAGGTGTTTTTGGGAAAATTTGACTCTTTTGAACATTTGGCTCTCCAGGTAAAGAGCCCGGTACGAACTATGTTTCTGAATGTTTACAGGCCTCCTAAGTCCACATCAAACTTTTTTAATGATTTTAGTGACCTGCTGTCTGTGATATGTGTTGATTATGACTGTTTAATTATTGTGGGAGACTTCAACTTTCACGTTGACAACCCTGAAGACAGAAGTGCAAAAGAACTGTGTGACACACTTAGAAACTTTGGTTTAAGTCAACATGTTAAACAACCAACACACAAACAGGGACATATTTTAGACTTGATCATCACTAAAGGTCTAAAAATTTCACAGGTCAATGTAACTGATGTTGCCCTATCTGATCACTTTTCTGTTACCTTTGAAAGCATCATTTCCAGTGACTCATTTAGCCAAAGGGACATCGTAAGAAAACGCACCTTTAAGGACAATGCCACAGAAACTTTTATTCAAGCTTACTCTGATACTTCAACCTTGGGCTGCAACTCAGTAGATGAGCTAGTAGATAACTTTCAGTCCAAAGTCTCAGACATCATTGACTGCATTGCTCCAGTTAAAGTGAAAGTTCTTTCCGGGAAGAAAAAATCTCCTTGGAGAAATGCTCCAGCAGTTAGAGGTGAAAAAAGGGAGTGTCGGAAAGCTGAACGCAGGTGGAGAAAGAACAGACTGCAGGTTCACTACGACATCTATAAAGAGAGACTTTACAGATATAACTTACAATTGAAAAATGCAAGAGAATCTTTCTTCTCTGAGATCATTAAGAAAAACATTAATAATGCTCGTGTCTTATTTTCCACAGTCGACAGGCTAACAAATCCTCCTGTGTCCGTGGCTTCTGAACTCCACTCCACCAGGGCCTGCAATGAATTTGCTAACTTCTTTACTGAGAAAATCCTAAAAATTAGAGGATCATTTTGTACTACCATATCAACTCCAGAACCAAAGCTGTATTCAGCAGGAACTATTTCTGACAAAATGTCCCATTTCAGCGAAATAAACCACAAAAGCTTAGAGCAGATCATTCAGCAGTTAAGTTCCTCTTCATGCAGCCTTGATGTTCTACCCACAGCTTTCTTTAAAAAAGTTTTACCTGGCATAGCGTCTGATTTGACCCAGATAATAAACACGTCCCTTCTGTCAGGTGTTTTCCCCCTGTCCCTAAAAACAGCAATTATCAAACCACTGCTGAAAAAGAACAATTTAGACAAACTTCTACTCCAGAACTACAGGCCCATCTCAAACCTCCCCTTTATCAGTAAGATTATTGAAAAAGCTGTGTTTCAACAATTAAACACCTTCTTAACAACGACCAGTCGCTTTGACGTATTCCAGTCTGGCTTCCGTGCTCACCACAGTACAGAGACCGCCCTTATCAAGGTGTTTAATGACATCCATATAAATACAGACTGTGGAAGAACCACCGTGCTGGTTCTGTTGGACCTCAGTGCAGCATTTGATACTGTCGATCACTCCATTCTGTTAGAGTGCCTGGAGAACTGGGTCAGCCTCTCTGGTACAGCTCTCCACTGGTTTATATCCTACTTAAAGGACAGGGACTTTTTTGTATCAGTAGGTAATTTTACATCAGAGATGACAAAAATCACATGTGGGGTTCCCCAAGGGTCCATTCTGGGTCCCCTCCTCTTCAATATCTACATGCTCCCCCTAGCTCAGATAATAAAAAATAACAACATCAGCTACCATAACTATGCAGACGACACACAGCTTTACATCACCATGTCACCAGGTGACTATGAACCAGTTCAGGCACTCAGTAAATGCCTAGAAGAAATCAATACGTGGATGTGCCAAAATTTTCTTCAGTTGAATAAAAACAAAACAGAAGTAATAATTTTTGGACCAATAGAGGAGAGATCAAAAGTTAGCTCACAGCTTCAGCTGCTTCAGTTAGGAACCACTGATCAGGCCCGAAACCTGGGTGTAGTGATGGACTCAGACCTGAACCTTCAAAAGCATCTAAAGACAATTACAAGGTCGGCTTTTTATCACCTGAGGAACATTTCCAGGATTAAAGGACTAATGTCTCAGCAGGATCTGGAAAAACTAATCCATGCATTTATTTTTAGTAGAATTGATTACTGCAACGGTGTTTTCACAAGTCTTCCTAAAAAGTGGATCAGACAGCTGCAGCTGATCCAGAACGCTGCTGCCCGCGTCCTCACTAAGACTAAGAAAGTAGAACACATCACCCCAGTTCTAAAGTCATTACACTGGCTCCCTGTATCTCAGAGAATAGACTTTAAAATACTTCTGTTAGTCTATAAATCCCTAAATGGCTTAGCACCTAAATACATCGCAGACTTGTTATCAGCGTATAAACCCTCCAGACCACTCAGGTCTTCTGGCTCCAGCCTTCTCTGCGTACCTAGAACCAGAACTAAACACGGAGAAGCAGCATTTAATTCCTATGCTCCACTTATCTGGAACAAACTTCCAGAAAACTGTAAAAGTGCTGAAAGCCTGAGCTCCTTTAAATCGAGATTAAAAACACATTTGTTTAAAATTGCCTTTGAATGTTCAAGTTAAACTGTTTTAAAATGTTCAATGTTCAAGTTAAACTGTTTTAAAATTACTTTTTTTTTTTTCCTACATTCTATCCCTACTTGCTTTTATTCCTATATTTTAATCATGTAAAGCACTTTGCATTGTCTCTGTACTGAATTGTGCTATATAAATAAATTTGCCTTGCCTTGCCTTGCCTTGCCTAGAACTGCCCTCCGGGCGTTCTACAGCCGAGCCGCTCCAGCTCCCGAGGGTCCGGCCGACGCCTCGGTCCCCGAGTCTGTCCCCGAGGGTCAGACCGACGCCTCGGTCCCCGAATCTGTCCCCGGGGGTCCGACCGACGCCTCGGACCTGAACTCGGACCTGAGGTCTGTCCCCGAGGGTCCGGCCGACACCTCGGGCCTCAGGTCTGTCCCCGAGGGTCCGGCCGATGCCTCGGGCCTCAGGTCTGTCCCCGAGGGTCCGGCCGACGCCTCGGGCCTCAAGTCTGTCCCCGAGGGTCCGGCCGACGCCTCGGGCCTCAAGTCTGTCCCCGAGGGTCCGGCCGACGCCTCGGACCTCAAATCTGTCCGGTAACCGAGGGGTTACCGCCAGGCGGCGAGGAGGATTTACCGCCGGCTTGCGACGTGGGGACCCAGGAGGGTCCGTCGCCGTCCTGCGACGTGGGGACCCAGGAGGGTCCGTCGCCGTCTTGCGACGTGGGGACCCAGAAGGGTCCGTCGCCGTCCTGGGACGTGGGGACCCAGGAGGGTCCGTCGCCGTCTTGCGACGTGGGGACCCAGGAGGGTCCGTCGCCGTCCTGCGACGTGGGGACCCAGGAGGGTCTGTCGCCGACTTGCGACGCGGAGACCCAGGACGGTCCGTCGCCGACTTGCGACGCGGAGACCCAGGAGCGTCCGTCGCCGACTTGCGACGCAGAGACCCAGGAGGGTCCGTCGTCGACTTGCGACGCGGGGACCCAGGATGGTCCGTCGCCGACCTGCCAGGTGGGAACCCAGGTGGACGCTTCTTCCTTCGGGTACCCCGGGCCTCAGGAGAGGGCCCAACACCGGGGGTCCCCTAGAGAATTTGATCCTCTCAACGCCTTTCTGAAGCCTCAGTCCCTGGTTGCCCTGGTTGACAGCCAGCTCTGTGAGAGGCTTTATTGGCTGTCACTCCCGGATCCTCTCCAGAGACTAATCACAAGGCTCTTTTTGTTAAAGGGACTGACAGAAGCCTGTAGCCCGGGGCCTCCTGAAGCCTGTGGCCCGGGGCCTCCTAAAGCCTGTGGCCCGGGGCCTCCTGAAGCCTGTGGCCCGAGGCCTCCTGAAGCCTGTGGCCCGAGGCCTCCTGAAGCCAGTGGCCCGGGGCCTCCTGAAGCCTGTGGCCCGGGGCCTCCTGAAGCCTGTGGCCCGGGGCCTCCTGAAGCCTGTGGCCCGGGGCCTCCTGAAGCCTGTGGCCCGGGGCCTCCTGAAGCCTGTGGCCCGGGTCCGCCCGTAGCCTGTAGCCAGGCCTCATCCTCAGTCGCCTGTAGCCAGGCTCCCTCTTTAGTCGCCTGCAGCCAGGCTCCCTCTTTAGTCGCCTGCAGCCAGGCTCCCTCTTTAGTCGCCTGCAGCCAGGCTCCCTCTTTAGTCGCCTGCAGCCAGGCTCCCTCTTCAGTCGCCTGTAGCCAGGCTCCCTCTTCAGTCGCCTGTAGCCAGGCTCCCCTGGCCTGTAGTCTGGCGCCTCCCCTGGCCTGTAGTCTGGCGCCTCCCCTGGCCTGTAGTCCGGCGCCTCCCCTGGCCTGTAGTCCGGCGCCTCCCTCAGCCTGTAGTCCGGCGCCTCCCTCAGCCTGTAGTCCGGCGCCTCCCTCAGCCTGTAGTCCGGCGCCTCCCTCAGCCTGTAGTCCGGCGCCTCCCTCAGCCTGTAGTCCGGTGCCTCCCTCAGCCATTAGTCCGGCGCCATTTTCCACTCCCTCCCTCTCCAGCCGTCGAGCCCCGAGGGTCCTGCTCCGCCGACAGACTCCGAGGGTCCTGCTCCGCCGCCGGCCAGCTGAGGTCCTGCTCCGCCGCCGGCCTCCTGTCTGCCTGTCTCGCTTAGGCCGTCCTCCGGGACGACCGGCGGAGTTCTTGTCTCGCCTGGGCCGTCCTCCGGGACGACCGCCGGAGTTCCTGTCTCGCCTGGGCCGTCCTCCGGTACGACCGCCGGAGATCCTGTCTCGCCTGGGCCGTCCTCCGGGACAACCGCCGGAGATCCTGTCTCGCCTGGGCCATCCCCCGGGACGACCGCCGGAGATCCTGTCTCGCCTGGGCCGTCCTCCCAGCCGCTGCTCATTTTTGATAACCTGTCTGTTTCTGCCCGACCTGTTCTCTCCCCTTCTGTTTTTGAGTCTGCCTGATCCCGTTTGGTCCTAATGGTCTGCCTGGATCCAGCTCTGTTCAGTCTCTGGGATCCAGTACCTGTTATCCCCGGATTGCATTCTTTTTTTACCCCAAGTCTGTTTAATAAACCTTTTTTTTGAGCATAGCTCCGAGTCTGGTTGAATATCGGGTTCACTCTAAACAAACCATTACAATCTGTGTGACATTTTCTGGCCTGAACGAGCTAAATCTAGGATTGCAAGGTATTTATTGTGCAAGATAAAGCTGAGGCTATGATAAAGAAGCTATATTCTGGGAAAATTGCATGAACAACAACAAGTATTTCCTTGGCTACTTGATTTTGTGTGTGCAAATGAACTTACACTGACTGTGAATGTTAAACGTGACATAACTGCACACCTTTGTGAACTGGCTTCACAGTTGTGCATGTACTTTCCTGAATCTGATGGGCCAGATAAGGCAGCAGGCAGCTCTGTGCCTGCTGCCTTACCGGCAGCCGGACATGAAAGTCTCGTCTAAATAGCAACAAACGGCTCCCTAATAGTTGAATTCAACAAGAAGCCACTGCCAGAGTTCTGGATTGGACTGCGCACAGAACAGCCTGCACTGTCCAAACATGCTGTAAAAACTTTGATGCCCTTTGCTACAACATATTTGCGTGAAAGTGGATTCTCAGCTCTAATATGAAAACAAAATACAGAGCAAGACTTTGTGGTGAGAACACAACAGTATGCTCAATGACTGAGTGACTGAGTGATCACATTATAAATGTTTAGCAATATATTCATTCTACACAGGCTAATACTAATAAATAATAAATAATAACGAATAAAGCATTCTTTTTTTTCTTTTTTAAACAAAGATCACAAATTGGAGAAGCGGTCACTGGTTAATTTGCGAGTTATGGGTGAAGAACTAGAATCAGCGTAGTTCTTCAGACAGAATTCGGCATCAATTCAAAAGATTATTGAAAAGACTAGGGAAGTGTATCGTCTGAGACAACTCAACCTCTGAGATCTGTTGTTAAACTTTGAAAATTTTCGAATAAAATGGCTCTGTTTGTGGTAAGGCGTATTGTGTCACTTCCTGTTTTCACGGTGTGAATTGCGGTCTGTTGCTCCAGACTCTCTCGCTTTTATCTTTAATCTCTTTGCTGTAACATCTGTTTCTAACACATAAGCACTTTTAAAACATTCTCTGTTGCTGCACATCCAGACCCGGCGGCATGGGCGGGCATTGGGGGGCCGTGCCCGCCCTGTGAGCCAGCTGTGCCCGCCCTGGACTGGAAGCTGTCTTTTTTTTTTTTTTTTACCTCGGAGTGGCCATCGTCCTTTTAGTACTATCTTTGATGTGTCAATCATACAATTTAACCAATCAAATCAACGACTGACGGCAGCATGCTAGCCAATCACAGCTGGAGTGGGGCGGGACACCGAGTCATAGCCTTCAGTCGCCGCCGGCCGCCGCCACCGCAGTTCGGTTGTGGTCACCGTTGGTGTCGGTAGAGCGGGATGAAAATTTGGTCTGATTACCAAACAATTACAAGAAGTGACAACGAAGCAGAGAGCGAGCTGGAAGGAGCGTTATTAATTTATGTTTGAAATGCCAGCACTGAAGTCTAAACTGGAGTAAACATTAACGCTAGGAGGGTTAGCTAGACAGCTAGCAGGGTTAGCTAGACAGCTACGAGCACAAGCTGTTCAGCTCCTTGTTCTCATAGCTGCTGTAATTACAGAACCTGTTCTAGTACTTCAGTCAGTGTTCAGCCTGACACCAGCGCTCATGTTTATTAGCGTGTAGCTTATGCTGGACTTTTAAGTTGACACAGCGCTACAGGTTACCCTATGTCACTGTTAGTTTCCAGTAACCCAAACCAGCATAAAACCTGCCCAACTTAAAATAAAAAAAACAAGCCCAAATCTCAAACTCTCTCATGTTAAAAGCACAGAACTATTAAACACATAAGAACATGCCATTAGCACACAACTGCGCCGAAGCAAAGAAAAAAACTGAGCATATGGGCTCCAAACAAAATGTACAATCAGACAACCAAATAACACACAAGATCTCTTTAACAATCAGGATATATCAACTGGACAAAAATAAGTTAGAAATAGCTTCCCAACATGAGCTGTAAATCTACCTTAATATACACGTAATTTCTCTCAGTATAGCTCAATTAAACATTTCTCTTACACGCAGTCATGAAATATTTTTAAGTTGATAAGTAGAACTCAACCCCTCTTGGGCGTTTACACTGACCAAACACTTGATTAACCATTATTATTGTCTTGTTTTATTATAACAATATTATTCATTATAACTATTATTCATTGATTATGTCAGATCGAACGATTCAACTTATTTAAAAAATAGATAATGACTATTTTGATATTTTGTTAGTAATTCTTTCTAAAAGCCCAACAAATGTTATGGAAAGTTTCCGAAATTTTTTATCTGCCCATAAGCTATTTTTTTTCTAGCTCAATGTGTTCAAAAGCCTAATTGGTTGGAAACCTGCCTCATTTGGCAACACAACAGTGGCTTTGTAGTCAAAGAGCCACTGTTCAGCCTGAAGTGTGTATATATATATATATATATATATATATATATATATATATATATATATATATATATAAAAATGTATTTTTTTTTTCTTTTTAAAGTGTGCCCCCCTAAAAAAATGGAATGCCCCCCCTGTAATTTGTTTCTGCAGCCGGGTCTGTGCACATCGCGCTTGGGAACTCCTCGTGTTTCACACGGTTTGCTTTTTTGGCGTGGTAAAAGGGCGCTAGCCTAGCTTTAGCCTAGCCTAGCTTTAACTCCACAATGGCTACTTCTCCTACTATTACTTCAGCTTCTCCGTCTCTGTCTAAGTCTCCCCCTATCTCCTGCTCTCTGTGTCAGATGTTTAGATATTCCTCTGCCTCCTTTAGTGATAATGGTACTTGTAATAAATTTAGTGTTTTTGTAGCTTTGGAGGCGAGGGTGTCAGAATTGGAGACCCGGCTCCGTGCTATGGAAAAACCAGCTGATAGCCGCCCCTTTGCTAGCGCGGAGCCACATAGAGTTACTTTATGTAGCGGTCCTCCAGAAGCAGCACCCGAGCAGCCGGGTAACCAGGCCGGCTGGGTGACGGTTGGTAGGAAGCATAGCTCTAGATTTCAGCCCCCAGGTCACCACCAACCCGTCTGCGTTTCTAACAAGTTTTCCCCACTCAGCGACACACCCGCTGAGAAGCCGACCCTGATTATTGGCAGCTCAATAGTCAGAAACGTGGCACTAGAGACACCGGGGACCATAGTTAAATGCATAGCAACTCTCACGCATTGACCGTGTGACACACGCAGTTCATCAATTGCACACGCTCACACGCATTACTTTGAAAATCTCAATCTTACAATCAAAATCTCACTCTTGAAACGCACACGTACAGACGCTTCGTGTCAAGGCGGAACCAATTTGCGGTACAATGGTTCCCGCACGTCCAGTAGTAGAGGGAACACAGCTGCAAGGACCGCGCAAACAAGTTTCCCTCATCCAAAGTGAAACACTTTTTTATACACTATTTTATTAGTTTGAAATAATTCAAATTGCCTAATAATTTCTGAAAGCAAACTGTCGCCATTACTTTGCTTCTTTATCGAATGATGTGTGATCGTGAGAATCTTGTACTAGAGTGTTAGATTTTAATCGATACAGATTCCTGTATCGATTAAAACGCAGTTTAAATGTTTCTTTTAAGATGTCAGGGAAAAGAAAAAGGCAAACAACCGTTATGGATTTTTTTTAAGCCAGCCCTCAGCTTTCTAAAAAGGCCAGCATAAACGAGGCAACAGAGAATATGAATGCAAACAGTATCACAAATATGTCAACAATGAAGAAGAAAGCAACTGATACAGTAAGAGAAGAGGTGAATGAGGAAAGAGCAAAGGAAAGTGAGGCTGAGAGAATAACAAACGAAACAGAAGATATGCCAAGATCAAGTGAGACAAAAGATGATGAGGGACCAAGTGAGACATTAAAGACAGCAAAAAGCAGAACATTTTGTGGGGCAGCCACCTACAAATGTAAATTTAAAAAGGAATGGACAGTAAAATGGCCGTTTATTACTGCAGGGGCTAACAGCTCCTTTTACTGGTGCAGTATTTGCAGGCAGGAAAACTTATGCGCCCATCAAGGTGTTACTGATGTCCGCAGACATGTACAAAGTAAAGGGCATCAGGCGAAGGAACAAGCACTTCAGACAACCAGCCAAATAGCCCAGTATTATGGCCCATCTGTTCGAGGCATGACATCACAAGAAGCAAAGGTACATGATAGATGTAAATAGCATAATTAGGTTTGGTTAATTTTAGTTTGTCATGATGATGGTGTAATGATTGTTGATTTTCCTAATAATGCAGTTTTCTGGAATGTGATCATGATTCTTTGTTTTAATATTAAGATTTTTATTGCAGACAAGGAGAGCTGAGGTCAAACTTGCTGTTGCTATGGTCCAGCATAATTTACCGTTTGCTGTGGCTGACCATTTTAGCCCTCTAATGAAAGAGTGCTTTCCAGATTCAACAACTGCACTAAATTTTAAATCTTTAAACACCAAAACAACTTGCATCATAAATGAGGCCGTGGCACCACATTTTCAACATGAGTTGGTGATGTTGATGAGGTCCAATCCATACACCTTGATAACTGATGCCTCCAATGATACAGGTATGATTTAAGTTATTTTTTCATTCAGATTTTACAGCAAATGCACTCAACAGGCATTCACACTTAAATAGTGTATTATCTGCATTAACTGCATTTTATCTTTTTAGGTCAAGAAAAAATGAATCCTCTCACTGTGCGTATTTATGACATCAATACCAGCAAAGTTGTGCACAGATTTTTAGACATGTGCACCACCAGTGGACATAGCTGTGGTACAGCTGAGGTCTTTTATCAGAAAATGAATGAAGTGTTAAAAAAACATGACATATCATGGGAACATTGTGTCAGTATATCTGTTGATAATGCACCAGTAAACAGGGGAGCTAAAAACTCTGTATCCTCAAGAGTGCTTCATGAAAATCAAGATGTCTATGTCCATGGATGTCCTTGCCATGTTATACATAACACTGCCAAACAAGCTGGGCAGAAATTTACTGAAGTAAGTTGAATGTCTTTACCAAGCCATTTAGATTACATTTTAAAAAAGTTATTAGTATGCTGGACTAATAAACAATTCTTTCTGCAGGTTTCTGGATTAGATCCAGAAGATTTGGTTGTTGATGTTGGCTTATGGTTTAGGGGAAGCACCAATAGACCCTTTTCACAGTGATGTCATGCAACTTCCGTTCTGCGGTGAAGCAGGGTATCTTTACTTCCGCTTTCTCCGCGAGCAGTGTTTTTACATAGGGAATTCACACAGTCCCTCACCAATCTACCCAAATTTCGTTTGGGAGACGTGCACAGACTGGCACAAAAGCTTTCGACCACACCAGCCTCCAAACTCGACAAAGATGACAAGTTCTTTGTGGAACAATACCTTTTCGATTATGAAGGTAAGAGCTTTATCTTCTTAGCTCTGTTGTTAGCATAGATGCTAGGATAATGATAGCAATGCTACCAACAGGACTTTTGTCATTTATTAGTTTTCTATTTCTCCATTATATTGCTACGCTAGCTTTATTGCTATATCAGCTTATCTGTTTCACAGCTTTTAGCCAATGAGTCTCACCAGGGATATAGTTGATGTATAATGTTGAGCCTTTTCATACTTTGTTTTGGAACAGTGTCAATGCTTTTGGCCACTTGGTCACAGTTAGAGCACGCTGTCACACCTCTATGAATAAAAATGAGGAGCCTCATTCCCTCCCGTTTTTTTGTTTTTTTTTGTGTAGTATTTTACTGAGGTTGCAGACTTTGCAGTATCCCTCAAAATTCCTCTGTGGGTTCAGTGTGTTTCTCAGTCTCGTCAGTACATTTGGAGCCTCAATTAATAAAATAATTCTGCCCATTCCTGTTAAAACTGTGATAGTTTAGGACATCATAGACTGAGAAAGACGCTGTCAATAATGTTGAATGCACACTGCATGCACACTAATAATCAGTTCACTATAGTATTTATGGATTATGCTGCTGTCGGGGCAAACCCTTGTGTCCCATACTGTTATTTTTCAGGAACTGACCAAAAAAACATGGATTTTAAAAAACTTCAGACATCACACTTCATATATTTTAGTTATTTATTACATAGATACTTCATAGCAGCTCTGTCCATTTTACCTTTTACCTGTCCTGTTTATCCTGCTGTCTTGCTCCGGTTCCCCTCTGCCTTACAGAAGAGCCTGCTGCCGAGCTCTGGTGGGTTCTCCCCTGAACTGTCAATTCTCTGCCGAGCTGTGGACCCTGCTGCCTGTTCCTGGTTCCAAGAAGTCTCTCTCCGGGCCGTCAGCTCCTGCCAACACCATCACCCTGTTCCCGTGCAGTTCTACCTCGCTGGTTACATCACCCTCCATCCCATCAAACCTTCAATAAAGACTTTCATTTTAAGTCCCGTGTGTGTGGTTCTGGGTTCATCCATAGACAAATTAGACATAGACAACTTTATTTGTCATTATGTATGCACAGAGTGCGTACAGAACGAAATTCCGTTTGCATACAGCTTGAGAATTACAGTAAATTACAGGATAAAGTGCAGCAGTGATTTAACAGTAAACAATTGAAATGTAAACAATGCAGGAGAAAGAGACGGTGTGCGATCACAGTGTACAGGTGAGTATTTTTAAAAACCATTTGTATGTGCAGAAATTAATTAATTTCTCAGATTAATTTCCTTTCATTAACAAATTGATTTTGACAGCTCTAATAAAAATTTACGTGGTGAGCCACTGAAATTATCTTGGGAATAGCTAAATAAACTTATAACTCAATTATCTTTAAGAAAGAAAGATGTTTAATTTGTTAAAGGCCACTTGCAGAAACATAGGTGTCCTCGGAAGAGAAGTGCTGACTGCAGGCGCAAGTGCTGACTGCAGGTGCAAGTGCTGCTGCGAAGGATTTTAAAATTTGGCCCCTCGTCTCTTCTTATTGCCGTCACCCAATAGGCTCCAGTCTCAGCATCAGCCGGGAAGTCGTGAAAACTGAGATATGGAAAGTTTTTTTTTGTTGTTCGAACACTGTAAGTAGCAGTTTCTCTGTGATTGTGCCATGCTTGGTGGATATGATGCTGCTGAGAGATGGACACAAGGGGAGAAAAAATAGATTAATTATAATACTTATTAAAACCTTTATTTAACCAGATAAACTCCCATTGAGATTAAGATCTCTTTTTTAAAGGTTGATCTGACTAAGAGGTCAGTAGAATAAAACAATTTCAAGCTTCTACTTAAAATATACAGTATTTTGCACAAAAAAAAAGTGCATTAATATAAGTGCAAATAATATTATGAAGAAAATTCATTATAATACACAGAAAATTCAGAAACAGAAGTACTGTCCAATAGACCCACGGTAATTTTTTTTAGGAATGAACAAAAAGATTCAAATGGAATAAGATCTTTTTAATTCAGTGACTGCAATTATATATAACACGTCACCATAATCAAGTAAGGGGAACAATGTAGCAGATATGTCTCTTTTTCACTCTGTGAACAAGATTTATTTCTATAATAGCAAAGCTACAGTAATCATTTTATAACATCTACATCAGATTAATGACAGGTAAAATAAGCTAACAAGCTGCTGCATGTTAGCTTTGATCTTCATGTTACTGTCCCAATCAAAGCATCTATATAACAGCAATGATCGCTACCAATACTAAGGAAAATAAAGATAGTCAATGCGACACATTGTGGTCTCAGTTTTACCTTATGAAATCGCGCTGATTATCAGTGAAACACCTCTTCACCTCCCGAATTTTCTATGTAAAAGCATGTAGCCGGAAGTAAAGATACCCTGCTCCGCTTCAAAACGGAAGTTGAGTGACGTCATGTGAAAAGGGTCTATCGCAAGGGGTACCTCTCAGGTATGTGCAAACTAACAGCACTGTTGTACTAAAACATGTAGGGGATTAGCAATGAATGTTACATTCTTTACAGAATTTTGTGATTTGCACACAAGCAACTACATGGAAGTCCTTGCACACATTTCAATAAGATGGCTAAGCCTGGAGCGATGTTTGACTCGCATTCTGCAGCTGTTTGGTCCACTCACAAGCTACTTCAAATCACTAAGTAGGCTGCATTATTATTGATGCAAAATACTTTACTAGTTAGACTCAAATTTTAACATAGACAACCTGCTGTTCTTTCTCACAGATGACAAACAACCTAGATTTTGCAGGCTTGTGAAAACCTTCGAAAATCCCTTGACTGAAGTTTACCTTCTGTTTTATCAAGCTACTCTGCCAGCATTTAATACACTGAACCTTTTGCTGCAGCGGCAGCAGTCATCGATTTTTCTTCTGCATGAAGAGGTAAGATAGCTATGAATTTGGCAGCGATGATTAACAATTTTAATTTTGCATTAGACGTCTGTGAATTTTGTTTTGATTTTGGCAGATTGTAAAGTTTATCAGGAAGCTTTGTTCAAAATTTCTGAAACCTGAAGCTCATCCCCCCACGTGCTACAGACCCTGGATGCCTGTAAATCTGCCTACAAGGATGCCCCTAAACAACTGCCAGGTAAAACTCAAAACTTGGAAAATTATATCAAAATGTTTCAATGAGGCTTTTCTACAAGCTTGTTCAGTCTTTGTTTACAGCAGTTTCCATGTTGACACAAATACTGACTCACTTTTACTATGGCTTTTTGTTGTTGTTTGTTGGATATTTTATATTTCTTGATAATAACCACAACTTTGACATATGTACACTGGTGATGGTCATCTTAAGATCTGTGCCAAACTTTGCTGGTGTTGAGCCCTTTTATTTACTCCAGTTGTGCAGCTTTTTAAAGGGTAGAGTCCTTTCTCTTGGTTAAATCCTGGTTTAGTCTCTTTTGGTTTGTTCCTAGCTCCAGTTTATTTCATAATCGGGTTCTGTTTATATTTAGGCTATGTTTCTCATGTAGTGGCCCCCAGTTAACCAAATGTTTTCTCGGGTACTTGGAACTTTGTGTTTACCTGTTAATAAAATGTTTTATTGAAATGTACAAAAGTATTTCAAAAAGTATGTGTTAAAATTTGCTAAAAATGCAAACTAATATATGATGAAACATTCTTTCCTTCTATTATTTGTAGGAGCAAAGATTAGTGTTGGTTTCACCACAAGAGCAACACTGAACAGACTCCTTAGTGGAGATATAACAACACACCAGGTTGAAGTGTTTCAGCAGGCAGCACAGGGCTTTCTTTTTTTTTTCTTCTTTTTTTTTTCCCCCCCAGTGTCCTGTCTAGCGATGTGGCAATAGGAATTGATGTCTCAATGCCAGATAGAGCTCGACAGATTTTGCTTTCACAAGTGGAGCGAACAGCTTTCGCCATAGTGCTCCGCTTGATTTATGCATGTAAATAGCTTTATTGTGATTCCTGCAGGGAGAATTTCAAATAATATGGACACTACAATGGGAGAGTAAAGGAAGAACAAGAAGAGAAAAAAAAGAAAGAGAAGAGGTGAAAGAAAAAAGAGATAAAAGGGAGAGAGTGATAAAACGTTCTCCGTCTGCTCCATCACCTGGAAAGAGACGCAAAAAGAACAGCACAACCAACAGACATAAAGCAACAGATATAATCGAATAACACCATTGCTAAATCATATGTACTATTATTTAAGCTGACATGTGTAAAGTGAAATCTGAAAAAAGCAAGTGAAAGAACATAAATAAATAAATAAATTACAGGCTTTCTGTATATAAGTGAACATTTAATACCTGGGACCCAGCACCTGTGGGAGTTTGTGCGAGTGCAGTAGTTTAGGTGAAAATTATCCAGAAGGAAAAAGCTCGATAGTGGTTGTGAAGAACATAAGGCCCGCCTTCCCCGAGCACAGAGGCAGGAGTCAGGGGACCCATAACCCCGGGCTCCCAAAGGGGCCCCCAAAGCAGGGCGCCCAGGAGGGGCCGACACAGGATATCTGCAACCCCCCCCCCCAGGAAAGAGGAGAGACGACCCCGAGGAAATCCCCCAGCCACCACAATGCCGACGCCCCCAAGAGCCGCGGGGACGAGCCCGCGGGCTCCGCCGGCAGCCAGCCCCGCTGAAGTGGTCCTGGCCATGGGCCCTGAGGGCCAGAGGCCCCAGGGGCCCCCCGCCTCCGCGGCGGGGGCCCCGGCCGCCCCCCGGGGGGCCAGGCCCCGCGAAACAGCCGCCGGGAGTGGGCCGGCGCACACCCGGGAACCCGCCCCGAACCCGAGGCCCACCCACGCGCCAGAGGACCAAGGTGCCTGCCAGCGCAGCGGAGGAGGGCAGGACGTGGGGGGATGAGCTCCGCACCTTACGGAGACTTGAGATGTTCTTGGGAGAGGGAGCGGACCGGACCCATACCTGGAAGAAAAAAAAGAAAAAAGAAAAAAAGGAAAACTCATTCACACCATCCCTCCCTAGTGCCCCACTCACCACACACAGATTTACAAAAAAGGACGCTGTACACACATTCCCACATAACACTCGCATCCAACACTCACAAGAGGGGGGGGGGTCCCCCAATTCAATTATACGACTGCTTGTGCCCGACCCCTGGCCCCGCCCCCAGACCAGACGCCCCCCGGACCAGGCCCCACAAAGAGGGGGGGCCAACACGACCCGTACGGGCCACCCAGCCAGAACCCCCCTCACCCCCTAAATACCTAATAAACCCCCTCCCTCCCCCACCTTACCCTAGCCACCCCTGCCCCCCACCCCTCCTGGGGGGGAGCGGAGGCGTCAGCCCCAGACCTGGCAAGCCGCTGACTACCCACAGCAGCCCCCCGCCAAGACCCCGGACACAGTGGCCCGCACCTCCTCCAGGCCACAGACTCCTTGCCGCCATCGGAGAATGGGGGTGTGCAAAAGACCCCACGATCCTCCCTACGCCCGCTCAGATGTTGTGTTGTTGCATGTTGTTCTCAAGTGTGTTTAAAACTGGGAGCGCCGAAGAGGGTGCACGGCACAGCCCACCCCCCCTCCGGAAGGAAGCTGGTGCCAGCGCACCCCCTCCAAGCAACTGCCCAGAACCCTCAATGTCTAAGTGCGAGAGGAGGTGAAGGGAGCCGTCCGAGGCGAGGCTCACACAACATAAGCCCCCCCAGACGTCTTCCCCCCACCCCCCCATACCATGGCCTACATGAGTATGCGTTGTGAAAATGTTTGGAGTGAAAGTGTCTAAAATGCATGATA
The DNA here is from genome assembly GCA_037039145.1 of Fundulus diaphanus. Lineage (NCBI taxonomy): Eukaryota > Metazoa > Chordata > Actinopteri > Cyprinodontiformes > Fundulidae > Fundulus > Fundulus diaphanus. The sequence goes on along the minus strand of CM073137.1, from coordinate 50,958,705 downwards.
AAATTGGGGAGAGGGACGTTACCAGAAAGTGGCAACCTCCAGTAACGCCCCCTCCCCAAGGACCTACATGTGTGGCGGCGTGATGGAGCAGGCAGAGGGAGGAGTCCGGGGATGGGGAGCAAAGGACAGGGAAGCCATCTCAGGGAGCCAACTCCCCTATTGACTCCAATAGGCACCCCCGCTCCCCGAAGGCCCCAACCAGAGAAGGGGGCCTCGCCAGCGGCACCACCGTAGCCCGGGGGCCAGGGAGAGGCCGCAGGGCCCGCCAGCCAACTACCCACCAGGACCAACAATAAATAAATAAGAGGGGGGGACCCTGGCCAGCCAGCCCCCACGAGCCATCCCAAACCCCACCCCCCCAAGCGAAAACCGCACCGGGAGACGACACGGACCAGGACCGGGACAGGGGGCCGGACACAAGCCCACCAGAACGTCCATTTCACCCCCCCATGGAAAATTACATAAGCCCCCCCAGACGTCTTCCCCCCACCCCCCCATACCATGGCCTACATGAGTATGCGTTGTGAAAATGTTTGGAGTGAAAGTGTCTAAAATGCATGATAAAATTGGGGAGAGGGGCGTCACCAGAAAGTGGCAACCTCCAGTAACGCCCTCTCCCCCAGGACCTACATGTGTCCTGTTCCATGTGTGGAGCAGGCAGAGGGAGGATCCGGGGATGGGGAGCAATGGACTGGGAAGCCCAGGGAGCCAGCTCCCCAACTGACTCCAATAGGCACCCCCGCTCCCTGAAAGCACCACCGTAGCCCGGGGGCCAGGGAGAGGCCGCAGGGCCCGCCAGCTAACCACCCACCAGGACCAACACCTCAACCCCCCCCAGCCCACCCACCAAGCCTACTGGCTTTACCCCCCCCCCAAAAAAAAGTAAATAAATAAACAAATAAGAGGGGGGGACCCTGGCCAGCCAGCCCGCACGACCCATCCCAAACCCCACCCCCCAAGCGAAACCCGCACCAGGAGACGACACGGACCAGGACTGGGACAGGGGGCCGGACACAAGCCAACCAGAACGTCCACCCCCCCCCCCACACACACACACACACACCCGTAGATTTAATCCCTCCCCAACACTAACATTCAAACAACTCACCACACATTCGACAGTAGACATCCAGGCTGGGTAAGTCCCTACTCCCCCTCCTTCCCCTCCCCCCACTAGCAGAGTGCCGATCTGGGGCCCCCGTCCGAGGGCGGCGCGCCCCAGGGACCCCAGGCCCCCAGACCCACCCCGGCCCCACCCAGCGGCAGCACAGCTACCAGGTCAGTAACCCACGTCCGCCGCCACTCAGCTCCCCAAGAGTGCCGCAAGCGGCTGCTGTAGGCCGCCGTAGGCCTCCCAAGCCCTTCCCAGGTGGGGGCGACAGACCCCGGAGTCAGACCCACCAGGCGCCCCACTCCGAGTTCCCCCAGAGCCCCAGGAACCCCTCCATCCAGCCACTGCGCCCTGCAATAAGCAACCCACCGCCCCCTATACCACTAAGTGATGGTGTTGATCAGTGGAGCCCAAAGAGATCGATCAGATGTGGATGCAGATGCTGTCTCAAGATTAATATGATCCAACAAAAGATCTCTATACTGATTGATACTGAGATTTTCTTTACTTTTCCAATTTATGAGGATAGTTTTCTTTGCGATACATAATGCAGTGAAAACCATGTAAACTATTTCTTTTTCCAGGGGGCTTTCCTCAAAATTACCGAGCAAGCAAACTGATGGGGAAGGTTTAATTTTACAGCTCAGGCACTTTGATAAGTCCTTACATATCTGTGCCCAGAACCTCTGGACTGGTGTGCATAACCATAACGCATGAATATAATTATCAGGATGATTGCCTATGCAGTGTGGACAGATTTGAGATTGTGCCAAACCCATCTTGAATAATCTTTGTCCTGTGTAGTGTACTGTGTGAAGGATTTTGTATTGTATTAGTTGTAAATTGGTGTTTCTAGTCAATTTGAAAGTTCTTAGGCATATCTGAGCCCAGATGTTTTGTTCAAAGGTGACTGATAAATCCTCTTCCCATTTCATAAAGGAAGAGATATTGAATCATCTATTTTAGTCAGTGTCCTGTATGATTTAGACAGTAGTTTGGGGGGGGGGTTAAATCTAGGAACTGTTGGGATTTGTAAACCACCATTATTATGCTTAAATTTATTTCTAATTATAAATTTAAGTTGTTCATATTCCAAGAATTTATTTTTACTGATGCCATATTGCATATTTAGTTTAGCAAAATTGATGAACTCGGTTCCGTCAAGTAGATGTTCCAGATATTTAATACCTTTATTCTTCCAGTATGAAAAGTTCATCATATTATTATTTTGTAGGATGTCAGGGTTATTCCAGATAGGTGTACGACTGCATGGGATAAGGGATGACTTTGTCATTTTAAGGAACTCCCACCATGCTGTCAGAGTAAAACTAATGTTGATATTTTTGAAGCATGTATGCCGTTTTATATTTGAGCTAATAAACGGCAAATCTGAAATCATGATATTATTGCACATTTCCTGTTCTATATCTAACCAAGGCTCATCTAGATGACTATTTTTTATCCATTTAGAGATGTATTGTAGCCTATTTGATAAGTAATAGTTATGGAAGTTAGGCAAATCTAATCCTCCTCTGTCTTTAGTCTTCTATATTGCCTTTAAGCTAATACGTGGGGGTTTATCTTTCCAAAGAAATTTAGAAATGGCAGAGTCTAGAGATTTAAACCAGTCGGATGATGGTTTATTGGGGATCATTGAAAATAAATAATTAATTCTAGGTAGGACCATCATTTTTATTGAAGCTACCCTACCCATAAGTGAAATTGGAAGCGATTTCCATCTTTTAAGGTCCTCTTCTAGCCTGTTTAAAAGTGGGGTGTGGTTAAGTTTTAGTAAATCCGTTAATTTAGACGACACAGTAATACCTAAATATTTAATATTTCCTGATTGCATTTGTAAATCTAGGGAGTTTTCAAGAGAGCAATTAATTGACAGTACCGTAGATTTAGACCAGTTTAAAGAGTAATCTGATACTTTAGAGAAAGATTCTAGTATTCTAATTACTTGTGAAAGAGAATTATTTGAATGCTGGAGATAAAGTAATACATCATCCGCGTATAGACTAATCTTATGCTCTATTTTCATGCATTTTATACCTTTTACAGCTTTTGTTTGTCTGATTGTTGCTGCTAGAGGTTCTATAAAGATGGCAAAAAGTGATGGAGAAAGAGGGCATCCTTGCCTGGTGCCCCTCTGTAGACAAAAACTGGAAGATATTTGATTATTTGTCCTGACACAGGCTGTTGGAGAACTGTATAAAATTTTTAACCAATTTATGAAAAAATTGCCAAAACCGAATTTATAATAGAGTAGCGAGTAAAAATTTCCAGTTTACTCTATCAAATGCTTTTTCTGCGTCTAAAGACAATATATTGGTTTTAATGTTTTTACTGTAGGAATAATCAATTAAATTAAGTAATCTGCGTGTATTTGTGGATGACTGCCTTCCTCTGATGAAACCAGTTTGATCTGGATGTATTATGAGAGGAGTTACTTTGTCTAATCTTTTTGCAAAAGCTTTACAGATTATCTTAATATCCACATTAATTAAGGATATGGGACGATAACTGGTGGGCAACATAGGATCTTTGTCTGGCTTAAGCAGAAGGCTGATGGTGGCAGAATTCATATTAGCTGGAAATCTGCCTTTTTCCTGTATTTCCTGCAACATTCTGTGGAACGTTGGGGCTAGAATATTCCAGAACTCTTTGTAAAACTCAGTAGGGAATCCATCTGGACCTGGAGCCTTTTTATTAGGCATGCTTTTAAGAGCTTCCTGGGTTTCAGCTGTTGTCAACGGGGAGTCCAGTGTCATTCTTTGGTTATCTGATAATTTAGGAAGTGTAATTTTATCCAGAAATTGCTTGATATCATTCTCTGATGGATTTATCTGTGGCGTGTATAAAGATTTGTAGAAATCGCGGAAGGTAAATAAGATAGAGATACACAAGGAGATAAGAAAGTGCAAAGAGTGTGAATGTGAAAAAGGATAAACCATAGCCCATGCCTCGTATACCCAACCGTGAACAACAACCATACCAACGTGCTCTTGAGCTGTGCGTGTATTTCATTTATCACCGTGAACCGATCTGTGCACCTTTTTTATTTATTTATTTTATTTATTTATTTTTTTTAAATCATTGAAACATGCTTTAAATCCACCTGTGGTGTAACTAATAAAGCCAAGGGGTGATCTTCTGATCCCTGAACAACTGTCCATTAATATAAAGTCTGTCAACCGATCATGTATTTCTTCCTGATTGGAAACAGTACTCGCCTGCAATCTAGGATTTCCTTAGGGTTAGGGTTTTGTTTATACTGCTCAAATTTTGCTACAATCGGACGGGGACGGGTTTTGTCAGGTTTCTTACCTCCGAACCGGTGGACCCGATGAAAGGTGATGTTTTTTACCTGATCCGCCGGGATTTTTAGCTTCTGCTGGAGAAAAACACGGACTGTTTCCTTGGCTATCTCTCCCTGCTGCTCCTGGATGCCTGCAAAGACGAGATTATCTCTCATACTTCGCGACTGTATGTCCAGAATGGATTCCTTCATTTTCTTATTTTCGCCGGAAAGCTGGGTAATCCCTTCGGTCAACTCCGTAACCTTCCCCCTCAGCGCGTCATTCTCCGCGGCCATAGTTGTTTGCTGGGCTTGGCTAAACTCCACCGACTCTCTCAGAGACTGAAACTCCTTATGTAGAACTTCTACCAAGGGGAGACGCGCGTCAAGGCTGGTAAGCTTCTTGTCGATGGATTCCAAGATTTCACTGAAGTTCCTGTCGGGAGACAGAGTAGATGAAGAACGAGTGCGCTTAAGTGACGGTGTGTTAGCAGCCGTAGGCTTCTGGGCCTTCCCCATCACGATGCTATCGAAACACTCGTCCACGTAGCACTCCAGGCTCGTCAAGGTCTCTTCGTCCAGTTTGTTCCCTCGTAAAAAATAAGACAGTTGTAAATGTTTGGGCTTTTACTTTGTATTAGTTTCAGTTAGTGGTTCGTTCTCACCTTAGCGTGTTTGATTTTGAATTACATGAACGCCTTCATTTTACTTACGCACAGCTCTCGCGAGATCTCAGCCGCTCATCCCGGTTCAGCCGGGATGAGCGGCTGAGATGAGCACAGGGCTTTCTGGTGCGAGCGGTGGAGTATGCCTTGGCAAAACTTCCCTTCGAGGAGCCCTTGCTTCAGCATGCCATGTTTGTGGACCCCAAGCAGAGGTCTGATTGCAATGTTGATGATGCATTGTACTTTGTGAACAGGTACACACTGGATGCACAAATCCTGTTGTTTTTCTTTTCCTTCTTCCTCCCAAAATCTTAGTTTTTTTGTACTTTTTGTTCTTTATAGATTTCCAAAGCTGCTTCCATTCCATGGGCCTCAGGAGCAAGACCAATTGAGTGAGGAGTTTCTTGACTATCAGTTAATGGACATCCCAATACCAGATTCTGCAGCATTTGACATTGAAGGTTTTTGGGGGACCATGTCATCACTTAAGAATAGGGTAAGTAATGTGGGTACATATGTACATAGGGTCAGTAAACCTAAATTAGATCTTACTAATTAGGAATTGTTGGTTTTTTCAAAGGTGACTGGTATGGACAGATTTAATTTCCCGACTTGTTCTCGTACTTCCCCACTCCAATGCTGATGCAGAAAGAGTTTTTTCTATGGTTGGCTTGAACAAGACAAAGACCAGGAACAGCTTGGCACTGGATGGCACCTTATCCTCAATAATGACTGTGAAAATGGCCGGACTTGAGCCTGCATGTTATAAATGGGAGCACCCAAACGCTGTTATTAAAAAAGCAAACAGAATACAACATCGAATCTTACCTGAAACTGCTGGCTAAGGATAAGCGTAAATACAGTAAGATTGTTATTCACGCTGGCGGTAATGACACCCGGTCACGCCGATCGGAGGTCACTAAAGTTGGTGTTGCTTCGGTGTGTAAGTTTGCTAAAACAATGTTGAATTTTCTCTGGTCCCCTGCCTGATCTGACCAGTGATGACATGTTTAGCCGCATGTCATCATTCAACCGCTGGTTGTCTAGGTAGGGTCCTGAAAACTACGTGGGCTACATTGATAACTGGCAAACTTTCTGGGGAAAACCTGGTCTGATCCGGAGAGACGGCATCCATCCCACTTTGGATGGTGCAGCTCTTCTTTCTAGGAATCTGGCCGGATATATTAGTTCTCCTAAATGCTGACAACCCAGGGTCCAGACCAGGAAGCAGAGCCGTAGTTTAACACACCTCTCTGCAGCTTCTGTACTCAGGAGCCACCCATTACCCTATTGAGACGGTGCCTTTCCCACGGCCAAAACTTAACAGATCAAAAACTGATCTAAAAGGAACAAATCATAAATATCTAATAAAAATCAATACGGCTCACCTTGAACCAAAAAATAAAACAATTAAATGTGGTCTATTAAATATAAGGTCTCTCCCTCCAAAGACTTTGTTAGTTAATGAATTGATTTCTGATAAACAGATTGATTTATTTTGTCTCACAGAAACCTGGCTACAAGAGGACTACGTTAGTATAAATGAGTCAACTCCCTCCAATTATTCAAATTTCCACATTCCCAGATCTGTGGGAAGAGGAGGAGTGGCAACCATCTTTCAGTCTGATTTATTAATTAGTCCCAGGCCAACTAGTAACTACAGTTCTTTTGAAAATTTAACCCTCATCCAAATTGCAAAGCAATAAAACCTCTTCTGTTTGTTGTTTTGTATCGTCCACCGGGACCTTACTCTCAGTTTTTGGATCAGTTGTCAGACTTCTTATCTGATTTGGTGATAAACACTGACAAGGTTATTATAGTGGGGGATTTTAACATTCATGTTGACACTGAATGTGATAACCTTAGTGTAGCCTTTAAAACTATCCTAGATTCAATTGGTTTTGCTCAAAATGTGCATAAGCCAACGCACTCTCGGCTCCATACTTTGGACCTTGTGCTGACATATGGCATTGATTGTGAGGAATTAACAGTATTTCCTCACAACCCTGTCCTATCTGATCATTTTTTTAATAACATTTGAGTTTAATCTAACTGAGTTCTCCACCCCCAAAAGAGGGTTCCATTATAGTAGATCTCTATCGGACAATGCTGCATCAAACTTTAAAGAGTCTGTCCCCCTTTTAATATCGTCAGTATTGCAGAAATACCCTGCAGATAGCAGCAATGTTGTTTCTTCCCATTCACAAATAGATGTCTTTGTTAACGGTATGACTTTGTCATTGCGTTCTGCATTGGACAATGTAGCTCCCTTGAAAAAGAAGGTGATTTTTCACAGGAAGCTGGCCCCCTGGTTTAACTCAGAGCTGCGTTCCTTGAAGCACAATGTTAGGAAATTGGAGAGAAAATGGCGCTCTACACACCAAGAGGAATCTTACCTAATCTGGAGGGACAGTCTATTGGTGTATAACAAGACCCTTCGCAGAGTTAGAGCAGCATATCTTTCATTATTAATTGAGGAGAACAAAAATAATCCTAGATTTCTCTTCAGTACAGCCAAACTTACACAGAGTCACAGCTCCGTTGATCCATCCATTCCCTTAGCTCTTAGCAGTAATGATTTTATCGGATTCTTCATAATTAAAATTGATTCCATTAAAAATAAAATAATTGGCATCCTCCCAAACATGATTACCTTGTCCTCAGTAAGTGAGGCAGCGTTGGAGGAATCTTTAGAACCTGCATAGTGTCTGAACTGTTTAGAAGCAGCAGAGCTTTCTGAGCTATCTAAAATTTTAGCTTCATCTAAACCTTCTACCTGTATGTTAGACCCAATCCCAACCAAGTTGTGTAAAGAGATATTCCCTTTGATCAGTGGCACTATTTTAGACATGATTAATCTATCCTTAGTAAATGGATATGTACCACAGGCTTTTAAAGTAGCTGTTATTAAACCTTTACTTAAGAAACCATCTCTTGATCAAGATGAGTTAGTAAATTACAGACCTATATCTAATCTTCTTTTCTTATCTAAAATTCTTGAGAAAGTAGTTGCTAATCAACTTTGTGAACATTTACAAAGTAATGACCTACTTGAGGAGTTTCAGTCAGGCTTCAGGGCTCATCATAGCACTGAAACAGCTCTGGTGAAGGTCACCAATGATATTCTCATGGCCTCAGATAATGGACTTGTGTCTATACTTGTCCTGTTAGATCTCAGTGCTGCATTTGACACAGTTGATCACAATATTCTCCTACAAAGACTTGAGCATACTGTAGGGATTAAGGGGAAAGCATTAGGGTGGTTTAAATCTTATCTGTCGGACAGATTCCAGTTTGTTCATGTTAATAATAAATCTTCTTCAAACTCTACTTGTGGAGTACCACAGGGTTCAGTCCTTGGACCAATTCTCTTTACTATATATATGCTTCCGATTGGCAAAATTATCAGACAGCATGGGATTAATTTCCACTGTTATGCTGATGACACTCAGCTATATTTATCCATAAATCCTGATGAATCGAATCAATTACTTCGACTGCAGTCATGTCTTGATGACATCAAAAGCTGGATGACTTTAAATTTCCTGCACTTAAATTCTGACAAGACAGAAGTTGTAATCTTTGGACCAGAGTCCTCAAAAAATAAACTTCTTAATCAATCACTTAATCTGGATGGCATTAACTTGGCCTCTGGTAATAAAGTAAAAAATCTTGATGTTATTTTCGACCAAGACATGTAATTTAAATCCCATATTAAACAGGTTTCCAGAGTTTCCTTTTTTCACCTCAGGAATATCGGCAAAATTACTTCAACTACTTGAAGTTACTTCAAGGCTGGACTATTGTAATTCTTTACTATCAGGAAGTCCACAAAATGCAGTTCAAAGTCTTCAGCTGATCCAAAATGCTGCAGCAAGAGTTCTGATGAAAATCAACAAGAGGGATCATATTTCTCCAATTTTAGCTTCCCTTCATTGGCTTCCTGTTAAATCAAGAATAGAATTTAAAATTCTTCTTCTAACGTATAAAGCCCTTAATAATCAAGCTCCATCATATATCAGAGCTCTGATTACCCCGTATGTTCCTAACAGAGCACTTAGCTCTCAGACTGCAGGTCTGCTGGTCTGTAAAAGTAGAATGGGAGGCGCTGGACCAAGCCACAGTGCCAGCATGCTTTAAGTCGGCCTCCATCATTCGGCGGCGCCTCCGAGGCAGCGGCTTAGCGCACAACTCCGACCAACTTTCAGACATTTTTCATAAAAAATGCCGCCGAACTCGCTAGAAACCTCTCATCTACCCAGCCGATCAGTGCTTGATCGCCAGCGCCTACTGGAGTTACGGTCATGTAGTGTTTTTGGACTTGTAACCACTACTACGCTCGATTGTTTACGCGGCTCCGGACTACTACGGATATCAGCCCCGGGGCCTGTGAGGCGGCGGACTCGACGAGCAGCTCACGCCGGTGGAGAGCGACACGGAAGTGGTGTAGCTGGCCAAAGAAACGTGGCTGCCGCGGGGGCTTAGCAGCTAAGCTAAAGGCTAACCCCCATAGACCACTGCTACCATCCATCCTACTCTCCAACGTCCGCTCACTGGACAACAAAATAGACCATTTACAACTCGAGCTCTCTGCTGCGCTCTGATCCTGACCGAGACATGGCTCACATCATCAATCCCGGACAACGACGTTAGCCTGGAGGGGCTAGCTACTTTCCGCGCCGACAGAAACAAACAACTCAGCGGTAAGACCCGAGGAGGCGGACTCTGCGTTTACATCAATAACACCTGGTGTAAAAATGCTAGATTGGTCACAAGCTTTTGCTCTCCGGACATCGAGATGCTAACTGTTAGCTGCAGACCATTTTATCTGCCTAGAGAGTTCACTGTTGTTATCATCACAGCGGTCTATGTTCCACCGAGTGCTAACACAAAAGAGGCTATGAGTGTTCTGTATCGGACTATGTCTGAGCTGCAATCTGCACACACAGAGGCGGTTTTCATCATTGCTGGGGATTTTAACCAGGCAAATATGAAACTGTTCTCCCTCATTTCTACCAACACGTGGATTTTGCTACTCGGAGAGAGAACACTCTAGACTTGGTTTACACAAATATTAAAGGCGCATTCAAGGCAGCCCCCCGCCCCCACCTCAGCTCTTCAGACCACCTTTCTGTGATGCTATTCCCTGCATACAGGCCCCTGCTGATCAGAGCTAAACCTACAGTGAGGCAGGTGAGGGTGTGGACTGAGGGTGCAACTGGAGGCGCTCCAGGACTGTTTTGAGTGCTCTGACTGGAACATGTTCAAAGCTGCAGCAACGTATGAGGACAAGATCGACATCGATGAGTACGCCATGACTGTGTCAGCCTACATCAACAAATGCATTGAGGACGTCAGTAATCCAGGGTCGTTGGTTGGCACATCGTTGGTTGGCACATCATCGTTGGTCGTTGGTTGGAACATCACCCGTGCCAACCAACGACCCTGGATTACTGAGGAGGTCCGTGAAGCGTTAAAAGCACGGAACTCAGCCTTCAAGTCTGATGACAAGGAGGCACTGAGGACAACGAGAGCCAACTTGAACCGTGCCATCAGGCTAGCGAAGCGGAACCACAGTCAGAAAATCCAGGAGCTTTTCCATGACGCAAGCAACACCAGGAGCATGTGGAAAGGCATACGGGCAATAACAGAATACAACACGCCCTCCCCCCGGTGGGTGAAGTTGATGCTGACTTCCTCAATGGACTAAAAAACTTCTTTGGGAGGTTTGAGGCACTAAACAGCCACCAGCAGTGAAGGCTGTTCCCCATCAGGAAGAGGAGGTGCTCTGCCTTGACACCACCGACGTGTGGAAGACTCTGAGGAGAGTCAACCCGCGGAAGGCCCCAGGTCCTGACAACATACCTGGGCGGGTGCTCAAGGAGTGTGCAGGTCAGCTGGCTGGTGTCCTCACAGACATTTTTAACACCTCGCTGGACCAAGCCACAGTGCCAGCATGCTTTAAAGGAGAAGTCCGGTCAAAATCAGAATTAAAACTGCTGAAAGTACTTTAAATATAAAATTATTACATACTGTTCAATAAATGATACGCTTTTTTAATTAAGAGTAATTTTCATTTGAAGGTCCTTTAATGGGGGCCGCCATCTTGGTGAACAACAGTTCTGCCACCTCCCAGTTTGTGACGTAACGGTGCGGTATCGGCTGTAGAGCAAGTCCCGATGCCCTATCTGTCCCCTTGTAAATAAATACCCGTTTTCATGCCGAAATATATTTTTGAACCTCTTAAACAAAGATAGACATGGTATTAAGCATTTAAATTTAAAGTAATACTAATTTTACATTTAGTATTAGAGACATAAAAAGACAACAAATAAGCATTAAAGTATGGTTTATGGGTTGGGTTCTGCAATGTTAAAAGATGAGTATAAAACTCATCTTTAGAACCAATCTCTGCTCAAAATGGTGATCTGCACCGCCTAATCTACTTTCAGCAGTTATCAGTTATTGCAACCGTAAACGGCAAAAAACACAGGCAGAACGGCTCTTTCTGAGTTTTCTCTCTGCTGCTGTCAGGAGGAGCTGCAGCGCGTTATGAGGCGGAGGGGTATTTCAGCGTCACTTAGTTTAGACCCCAAACAATCGACTTCACTTTCAGAAACAAGCCCAAAAAGAACTGCAACCCCACAACTCATGAAATATACAAGTGACTTTAGAAAAAATAAGACCAAAGTTGCATAAAATAAGTGGGCTTCACAACAGTGAGCATGCTTTCTAAGTGTGTCGTATCCCTCCGCCGCTCCGGACGGTACAGAAATGTTCCGGCAAATTTTACATTATGAAAAAGAAAAACATACCGAAAATCCTCACTCTCATGTCATCTTGAAGACATTCTTCTTCCAAATGTTGGCTGCATATGACGTTTCTCTCTGGCCAGAAGCACGATGGAAAATCCTCTCTCTTCAAGTAGGTAATCCAACAAAACAGCCCATGGTGGTCATTAATCGGAAAGGTGAAAAAACTAATGTTTTTTCCACTTTTACCCGATGTATTGTTACATCCAACTGCCATGCACGTGAGCATTGTTGCTTTAACAATAGCTCCCGTGAATTTCAATGGTGAAGTCCTCTGGAAATCCGAAAAAATTGTTGATGATCGCAGCTGTGTAAACGGCTCCTATTGACTTTGCTTGGAAAGTGCGGAGAAATGCTGTCGGCCCTCCGCTTTTCCACGTCACAGGGTGTGATGTCAGGCGGCCCTTACTGCCCATATTTGGGCAGTATGGGGCCGCCCCCAGATATAGTGATCCAGACGACAATTTATGTTTTTATTTTCTTATTGATTAAAGATAAATTCATTAAATAACCACGAACGTATTAGTTTTAGTTATAGCTAATGATCCCCTGATTTTTCCTTGTTGACCGGACTTCTCCTTTAAGTCGGCCTCCATCATTTCGGTGCCGAAGAAACCTCAAGTCACCTGTTTTAATGACTATCGGACTACCTGTTGCACTGACTCCCATCATGATGAAGTGCTTTGAAAGGCTGGTAAAGGAACACATCGTCTCCAGTCTTCCCCCAACACTCGACCCGTTCCAGTTTGGCTACCGCCAGAACCGCTCCACTGAGGACGCCATCTCCTCCGCTCTTCACCTGAGCCTGGCACACCTGGAGGAGAAGAACACGCACGTGCGGATGCTGTTCCTGGACCTCAGTTCAGCGTTTAACACCATCATCCCACAGCATCTGGTGGAAAAACTGGAACATCTGGGCTTCAGCACACCTCTTCGCCACTGGCTGCTAGACTTCCTCACCAACAGACCTCAGTCGGTCCGGGTCAGACAGAACACCTCTGATGTCATCACCCTCAGCACGGGCTCCCCTCAGGGCTGCGTACTGAGCCCCCTGCTATTCACTCTGATGACACACGACTGCGTCCCCAGGTTCACCACCAATCACATCGTGAAGTTTGCAGACGACACAACGGTGGTGGGCCTGATCAGAGACAACAACGATCAGGACTACAGAGAGGAGGTTGAGCAGCTGGTGGGCTGGTGCAGAGACAACAGTCTGATCCTGAACGTGGAGAAAACGAAGGAGATCATCGTCGACTTCAGGAAGAACCGGCCACACCACGCTCCACTGCTCATCAACAGCTCAGCTGTGGAGGTGGTCAGCAGCACCAAGTTCCTGGGGGTGCACATCACAGACAACCTCACCTGGTCTGTGAACACCACGTCACTGGTGAAGAGGGCACAGAAGCGACTGTACTTCCTGTGGAGGATAAGGAGTGCCCACCTGCCCCCGCCCATCCTCACGACTTTCTACAGAAGCACCATAGAGAGCATTCTGACCAGCTGTCTCTCTGTGTGGTGTGGAGGTTGCAGTGCTTCCGACTGGAAGAACGTGAGGAGAGTGGTGAGGACAGCAGAGGGGATCATCAGGGCTCCTCTTCCCTCCATTAATGACATTTAATCTCAGCGCTGTGTGTCCCGAGCCCGTAACATCATCAGGGACCCCTCACACCCCCACCATGGACTGTTCTCCCTGCTGCCTTCTGGGAAGAGGTTCCGCAGCATCCGCTGCAGGTCCACCAGGTTCTGCAAAAGCTTTTTCCCTGTTGCCATCAGACTGTTGAACTGCGGAACTATAAACTATAGACTCTGCACAACATTCGCATATTTGCACATTTGCATCACTGCATCTCTATCTAGCATTACAAATGCTGCCAAACTCTCAGTTTCTAAATGCATTCTTGCAAAAATGCCCTTTACACAATCAATTCTGCACATAGAAATGGTTTTTAGAAATACTCACCTGTACACTGTGATTTTTCTCCTGCATTGTTTACATTTCAATTGTTTACTTTTAAATCACTGCTGCACCTCATACTGTAATCTAATTTATTGTAATCTACAAACTGTATGCAACGAAATTTCGTTCTGTACGCACCCTGTGCATACAAAATAATATAGTATATATATAATAAAGTTGTCTAAGTCTAAATCTAAGATCCTTTAGCTATCAGGCTCCTCTCCTGTGGAACCAACTCCCAGTTTTGGTCCGTGAGGCAGACACCCTGTCTACTTTTAAGGCTAATCTTAAAACTTTCCTTTTTGACAAAGCTTATAGTTAGAGTGGCTCATGTTACCCTGAGCTACCTCTATAGTTATGCTGCTATAGGCTTAGGCTACTGGAGGACATCAGGGCCTATTTTTCTCACTCTACTGATTTCTACTGTTCTCCAGTTTTACATTGCATTATATTGAAATGACTGTTGTCATTTCAGCTTTGAACTTTTTGCTCTCTCTCTTTTTTCTTCATAGTAGATACACCTGGTCTGGCGTTCTGTTAGCTGTGACATCATCCAGGGAAGACAGATCACCCGCTATTACCATCTAATGTAGAACAGATTACTGGATCAATGTGTGCTTCTGTGCTTGTTTGTCTGTCTTGTTGTGTCTCTGCTCTGTCTTCTGTAACCCCCAGTCAGTCGAGGCAGATGACCGTTCACACTGAGCCCAGTTCTGCTGGAGGTTTTTCCTTCCCGTTAATGGGGAGTTTTTCTTTCCGCTGTCGCTTCATGCTTGCTCAGTATGAGGGATTGCTGCAAAGGCATGGACAATGCAGACGACTGTCCCTGTAGCTCTACGCTTCTCCAGGAGTGAATGCTGCTTGTCGGGACTTTTATGCAATCAACTGGTTCCCTTATATAGGAAATGTTTGACCAATCTGTATAATATGATTGAATTTGACTTTGTAAAATGCCTTGAGATGACATGTTTCATGAATTGGCGCTATATAAATAAAATTTAATTTAATTTAATTTAATTTAATTCTCACCCAACAAGATTGTGTCATTATTTAAGCACCTTCTGTATGAGAAACAGAAACATGGGAAAGGAACGGATTATGAAAAAAGTGTATTTACAACCCATCCCACCTCGGAAGTTTGGGCGAAGTAGATAGGTTGCGGAGGGGGGTGCAGGCTGTAATGGGGCAAAACATAGGTCTTGAGGAAGTTAAAGATTTTCTAGGGGAGCATGATAGTTATACTCTTCATAAACCAGCCTGGATACATTTTCCGATAAACAGAGTTTTTGTCTCAGGACCTTTAAAGACGTTTCAGGCCAATTTCTGTGAAATGCAGTCTTTGGCTGACCAAAATGGAGGATACAATTATTTATTAACTTTGATCGATGGGTTTTCAAAAGGCATCCGTCTGAAGCTTTTTAGGGATTTGACTTTCTGTAAAAACTCCTCGAAAGCCTTTACCACTTCCACTGCCGTTTTTCTTTTTAAAACTCCTCTCTATATAGAGTTTGCTGAGCATGCGCAAAATACAGGCTGAGGATCATGGCGTCAAGACAATAACAGAGATGCTCTTGTATGAACTAAGTTCTTCAGACAGAATTCATGCATCGATTCAAGAGATGTATGAAAACACTAGAGAAGTGTATCGTTTGAGACAACTCCACTCACTCTCTGAGAGCTGCTGTTAAACATAGTAAATTATCAAATAAAATTGTTCTCACCCAAAAAGATTGTTATTATTTAAGCAGCTTCTATATGGTTCAGCCCTCTCCAAACATTTTTTTTCCTGTCAAGTCATGTCTGAATTTAAAAAAAGAGAAATATATCTCTCTTAATTGACCAGCTACATCAGACTAGGGTATTAGAAGGCTCTAATTGGATTTCATTAGAAATAGAGGTTTTACTCCTCCAAAATCCTTCTGCCCATCTGTTTCTCCTTGCTTCACCAAAATCCTTTTATATGTGTCTGTGTCACTGCTGTAGCACTGCTAGCTCCTTTGTGGTAGGACACCTTCATGTCTCCGGGCAGGGAACAGCCTCTCATGTAACAGGATGTGCAATTTGAATTGAATTTCTTTATTTCTCCCATGTGGAGAAAATTTCATTTCAGTACAGCCCATCAAGAGAAAGTCATACATGGGTAGACAGAAGAGTGGAGAAGGCATACATTAGGGGGGTTGAGGGAAAAAAAGAGTGTATTAGTCGCACTGTCCCTCTGACAATTTGATCAATGCAAGAAAAAAACCTCAGCACAAAAAAAGCAAACATACATGAAACATGACAAGCAGACATATTTCAGTTGGGAGGGTTTTTGGCTGGGGGGGGCATCCAAGTCCAGTACCCCAACTGAGCAGCGCTTACGGGCGCATCCAACCTAGGTTCCTGTCCCAGGGGGGAAAAACATCAGGCACAGCAAATGCGTTGAGGCACAGCGGGGTGTATTTATCACCATGCTCGTGTGTGTGTGTGTGTGTGTGTACGAGTTCACAGGTGTCATGAGCGGGTCTGGGCGAGGTTAGAGCATCTTGTTTAGAGCATCTTGCATCTTGAGAGTTGGCATTGATTTTACAATGCCAAATCTCGTTTTTGATGCACTGCAAGCTGTCACTGATTTAGCTCCACGTGTGTGTAGTTTATTAGTTGTCTGACAGTTGTCATAGCCTCAGGGGATTACCAACATGGTAACCCAGCATCAGGTAGCCCTGTGGTACCCTCAAAGCCTATTCAAAAAATAGCAAAGCCCTCCAGTGAGCCGCATATAAAATATTATTTTATTTAGTTGCTCTTCCTTTTTAATCATACTTGTACTTACATATATTTAAAATTATAAATGCATTAAAAACATGTTTATATTACATAACATTAAGGTGAGCTCTGACTCTTCTAGTTCAATGGTCAGTACAGGTAGCCCTTGCTGTGACATAGAAGCAATGAAGTAGCTCTCAACTTCTAAAAGGTTGGTGACCCCTGCTATAGATTATCGTTAGAGAGAGCGCGAGCGAGAGAGAGAGAGAGAGTCTAACCAGCATGCATTGCTTTCAGGCCATGTTTAATTGGGAGATGTTAGCTAAGTGGAACACACCTGTGTCTTTTCACGCGCGATGCCTTCTCCCATTCCGGCCGCGCGCCTGTTACCGAAGAACATCTATCCGTCAGCGGACATCGCCACCTGCAGCAGCCCGCTCTTCCAACTGTCCCATGGGTCCACCCTGCAGGTGCCCCCCCAGCGGCTGCACGGTAAGACCGGCAGCCGCCTCTGGTCCTCCGTGATCCACTGGGAGCAGCTGCGCTCTGTGGAAGCCGTTGGCTCCGGAGGCTTCGGCTCCGTCTACAAGGCAGAGTACCTCGGGGAAACGGTAGCGCTGAAGAAAGTAAAGAAGAACACGAAGAACAAGCTGGCCTCCCGGCAGAGTTTCTGGGCGGAGCTGAACGCTGCACATTTGCGCCATAAAAACGTCGTGCGCGTCATCGCCGCAAGCACGAGCGTGCCGGCGGGCTTTGAAGATGAGGGTAGCATCGGAGCCATCGTGATGGAGTTCGTAGGCAGCAGAAATCTGCAGCAGATTATCTACGAGAGCACAGAGGAGCTCGGGGAGGACAGGTGGCTGAAGTACTCCACAGATATTGTGAAGGGGTTGCGCTTCCTGCATTCCCACAGTGTTGTGCATCTAGACATCAAACCAGCCAATGTGCTGGTGTCACGTGGAGAAGTGTGCAAAATAGCTGATTTTGGGTGTTCCCTGACGCTGGACCGTGACTGCGAAATGAGCTCCATCAGCCCCCACCTGAGCCATGGCTGTGGCACGTACTCGCACCGAGCCCCTGAACTGCTAAAAGGCGAGCAGGTGTCTCCTAAAGCGGACATCTTCTCTTTGGGGATCACCATGTGGCAGCTTCTGACCAGAGAGCCGCCCTATACGGGTGACAGGCAGCACGTCCTCTATGCGGTTGTGGCGCACAATCTGCGGCCGTCTCTGCGCGACCACCCGGTGTTTCTGTCCGCGCAGGGGAAGCGGTGTGCGGAGCTGCTAGGCCGCTGCTGGAGCGCAGAGGTCCGCTGCAGACCCAGCGCCGAGGATCTACTGCACCAGCTTCTTGAGCTCCTAAACTGATATTTTGTTTTTTAGGACTTTTTCAAAGTTCCGCTGGATGGTTTTGCACAGCAGCGTCCTGAAGGAATAGCTCAGATGTCAGTTTAGACACAAAGCCTCGGACTTCAACAATTGGGCTATTTTAAGTCTATTTCTGCCTTCTAAGCTGTTATCAACAAACTGTAAGCTTTTTTTACGGTTCCAAATATGTTCTGATTTCTTCTATGCCACATAAGTTATTTTAAATGTTCTCATTAAAATTATTTTTATAACTTAAAATGGTCTCCTTTTTTGTGGAATATTGTTCTGCACCGTAATTTGTCAGAGCCAAACACACTGCATTTCTTTTGGAAGTTGTTTAAATCAACTTTCCGCTTGAATTTTTAGTAAATATTTCAGTTGTTAATGGTTTTACATAATTTGTACATCGTATTCAAATTGATAATTGTTCAGATCAATCTGCTTGATGCATCAATAAGGGCTAAGGTACCCGATGCGCCAGGGGCCCGTTCTTCGTACATCGCTAACTCAATTAGCTGGATATGATTGTTGACGTTTTGGCATGATCTTGGATCGTTTGGTTCTTCGAAAGACATCCTGCACTTGTCATAGCAACATGTGCGCAAACTTAAGCCTGCTCTCGAGCAGGCTTATTTCATGTAAACAGGATTAGATCACAGTTTAATAAGCGGAGGAGATAGGGAAGTCTGTCGTAGCCATGTCCATTTTTACGACAGCAACCTGTTGCGGAAGGTGCAAGAATAATTTGCAGAGCTTTTCAAATTAATGGCGTATTGCGCAATAGTGAGGATCTTGACTTTGTAAAGTGCCTCGAGATGACATGTTTCATGAATTGGTGCTATATAAATAAAATTGAATTGAATTGAATCCTTTAGCGCAGCGCGACAGTGTAATTGTAGAGATATTTTTCTTGGTGGCTGTTATAAACAGACAAACACATCATTTAACAGTGGCTTTTAAAGAGGAAAAAGTGGTGTTAGAGCCATAAATACAAAATATTTAAGTTATCTGTGTGATTGCTTTGCTTTTTATTTTTATCATATTCAGTAAGAAGATTTGTTCAGGCCATTTTATTGTGAAGTTTAGTTTTATTGTGAAAGGCTTGCTTCCTATCGAGCCGTATATTGTATTAACGGATTATCTAGACACGGAGCAACACATTGGCCGTTTCTCAATATGCGTTCTTGAGCGGTCTCGTGTGCTCGTGACACGTCATCAGCCTCAGCCCGAGCACTGTTCCGATTGCCGAGAACACCAGAGCGAGAACGCACCACATCCCCTGATGTTGTTCTCGCCCCGCCCTCTTTATCGAGCATGCATCAGAGCAGACTTGTGCGTTCTTCAGACTGACCGCTTTCCCAGAATGCACCGCGGCAAGATAATTTTTAGGCTTTTTAGAAATTAAAAATGTTTTAAAAATTTTTTCAATAAGATTTATTGTGGTGTAGTATATAAATAGTTTTGAATGTTAAAGAAATGCTAAAGAACTGTGTGTCTCATGACGTCACAAGTACGCTTCTGTTCCAATACACCATACGTGCTGCGTGCTCGCGTTCTTGTCAAGTCCGATCTTCCTGTGTTCTCGCCAAGACCGGACTTGACGAGAACGCGAGTCCGTACTCGGGTTCTCGTGAATTGAGAAACGGCCAGTCTTTTGACCCTGTAAGCTGTGTATGACTAGCCTCGTGAGACCATCCTGATCTCGCGAGCTTATAAGGTTTCACTCGCAGATCAGTCTGGCTACTTTCCATTAAAGAAAATTTGGAGCCATTCACCAAACGAACGTCCAATCAGCGTTGGCTTTGAGGCGGGTTGAGGTGTGACGCAACGAGAAGCGCGACAGTTCAGTCTAAAGAACATGGCGGCTTCAGCCGATGAAAAGTGTTTCCCGCAGGAATTTGTTTAGGCGAGGCGCTGAGTTGTTGGCCGGCAGACGACTGACGGGGGGGGGGTTGAAGAAGACAAGTTTTGCGCGGACGACTCGCGGACCGGGGGTGGGCGTATCCACGTATTTTCGCCTGTTTTTTCCCTGCCATTCACTGTATGCATGCGCGAAAGCAACAACAAACAACCGCGTCAAATAAACATGCAAGCATATCGAGTTTTTTTTTATGTTAGCAAGGCGGCAGCGCTATCTTGGCGAGGCCTTTTAAACAAACGCATGAACACGCAGTTATCTCAGATAACTCAATCCAGCCATACTAATCATAAACAACAGGTGTGTTCGAAGAACCCAATTAGCCGGATCATGATTAGCCGGATGAAATCATCTTGGATGTGTCATTTGATCTCTGATGTTTTAAGCAACGTACGAAGAACGAGCCCCAGCAGGAGAATTCAGCAGGGTAGCTCCATAGTTAAGTCTCATTGCGAACTTTTGGTGTCTGTGTAAAGATTAGAAACATTTTCCTAGTGCAACCACTATTGCAACTGGTACCATGTCTCATTTATTGGTGATTGAACAATGGGGACAAAAAAAATCTAAATTTTTGCGCCTCGCCCAAAATGTTTTCTAAATAAATACAACAAAACACCATGAAAACTCTTTTGAAAACCTAGAAGCCCCAACTGCAGCAAATCTGGATAATATCAGCTGAAGCATTTATTAAACCTTTACTTAAGAAACCTTCTCTTGATCAAGATGAGCTAGTAAACTACAGACCTATATCTAATCTTCTTTTCTTATCTAAAATTCTTGAGAAAGTAGTTGCTAATCAACTTTGTGAACATTTACAAAGCAATGACCTACTTGAGGAGTTTCAGTCAGGCTTCAGAGCTCATCATAGCACTGAAACGGCTCTGGTGAAGGTCACTAATGATATTCTCATGGCCTCAGATAATGGACTTGTGTCTGTACTTGTCCTGTTAGATCTTAGTGCTGCATTTGATACAGTTGGTCACAATATTCTCCTACAAAGACTTGAACATACTGTAGGGATTAAGGGGAAAGCATTAGGCTGGTTTAAATCTTATCTGTCGGACAGATTCCAGTTTGTTCATGTTAATAATAAATCTTCCTCAAACTCTAGGGTCACCTGTGGAGTACCACAGGGTTCAGTCCTTGGACCAATTCTCTTTACTATATATATGCTTCCGATCGGCAAAATTATCAGACAGCATGGGATTAATTTCCACTGTTATGCTGATGACACTCAGCTATATCTATCCATAAATCCTGATGAATCCAATCAATTACTTCGACTGCAGTCATGTCTTGATGACATCAAAAGCTGGATGACTTTAAATGTCCTGCATCTAAATTCTGACAAGACCGAAGTTGTAATCTTTGGGCCAGAGTCCTCAAAAAATAAACTTCTTAACCAATCACTTAATCTGGATAACATTAACTTGGCCTCTGGTAATAAAGTAAAAAATCTTGGTGTTATTTTTGACCAAGACATGTCATTTAAATCCCATATTAAACAGGTTTCCAGAGTTTCCTTTTTTCACCTCAGGAATATCGCCAAAATTAGAAACATTCTGTCCAGGAGTGATGCTGAAAAACTAGTCCATGCATTTGTTACTTCAAGGCTGGACTATTGTAATTCTTTACTATGAGGAAGTCCACAAAATGCAATTCAAACTCTTCACCTGATCCAAAATGCTGCAGCAAGAGTTCTGATGAAAATCAACAAGAGGGATCATATTTCTCCAATTTTAGCTTCCCTTCATTGGCTTCCTGTTAAATCAAGAATAGAATTTAAAATTCTTCTTCTAACGTATAAAGCCCTTAATAATCAAGCTCCATCATATATCAGAGCTCTGATTACCCCGTATGTTCCTAACAGAGCACTTCTCTCTCAGACTGCAGGTCTGCTGGTGGTTCCTAGAGTCTCTAAAAGTAGAATGGGAGGCAGATCCTTTAGCTATCAGGCTCCTCTCCTGTGGAACCAACTCCCAGTTTTGGTCCGTGAGGCAGACACCCTGTCTACTTTTAAGACTAATCTTAAAACCTTCCTTTTTGACAAAGCTTATAACTAGAGTGGCTCATGTTACTCTGAGCTACCTTTATAGTTTTGCTGCTATAGGCTTAGGCTACTGGAGGACATCAGGGCCTATTTTTCTCACTCTACTGATTTCTACTGTTCTCCAGATTTGCATTGCATTACATTGAAATGACTGTTGTCATTTCAGCTTTTAACTTTTTGTTCTCTCTCTTTTTTCTTCATAGTAGGTACACCTGGTCTGACGTTCTGTTGACTGTGAAATCATCCAGGGAGGACAGATCACCGACTATTACCATCTAATGTAGAACAGATTACTAGATCAATGTGTGCTTCTGTGCTTTTTTGTCTCTCTTGTTGTGTCTCTGCTCTGTCTTCTGTAACCCCCAGTCGGTCGAGGCAGATGACCGTTCATACTGAGCCCGGTTCTGCCGGAGGTTTTTTTTCCCGTTAATGGGTGGTTTTTCTTCCCACTGTCGCTTCATGCTTGCTCAGTATGAGGGATTGCAGCAAAGCCATGTACAATGCAGACGACTCTCCCTGTGGCTCTACGGTTCCCCAGGAGTGAATGCTGCTTGTCGGGACTTTGATGCAATCAACTGGTTTCCTTATATAGGACATTTTGACCAATCTGTATAATCTGACCCAATCTGTATAATGAGATTGAACTTGATTTTGTAAAGTGCCTTGAGATGACATGTTTCATGATTTGGCGCTATATAAATAAAATTGAATTGAATTGAAGCATCTTTGTTCCACAAATGTTTTAGTGGGCAGTGTGCAAGGCAGAGCTGTGTTTTGGAATAATTTAGCCAAATGTGCCCAAAACTGTGACAAAGGTGTTTTTCACCGCATAAAATGGAATCTTGTCAAATAAAAGCGCTTATTTATATTGTAAGACTGCTTCTGCATATGACACAGACTTGGCTCATAACATTTACCCCATGAATCACCAAAATATACCACTGTACACACCATAAAATCAATAAAATAAAGACAAAATATACCATTTTGTCTCCAAATGAATAATTTTATTGAAAAACAGACAAGCAAAAAGCAATGAAAACGTGTATGCAAAAAGACTTATCGATGAAATTTTTTTAATTGAAACCTTACTGAAAACAAATATAACCAGTTGAATCAACTCCAAAACAGTAGTCAAGCTGCCTTGAGTCATTCCCACATAAACAAGCCTGCAGCCTCTTTGTTCTAGTGAAGAAGTGGGCCTGGGGGATTATGTCAGGATATCCAGTGGTTTGATTACTTCTTGTAATCTATGTCAGTAGTTGATTTATCCAGTGCATTTAACAAAATTCAGCCTGATTTGCTTTGTCAGAAACTCCAGAACACTCAGGTGGAGGCCTTTACAATCGCCTGAATCATAGACTACCTGACAAACAGTCCACAGTTTATGAGATTGAAGGATTGTTCGTCTAACCAGGTAGTCAGCAGCATATGAGCATCACAGGGACTGTACTCTCACCATTACTTTTCACTATTTACACCTCAGACTTCTAATACAAGACAGACTCCTGTCACCTGCATAAATATTCAGATGATTCTGCAGTCGCTGGATGCATCAGAGATGGACACGAAGCTGAGTACAGGGAGCTGGTGGACCGCTTTGTGGCATGGTGTGGAAACATTCATCTCATTCTAAATGTGGATAAAACAAAGGAGATAGTTGTAGATTTCAGGAGAAATGGGAATTGTACCAACACGATTACCATACTTGGAGAAGAAGTGGTGGAGTAAATACCTCAGTGTTCACCTGGACAACAAACTGGACTGGAGATGCAACTGTGAAGCTGTCTACAAGAAGAGACAGAGCAGACTGTACTTCCTGAGGAAGCTTTGTTCTTTCAGGGTTTGCAGCAAGATGCTGCAGATCTTCTATAAGTCTGTTGTGAAGAGTGTGATCTCTTTTGCCATCATCTGCTGGGGTAGCAGCATCAGAGCAACTGACTTAAAGAAGCTCAACAAGAGCTCTGTTCTAGGGACTCTTCTAGAACCTCTGAAGATGACTTTGAAAGGACTCTTCATAAAAAGAACATTATCGACAACCCTAAGCATCCTCTTAATCAGTGGTGTGTTCAGTCAGAGGCTTCTCCAGAAACACTCAAAGACCGATCTCTACAGGAGAGCCTTCCTCCCTGCAGTCATCAGCATCTACGTGTTGAAAAAAAACTGTATATAATTTCCCTTTAGGATCTCTTTTAATCTGAATTTTAATGATCCACTGGGACTGTTATTAGTTCCTTTTGCTCAACTTCATAAAAGATTTAAACTGCTGAATCATCATTTTCATTTCTACTACATATTAGTGACAGATATTCTCTTGGACGTTAAGAAACATCCAGACACTAACATCTGATTTAGGAGACTATGCAGTGCCAGAATTTCCCTTTTTGGTAGAAAATTTATATGTCCAACAAAAGAATAAAAATAATGAGAACATTGTGTTTTTGAAACACAGGAGAAAAACTTCTTATTCTGAAGGGATGTTAAGTAAAAATTATTCAGTGAAACAGCTTTTTTGGGAAAAACTGTAACATGAGGCCTAACATGGTCAGTAGCTATGGAGTAAAGAACAGTACACTTGTCCACAGCACAAAAATCAGCAAAACTCTTCAGAGAAAGACAGTATTATGTTCTTAGAGCTAAAATCAGAAAGTATGAAGAGAATCACATAATGGTAACTCTCTCAGGTGAAATGTTTGCCGCTGAGCCAACTGGCTCCAGCCGCCGGCCCTTGTAAGGACTGGTGTCCTGACCCTTGCGAATCTGGTGAAGCTTGTGGCCTACACAGGGGAGCAACATTAGAACCTTTCCCAGTATGACACAGACAGGCAGAGCCAGGGACACCACAAAGCTGGGGGGCAGGTAGAAGCGGTAGGCATCCTCATCAAAGGCCCGTTTCCAGCCAAAGAGCAGGCCATGGAAAGTAGCGATGAGAAGGGCGATGTAACCCAGAGTGGACTACAGGAAAAAGAACAAGAAAACCCATGATGAAAACAGAAAACAGCTCCGTCTGTGTCAATCTGTACATTGAGATGTTTTTTTTTGGGATCAGGTTCACATTGTTTTTACAATTCTGTTGTGTGTGTTTTTATACTTAGGGCAATACCTGATGAGAGTTAATAAATGACTGGACCATTTCAGAACAAAATACATGTCTTACCTCCAATATTCTCCTATTTATTCTCTTATCTATTCTCATTATTTCTAATGAGGTAAATAATGAAGTTCATCAGTTTTCAAACTAATAAAAAACAGCCTTTAGCTGATATTTAAATGGCAATTCATGTTCAGAGATTAAAGATGATTATTGATAAATATTACATTGAATAATAATGATCAAATTTTCATGTAATAATTTGGGCATAGGGACTAACTTACAGTGATGCAGAAGTAGAGGGGACCTAGATGTAGGAGATTTGACAGGAAAAAAATTATATTTCAGTCATCAGAGTCATTGCCTCTAACTTGAGTTGAATAACTTGAGACTAGACTTGGAAAAGAATATTTGTGAATATCTGTGGTGGATAATGTTTCACTAAAGCTAGCATACCATGCATGGGTAGCATTAGTATGCAAAAAGTGGTAAGCCTCATAAACAGTGTATCATTAATTGTAGCACCTGTTTGACCAATTCATTATACAGGAAACAGCTTCTCAGGCTCCATCCAAATACCCTTAATTATAACTCCTAGCTCCTGCTCTTTGAACTTTCATGGGGTCAACAGTAAGAACCCTATCATGGGTAGGAAAGGAGCTTCAGACTGCTGTGCCAATTTCGGACAGCCTTTAACTCTGACGTCATTGCATAATGGAGGCGCATATGGATGATGCGAGTCAAATCCGGGCCTACAACCTTCTGAAAATGAACTACAAAGTGCACACGCTCTTCTCTCTGGACATTTTTGTTGATTTCCATAAGGGGGCCGTACTCATATGTAACGTCACGCAAAGGATTGTGAGATACCTTATAGCTCCTTAGCGCCAGATAGTGTTAAGGCAATAAAGTCTGTTAAAAGGAGTGGGGATACCTGCAGTAATTCTGACCTAAACTGAAAAGTGCTTACTCTGATGCAGACTCTGAGCCCTGTATGTCAGTAAACTGTCTGATAATGATAATTATGGATGTGTCAGAACAATCTGAAATAACGGACAGTTTTATCTGCAGGGATCACGATTAACCTGCCAAAAATAACTTAATCCTCATCCCCTGAAGAAGGAAGCAGTCTGGTCATCTGATTCTCACATAAATGAATGCAGAGTTTTTTAAACTACGAAATAGAATTTGTAAAATAATGTTTTTAACATTGTTTTTAGGGACAAATGCCCCTTCTGATGTAAGTGATTATCCTTAAATATATAAAGTATATTTATTAGTTTTTTCACTTTTTATTTATCCATTTTGATTAATAAAGAATTCATCTTTGTGTTTTGATTAGATATCACAGATTCAGTGGACACAAGTCTTATCCATCTCTTGAGAAACAGGTTTGTACCTGGATAAAGCTGAATTCCCGCCAGTTGAGAGAGTTACTGATAGAAGGAATGGAGGTGATGGCTAGGAGGCACATGAGTCCAAAACTCATGATTCCAAAGGAAACATACATCTCCACCCGCCACACTTCCTCCTCGTTCCATGAATTTTCCACATTAGCATTAATCTGTTGGAAAATGTTGAGATTTTATTAATCATGTATGGCTTATAGTTTTCACAGGTGAGTTAGCAAATTAAACATCAGAGATATCAATGAGATGTCATAGAATCCAAACAATACTAAAGACAGAAACCAGCTCGGACACGGTCTGTACAGCTATTCTCTACCTGATTATTCAGAATGGTCCATAGTAGTTGGAGCACACTTTAAGGTTCTGAGTGAGACTCCTGAACTTATCAAAACACCTCACATTCCTGTACTTTGTGAATATTTTTCATGTAAATTATGAGATAACATTTACAACCTCTTGGTTCATCTTATTTGTTTTCTGGCTGATCTAAGGCCAACATCTCCTTTTGGATCCTCCCTTAGTTACACAGCAATGAGGGGCTTCCATTTTGGGTCAGGAATCAGGGAGACTTTTAATCATTTTACGTGAGTGGTTAAATAACCACAAATGCTTTAAGCAATGCTATTAACTTTTTGTAGATTTTTTTAGCTCAAATGCTTTTGAGACTAGGATTAAAATGTGCAATTCCTGTTCCTTTCATCACCTTGTCTGTTCTTCCTGAAACTTTCCCCATCCTGATCCCTGACCTGATCATTTATATTTTCCCTACACTAGTGCTTTAGACTGTTTTGACACAGCCATCTTCTGCGGGTGTTTATGCTTGCTCAGAACACATTTCGGGCTATTTTTCTATGATGTGAGATTACACTATGTACAGTGCTGTGATGTACATTTTTTGTAATTTGGCATAAAATTACATGATCGAGCTAAATAAAGATAATGATATGATATAAAATTCTCTCGTAGCATCCTCGCTCTGCATATCCTCCTTTACTACATCCATTAGCTTCCACTGTGGTCTACCTGCTCTCCTGCTCGGCAGCTGCACTTTTAACATTGTTAGTCCATTATATCCACCAGCCTTGTCTCTCTAACTTTAGCAGCAGTTCCACCCATCCTACTCGGCTTGGCTTGCCCAGCTCCGCTCTTTGTTTGTGTTTCAACTGGCCTAGAAATTCCTGGGAAAGGGAAACGCCTCCCCCCCAAACGTTGACACTAAAGAAATCTGTAATATATGGTAAATGATAAAAAAAATATACAAATTAAAAAAATCTTTAAAAGATAATGTTTGTATAATTGCATTTGCAAGATTGTCTTGGATATTTTTAAGAATAAAGTAATCCACTGGGATGCCCGTCTACCTATGTGAGAAAGAGAGAGAGAGAGAGAGAGAGAGAGAGAGAGAGAAAAAGCTCTCCATTTGCTCCAGTTTGATTGACAAAGTTAAAATTTACAGCCGTATATGAGACTTCTGGCCTCAGCCATGACGAGAGCTACGAGAACTGGTTAAAAGCTTAAAAGATTTTCAACCGCAGTGAAATTATTTTTATAGGTTCTATTTTGCGCTGACTCCCAGGCTGTGGGCTTGCGCGTTGTTCACCGACCAAAGCAAGAGACAGAAACACGCGACTTTTGTTTGATTTTGCAGACCCAGATCAGCCTCCCTCTTCGACCTGATACAGGGAGGCTGATCTAGGTCTACCACTCTCAGTCTGCTGGCTGTTGAAGGGAGTGGGGCATCCTACAGAGTGGTGGCTCGGGTGTTCGGGATGCCTCGCTCCACAGTTCACCGCATCGTCCACCGGGTTACTGAGGAGGTGGTGGCCATCCGCCACCGAGTCATCTGCCTCCCCAAAACTCCAGAAGACCTGGCAGCAGTAACCCAGGGGTTTAAAGGGCTGGCAAGACACAGAGCTTTTCTCAAAGCTGCTGGAGCGATTGACGGCTGCCATGTCAGGATCAAGCCTCCAAGTGGTCCTGATGGTCACTGCTATCGCAACAGGAAACGTTTCTCCTCCATCATTCTGCAGGCAGTTTGTGACCATCAGGGCCGCTTCATCGACACATACGTGGGCTGGCCGTGGTCGGTGCATGACTCCAGAGTGCTCCGGCACAGCCCACTGTACAGGCGGGGCATCTACCCTCCTCCGGGCCACTTCATCTTGGCAGATGGTGGGTACCCGTGTGTCCAACACCCACTCCCCCTCATCACTCCCTTCAAGCGGCCGTTAGAAGGTGTGGGAGCCCAGCGCTTTAACAGCCATCATTCCAGGGCACGCTCCATCATAGAGCGTGCCTTTGGGATGATGAAGACGAGGTTCAGGGCCATCTTCCTCCAAGCGCTGGAGGTGCACCACACCTTTGTGCCTCAGGTATGTTACTACATGAGAGAATAATTGCTTATTGTTAATTGATAAAAACCTTTAAAGTAATTTATTCAAATCTAAAATTAATTGTTTTTTGTCTTCATTTTTCTACAGGTCATAACGGCATGTGCTGTCCTGCACAACATCTGCCTGGGAGCCGGTGACATCATGGCCCCAGAGGATGAAGTGCAGGACGACATGCCAGAGGATGAGGAGGGGGAGAACGTGTTGGAGGCAGTCAGTGGTGCTCCCTGGCGGGACCAGCCGTCTGCCGAGGTGTCTGCCCTGGAGGAGGTTCTACCCGACCACGATTACATTTAGATGGCAAGTATAATCACTTTTTAGCTGTTCTCATTTAAGGGTTATGAAAACAGTTGTAGTAAAGTCATTTTCTGCGTCTTCTTAAACATTTTTAGTAACATGGCAGCCGTCGATTGGGTCAGCCCTGCAAACACTGATGGACGATGTGGTGAACAGTGGAGAGAGGCATCCCCCACCCCCCAGATGATGTCCCACTCGCAGTGAGAGGACTCCAAGGTCATCTGTGTGGCATCCCATCCAGTCCAGCAGCACCACCAGGGACTCCTGCTCAGTCAAAATTGTATATATATATATATATATATATATATATATATATATATATATATATATATATATATATATATATATGTTCTTTAGTAATATTTATTTTATATCTTCTGTAAATAGTTGTAGTAGTTAATTTTAAAATGTAATGTAAATAGTTAAAATGTTTTTGATAGTTTATTGTAAATACTTGTTTCTCTAAAAATAAATTGTTGTCACTGAGAAGTTGTTCTAAGTTTACTTAAATTGTAAAGAAGTGATGAAACAGATAATGTAAAAGGTTAAAAGACTTTAAGAACACACCGACAACAATAACTTTTATAAACAATTTAATAATTTAACAATAACAGCAACACAGAACCTGAACTTGTAAAAAAAAAAAAACAACAAAAATTAACGTCTGTCCACTATCCTCTCCAATAAATCAAATAATCTGTCCAGCCTTTCCCAACTCTCTCTTTCTCTTCTCTCCTCCGCCTCCTCTGCCTCCCTGATTAAATCCACCAACTCGTCACTCCGACTTCTCTTCCTCCTTTCCCTCCTCTCTCCTGGCCCCTCATCCTCATTCTCTTCCTCATCTTCCCCCTGATGCTGCTCAGCCTCTGCAGCACCTGGCCCTGGTGTGTCCTCAGGGATGGAGGCAATTAGGACAGGTGGGGCAATAGAGGGCCTCTGTCCTAATACCTCATCCATGAGGACAAACCATGGCCAGGTGGCAGCAGTAGGCTTCCCACTGACCCCCTGCCCTGTCCCTGGATCTTTGCATTCTTTTTGGCCTGTTGTGGCTCAACTTCACCCTCCAGGCCCATTTTTTCCAGGATTGTTCTAAACAAGAGAAACGAGAAGAGATAAACACACAAGGATCACTACTATCACAAATATAAGATTAAAAAAAAGTGACATCTGGGCATCATTTGATGTGATCAAAAGATTATATTTGTACGTTGGTGTTTGAACAGGACTTCTTTGAACTTGTGTGACTTTTACATACAAATGCAACATGTATATGGCATTATGCCTCAACTCTTACCTCCATCCGACTGTGGCAGTGTTTTTGGCCCCGGTAAAGAGGTGGTCATTTTGCCCACGGAGTTTTATCAACTCCTCTGTATGCTCCCTGCTCCCTAGAACAAAATGACATGTAAAGCATATTTCTGTTATATCAACAGGCAAAATGACTCTTCTGTATAATTACGCCGGTATTGTTCTTCAAGTGAATTATACTTTAAACCTTATTATACTGTACTGTAAATTAACTATACGTTATTGAGTATTTAAACAAAACGTTTGCAGTATTGACAGCCCAGTACAGCTGGAGTAATGTTATTTCTTCAGCTGCATTAAGCTTTGACAGTTCTAATCATTTGTAATAAACTGTATGAGAATAAATTGATCGTATTTGTGAGGGATACGGCTATCAGCAAAGTTACAATAAGATGTAGGTTAAAATCAAAAATTGTGACATTTTTATGAAGGCTTTTAATGTTGATGAACGTCTCGTATCAACAGATTAGCTCTAAGCTTTAGCTTTAGCTGGTCCTACAAATTCCGGTGGCTCCGTTACCGTCATGTATTTTAATAGATGTTCAGTTAAAAAAATAAAAACAAACTACTTACATTTAAAGGTGTACTCAGCACTACTGCCAGCGCTGCTGCTGCTTTCCATTAGTCTTGATGAAAATCCGCCTTCTTTCTTCTTCTTCTTCTTCAACTACTAAAAAAAAGCGTGCAAAGCACCTCGGGAAATCTTATGGCAGGCGAGGCCACTAAGGATTGTAGCGGTGAATCCTCAGAATTCGGGGAAAAGGAGGACGAATTCGAAGGCTGCATTTTAAGCATCCTCAGAATTTTTGCCAAATGGGACAGCCTCCGCGCATCGTTGAGACGTCACCGGCCTTAAAATGCGTCCTTCGAAGGACGCAGCCGCCGAATTGAGACGCAGCGAGTGGCAGAATATAAATACAACTTGTCTGCCTTTATCTGTTTGACCGCTATATTCTTGCTGCCACCTACTGGACCGGAGGGTGACTGCAGTTTTTCATCACTACAGCCCATACGTCATTGGGTTGATTTACACAAATGACCCCTAGCTAATGGAAACAGAAAAACCTAAAAGCCCCAGGCTTTAGTTTACCAGGGTAAAACAAAGCCTGGGGCTTTCAATCGAAAAGGGGTTAACGATGGAAAAGACTAATGGTTAGTTATAACAAACACTTGATGGCAGTTGTCTGGTGGAACAAGCAGTTATTAGGTTTAGGGAGGAATTACATTTTCACATTCGATAAGTGGCATTATTTTCAAACTTCTTTATGTAGGAAATGTGTAAAGTAGCAAAAACTTTTTCACAGCACTGCACCTAAACTTATCCAATACTGACTAATTCCTGTCACTCACACACACATTATCGTTTACTGAGAATAGCATTTTAGTCCTCATGGTGTCCAACACAGAGCTCTCATTTATATCAGACACTCATATGCCGGAAATTTTTGACCTAAACAGGCTACATCTGCATCTAACATGGAAGTAACAGATATCTGACTCGTGCAGAAGACCCAATACAGACGCTGAATGCCATGGATCGTAATATTCTTGATTACATTAGAACAAACAGGTGTGTCCAGCCAGCTACACCAGGGCCAAAACAGTAATGGCAGTAGTGGGCAAGGTGTGTTTCACTATCTTGATAGGAATCTTGTAGAAATCTCTATTGACTTTAAAGTATGGGTAATCATCCACACATTTCAAATACTATTTGCATGTCATTTGATATAAGGCCCTGCTAAGTGAAATCCAGAAGATTTAGACAAAACATTCTTATTTTCTTAAGTAAAGTTCACTTTACATGACCATCTTTTCATTACTAACCTGCTGGTAGGCAGTGTTGAGCAGGAGGTACCTCTCAGATCTTCTCAAGGGCAGACAAAGGCTGTAGAGAACGTGGACAGCAGCCAGGAAAAGGCTGATCAGACCTAACTGCTTCCTGCTTTGCAGCCAGCCTTCCAACCAGTGAGGGAACTGCTTGTACTTGGTTCCACTGTACAACTGGTGTGCAGCTGCCAGTTGGCCAGCCAAGTACACTAGGGCCAAGAGAGTGATAGCAACACTGGGCAAAGTATGATTCACTATCTCTATGGGAATCTTGTAGAAGTCACTCTGCTTGTGTTTCACATATGGGTGGATTATATCACGTACAAAAGAGTAACCAAAAAAGAAGATGGAGAGGGCAACAGCAGCAAGGACGGGGCCTTTCCAACCAGGGAATAACTGGATAGGGATATTTTCGATGTAACGGGACAAAGAGAGGGGGCCCATATCCACGGGGTGAAAGTTGAGTTGACGTGCCAATTCCATGACCAGCTGACGAGCCTGTATCGAGTCACTGCAGATGAACACCTATCAGAGCCAGGATCAGAGTGAGAAAAACTGGTTAACGGTGAAGAAAGAAGGCAAAGAGGAGAGATGGTTAAAAATATATGATAGTGATCTAGTTTTTAACCAAGCTGCCTCTGAGATCTAGGCATGACACTTTTCCTTGAGCTTAGGAGCTTTGTTGTCACCATCAATTCAATTCAGTTTATTTATATAACCCCAATTCACAATACATGTCTTCTCAAGGCAATTAATAAAAAAGGTAAATTCAATCCAACCAAACAGACAAATTCTAATATGAATGTATATGCATTCCAACTGATCCTTTTCATCAAAACTGCAACTAAATTTAGTTTAGTATTCAAATTGTTTACAAAGATTTCTGTCTAAGAAAACACAGCAGATTGCATCAAGTCACTGACTTGCAACAGTCACTCCTGGATGTGTAATGAATGGGAGCTCTGGGAACCCTATATTCGAACCAGACACAATGTAACGTTTTCAAAGGTTTATTATAAAACAGGCGATGGACTTATCCAGATGATGAAGGCAGGGACAAAACAAAAACAACCTAAAACAGGGCGAACTAAGACTCCAGGCGGACGTCATCTGACATGACCTGAAGCTTGGGGTCTGATGTGTCCAGAAGCTTGCCTCATTGTAGCTCTGGTAACAAGATCCCATGCAGCTCAGACAACAAGAACCCTTGCAGCTGCTTAGGGTCCTTGTAGTAACTGTATGGCCATGAATGCTTGGCGTCTCAATGAGGCCCTGGATGTTGAGATAGTTGGGTGAGCTCTCGGTGAACCTCAGCGGCAGCCAGCAAGCCCACCTGAGCACCCTCGTCGACCATCTCTGGTGGACAGGCTGGAGACAGGTCCCCCTGGACCCTCTTCTCGACAAGCTCTGGTGCATTGACTGGAGGTTGATCCACCTGGAGTTGAGGAGTCCACCGGACCCCCAGTGACAAGAGCACCAGCCGAGGTGTCCATCAGACCCTCGGAGTTTGGAACTCCGAGGGTCTGATGGACACCTCTGGGACAGAAACAGAGTATGAGGCTCTGACGTGTCTTCTAGACCCTCCATGACGTGAACAGGATCAGAAGCATCCTTCATGATGTGAACAGGATCTGAGGTGTGAATGTTATGATCATTAGAATGGCCCCTAGTGGTTGATTTAAGAGTGGCGGTTGATGACCTGTGGTAATAGAAGGCCTTTAATGCTCCTCTATACTCCTCTTCCAGGTTTCTTATTTTCATCTCTAGTACTGGTGAATATTTTTTTCACTTTCAGTCTCTTAAAGGTATACTATGCAACCGGGGTTGATTTTCAAGCGAGGCTCCCCCAAGAGGGCGAAAGTAAAAGTGCACTGTCGTAAAGATGCTCAGCTGTTCTCCTGGTTTCTCCGTCAAGCCAGGCGCGGTTGTTTTGAGCTTAGCAGACAGGCGAACGCAACGAAAAGTCGAAAAAACGGCAGTACAAACAATGACTAACACAGTGAAAGTATGAACATCAGGGTTTCCCGCAGCGCTATCTTGGCGAGGCGGCCACCTCGCCAAACTCGCGCTACCGCCTCGCCAACATTCCAAAAAAAAAAAAAAACTAATAACTCGATGTGCTTGCATGTTTATTTGACGTTAACACACGGTTCTTTGTTGTTGCTTTCGCGCGTGCATATAGTGAATGGCAGGGAAAAGACAGGCAAAAACACATGGATACGCCCCCCCCCCGCCAGTCGGTCCGCGCAAAACTTGTCGCCCCCCGCTCCGCCAGTCGGTCCGCGCAAAACTTGTCGCCCCCCCGCCCCAATTCACTGCCTCGCCTAAGCAAATTCCTGCGGGAAACACTGAACATGCACAGAGAGAGAGAGTAACCATTCCAATGTTACTTACAATCGCATCAGCAGAAACGCGAGGTCCGCGTCAGCCTTGCAGCCTTCTTTCTCTTTTAGCTCTCGCCATTCGGAAAAAGCTTGCCCGATGTTCACCCCTGTACGACTCCTCTTTCTGTCCACAGCCCTTTTCCTCTTTCTTGCCTGCTCCGACATGGGCTTTCGCTGTTTTCTCGCTGGTTCCGCCATGATAACTGCACAAATATCGCCACTGCGCTAGCAACGAGCATGCCTTTCACTGGGGGCGTGTAGCAGTTCTCGCCGTAAAGCAAGACCGACTCTCGCGATGCACAAGACTTCTGAGCCTGTGGGTGCGAGCCGAGGGTATTTCCCCTACAGACCACCAGGGCGGCCGAGAAAACCTTTGTTCGACCTGAAATGACTCATTTAATCATCCAAAACGGTATGAAACACATTAATTAACTGAAAAATTTTGCATAGTATGCCTTTAATCAGTGGAACAAAATATCTAATTTTGTCCTTCAGCATAACATAAGTGGCATCCAAGTAATCGGATATCGGTAAAGGCCTTAAAAAAACTGTATCGGTTGATCTCTAAAAAGAGATGATGGACTTGATCAGGTGTTGCACGCAGGGACAGATTTGACCGGGCCATGCAGCCAAAGGATGACTTGACCAGGTGTGTAGGCTGAGATAGACTTGTTCCCAGCGTGTACAGAGCGAGACGCAGAATCCCCAGGAGCAACCATTTTTATGATTTATTTATGATTTTAACACAACAATGAACACAATATATGGACATCCATGTTATACCATGAAACAGTAAGTTGAATAATAAACCTGAACCAATAAATCACAAAACAAAAGCCACAGATAACACAAATGACACAAAAACCCAGCAAATATTTCCATACGTAAGTGGATAAGAAGTAAATAACTAAATAATAAACAGAGAAGAACAAATAGAGGTTAAAGAAAACTAACAAAATATAAATTAAACAGAAAGCGAAACAAAACTCCCCAAAAAAGCTGGGCATCCAAAAGACTTACTGTATTCTGTGCTACTATATTTTTTCGAGGTCAGATAAAGGGTGTGCAACATTATAAGTAGCGAATGAGGGGGATCACCACTCATGGGGTCACATCGAGTATCAAGGACATAGCGGTGACCAGATTCTTGAAAATGTGACTTCAGAGCCTTTGAGAGAATACCTACGTTTTTTTTTTCAATTTCATGAAAGAAAGGGGACGTTTTATCCAGCAAGAATGTGTGGGTGGGAGAGGATTCCTCCAATGCAGTATAATCCATCTAGCCAGTAGTGTGAGGAAGGCTACAAAGTCAGCACGATGGGGTGACAGTAATTGGTTTTTGGGGAGGACCCCAAATAAAGCCGTGAGTCGAGGTGATTACAGAAAAGTACAAAAACAGATTTCCAAAATTGGGATAGAAACGGACAGGTCCAAAACATATGACTGAGTGGCTGGGCCCAAACCACACTTCACACAGCTTGAATACATGTCTGGAAAGATTCGAGCCGGTTTACTTTTGAACCAGTATACT
Organism: Fundulus diaphanus; assembly: GCA_037039145.1. Classification (NCBI taxonomy): domain Eukaryota; kingdom Metazoa; phylum Chordata; class Actinopteri; order Cyprinodontiformes; family Fundulidae; genus Fundulus; species Fundulus diaphanus. Next base: position 50,922,539 of record CM073137.1, on the reverse strand, counting down.
CTATGGACTACTTTACAATAAATAATTCTGTGTCGGCCACAGATTGATGAAGAGTGAATGCGTTTTAGAATAGTTTGCCACATTTCATCATCAATCTCAATATTAAGGTTGTTAGACCAAGTAACGTGAAGCTGGCTAGACCCTGAAGTCGAATTGGACATTAGAAGGTTTTATATTTTTGATATCGTACCCTTTGGAGTGGGACTGATTTCTAGTAGTCTATCAGCCATAGTGGAAGAAGGGATAATCGGAAAACCAGGTAAACGGTAACGAATAAAATCCCAAAATTGGATACATCTAAAAAAGTGGACACCCGGCAGGTAAAACTGAGGATTATTGAGTTTATGAAGTAAAGGTTCCATCTAAGTATAGGCCTTTCACAGAAAAAAGGCCATGGCTTTCCCACACTGAGAAAGTCTTATCAATGAGTGAAGGTGGAAATAGATTAATAAATATATAAATAAATAAAATAAATGGATTAGAGTGTATTGTCAATAAAAGAGGTATTCTTTGCATCCCAAAATGTTTCATAATCTGAGCCCATACTCTAAAGCAGTTCTTAATAATATTGTTAGTGTAAGATACAGGGGATGTTGCTAGGGGAAGGCATAAAAGAGTACAAAGAGGTAGAGCTACATGAGGCCTTCTCTATAGACCAGTTCACGCGTGACGTCAGCGCTACATCCGGGTAACGGTGGTTGGCAAAAACAGTACTGTTCTCGTCTACTACATGACAAAACGGGTGATTTAGAGCGTATTTTTAGTTAGTTTACTTTTGGAATCTAAGCAATGCCTACCACTTGTTGTGCTCCCGGTTGCACACAGAGGCATTCCAAATCGTTGGATGTACGTTTCTGTCGTTTACCGAAGGACGAAGAAAGAAATGGATATTTTCAATAAAAAGAGCGCAGGCAGACACTCCCAATGGACTGGGGGATCCATCATACCACAACAGAATATGCAGTCTACACTTCATCTCCGGTAAATACAACTTAATTCTGCTCTAGTCATTGTTCTACTTAAATAGCGGCGGAGGGGAGGTGGCGATCATTAGACGGAGCCGGGAAAAGCGGAGTCGATGCGCTGCAGCAGCAGCAGCTGCATTATGCCCCCGTTCACGGGCGCTAGTACTTCTGTGTTTATGCTGCAATGTCGCCGACACCCCCACCAATTTTAACAAGACAAAAACACCAAAATAATCCGTAGTGAACTATGTTTTTTTTAACCTACCGGGCGGGTCTTCCTGTCCGACTCCGCGTTCGTATGTTACACAAACATGTCTGAACATCCATCCATCCATGTTCTGACCCGCTTAATCCCTCATGGCGTCGCGGGCGTTGCTGGAGCCTATGTCCAGATATAATATAATTGTAGCCGTCCAGTGGTTTCATGCTTTCATGCTCTCTCGTGTGTACTGGCCTGCGTGTTTATAAGGTAGCTGTATATGTCGCGGTACTGAACACTTCAGCAGCATTTCACAGACTCGCTCCGTCCCTTCAGGCTTTTGCTGTGTGGATCTGGCAATCTGATACCATCAACCATCAACTTAGTCTTAAAACGATCTTGTGATACGTTATCTAAAGAAGAAAAATACGTGGAGAACTCGTCAGTTTCTCTGTTTGCGTCCGCCATTGTGTTCGTCTTTTGCCAACCAGTCCGACGCGCATGCGCGAAAAACCCGAATCAAAACAATAACAATGAACTGGTCTATAGTCGATGTGGATACAATCCCCCTCCTCTGGTCAGTGTTGGATGCGAGTGTTATGTGGGAATGTGTGTACAGCGTCTTTTTTTTTTTTTTTTTTTAAATCTGTGTGTGGTGAGTGGGGCACAAGGGAGGGATGGTGTGAATGAGTTTTCCTTTTTTTTTTTTTCCAGGTATGGGTGTGGTCCGCTCCCTCTCCCAAGAACATCTCAAGTCTCCGCTAGGTGCGGAGCCCATCCCCCCACTTCCTGCCCTCCTCTGCTGCGCTGGCGGGCGCCTTGGCCCTCTGGCGCATTGACGGTCCTCGGGTTTGGGCCGGGTTCCCAGGTGGGCGCCGGCCCATTCCCGGGGGCGGCTTCGCGAGGCCTGGCCCCCCGGGGGCGCCAGGGGCGGGGCGCCCCTGGGGCCTCTGGCCCCCAGGGCCCATGGCCAGGACCACTTCAGCGCGGCTGGCTGTCGGCGGAGCCCACGGGCTCGTCCCCGCGGCTTCTGGGGGCGTCGGCATTGTGGTGGCTGGGGGATTTCCTCGGGGTCGTCTCTCCTCTTTCCTTGGGGGGGGTTGTTACAGATTTCCTGTGGTGGCCCCTCTCGGGCACACTGCTTTGGGGGCCCCTTTGGGAGTCCGGAGTTATGGGTCCATGTTGATGGCCTCCTTTACCGCTACTCAGACTACTGCCTATGACTACCGCGTACTGTACTCCCTCTCAGCCGTGTTTTAATTTGATTAATTTCACCTTAACTTGATTTCAACCATGGTAAACCGTTGCTGTATTGTGGGCTGTAACAGCAAAACACACGATCGGCATGGGAAAAACATAGAAAATGGGTTAACTTTCCACCGCTTTCCTGTCTGGAGGCGCAACCACGGAGAACAAGTGTCAGAGATAACGAAGAGTCGTCGGCTCGCTTGGATCGCGGCTGTAAGATGACGGAAAGTAACTTTCCAGAGTATCCGGATGTCAATGAGAGTGTGTTCCCTGCATTTACATTCTGGTAAGTTAAAGATGCACGGTTTTATTTTATAGCCTACATTGTTTCTTTCCTTTTTTTTTTTTTTTTCCAGTGTCCTGTCTAGCAATGTGGTAATAAGAATTGATGTCTTAATGCCAAATAGAGCTCGACAGATTTTGCTTTCACAAGTGGAGCAAACAGCTTTCGCCATAATGCTCCGCTTGATTTGTGCATGTAAATAGCTTTATTGTGATTCCTGCAGGGAGAATTTCAAATTATATGGACACTACAATGGGAAAGTGGGAGAGTAAAAGAAAAACAAGAGAAAAAAAAAAGAAAGAAGAGGTGAAAGAAAGAAGAGATAAAAGGAAGAGAATGATAAAACGTCCTCTGTCTGCTCCATCACCTGGAAAGAGACGCAAAAAGAACAGCACAACCAACGGACATAAAGCAACAGATACAATCGAGTAACACCTTGATACCATTGCTAAATGTATTATTATTTAAGCTGACATGTGTAATGTGATACCTTAAAAAAGAAAGTGAAAGAAAATAAATAAGTTATAGCCTTTCTGTATATAAGTGAACATTTAATACCTGGGACCCAGCACCTGTGGGAGTTTGTGAGAGTGCACTAGTTTAAGTGAAAATTATACAGAAGGAAATAGCTCGATAGTGATTGTGGAGAACCAAAGACCGAGCACAGAGGCAGAGGTCAGGGGACCCATAACTCGCCCGATCAAGCTCATTATGAACGTGTTCTTTGATAGTCTATCCATAAAATTGACCTGGAAACGGCCTCTGAATTAGATAAACACTTTACGCTTGCTGAGGTCAAGAGTGTTATATTATCAATGCAGAGTGGAAAGTGCCGTGGACCGGATGGTTTTCCATCAGACTTTTATAAGGTTTTTTCAGACAAACTATCTGTTTGTCAAACTGTTTAACAGGATTAAAGAGGCATATGACCTTGGTGTTCTCCCACTCACAATGAGGCAAACTACTATTTCCCTTATCCTAATGCTGCTATTTCCCTCATCCTAAAGAAAGATAAGGATCCACGAGTCTGCAATAATTACCGCCCAATTTCCTTGCTCTGTACAGATGTCAAGATTTTGGGAAAGATGTTTGCAAAACGCCTGGAGGCATTAAAAACAGACACTCCTTTCATAATATTAGGCAGTTGCTAAATATAATCAGTACCTACATCAGTTGATACCCGGAAGTGATTATCTTGATAGATGCTGAAAAGGCTTTTGATCGGGTGAAATGGTCCCATTTTCTGATAATAATGAAATAATGCCAAACATCTGAGACTGCATATTGCTGCATAAATGTATGTGGACAGTTGTCTGCATTGTCGACGGCTTCGCAGTAATCCCTTATACTGAGCATGCATCTATTTAAGACATTACTAGACTTTTTTTATTCATACGTCAGTAGCTCACTCACGTTCCTTCATGAGGAGTGAATGCTGCTTGCCAAGAATTGATGCAATCTATTGGGTTTCCTTAGATAGGAAACCTTTTTTGACCAATCTGTATGCCTTGAGAAGATATGTATCATGAATTGGCACTATATAAATAAAATTGAATTGAATTGACAGATTATCACAACCTGCTGGCATATTAGTTAATATTTTGGCATCTTACACTTTGTTTATGCTGAGTTTGTTAGCAAATAAAGCCTTTCGTGTTTAATTTTAATGACAGAGGAAGTACAACAATGTGCATGCGCAGCAGGGGATAAAACAAGGAAGCGGCTACCAGCTATTAGGATCTCCGAGCGAAACAATGCAGAATGGTCCCAGATCCAGTGGAAAAAAATATATATATATATATTATTCCAACAGGGAAAAGACTGGAATGTCGGTGGGAATACAGTATGACTGTTGGTGTTCACTGAAGCGGACGCCAAACCTACCGATTGCTCAGATGTGACCGCAAAGTTGATTGACAGGAGTAAATTTTCTGATATGAGTCTCTTAAAGTCTAAGTCTTGGACTGAATGTATTTTTACGCAGATGCATTCAAATAGTCACCAGAGTAAAGAAATGTATATTATATGTGAATTATGTGCGCCGTTTGGAAGTAATTTCGATAAAACTTGCTGTATAAGCGAAAGTGCCCGAACATTCTGCATTCGGGCAGTTCCGGAATGTGACGTCACAAACAGAACTAGTACCGTGCATCCGGCTGCTAACACTACGACTTTCGCTACCGATTTATTAAATTTAATTAATAACTCTTACTCTACGTACAAAAAATTATAAAAAAAAAAATGTCTGATACATCTTCAAACTCCACCTCAAGCATTGGCGACTCCGATACCGAATATATGTGCGAAGAAACGGAGTTTGAACAAGGTGAACCCGAGGAGACTATATCTAACGCTGCCCAAGACATAGAGCCCATGCTCCATTGTAAGTTCCCCTCAAAATCCTCGCTCGTGAAGTGTGAATTGCATAACACACTTTTGTCACTGCCGGCAATCCAGTCCTTTCGCGTTTCTTTTACGAATTTATCCAATTTCTTTTGGACCTTTTGATCCTTCGGCAAAGTATGTAGCGCTACTTTCTGTCCTGCACTAGACCGCGGTGAAGTTGGTGTGACATTGGACATTCAAGCTCCGCGGAGTCAGCGGAGCACTCTTGACAAAAATGAATCAGATTTGTTGACGGTCCCACCGCGTATGGGAGGAGGGAGCAGCTGAGAGACGCTGGCCGAAATCGGAGTCCTTCAACCGGATCAACCGTGAGCTAGATCCCGCTGAGTCCGCGGAGCTTGAATGTCCATGTCAAACCAACTTCACCGCGATCTGCACTACAGCCACCAACTACGCACCTAGAAGGCATTTTATTGTGGACTTAGTTCGGCGATTTTTTTTAAAAGCGCTTGCTCAAAGTAGACGTGGATCAGCAGATTTGGTGTGTAAAAGAAGATACTGGAAAACATCCATATATATCCTGGTTCGCGTTACCGGTTTCACAACGTAAACGCCTGTGTGTTTCTATGCAAGTTCGCTTCGCGCATTCTCGGTGTTCTTGAACTGACGTCACATGTCGGAAATGGCCGATCGTAAACGGAGGCAGCACCCAAATTCGGAATACCATAATCGGTGTAAAAAATGCGCGATATTTCATATTTAAACTTAATTTGAACACTTTTGATACATGAATATTAAAATTTTACCTTGTTCTGGAAGTTATTCAACGGTTTATAGGATTTTTTTCAGTCCAAGAGTTTAGAGTTTAAAGTTACTGAATTTCAGTGTATTCAATTAATAACGATTGATCTTCGATCACGCCAAGCTGCCGCTTTACTGCGAGGCATTGCAGAAGGTCAGGCTTGGTCAGGCATTATTCAAAACTATTTTATAAATTAAGTAAACCAGCATTATGATGGTTCAGCAATACTGCCAGTAGATGGCGCCACATCTGTTTATATCTGGTCATCGCACCCAGTGCTGGGGCTATTTTTAACCACAAAAAGGACCATCAAGACATTATCAGGATGGAGGATTGGTTTATACAACTTTATTCTATCATGATCAAACGTTTTTTGTTTTTTTATAACCATATAACGTTGCTATATGCCTTTACTCTATTTCCCAATGAAATAGATTAAAGCTTGTAGTTGTAATGTGCTAAAATCCGATGTGGATGAGGATCAGTTTTACCTGGGTGCTGGAATCTTTTGGATGGCTTTGCTGCATGGCCCAAGCTGAGATGACATTGAAGCCTTTAACCACGTCAGAGTCTGGCAGCAGTGAAGCCAGATATTCAGCATTAGATTCTGGATACTGGTTGACTCTCCGATTGTTACTCACATCAACAATGACCTTCCCTGAAAAAAACAACAACAGAGAAACGCTTCCTATCTTGCTTAAAATATAAACCTATATGTACGTTTACTTACTAATCACAATTTCACCTAGTTCGTGGTTCCCAGCAAATAACTAAGTCAGCTCAATATTAATATCTGCATTAATATATTTACTTGAAGGAAATGTGAAGGGAACAGGAAACACTGCTAATTATTTCTCTGTTACTTTGCTCTGTGTTTATGGATGACTAAATCCTGGGACCTGCTATGTTGGAATCACATTAATTAATTAAAACTACATTATGTGACCTAAATGTTTGTTAACTTATCATGTTTACGGTTTATTTGGAATGACTTGGTGACATGCTGGCACTTCTCAATTCTCACAGCTCAATTGGAACATTTTAAACGGAGTTCAGTAATGACTAAGAGACCTGACAGAGATTTGACTGTTGTGTTCTGCACACTTGGTGGTTTTGTGTTGACAGTTTACATTTTTTATAGTATTTTGCACAGTGATCAAATGCATAATAAGTGTAAAAAACTGTGTTAGAGGAAAACATTTCTTGTCTATTCTTGACTATTAACTATTCCCGTGCCAAAAACTAATAGCTAACTTTGTCCCAAAGCAATGTCGTTGTCCACATTTGGTGGATGTGGTCAATAACTATAAAAACTTATGCCAAATGACAAATTAAAAAGAACATGATCTTAGTTTAATCCATTTTGAGAAAATGCCTTATTATTAGCGTTTCTCAGCCTCTCACTGTTTGCCTGTCAAAGCTGAACAAACTGAATTTCTATGTCTCCCTTTGAAATAACACATAAGAAACTAAACTTGTCACATCCTATTACAAGATCTTAGAACAAACAGAGAAATAAATGAGCCATTTTTCCAAAATTCTTTTCTGGAGAGTTTCAAGTGAAAAAAAAGCAAAGTTTGTGGCTGTGTCATCTGTACCTGCCATGATATGCTTCAGGTCCCATAATACAGAGTAGTGCTCGCGATGGATAGCCAGGAACACGATGTTAGATTTCCTGATGGCATCTTCATAGTGTGACACATCCACCACATGGGGAAAGGAATGAGATGCCAGTTTGGGACGGCGGCTTCCCACCACCACCTTGAAGCCACAACGAAGTAGGCGGCAGGTGATGCCCTTGGAGAAGTCACCTGATCCAAGGACAGCCACTGTGGTAGGAACCAGGCAGGAAGGTCCTGAATCTGCTGGTGTGTTGCCAATACCACAGTGGAACACACAGGCTGGGGGGTGACTGAGGTGTGAGGAAGAGGCTGTGAGGAACACAGGACTCCTGGTGCACCCCTTCATAGAGATTGAGTCCATCCTTTCTTTCCGTCACTTTCTCTTTTATTTTTCTGTTTAGAAGCAGTTCAGTGAACCTATGGAAGAGAACAGAGGAATGATTTCAAAACTGCTTTATTTCACAAGTATATTGTAAGTAGCCAAGAGCTTGCTAAGAACCCTAATAAATCAATAACTAAAATAGAACTTTAGCATGAACAGCAAAGACTCGAGCAGCAAAAGGCCTATTGTAATGCCATACAATGGCTTATTGTAATGATTTGTGATTATTCTCAAGCCAAATGATTTGGCATTTTATGGGGTCTAATCAAACTTAAAAAGTCGCCAAATCCTGCACAAAACTGTCCCCGAAGTGAAATTATAGCATTTAAATGAAATAAAAAATGGGCATGCCCAAATGGCTCAACAGCAGCCCTTAAACTCAGCCGGCTAAGAAGTATAACAAAGACTTTTGAAAATTGGCACACAGATAGAACCCTCTAACGCAATAAAAAAAAGTCTCATGGAGGTATGTCCTAAAGCCGAAAGGAAGTTAACCATTTTGTCTGTAGAGGACATGGTGACTGGATTATGTAGATCCTCAAACTGATCCTTCCACCACCCAATGATGTGGTCAGGTCCGCAGGTCCCCTCCAAAAGCATTGAATCATTTTGACACAAACGTACCGCGGTGGGCGGGTGCTTCTCTATTGGTCAGACATGTTTGATTGACAAGTGTCTACACCAACGGCGTCTTTCTCACAAAGAAGTCTTGTTGGGCACTCGCCAGAAAGCTTTTTACCAGCAAGCGAGGGAGCAGCGGTGAAGTTGTCGGTAAGTAGATAAAACAGGTTGAAAATAATTGGTGTTATGTTATTAGCCTATTCTGTTGATATTTACAATACATTGTACGCTTACTAACTTAGTTCACGTTGAGGAATGTTTGTATTGGTGTGAGGTTAGATATCTAAATATTTTCAGACAGGCAAGCAAAGTGGGCGAACCTATGGCCCCCACGCAGCAGCTTGCTATGTGCTAGCTAGAGCTACTGTGTTATGTTACACTGAGTAAAGTGGCCACAGCGCTGCCTGTTTAGTAGACACTTTTATCTTAAGAGCGGGATATAGGCTGCTTAAGCTGCTGTTAGTCGAGGTGCATGCGTCTCCCCCCCCCCCCCCCCCCCCATCGCTGGTCCGGTGTCGGCCAAGTGCCATGTACTGAGCGGGTATGGCAGGCCGTTTTAACATTTATTAGCTTGACTGAATATGTATTTCAGACATCTCAAATACATTCCTTCCTAGTCAAAATTTACATTTTAGACATCTACAATAGCATTTGTCCTATCTAAAATTAACATTTCAGATATCTTGAATATAATTCATAGTAGTACAAATTACGTCACTTTCCCCATTCATGTGTATAGGGCTTTTATTTACAGATGTTAGCGCAGGCTAAATATTTGCAACAATATGAAAGGTAGACAGACAACTTCTCTCGTTTTTCATCCGAAAGCATAGAAGCCTTTTTCTCTCTTTTATTTCTCTCTTTCTTCAACAACACTTACACCGAACTTCTCATCAGAGAACAGCACCCCCTAGCGGTGTGGAATAGGTAAGTTATGGTACAGAATAAATTCAGTCAGTCATACACATATGTCAACACTCCCACTTATGAGTGACTTGTATCCTATACACTCCTTTTAACAATCAGGGTAAACATAGTTGAATCAGCCTTTTACAGCACATACAGAACTTAACATATTTACAATCCCTCAGATGCTTACACCAAACATGACTTTGGAAAACTTCCTCAGTTTAACCTTTGAGACTGGTTTGGTCATAGCATCTGCTATCATCTCATCTGTAGGACAGTACACAAGTGCCATCTTTCCATCTTTAATGGTTGACCTTATAAAATGGTACTTGATGTCAACATGCTTGCACCTTTGTCTGTATACAGGATTCTTCACAAGTGCAATGGTGCCCTGGTTATCCTCATAAACAGTGTCCCACTGGAGTGGTCCCGGCCATGGGCCCTGGGGGCCAGAGGCCCCAGGGGCGCCCCGCCCCTGCGACGGGGGCCCCGGCCGCCCCCCGGGGGGCCAGGCCCCGCGAAGAGGCCGCCAGGAGTGGGCCGGCGCACGCCCGGGAACCCGCCCCAAACCCGAAGCCAAGCAATGCGCCAGAGGGCCAAGGCGCCCGCCAACGAAGTGGAGGAGGGCAGGACGTGGGGGGATGGGCTCCGCACCTAGCGGAGACTTGAGATGTTTTTGGGAGAGGGAGCGGACCACACCCATACCTGGGAAAAAAAATAAATAAAAATAAACATAAAATAAAAAAAATTAAAAAAAATGGAAAACTCATTCACACCATCCCTCCCTTGTGCCCCACTCACCACACACAGATTAAAAAAAAAAAAAAAAAGACGCTGTACATACATTCCCACATAACACTCGCATCCAACACTGACCAAAGGGGGGGGGGGGTCACCCCAAATCGACTATACGACTGCTTGTGCCCGACCCCCGGCCCCGGACCAGACGTCCCCCGGACCGGGCCCCCCAAAGAGGGCGGGCCAACACGACCCGCACGAGCCACCCAGCCAGAGCCCCCCTCGCCCCCTAAATATCTAATAAACCCCCCCCCCCCCTCTCCCCCACCTTACCCTTGCCATCCCTGCCCCCCGCCCCTCCTGGGGGGAGCGGAGGCATCAGCCCCAGACCTGGCAAGCCGCTGACTACGCACCGCAGCCCCCCGCCAAGACGCCGGACACAGTGGCCCGCACCTCCTCCAGGCCCCAGACTCCTTGCCGCCATCGGAGAACGGGGGTGTGCAAGAAGACCCCGATCCTCCCTACGCCCGCTCAGATGTTGTGTTGGGCGGCGCGCCCCAGGGACCCCAGATCCCCAGACCCACCCCGGCCCCACCCAGTGGCAGCACAGCTACCAGGTCAGTAACCCACGTCCGTCAACAAGCAGCTCCCAAAGAGCGCCGCAAGCGGCTGCTGTAGGCCACCCGTAGGCCTCCCAAGCTCCTCCCAGATGGGGGCAACAGACCCCGGAGCCGGATCCACCAGGCGCCCTACTCCAAGCGCCCCCAGGGCCCCAGGAACCCCTCCATCCAGCCACTGCGCCCTGCAGAAAGCAACCCACTGCCCCCTATACCACTAAGTGATGGTGTTGATCAGAGGAGTCCAAAGAGACCAATCAGATGTGGAAGCAGATGCTGTCTCTAGATTAATATGATCCAACAAAAGATCTCTATACTGATTGATACTGAGATTTTGTTTACTTTTCCAATTCATGAGGATAGTTTTCTTTGCGATATATATAATATATTAATACTAATATATTAGTTGGGATTTGTAAACCACCATTAATATGCTTATATTTATTTTTAATTATAGATTTAAGTTGTTCGTATTCCAAGAATTTATTTTTACTAATGCCATATTGCATATTTAGTTTCGCAAAATGGATGAACTCGGTTCCGTCAAGTAGATGTTCCAGATATTTAATACCTTTATTCTTCCAGTATGTAAAGTTTATCATTTTATTATTTTGTAGGATATCAGGGTTATTCCAGAAATGGTGTACGACTGCATGGGATAAGGGATGACTTTGTCATTTTAAGGAACTCCCACCATGCTGTCAGAGTAGAACTAATGTTGATATTTTTGAAGCATGTATGCCGTTTTATATTTGAGCTAATAAACGGCAGATCTGAAATCATGATATTATTGCACATTTCCTGTTCTATATCTAACCAAGGCTCATCTAAAAGACTATTTTTTATCCATTTAGAGATGTATTGTAGCCTATTTGCTAAGTAATAGTTATGGAAGTTAGGCAGATCTAATCCTCCCCTGTCTTTAGTCTTCTGTATTGTCTTTAAGCTAATACGTGGGGGTTTATCTTTCCAAAGAAATTTAGAAATGGCAGAGTCTAGAGATTTAAACCAGTCAGATGATGGTTTATTGGGGACCATTGAAAATAAATAATTAATTCTAGGTAGGACCATCATTTTTATTGAAGCTACCCTACCCATAAGTGTGATTGGAAGCGATTTCCATCTTTCAAGGTCCTCTTCTATCCTGTTTAAAAGTGGGGCGTGGTTAAGTTTAAGTAAATCCGTTAATGTATTCGACACAGTAATACCTAAATATTTAATATTTCCTGATTGCATTTGTAAATCTAGGGAGTTTCCGAGAGAGCAATTAATTGACAGTACCGTAGATTTAGACCAGTTTAACGAGTAATCTGATACTTTAGAGAAAGATTCTAGTATTCTAATTACTTGTAAAAGAGAATTATTTGAATGCTGGAGATAAAGTAATACATCATCCGCGTACAGACTAATCTTGTGCTCTATTTTCATGCATTTTATACCTTTTACAGCTTTTGTTTGTCTGATTGTTGCTGCTAGAGGTTCTATAAAGATGGCAAAAAGTGATGGAGAAAGAGGGCATCCTTGCCTGGTGCCCCTCTGTAGACAAAAACTGGAAGATATTTGATTATTTGTCCTGACACAGGCTGTTGGAGAATTGTATAGAATTTTTAACCAATTTATGAATAATTTGCCAAAACCGAATTTATGAAGAGTAGCGAATAAAAATTTCCAATTTACTCTAGCAAAAGCTTTTTCTGCGTCTAAAGACAATATATTGGTTTTAATGTTTTTACTGTAGGAATAATCAATTAAATTAAAGAATCGGCGTGTATTTGTGGATGACTGCCTTCCTCTGATGAAACCAGTTTGATCTGGATGTATTATGAGAGGAGTTACTTTGTCTAATCTTTTTGCAAAAGCTTTACAGATTATCTTAATATCCACATTAATTAAGGATATGGGACGATAACTAGTGGGCAACACAGGATCTTTGTCTGGCTTGAGCAGAAGGCTGATGGTGGCAGAATTCATATTAGCTGGAAATCTACCTTTTTCCTGTATTTCCTGCAACATTCTGTGGAACGTTGGGGCTAGAATATTCCAGAACTCTTTATAAAACTCAGTGGGGAATCCATCTGGACCTGGAGCCTTTTTATTAGGCATGCTTTTAAGAGCTTCCTGGGTTTCAGCTGTTGTCAGCGGGGAATCCAGTGTCATTCTTTGGTTATCTGATAATTTAGGAAGTGTAATTTTATCCAGAAATTGCTTAATATCCTTCTCTGATGGATTTATCTGTGGTGTGTATAAAGATTTGTAGAAATCGCGGAAGGTATTATTTATACACTCCGGTTCAATTACTGTATTACCAGTTGAATCTGTAACTGCAAATATAGTAGTTTTCTCCTTATTTATTTTAAGCTGATTAGCTAGAAAGCTTCCTGACTTATTGCCATGTTCAAAATTTTCTATTCGGAGTCTTTGTATTAGAAATCTATTTTGCTTTTCAATATAGTGGTTTAGTTCTAATTTTACTTCACGGATTTTACCTAACTTTCCTTATTCTTGAGAGGATTCTAGTAACTTAAGTTTTTCTTCTAATTCCTGAATCTTTTTGTTTTCTTTTTTCTTTTTATGAGATGAGAAAGAAATTATTTTACCTCTCATCACTGCTTTTCCAGCTTCCCACAATATCGATGCCGATGTACCTGGTTGATCATTGTATTCTAAGTATGAGGCCCACTGTTCTTTAATGAATTTTATAAATTCTTCATTTTTAAGCAGTGATGTATTAAATCTCCAGCTTTTGTTTTGTGTGGTTATTTTTTTTATTAATTAAGGTGAGAGTAACAGGAGCGTGATCACTGATAGCAATAGGATGAATTACCGTCTCTGAAACAACCGACAGCAGTGAGCTACTTATTAGAAAGTAGTCCAGACGAGAGTACGAATGGTGAACATTTGAGAAAAAAGTGTATTCTTTACCATTAGGATGAAGAGAACGCCATGCATCGCAAAGACCAAAATCATTCATGTATTGTTTGACTACACTTACTGACTGCCAACTACGCTGAGCCCCTGTTTTATTCAACCTGTCTATATCGTTATTTAAACCAAAGTTGAAGTCACCTAACCTGACAACAGCCAGCTGTATGTCGTTCCGCCTAGCTCCACTCACATACATCTGGGACACCGCCGGTAGACAGTGATTTCTCCAACCAAATTTATGGTCTGGCCAATCAGGACGCAGGGCTGGAGTTTCATAGATGTGACGTAGTGGAGACGCGACCATGACGTGAGACTGTTTTGATAGCAATGGCGGCTAGTCGATGCTGCTATTTCTTCCGTGTTGTCCAATCTACCTAATATTGTTTCATTAAAAGAACATCAGAGAACGCCTCTGAAGGCTTTTGTTGGTGGAAATTATGTTTTCGCCCTTCTCTCGACCGGATTTGGCAAGTTTTGTTTTCCGGGACCAGCGGACGTGCCGACGCGGACGCGCCCCGTAGCGGGTAGCGGTTAGCGCTAACTATGTTAGGAGGCCTTTAGTCCTCAACGCGGTCGGCCCGGAATCGACTCCGACCCGCGGCGCTTTGCCGCCTGTCTTCCCCCCTCTTCCTGTCAGCTCACTGTCAATAAAACGCATGCCACTAGAGCCGCAAACACATTATTATTATTTTTTTTTATTTTTTTTCCTGCGTCGCTATCATCAGCGTCACGGGTTAGCTTCGGTGTGAGTGGTTGAAATAGCACGTCAATAAAGATGACAGACAAGTGGCTTATCCAATCATATGCAAGAATTTTTGATAAGGCCCAGCCTTCTGTAAAGGCAATCCCTATGGCGGTGTCCCAGATGTATGTGAGTGGAGCTAGGCGGAACGACATACAGCTGGCTGTTGTCAGGTTAGAAGTCACCTCCTATGATTAGTGAACAATCCCCGTGTTTTGAAAGTGCAAGGAAGAATTGGTGGAAAAAAGAGGGGTCATCAACATTTGGACCATATATACTGACAATACATAACTTCTGGTTATGGATAGCTATTTTAATTATTATGTATCTACCTTCAGGATCTATAGTTTTATCTAATATTTTAAAACCAACGTTTTTGTGGATTAAGATTGCTACACCTCTCTGTCTAGAGTTATAGCAGGCCGCAAACACATTAGGGAACTCAGGTGAATTAAGCTCACTTGCATTTGTAGCTGATTTGTGGGTTTCTTGCAACATCTGCCTTTAATCTAGTAAGCTGGTTAATGATCTTCATTTTTTTCTCTCTGGTGCCAGCCCCATGCACATTCCATGTCACAAACTCATGGTATTTCACGTTCTTAGATAAATTAGTTGTGTTTCCACTGAATTTAACCCGCTTTTTACAAAACATACAGCTTGATTTCATTTACGGTATTAAAATATAGCCAAACGGCACTACTTTCCCTCTTCATGTTTTACCGCTCCTGCGGTCTCTCTCTCTCCCCGAGTCTGAGCAGCAGCAGCGGGTTGTTTGTGAGATAGAGCTGAGTGGGCGGGCCAGGCTGAGCCTGTGTGCTGATTGGCTGGCGCCGCTGAGCCATGTACTAGAGGGGAGGGGGAGTAGCAAAGTGCCGTGACACAGACAGGGAGACTTTAGTGTAGCTGCTGCGGTCAGCGTGTGCGCTGACTGACTCTCTGACTGACCATTTTAATGGTCAGTCAGAGAGTCACAGAAGTCAGAGCATCACAGAAAAACCTTGTTTGTCATGACCAGGTCCACGCACAAAACACAACAATCCAGCTACAGAGGTTGAGACATATGGACACAGAGATGCGTTAGTACAAGAGCTCATTTAATCCACAGTTTAAAGATGCAGCTATTAGGGCTGAACAGAGAACTAAAAAATAGGACAAAATTAATGCTGAAGTTTTAAACACAGGTGATCAATATTAAAAAGTTTAGAAGGAACTTCTCCAATATTCTCGAAGGACTGAATGATAATGAAATAAAAATGCCAATTCTAAGTTCAGACAAAGCCTTTAATTTACTGATATGATTTATCTGCTGGGACAAGATGTAGTGTGCAAATATGAGAAATTAAGTATCACTGGGTGATGAACTTTCACAAACACTGCGATCTAACTTCAGAATAACTGTAGGGATAAATAATAATACTAGTGGATAAATAAAAATGTCAGTGGCTCACTGAATACTGTCTGGTTAATTTTTTTCCTTCTGCAGGGATTAAACTAGACGCATGAAAGCTGAGAACTGGATGCTTAATAAATGACTGAATCAGACAATGTTAATAGTGAAATTGTGTGTATTAGCAATGAAACAAATGTTAGGTGTACAAAGCAGGTTTGAAGTCTCAGAATATATTTATCTGAAGCAGTTAAATGGACAGGGTGAGACATTTTAAAGAGAAATGATGGGTTACTGTTCACAAGATAAGTTTAAAGTTTAATGGTTTGTTTCAAACCCATTCAAACAGGGGGTTATAAAATATCCAGGGTTGCGTAGATTAACAGTCTGTTGGGGACTGGAAAAAGCGGAATATCAGGAGCCAAAATATTCTTAATTGATTCAAACAAGGCTTTAAGATTTCTCTTTTTAGAAGCTATGACATTGGCAAAATACCCAGAGATGTACTCTTTGAGATGTAGTCTATAAACTTCAATCTTGGATGCCTTCAACAGGCGTTCAATTTTCCAAAGATATCTCTGAAGTTTTTCTGAAATCTGCAGTTCAGATAAACAAAATATGACTCGCAGCATCAACTGCTGGGTGAACTGGATGTGATTCCAATAAAACATCCGCTCATCGACCATCCATTTTTTAAAGTTTCTCTTCTCATTTTAGGAGTTCCCAATTCAAATCTATTATTTTCGGAGAAATAATTACATTGAATTAAAATCAAGTGTCCTAAAGGTTATTGATCATCACATCATTTGTGTGTGTACAAAGTTCATTAGTTTCTTTAATTCTAACTTTGCAAAATAGTTTTCATTAAGTTTCACCTGTCTAGTAAAGAAGAGTTCTTGATTTAAATCTTAGATCAGCACCCCTAAAAAATTACTGATTCAGAGTATTCCTGCGTGTTGGTTCGGCTCTGTCAGACATGCGTACATGCACAGGTTCGCCCGGAGCGCCTCCGTTTGAAGCGCTCGGCGTTACCACGGTGTCATTTCAACGCTGCTGTGCGCAGCTCCACTGCCTGCTTTTTCTTTCCTGTCCCTTTAAATCTGCAGCACACCGGACTGTGCTGTGTGCTGTTTAACTCCACTCTCATTGGTTGTGCTGCCTTAAATCCCGCCTTCCCTCTTCCTGATTGGCTGTTTTCTATTGCGTGTGTGTGCGTGCATGTTTGTGTGTGCTTGGAGCGCGAGATTTGTTTTGATTCATTTCTGTTAATATTCTAATATTTGAAGAGAAGCTGTCACTCATTTATTCCATGTGTGCAGAGTTTGCTGTTTGAGAATGCTAGAGCTGGAACTGCTCTTTCATCTATTGTCCTAATGCAAAATTGGACTGATATTTAATACCTGACAGACTGGGGGTTATTTGCTTCTATAGACCAGTTCATTGTTATTGTTTTGATCCGGGTTTTTCACGCATGCGCGCCGGACTGGTTGGCAAAAGACGAATACAATGGCGGATGCAAACAGAGAAACTGACGAGTTCTCCACGTATTTTTCTTCTTTAGATAACATATCACAAGATCGTTTTAAGAGTAAGTTGATGGTTGATGGTATCAGATTTCCAGATCCACACAGCAAAAGCCTGAAGGGACGGAGCAAGTCTGTGAAATGCTGCCAAGAGCTCCGTACCGCGACATTTACAGCTGCCTTATAAACACGCAGGCAAGTACAGACGAGAGAGCACGAAAGCCCCTGAAACCACTGGACGGCTACAATTATATTATATCGGGAAAAAGGATCCAGCAACGCCCGCGACGCCATGAGGGATTAAGCGGTCAGAAAATGGATGGATGGATGGATGGATGTTGTTCACACGTTTGTGCAACAGCACAAAGCGGCGTCGGACACAGACAGCATCTCAGCAGAGAGGAAGACCCGCCTGCTAAGTTAAAAAAAAATTGTTCACTACGGATTTTGGTGTTTTTGTCTTGTTAAAATGGGTGGGGGTGTCGGCGACATTGCAGCGTAAACACAGAAGTACTAGCGCCCGTGAACGGGGGCGTAATGGAGCCGCTGTCTGGAGCAGCAGCAGCCGCTTCTCCGGCCCGTGTAGCGATCACCATCTCCCCTCCGCCACTATTTAAGTAGAACAATGACTAGAGCAGAATTAAGTTGTATTTACCGGAGATGAAGTGTAGACTGCAAATTCTGTTGCGGTATGATGGATCCCCCAGTCCATTGGGAGTGTCTGCCTGCGCTCTTTTCATTGAAAATATCCATTTCTTTCTTCGTCCTTCGGTAAACGACAGAAACGTACATCCAACGATTTGGAATGCCTCTGTGTGCAACCGGGAGCACAACAAGTCGTAGGCATTGTTTAGATTCCAAAAATAAACGAACTAAAAGTACGTGACGTCACGCGTGAACTACCCTATGTTAAATAACTAATTTAAAGCATAACACATTTAACTGCATAACACCGACTAACCGACGAAATATTCATTGTAAATAGTAAAGTAAGCCTTTCAACCTTATAATTTATGATTTTAACCTTGACAATTTGGTCTACAGACTGAGAGACAAATAGAGCGAATGCTCTCGACTCCAGCATCCTCTAGTCAATCTTCAGAGAAACCAATGCAGATTGATCAAGACTGACTGCTGAAGAACGACAGTGCCGTTTTAAGGCTTGTCTGTACTATGGGAAAATCGATCATTTACACCATTATACACCCAATATAACCAAAAGCCTGCCAGTAGCCATGGTAATGATAGTGGACGGATTTATTATTTATTTTTTTCCCAGTGTCCTGTCTAGCAATGTGGCAATAGGAATTGATGTCTCAATGCCAGATAGAGCTCAACAGATTTTGCTTTTACAAGTGGAGCAAACATGTAAATAGCTTTATTGTGATTCCTGCAGGGAGAATTTCAAATTATATGGACACCATCCATCCATCCATTTTCCAAACCGCTTAATCCCTCATGGGGTCGCGGGGGTTGCTGGTGCCTATATCCAGCGTTCACCGGGCGAGAGGCGGGGTACACCCTGGACAGGTCGCCAGTCTGTCGCAGGGCAACAGATTTTGCTTTTACAAGTGGAGCAAACATGTAAATAGCTTTATTGTGATTCCTGCAGGGAGAATTTCAAATTATATGGACACTACAATGTGAAAGTAGGAGAGTAAAGGAAGAACAAGAAGAGAAAAAAAAAGAAAGAAGAGGTGAAAGGAAGAGAATGATAAAACGTCCTCTGTCTGCTCCATCACCTGGAAAGAGACGCAAAAAGAACAGCACAACCAACGGACATAAAGCAACAGATACAATCGAGTAACACCTTGATGCCATTGCTAAATCATATGTATTGTTATTTAAGCTGACATGTGTAATGTGATACCTGAAAAAAGAAAGTGAAAGAAAATAAATAAATAAATTACAGGCTTTCTGTATATAAGTGAACACTTAATACCTGGAACCCAGCACCTGTGGGAGTTTGTGAGAGTGCACTAGTTTAGGTGAAAATTATCCAGAAGGAAATAGCTCGATAGTGATTGTGGAGAACCAAAGGCCCGCCTTCCCCGAGCACAGAGGCAGGAGTCAGGGGACCCATAACCCCGGACTCCCAAAGGGGCCCCCAAAGCAGGGCGCCCAAGAGGGGCCAACACAGGGAATCTGAACCCCCCCCCCCCCCAAGGAAAGAGGAGAGACGACCCCGAGGAAATCCCCCAGCCACCGCAATGCCGACGCCCCAAGAGCCACGGGGTCGAGCCCGTGGGCTCCGCTGGCAGCCAGCCGCGCTGAAGTGGTCCCGGCCATGGGCCCTGGGGGCCAGAGGCCCCAGGGGCGCCCCCCCCCTAGTGGACGGATTTAAAGATAAATATTTATCCTATTTAACTCTGCTCAGCACCTTCCTCATTAACCAAGATTATAGCTCCAGGCATTAATTGATTCAGGAAGTGAACAAGAATTTAGTGAACCAACTCAGATTTTCAACCACTCCCCTGATTTCTCAAGTTCATGTCTTAGCTCTAGATGTTAATTATTTACCAACCATCACACATTAAACACTTTCTGTAAATAACCTCTTCAATCTGAGAAGATCTGAGTTCTGTGTCTGATTCTGCATGTGGGTCAGGAGGAAGCTTCCTTGAATTATTACAAATGTGTCACAAGTTTGTGAAAAGTTTAAATACGAAAACATTTGGGGGTAGCTGTTTCAGGGGCTGAATAATGATGATGATGATGATGATGATGATGGAGAACAGGAAGGCAAAGAGTCAGGGAATCCACCCAATATACCATCTGGACCAGTATGTATTCATTCTCTTTATACGTTTTCACATATTTCACTGAGGAGGTGTAAAATATTAACTCTGCCAAGACCTCTTACCCCCCACATTAAAAATATTCTCCATCCACGCTGTGCTGGACAAGCATGCTCCATGACACCTTCACAGGTCTATTCTTTGCTGCCATGCTGCTTTGAAACCCACCATGACGACTACAACCAATAAATTCAGAAGCAGATCTCCCCTCAGCCACTCCTCCTTTTCCTCCTTCTGCAGCAGCAGAACCAGCAGACTGTTTGCTCTAAAGAGAAGAGATTACCGTTGTAATGCTCTCGGTTCTTATAGAACCTATACAGTAGGTAATGGTTCAGTTCCCTCCTCAATAAGAGGCGCTCCCACCTGGCCCAGTTACTAATCAGCTGGGGTGTCCAGGCAGACTGCAACGAGGTGCTGCTCCTCTCAGACTAGAGACTCGCATATCTCAAACACATCCTGCCTCCATGTTCTGAAGGACGCAGCCGTGTCTCTGTGCACCTGTAGCGCTAAAGCATGGCTGACAATGAAGAGTCCAGAAGCCGCTCAGTACTCACTGCGCACCAAGCAGACCCGGAGATACGCGTCCAGACAGAGACAGCCGCTGCTATGCCACCCACCTGCCATGGAGACGCCAGGCATGTTGTTATCCACGCTGAGATGCAGCTGTTTGCTCCTGATACTGCTGCAGTCTCTGCGCGGACGGAGCAGTCACATGCCGCTTTCACGTCAGCTGGGACATTTCAGTTTTACCGCCTCCAGCCACCTGACTCCGCTCATTTTGAACATGCAGCTCACAGCAGTATGTGCTGAAAGTGGATTAAAGAATGTGGTGGAATAAGATTGTTATTTTGTAATGACATATTTGAAGAGTTTCAGTCAGGCTTCAGAGCTCATCATAGCACAGACACATCTCTTGTGAAGGTCACTAATGATATTCTCATGGCCTCAGATAATGGACTTGTGTCTGTACTTGTCCTGTAGATCTTAGTGTTGCATTTGATACAGTTGATCACAATATTCTCCTAGAAAGACTTGAACATACTGTAGGGATTAAGGGGAAATAATTTGGCTGGTTTAAATCTTAGCTTTAAAAAAGATCTTTAAAAAAAAGCATGGGATTAATTTCTACTGTTATGCCGATGACACTCAGCTATATTTATCCATAAATCCTGATGAATCCAATCAACTGTATGTCTTGATGCATGTCATCAAGACATGCACATGCATGTCTTGATGACAACACAACCTGGATTACTTTAAATTCCTTTAAATTCTGACAAGACAGAAATTGTAATCTTTGGACCAGAGTCCTCAAAAAATAAACTTCTTAATCAATCACTTGATCTGGATGACATTAAATTGGATTCTGGTAGTAAAGTAAAAAACACTTTATTTTTTACCAAGACATGTCATTTAAATCCCATATTAAACAGGTTTCCATGGTTTCCTTTTTTCACCTCCAGAATATTGCCAAAATTAGAACGATTTTGTCCAGGAGTGATGCTGAAAAACTAGTCCATGCATTTGTTACTGCAAGGCTGAACTATTGTAATTCTTTACTATCAGGAATTCCACAAAATGCAGTTCAAAGCCTTCAGCTGATCCAGAATGCTGCAGCAAGAGTTCTGATGAAAATCAACAAGAGGTATCACATTTCTCCTATTTTAGCTTCCCTTTATTGGCTTGCTGTTAAATCAAGAGTAGAATTTAAAGTTCTCCTTCTCCCTTATAAAGCCCTTAATAATCAAGCTCCATCATATATCAGAGCTCTGATTACTCCGTATGTTCCTAACAGAGCACTTCGCTCTCAGACTGCAGGTCTGCTGGTGGTTCCTAGAGTCTCTAAAAGTAGAATGGGAGGCAGATCCTTTAGCTATCAGGCTCCTCTCCTGTGGAACCAACTCCCAGTTTTGGTCCGTGAGGCAGACACCCTGTCTACTTTTAAGACTCATCTTAAAACTTTCCTTTATGACAAAGCTTATAGTTAGAGTGGCTTAGCTTAGCTATCTCTGTAGTTATGCTGCTATAGGCTTAGCCCACACCCTGTCACAACGCCCTTAACTAAGTTGTCATTTGTTAGTAAGCATTGCACACATTTACCATTGCATTTTTTCCATCCTAATTGCTCTTCCCTTTTGTCGCCCCATCCTTACAAAAGACAAGCAATGCTCCATTCCTCAAGACGTTAGCGCTTTTAACTTCTCCAATCTCTGTTTTATCGCTCTTGTCAGCTGCATAGGGTTCCAGCTAGCAAATGAAGCTCCATTTTGAGTGAGTTTTATGATTACCCTATGTTGATCTTCTGTACCTTTTATCACTTGTTCTCTGGTACTATCACTATCTTCAGAATTGTTATACTCCTTCTTTCTCTTATTTTTCTGAACAAAATCCCACTCTTCCAATCTCCCACCACCTCTTTCCATCCCACCTATTTCGCTTCCTGATTCGTCAGTTCCTACTGCCATCTCTGATCCACACCCCCAGTTTCTTCCAGCCATTCACCCTTATTCTCCTCTCTGTGAGAGCACACAGAGGGTTTGTCTTGTCAAGCCTACACTGCCCAGTTGTTATATGTAGATAAATCAATCTGCAAATCTGCTGACAAGATGTTATTTGATTTTTTCTGGAGGAATAAAACACATTATTTAAATAAATCAGTTGTCTTAAATGCTGTTAAGCAGTTTAAACTTTATTGATTTTGACTCCTTTAATAACACTTTTAAAATAAAATGGATCAAAATTCATCTAAAAAATCCAAACTTAATTTATATCACATTATGTCTTAGGTGGCCTTGAATTTGTCCTTCTATATAACTATAGTATTCCAAAAATACCCACAAAAGTTTCTAACTTTCATCAACATGTACTCTTAGCATGGTCGCTCATTTATAAGCATAAGATCTCTCCAAGAAGGTGCTACATTTGGAACAACAGCAATATTTTGCACAAAAATAGGTCAATTTTTTTACAGACATGGTTTAGCAACGGTATTATTTTAGTCAATCAGCTTTTTAGTAATAAAGGGCTTCTGTGCACCTATACAGAATTTCTTAATAAGTACAATATTCCTGTTACTGAAAAATAATTTAATGTTGTTTTAGATGCTCATCCATCTGGTCTGTTGACGTTATTTAGAGATGTTGATCTTCCTATTCAATTTGTGCGGCCTCTTGATCCCACATAATCCACTGTAAGTGAACTCTGTTTCTCTTATTTAAAAGGTATTAATTCCAGAATTCCATCCTCTATACCCAATTGGAACAACTTTGTCCAGAATCTTAACTGGGGTAAAATCTGGCCTATTCCACAAAAATATTTTCTTACTAATAAAGTTAAAGAAGTTTCTTTTAAATCAATTCATGATTTTTATCCTACCAAACAATTCCTACAAAAATATAAAGTAGATATACATGTTTCCTGCTCTTTCTGTAAACCTTATCCAGAGACATGTATTCATCTTTTTTTTTTTTTTTAGAAATGTCCTTGGTCATAAAACTTTTGGAAATATATTACTGCTCTAATATCTGAAAGCAAAAAACCTAATTTTCTTTTGTATTTTGAAAATGTTTTGTTTGGTTTTACAGACTTCAATGCGAAAGATTCATCTGCTTTTTTCCTCATAAATCTGATTCTGTTCTTAGCAAAGTTCCATATTCACAAAAGCAAAATAATTAAAAGGAAACCACTTTTTTATGTCTTTATAAATGACCTCAAACTTAATTTTGAAACAATCTCAGACTCTGGTAATAAAAAGGCTATCTTACCTTATAAATATTGTATTGTATTAGCAATTAACCTTTTAGCTCGCTTTTGTATCTTATTTGTATTCCTTTATTTGTTTGCATTGTTATCTTCATGTGATAACATGTGAGACCCTCTGATATGCAAAACGCAACACAGCTGTTCGTTCTTACTGTTTTATGACAAATATTAGTTGCACCTGTACCTGCTTAAAAATTATCATATCTAATAAAAGTAATTATATTTTCAGGCTGCTCAAAGGTGAATTCTAATGTTTTAGGATAAGATAAGATACCTTTACTGTTCCACAATGTGGAAATTTGGGCATGACAGCAGCAAGAACACATAGAGTTACACGTTGGATTGATTAATGTGAATAACAAGATAATATGAAGTTCTAAAGCAAAATCGAATGAACTTATCAGAAAGCAAAACATAAAATATTGCATAATTATTGATAATATGGCATATTCACATAAAAATGCAATATTCAGTAGCCAATTTACGAAATAATGTGAGGAAAAACTATGCGCGATTGTACAAGCAAACATCTCAGAGTAGCTAACAAAAAGTCTGAAAATGGACATCAGTATCTGAGGCACCGTGTAGATGATTCATGATCAGATCAAGGAGCTGTACTACCAGTAGCATGTTGTAAACACTTATTGTATCTGCTGTAAGGAGCAGAAGGGGGGGATCTGTGAAAGCGCTCCTTTGAGCCTCTGGGGTAACCTGGCCAGCCAGGTTGATAATGTGTAGCACTCTATGAGGCACATTATCATTCTCATGTGTTTGTGAACACACAAATACTGCGAACATTCAGTTTGCAGGCAAGGTTACATCTGGGGTACAACAGTCTGTAACTGGAAGAGCTCTCCAGCTCTGCAACAGCTCCATGCATGGGTTGGGAGACACTGTCCATCAGAGATGATATTTTTCTTCCAGTCCTTCTGTCTCCCACCACCTGCACTAGGTCTGGGGAGCATCCCAGGACAGAGTTGGCCCCCCTAATGAGCTTATCCAGCCGCTTCCTCTCAGCTACAGATAAGCTGCTGCTCCAACAAGCCACACCGTAGAAGATTGCTGATTCCACCACATAGTCAAAGAAGATCTTCAGGAGCGTCCCTTGTACTCCAAAAGACCTCAGTCTCTTTAGTAGGTAGAGTCTGCTCTGACCCTTCCTGTAAAGAGTATCAGTGATGATGCTAGTCTTGTTTATTGTTCAGGTGAATACCCAACTGCTTAGAAGAGTCCATTATCTCAACATCAGTTCCCTGGATGTTAACCGTTATCAGTGAGGTGGGTCTGCACCTGTGAAAGTCCATCACCATCTCCTTTCTTTTAGCATTTAGCATGACGTGGTTCGGTTGGCACCAGTCTACAAAGTTCTGGATTCACTATCTGTACTCCTCATCTGTGATGAGACAGACTATTGCAGAGTCATCAGAGAAAATATAAAGGTGGCCTGGTGAGCTGATGGAGAAGTCCCTGGTGTAGAGGGTGAACAGAACCGGTGCCAGCACAGTTCCCTGCAGTGGTTCCATGCTGCAGATCAACCTGTCAGAGAGACATTTCTTGCACCATTCTTTCAATTATAATAATAGTTTTTGGATAGGGCAAAGATAACAGCAGAATCTTGGTTCCTTGCTAATAGTGACACCATGGTTTATTGTGGAATTGGATTCAGGTACCAACACAGCCTCATGCCTCCAGGAAATCTGGAAACATCCACTCTCCCCAGTAGATCTCAAACACTCTATTTATTCATAAGCACATTATGTTGAATTCTATCCTGCTGCATCTCCTCAATGTAATGTAATGTGATGATGAAAGTGGAGGATCAAATACTTTTTACCACAAAGAATCCTCCACCTGGACCAGAACGGCCAGGGGCTCAGAGAAGGCTCCAATGGAGCATCAGTAACCCAATCATTGATATGCAGCCAAAGGGCAGTGAATGATTGCCACAGTGATCATGTGGACAGCAGTAGACACAGGCGTTTTTGGAAATGAGAGAGCAGAAAGAACAAGAAGAATAAAATGTGCTGTGAAGTTAAAACTGCCCATAAAAGTAGGAATAGTGTAGTTTGCAAGGAAGGAATAGGGGTCCAACTGGATGGAGGATTTCAGTGGACAGCAGTCTGAAAGACAGTGGAAGAGCTGAAGTATGGAAATGAAAGAGGGACATTTATGAATCTGTAAAGAATAAGCCGGAGGCGCAATTAATCTTTACTTTTCAGCAAGAATCAGTAAAAGACTGCAGGAAGATGCCTAAGAAATGACTACAGTACACCACAAGGAGGCGGTAATGCAATGAAAACGACACCAGTTATTTATTCCGAAGAAGAAGCATCGTCTGTTTTGGTCGTGTATTGCTTCCGTCGCTGCCATGATGTTGCTTCTGGGAGTTGTGTTCGCCTTGTTCCTGACAGCTTTATTATTTTTTCTGCGGTTATATTTTGTTGTAAAGTCGGGATCCAATCAGCTGCCTGGAGCCAGAGGCCATGTTGCAGTTCTGGTCGTAGCAGGATCCGGTAAGATCCAGCATGGAGGCTATTGACAGTACCACTGCACCGTGATCCAAATGTTATTATCGCCACCAGACTCGGTACCAACCGGTTCCCAGCATGCACTTTACTGGATCAGGTTGTGTGTCCAGCTACAGGAATAAAGACCGATCCAGAAGCAACGTGTTGTTTAGTTGCAATGAGGACATATATGATCTGATGTTGTTTACAGAGTTTGTCTTCAAGTTTCTTGACCAGATCCTAATATAGTGCAGTACACATATGCGGCTGTTTATCTTCTAAGATGATTGAGTTGAATGAATGAGACCTACAGGCCCGATGCGCCCACCACTCATCTAGACGTCGTGGTCCAGAGACCAAGTGTTTATACAGCATCAGTGATTGATCACCACTCTGCGAAGTAAAGAGAAGCTGACTTTTGGGGCATTTATTCCAAATCAGTTTTTAACCAGTGTTTAAACATAAACGGGGTCTCGAATGTGTGACTGCAGACAGCCAGAACGTCCTAAAAACAAAGATGGCAGGGAAACTAAACTGTTGCTGTTATCAAATGCAGGGATTGCATTTAATCACACAGTGAAACATACAGTGCTGTCAAAAGTGTTTGCCCCCTTTCTTTCTTATTTTTTGCATGTTTGTCACTCTTAAGTGTTTTAGAACATCAAACAAATTTAAATTGTCAAAAACAACACAAGTAAACTCAAAATGCAGTTTTTAAATGAAGGTCTTCATTATTAACTGTTGTTTATCACACCTGAGTTCCCCTTCTCTAGCCACACCCAGGCCTGATTACTGCCACACCTGTTGTCAATCAAGAAATCACTAAAATTGGACTTGCCTGACAACGTGAAGTACTCCAAAAGATCCTTAAAAGCTAGACATCATGCTGAGATCCAAAGACATTCAGGAACAAACGAGAAAGAAAGTCAGTAAGATCATCGGTCTTGAAAGGGTTACTAAGCTGTATCTAGAGCTTTGGGACTCCAGCAAACCATGGCGAACCTTCTCAGGAGTCACCGGCCAACCAAAATGACCCCCAGAAGCGCGATGACTCATCCAAGAGGCCACAGAACATCGCCCAAAGAACTGCTGGCCTCACTGCATCAGTTAAGGTCAGAGGTCATGCTTCCCCCATCAGAAAGACACTGGGCAAAAATGACCTGCATCATGGATGTCCAAGACCAAAATCACTGCTGAGCAAAAAGAACATTAAGGCTGGTCTCTTGATCCCTGACTTTTCGGAAAATATTCTGAGCACTGAAGAAAAAAAGCTGAACTTTTCGGAGCCTGTGTCCTGTTACATCTGGCGTAAAAGTAACACTCCCTTACAGAAAATGAACATCATAGCAACAGTAAAACATGAGGGTGGTGTGCAGCAAGTCCACCTCTGAATGGCTGAAGAAAATAAAATGAAGACTTTGGAGTGGCCCAGTCAAAGAACTGATCTGTATCCTATTGAGATTAGGGTTGTCAAAAATATTGATACTCTGAAAAGTATTAAATCTCAATTCAATACTAAAACGCTGTGTCCGGATACAATACTAACTTGGCAAAGTATCGATACTAAATATTTTGCGTATGAGTCAAACTGTGAAGGGAAACCCAAAGATTGTGACAAGCCTGTATGCAGACAGGGATTTAAAGTGGTGGCAACAAAGTCAGACAGACCAGTGGACGCACTAATATTTATAATACTTATTTTTTATGCCTTTAGTTTTTTTGTCATTTTTTTTTTATCCCCATGGTATCGTAAATTGTATTGAGTATTGAATATTTTCCTGGGTATCAATATCGAGTTTAACATTTTAATATTGTGACAACAATAATTGAGATGCTGTTGCATGACTCTAAAAAGGCAATGCTGGAAAACCCTCTAATGTGGCTGGAATACAACAATTCTCCAAAGATGAGTGGGCCAGCATTCCTCCACAGTGCTGGAAAAGACTCACTGCAAGTTATCACAAAGGCTTGACAGCTGCTGTTGCTGCTGATGGTGACCCAAGCAGTTATGCTTAGGGAGCAATCACTTTTTCACCATGTAGGTTTGAATGTTTTCTCCCTTAATAATAAAAACACTGATTTAAAAACTGCATGTGTGTTTACTTGTGTCGTCTTTGACTAAGTTTTGAATTTGTGTGATGTTATGAAACACTGAAGTGTGACAAATATGCAAAAAAGAAATCTGGAAGGGGGCCAACAGTTTTCACACCTCTGTAAAGGCAGTGTCTATTGATCTATCTCATCAAACTAGCAAAGTAACAGCAAAGATAAAAACCTCCACAAACATCCTTTAGAGTTTATAGCAGTTATCCTATAGACCAGGTCTTGCGAACCCACGGCTCTTGAGCCACATGAGGCTCTTTAATGGCTACCGCGTGGCTCTTTTTGTTTGCTTTTCTTAAATTGCTGTTTAAAAAAATTCTGTAACGTTACAGAAATCTCCCACACTCCTTGAAGGTAGCACTGGCAATACCACCGTAACATGCATAATGTGCAGGTGGAATTCTGTTAACCATGGCTGAGTTCTACCTGTATGTTAGACCCAATCCCAACCAAGTTGTTTAAGGAGGTATTCCCTTTGATCAGTGGTCCTATTTTAGACATGATTAATCTATCCTTAGTAAATGGATATGTACCACAGGTTTTTAAAGTAGCTGTTATTAAACCTTTACTTAAGAAACCTTCTCTTGATCAAGATGAGCTAGTAAACTACAGACCTATATCTAATCTTCTTTTCTTATCTAAAATTGTTGAGAAAGTAGTTGCTAATCAACTTTGTGAACATTTACAAAGCAATGACCTACTTGAGGAGTTTCAGTCAGGCTTCAGAGCTCATCATAGCACTGAAACAGCTCTGGTGAAGGTCACTAATGATATTCTCATGGCCTCAGATAATGGACTTGTGTCTGTACTTGTCCTGTTAGATCTCAGTGCTGCATTTGATACAGTTGATCACAATATTCTCCTACAAAGACTTGAACATACTGTAGGGATTAAGGGGAAAGCATTAGGCTGGTTTAAATCTTATCTGTCGGACAGATTCCAGTTTGTTCATGTTAATAATAAATCTTCGTCAAACTCTAGGGTCACCTGTGGAGTACCACAGGGTTCAGTCCTTGGACCAATTCTCTTTACTATATATATGCTTCCGATCGGCAAAATTATCAGACAGCATGGGATTAATTTCCACTGTTATGCTGATGACACTCAGCTATATTTATCCATAAAGCCTGATGAATCCAATCAATTACTTCGACTGCAGTCATGTCTTGATGACATCAAAAGCTGGATGACTTTAAATTTCCTGCATCTAAATTCTGACAAGACCGAAGTTGTAATCTTTGGGCCAGAGTCCTCAAAAAATAAACTTCTTAACCAATCACTTAATCTGGATGCCATTAACTGGGCCTCTGGTAATAAAGTAAAAAACCTTGGTGTTATTTTTGACCAAGACATGTCATTTAAATCCCATATTAAACAGGTTTCCAGAGTTTCCTTTTTTCACCTCCGGAATATTGCCAAAATTAGAAACATTCTGTCCAGGAGTGATGCTGAAAAACTAGTCCATGCATTTGTTACTTCAAGGCTGGACTATTGTAATTCTTTACTATCAGGAAGTCCACAAAATGCAGTTCAAAGCCTTCAGCTGATCCAAAATGCTGCAGCAAGAGTTCTGATGAAAATCAACAAGCGGGATCATATTTCTCCAATTTTAGCTTCCCTTCATTGGCTTCCTGTTAAATCAAGAATAGAATTTAAAATTCTTCTTCTAACGTATAAAGCCCTTAATAATCAAGCTCCATCATATATCAGAGCTCTGATTACCCCGTATGTTCCTAACAGAGCACTTCGCTCTCAGACTGCAGGTCTGCTGGTGGTTCCTAGAGTCTCTAAAAGTAGAATGGGAGGCAGATCCTTTAGCTATCAGGCTCCTCTCCTGTGGAACCAACTCCCAGTTTTGGTCCGTGAGGCAGACACCCTGTCTACTTTTAAGACTAATCTTAAAACTTTCCTTTTTGACAAAGCTTATAACTAGAGTGGCTCATGTTACTCTGAGCTACCTTTATAGTTTTACTGCTATAGGCTTAGGCTACCGGAGGACATCAGGATCTAATTTTCTCACTCTATAGAGTTCTACTGTTCTTCAATTATGCATTACGTGTTGTCATTTCTGCTCTAACTTTCTGTTCTCTCTCTTTTATCTTCATAGTAGGTACACCTGGTCTGGTGTTCTGTTAACTGTGACATCATCCAAAGAAGACAGATCACCCACTATTACCATCTAATGTAGAACAGATTACTGGATCAATGTGTGCTTCTGTGCTTTTTTGTCTCTCTTCTTGTGTCTCTGCTCTGTCTTCTGTAACCCCCAGTCGGTCGAGGCAGATGACCGTTCATACTGAGCCTGGTTCTGCCGGAGGTTTTCCTTCCCGTTAATGGGGAGTTTTTCTTCCCACTGTCGCTTCATGCTTGCTCAGTATGAGGGATTGCAGCAAAGCCATGGACAATGCAGACGACTCTCCGTAGAGCTCCTGGAGAAGCTCTACGCTTCTCCAGGAGTGAATGCTGCTTGTCGGGACTTTGATGCAATCAACTGGTTTTCCTTATATAGGAACATTTTTGACCAATCTGTATAATCTGACCCAATCTGTATAATATGATTGAACTTAACTTTGTAAAGTGCCTTGAGATGACATGTTTCATGAATTGGCGCTATATAAATAAAATTGAATTGAATTGAATTGAAATTGAATTGAGTTGGGAAACACGAAAAGCAAAGCGTAAATATCAAGAGGAGAACAGGACATTCTTACCTGAATGGGAAGAGTTAAATTTTTGGTGGAAATGGGAGACTGTTCTTGCTTCCTTTGCCAGACTTCACTGTCTCACTTGAAAGCATCAAACATCGAGTGTCATTTCACCTCTATCCATCCGAACACAGCCAAAGAATTCCCCAAAGGTTCAGCAATACGTAGGTATTAGGTAAATTGCTTGAAAAATCAGGTAGAGAAGCAGACAAAATGTTTCCAGAACTCCATGAAACATTTGGAAACTGTCACATTAGCATCATATCAGGTGGCGTGGAACATTGCTCGCACTAAGAACCCATACAGCGAAGGAGAATTTGTGAAGACATGCCTTACAGATGTTATCAAAATTAACTGCAATAGCTACAGATGGTGCACCAGATATGTCGGGATCTTCAATATGCCTCGTAGGACTATGTAAAGCTGATGACTGATTTCTGGATATTTGGACATTCCACTGCATCATCCATCAGGAACATCTTGTAGCTAAGAAGCTAAATATGGCGCACATCATGAAACCTGTGCTGTAAATTGTGAATTTTATTCGCACTCATGCTCTGAACCACAGACAGTTCCAGAAGTTAGTTGCCGATCTTGATGAAGACTTTCCCAGTGATCTCTGTCTCCACTGCTCTGCCAGATGACTTTCAAGAGGTAGCGTGCTTTCTCATCTTTTTGAACTGTTAAAACCAGTAACATTGTTCCTTGAGGAGAAAGAGAAGGACTATGCTGAGCTTCATGACCCTCGGTGGATTTCAGATTTGAGGTTTCTGGTCGACATACTGAATCGTCTGAACAAGCTAAATTTAAGATCTCCAAGGAACATTTAAAATGCTGCCTGACCTGGTGCAAAGTGTTTTCACCTTTATCAACAAACTCAAGCTCTTCTCTACCCATTTTCAAAAGGGAGATGTGACGCGTTTCCCATCCTTGTTAGAAGCAACCGGAGCATCGGAGGCGAGAACTGCATGCTATGTAACACTAACTGAAAATCTGCAGAAAGGTTTTGAGGAACGGTTTTGTGACCTGAAACAAAAAACAACCTCAGATAACATTCTTCATCAAGCCATTTACTACAGACTCAGACTGTTTAAAGGTCCCTTTGGTAACAGATGAGGCAGCCTCCCAGTTGGAGATGATTGAACTCTATGAGGATGACAGACTGAAATGTGTTTCAAGAGAAGGAACAACAGAGTTTTGGAAGAATGTGCCCACAGACAAATATCCTATGTAAAACAGGCTGCATTAAGGTGATGTCAATGTTTGCATCAACGTATGCTTGTGAATCAGTTTTTTTCTACTGAGTAGCCACAACATAAAGACACGTGACAAATAAAGACTGTCAGGTATCCCATCCCACTAAGGCCTTTAGGGAAAGTAAGAAAAATAAGTAAAAAAAAAAAAAAAAACAGTTTGAAAAAAGCAATATGTCATGAAGCTAATCTTGAAATCACTGTTTGGCTTACTGCTGTGATGATGATCTTATTTTATTTCTTAAAGTTGAACTTAAGGTTGAACCTGCTATAGATATTCTCCTGTTTGTCTGATTTCCATCCCTCTCCATGCTGGTAGAAGAGCTCTTGGCTGCAGTGGGGTGGACACAGCAGGCCTCCCTGACTGATGCAGCTTCTCTTCCTGTTTGTTTGCTCTGTGTTTCTGTAGGTGGTCACACTACGGAGATCATGCGACTGATGGAGAGCCTGTCTGCAGCTTATACACCTCGGCACTACGTAATTGCTGACACTGACAAGATGAGTGAGGACAAAATTGTCGCCTTTGAAAGCTCTAAACCACAGTCACAATCTAACTTACAGGTACGTGCATTTTCACCATGAGAGAAATCATTAATGTACACCAGGTCTTTGATGTTTTTTTTATTTATTTTTTATCAAAAACTAATACAAGCAAACACAACCAGACAGTTGCAGCGACCCATCTAGTCCCAAACATCCGTTTACAACCACGCAGCCAAACGCTGTCCATAGCACTAGGCAAATTCTCCAAAACAGATGCGTTGGCAAAGCAGTTATGAATATCATTCACTAATGTGGTTCAGAAAGTGGCCCAATGTTTTCAAACCATATTAGTTGATCATAAATTGAAGCATGAAAGCGACACTAATTTCCACGCTTATCAGGAACCACTGTTCCAAATACAAGGATTGAGCCAGAGAGCGGTTAGAGGAGCCAAATATGACAAAGAAAACATCCAGGGAAGTGAAAATACTCTCACTGTACCTCACAGAGGGACTCCAGAACCAATAGCCCACTGTCCCAGACACTGATTTCACACTTTTCATTGGTTTTCAATTAGAGGAGTATGAACGTAATTATTTGTGAGCAAGCTTTAACTCTACTTGTCTGTAGTTTGACTTGTGTTTTCTGTACCAGGATCAATCAGTCCAGGCATGCCTGATATGACAGCTGGAGGTCAGCAACCAGGAACAGATTAACAAACATGTAAATCAATGTTTAGATGATGGTCTCATGGTCAATAAACCATAAAAATCATGTAGGTCACACAAAATGAGGTTGTAAAACAGACCGTCAAACTTAATTTTTTATCTGCAGATTGTGGGTAGGGCTGGGTATTGATTCAAATTTCAAGAATCAATTTGATTCCAATTCTCAAGATTTGGAATTGATTCTTTTTGTTTCAACTCTATTCAATCCGATCTCAAATCGAATTGCTGATATTAAAAACATTTTTTTAGCTGTTAACTGAATTTCATGACTGTGTAGTTATGCAACATATTGATACTAGTATCATATTAACATTAAATGTTAATATGGTGGTCAGAGAATATGGTGTAACACTGGCTCACACATTTAAGTTCACGGTGAAAATGTTTTTTTTTAAATCGATCTTTGATTATATGAATCAATTTTTAGGAATTAATATGAGAATTGATTCATAATTGTGAGAGAATCGTTTTCAGGGAGATGGAAGGTGAGACAGCTACCAATAAAACTTGACAGGAACAGAATTAAAACCCAGCCAGTGCTGGGAAAACCATCTTCTGTAACCTGAAAAATACAGGATTGAGTTCTCAAATGAGGATTTCATCTAATAAGGGAATTCAAGCCAACCTGGTATTAAAGAATATCCCCCTTGTTAAATCCTAAGTGAAGTGTGGTTAACCACTTTTTTGGTTCATTTTTACTAACCATACCCAGACCTACTGGCTGACCTATAGATTCAAGAAATTGATTAAATAGAGCCTGTTTGACAACCTGAAGCAGGTTAAATTATCTCTAAAACTAACTCCTCATGCTCTGATCTAAAGACCTGTATAAACCCAGAAACTAAGTCATTAACATCTATCAGTCTGGAAGTAGGATTGTACAATAATATATTATTACAATATTAGAAAATCTTGTGATTTTATCGGTGAGGATATCGGCTGTGATATCTGCTTCTTTTCTTCTTTCTTGTATCTGCTTCCATCACCCTGTAACATTTAGCATTTTGTGCAATGTCAGGTCCCGGGAAAGGATGATTCTTATAGGAACCAGAACATCATATAAAATACAAGTTCATAACACTTGCAATATGGTAGCTGGCATTTACTGCACTCCAAACAGTCCTTTGCAAAATGTATTGGGCAGTTCTATCTGAAAGGACTATAAAGCCGCCTTTTGGAAGGTTTACATTGTATTACATCTGTTGTAAAACTATGCAGAATTTAAGAAAAACAACCTCCTGCCTACAGTCAAACATGTCGGTGGTAGCATTTTTTTTAATGGTTTCAAGAACTGAATGACTTCTCATAATTGATGGAAACATGAACTTTTCTCTATAGCAGTGTTGTGCAATTACTCACTGTCTTAAAGTTATTTAATGTTTAATAAATAACTCTCTGTCTATTAGGTATTGTCCGGTGAATATCATCTCTAGAGCTGATATCATGACAATAGTTGAAAGGGATGATTCTAGCACTGGCGATCTTTTAACAGCAAACTCTGCACACACATAGAATAAGGAGTGACAACTTCTCTTCAAGTCCAAGAATTTATTAACAGAAATAAAATTAACATCCAGAGAACATCACTATATAATGCTGTTTATCTCAATCAACAAATCCTCTACTAGGCTAGGGAAGCTTAACTAAACTACTAAGCAAAATGAAGATAAAAAGCAGCTAAGGAACAATGTACACACAAAAGAAAAAAGAGACAAAAGTGATTGATCATCATCATGAGAATAATTCAGTGAATCCTGGTTCACTGCAGATCTGAGTTAAAGGATCAAAGTTCATCTTAAAGAACATGGAGTGAGGTTAAATTAGCTTAACTAGCTTAACTAATCCAGAACAACATACAACAACCGTAGTCGTCCATCCGGGAAGCGGGAGTTACCGGAAGCTAATAGCATTTAGGCTAGCGGGCATTCGGCGCTAACTTTAAAAAGCTTTGGCTTTATTTTAGTCGTAATGAGTGGACCGGATAGCATAAACATTAATATCCCATCAATGTATGAAACCCTTGTGGAGATAACGTTTGTTATAACCATGAAAACACACTCGAATTACATCAGCCAATGGCCTGATTCGAAGAAGCTAGCGGGAGCTACGTCGGTTAGCTCCATGTGTTAAAAAACACCATGTAACGTATTACGTAAACCTTCTAAATAACCATTTAACTATCCCTGTTTGCTTCTCTGCCAAACCCGTCGGTGCCACCGTCAGTTTGGTTCAATTTGGGCATCCACTTGGAAGCAGTTGTATGGGGCTATTATTGTTGCTTTATCATTTGCAAATGTGTGTGGAGAGTTGTGTGTCTGTATCTCGATTTGTGTGTCTGCAGTGGGATTTGAAAATGTGTAAATAAATCTGTAAATGTGTGAGGAGATTTGTGTGTCTGTACAACAATCTGCAAATATGAAAACTACCTGTGTGTAAACCGTTTGCAAATGTGTAAAAAATCCCCAAATCTGTAATCAGATCTACAAATGTGTACTGAGATTTGCAAATGTGTACTAAGATTTGCAAATGTGTACTAAGATTTGCAAATGTGTAGATCAATCTGTAAGCACACACAGACAAACTTGTGTCTGAAGTATTTTCGCTTCAAGACCCAGAAATACAGACAAATCATTGGTTACAAGTCAAGCGATTTCTCGGTTGGCTCTCTTTACACACGTGATTTTTGCTACACTTCTGCCGTGTGAGATGCACAAATGCGTAAAAAGGATTTGTATGTGTAATTTCTTGATTTGCAGCCCTGAGCACAGGCTCACATGCTGCCTCTTCCGGCTGCTGGAGGTCACGTGACTTTCAAGGATCGTGCCAAAGCGTTTTGCTACCAGACGGCTGACAAAGCAACTTGTTATAACTAGATAACTTTCTCCTTTTAGCGGCAAAGGTTTCTCGTTTTAATGAGAGACTTATCTTGTTAAAACGAGATAATTTTCTCCTCATAACAACGCAACATAACCCGGCATCAGCTCGCGGGATATTTGAGTATCATGGAGAAGATGGACAGACAGAGGGACGCCCTTTATTTCTTTTTAAGAAGTCATCATTTGTTGGAGGACTGTATTTCTGCACTGAGGAGTGACAAGGTAAGTCATGCATATAAAGCAAGTCGCCTACTTGAAATTCGGCAGTTGTTATTTATAGTTAACAATATGCTCTGGAGACACTTGCATCACTGTAGTACCGTCTCTGGTTCTGATTCTACTGTTCTCCAGATTTGCATTGCATTACATTGAAATGACTGTTGTCATTTCAGCTTTTAACTTTTTGTTCTCTCTCTTTTTTCTTCATAGTAGGTACACCTGGTCTGACGTTCTGTTGACTGTGAAATCATCCAGGGAGGGCAGACCACCGACTATTACCATCTAATGTAGAACAGATTACTAGATCAATGTGTGCTTCTGTGCTTTTTGTCTGTCTTGTTGTGTCGGTCGAGGCAGATGACCGTTCATACTGATCCCGGTTCTGTTAGAGGTTTTTCCTTCCCGCTAACGGGTGTTTTTTCTTTCCACTGTCGCTTCATTCTAGCTCATTATGAGGGATTGCAGCAAAGCCATGTACAATGCAGACGACTCTCCCTGTGGCTCTACGCTTCTCAAGGAGTGAATGCTGCTTGTCGGGACTTTGAAGCAATCAACTGGTTTCCTTATATAGGAACATTTTTGACCAATCTGTATAATATGATTGAACTTAACTTTGTAAAGTGCCTTGAGATGACATGTTTCATGAATTGGCGCTATATAAATAAAATTGAATTGAACTGAATTGATTACACGGTGAAAACAGGTTTGCGTTACCTTTGTACTGTCCATTTACACACTATAGCTATAGCTGTGGGTTTATTCACAACAGTTTGCAGCTGAAACAGTACACCGCCAGCCGCTGTTTTCTTCTTCTGGGCAATTTGACGTGGAGCTTCCAACATCACAGCACTACTAGTGGTGCGGCATGGGAATTACACCGTTAAAGTACTCTGTAAACAGGGCCTGTGACTGCAAATGTTCTTCATGGATGTTAATGAGGTAGCCTGACAAAAAGATATAGAGATAAGTATAAGTATGGTGTCACGTTTATGTCTAAACCCCCGCGAGCAAAATAAACATACTCGCATGTATGTTAAACTAATCTGCGCATGGTTTATCTACCACCGCGCAAGAAACTGCCGTTTCGAGAGGAGAAACTCGCTCTCCACGCACGCCAGCTCCTCCCACGCGCGCTCGGGATCTCACCGCGCGTATGATTTTCTATCCAGCGGCCGCGCTGGAGGACGGCTGCGCTCTCGAAAGCGTCTCTGCGCTCGGACTGATTTTCTCCTCGCGCGAAAGAAAATGTGTTTTGACAGGTTGGGCGGAGACAAACCTCTTCTGTAAGCCTCCTC
Source organism: Fundulus diaphanus (assembly GCA_037039145.1). Lineage (NCBI taxonomy): Eukaryota > Metazoa > Chordata > Actinopteri > Cyprinodontiformes > Fundulidae > Fundulus > Fundulus diaphanus. The sequence continues at coordinate 50,884,501 of CM073137.1, read as the reverse complement.
CTGATTGGGCCTTGCAGACACGATCACACAGGAAGTAGTCGTGAAGCTTTTGACTGACAGCTCGTCATCCATAAGTGAAGAAGACTGCTGGAGGCGGGACAATAGCGGAGGCTTCTCCAACATTTGCGGTACGTGGGGTAAGTGGAATTCACAACCGTTCTTGCCCCCAAAAAGCACAATTATTCTTCATGGAGTAGTGCTATCTTCGAATAAACAGACGTAGAATGACAATTATATTTGGTCGAATTGTTCAGGGATATATAGTTAGCAGTTACAATGTTTACAGTTACGAGAGAGAAATGTTGACTGCTGTATGCTGTGTTAGCTACTGCGGCGCTTCAGTGATGATGCTAACCGATGCTAATGTAACAGGTTAATAATATGACTTAGGTTAAGCTTCAAATTCCACCAAATAAGTTATTAATGTTACGTAAGCAGGTTTTATTGTGTTAGTAGCTGTTAGATAAGAGCAATGAGTATGTCCTACTGCACTTGAACGCAGCTCAAGCAGGCAGGCACGTAGCCTGACGCTCACAAGGGGCGGGTTAATGCTGCTTTCGGCTGTTAGCGGTAAGACTTGCACAACTTTGGGTCCTGTTATAAAAACATTTTTCTTGTTTGATTTACAGTTCATAGGTGATATATTCTTACCTCTAATTGAACTAGAATGCATTTTGATTATCCACTAAGTGTTAAATGGCACTTGTGAGTCGAAGTCAGTGTGTTGTTTGAATGTACAATAAGCTAACTTGCATTGTTGTTTTATAGTGGAGATACAGTTAGCTTAGCGGACTTTTTGTATTAATTATTCTTTATTTTGCATGTTATTTTCTTGTTCAGGAAGGTGTTGTGGACCAAATTGTACTATTACTCATCGCAATCTGTCTTCTTCAAACAGAGAGATTAAATGTCAAGTCAACCCAGATTCAGCCACTGTCCTTCTGCGAGCCACACGCGAACGGAACACAACGCAGGGTGAACCAGTTACACTAACTCTGATGTTAACTTGTATTTCAATGTTTGTAGTGCTTTTCACGGTTTAAATTATTCTCTCTCTTTCTCTGATTGTTTGTGCATGTGTGTGGTTCATTCACCCCTTGACGGTAAGTAATGGATAGAGATACGTCAGCAACATTCGAGGATTTGCATGTAAGTGACAGCAAACATCTTGGTTTTATTAAACTAATGATATTCACATTTAGAGATGACACTCAAACTTACAGTGCTAAGGTAATATGCTAATTCAATGTACTGTAATGGTCAGAAGTTGTATTTACCCAGTTCCCATTCAAAAAGAATGCTAAACACACTGTGAAGTCGTAGATAAACTTGGAAACTCGGGTTAGACACACCACCATCCACTTATCCCAGTACAGATGGTAGCCTAGCTGACATATCTCCATAAACTAATAAAACATTAATTTTATCTTTTTAAAAAATCTGAATATGTTTTGTTTAGTGAACATACATCAATGGGACATTTTGTCTTTTTCAGCTTCTACCTGTAGACAATCGTAGTAAATTGTTTTATTTTATCAATAATGGGATATTCTCAGGTTTTGATGCTAAAAAATAGGAGAAGAAGCTAACTTGGTTAAATGTGTTCTGGTCAAAATCTATCATATTTAGAATCTTCACCTTAAGTTACACAGACATACATAATGTAAATAATTTGCCTGAGTTTTATGCTGTATAATTTCCTAGTCATGCTATTGGATCTTTAGTGAATGCGCTGCAGGGTCAGAGCTGACCAAGGGGTAGAGAAAGTTGAAATAGCCCAATACATATTCACAGTGTGTGAAAAACAGATCGAGGAAGTTTCATTCCTGGAAAAAGTGTCCACAATCAAAGGTTTCAAGCTTCTGCATGTCTTTCAGATATAATTATAGAATAATGTTGACTGTAACCATACTGATATTTTATTATCTAACAAGTCTTTGAAGTTAAACATAATTATGTTATTTTCTGAGTGTGTAGGATTGAACGGCTATGGCGTGATGTTAGAACCTGTGTGACCTCAAAATACTACAGCCTACTACACAACCTAGAGATTGATCACCTTCTTGATATTTCCTCCAGGGGTTAGTTTCATGATTTGGAAGAAGGGACGGGTTTTTCCTTTATCATTTATGGTTTGTTTTGCACATGTTATAATGCAGTGCAAACATTCAATTCAAAAGAATATTACTCAACAGTATTGACTGGAATATCACATTTGTAAAAGCATCAAAGAATAATAAGGGAAAGTGTATAAACTAATGAACATTTCCTCTCCTTTACAGACGACCTTTTTGCAGTTGACGTGACATATGAAGGCTGGAACAACCATCCAATCAGGACGGAGGGTAATCTAACTCCGGAGCAGCTCTGGCATACCGGAATGATGGTTTACCCGTTGGATCAGCCAGAGAATCTTGGGGTTTTTGTCTCATTTTGCGAAATACCATGTTTGAGCTTTTATGATCATCAAATAAGTGTATTTGATGTACAGAAAATGTTATTTACATTGCAGACCAAAGATTCAAAAAATTGACCTATACAGCTATAATATAAATTCATAAATGGCAAGTGTAATATTAAGATATATCATCATAGATACCTGGGCGGGTGCTCAAGGATTGTGCAGGTCAGCTGGCTGTTGTCCTCACAGACATTTTTAACACCTCGCTGGACCAAGCCACAGTGCCAGCATGCTTTAAGTCTCCCTCCATCATTCCGGTGCCGAAGAAACCTCAAGTCACCTGTTTCAACGACTACCGGCCTGTTCTCCCATCATGATGAAGTGCTTTGAAAGGCTGGTGAAACAACACATCATCTCCAGTCTTCCCCCAATACTCGACCCGTTCCAGTTTGCCTACCGGTGGAACCGCTCCACTGAGGACGCCATCTCCTCTGCTCTTCACCTGAGCCTGGCACACCTGGAGGAGAAGAACACGCACATGCGGATGCTGTTCCTGGTTTCAGTTCAGCGTTTAACACCACCGTCCCACAGCACCTGGTAGGAAAACTAGAACATCTGGGCTTCAGCACACCTCTTCACAACTGGCTGCTGGACTTCCTCACCAACAGACCTCAGTCAGTCCGGGTCGGTCAGAACACCTCTGATGTGAACACCACGTCACTGGTGAAGAGGGCACAGAAGCGACTGTACTTCCTGCGGAGGATGAGGAGAGCCCACCTGCCCCCGCCCATCCTCACGACCTTCTACAGAAGCACCATAGAGAGCATTCTGACCAGCTGTCTCTCTGTGTGGTGTGGAGGCTCCAGTGCCTCCGACTGGAAGAATGTGAGGAGAGTGGTGAGGACAGCAGAAGGGATCATCGGGGCTCCTCTCCCCTCCATCAAGGACATCTCATCTCAGCGCTGCATGTCCCGAGCCCGTAACATCATCAGGGACCCCTCACATCCCCACCATGGACTGTTCTCCCTGCTGCCCTCTGGGAAGAGGTTCTGCAGCATCCGCTGCAGGTCCACCAGGTTCTGCAAAAGCTTTTTCCCTGTTGCCATTAGACTGTTGAACTGCTGAAGCCACAAAATGGACTCTGTTGTACTCTGAACTGCTGAAGCCACAAAATGGACTGTGAACTGCTGAAGCCACAAAATCTGTACCACATTCGTATATTTGCACATTTACACATATGCCATCAGACTGTTGACTGCTGAAGGCACAAAATAGACTCTGTAACACATTCGTATATTTGCACATTGCATCATTGCATCCTTATCTAGCATTACAACTGCTGCCGAACTCTGTTTCTAAAATGTATTCTGCACAAATACCCATTGCACAATCATTTCTGTACATACAATTGGTTTATACTCACCTGTACACTGTGATTGCACATGTCTATTTCTCCTACATTGTTTACATTGTTTACTTATCCTGTAATTTACTGCAATCTACTGTAAATTTTTTTCAAGCTGTATGCAAACGAAATTTCGTTCTGTATGCACTCTGTGCATACAAAATGACAAATAAAGTTGTCTAAGTCTAAGTCTAAGTCATAGTAATGATAGTGACTGTATCACAGTACACAAATGGCTACTGTGATACCTGTGGGAATCACTGAGGCCTCATTTATTTCTACTTGTTAGTTTATTATCTCAAGCTACAAAGTGATGCGGTAAACACTATTGTCTCTTAGCAGGGAGATTCATAGTTTCAACCTCAGCTGAGAGTTTACATTGTTAGGTTACATGTTGCCCTTTATTTTCCTTCTACTGTCCAAATGGGGGCAAGAACGGTTGTGAATTCCACTTACCCCACGTACCGTAAATGTTGGAGAAGCCTCCGCTATTGTCCCGCCTCCAGCAGTTTTCTTCACTTATGGATGACGAGCTGTCAGTCAAAAGCTTCATGACTACTTCCTGTGGGATCGTGTCTGCAAGGCCCAATCAGGAGGAGGCTTACAGAAGAGGTTTGTCTCCGCCCAACCTGTCAAAACACATTTTCTTTCGCGCGAGGAGAAAATCAGTCCGAGCGCAGAGACGCTTTCGAGAGCGCAGCCGTCCTCCAGCGTGGCCGCTGATAGAAAATAATGCACGCGGTGAGATCCCGAGCGCGCGTGGGAGGAGCTGGCGCGCGGAGAGCAGGTTTCTCGCGCGGCGGTAGATAAACCATGCGCAGATTAGTTTAACATACATGCGAATATGTTTATTTTGCTCGCGGGGGTTTAGACATAAACGTGACGCCATAGGTAAGCAGCTTAATTTTTTTAAAAACATGTCATGTATTTAATCATAAATTCTGCTGTAAAGATTAATAATCATGTGCTTAAGAGTCTTTTTAGTTTTTTTCTTTTTGATATAACCATAATTTCATTTTGCGTGTAGAAAGACACATCAGCTATAGCAAGCATGGAGAGCTTGGCCATCTACATTCCCACCTATGCTGACAGAATTGCCACCCGGAGATTTTGCTCCGAGTACCAAGGAAAAGGTGAAAGAGATGTCCTTCGACAGACATTTCTTGAAAAACTCTTTCCATGCAAATATTTTCATGGAAAAAGTCCAATTTGATCTAAAATGTTTTTGGTTTCAGGTAATACCACTATGCAATGTATTTAAAAAGAAAGCTTACCATTTCACTCAAATGGTCATATATTTTGAGGAACATATGGAAGTGAGCACAATAGAATCAGTTAGCTTTTATTTTTGCTGGCAAAGATCCGTCCGTCCGTCCGTCTTCTTCCGCTTATCCGGGGTCGGGTCGCGGGGGTAGCAGCTTCAGTAGGGAGGCCCAGACGTCCCTCTCCCCGGCCACTTGGGCCAGCTCCTCAGGAGGAATCCCAAGGCGTTCCCAGGCCAGCCGGGAGACATAGTCCCTCCAGCGTGTCCTGGGTCTTCCCCTGGGCCTCCTCCCGGTGGGACGTGCCCGGAACACCTCACCAGGGAGGCGTCCAGGAGGCATCCTGACCAGATGCCCGAGCCACCTCAACTGGCTCCTCTCGACGTGGAGGAGCAAGCGGCTCTACTCTGAGTCCTCCCCGGATGACTGAGCTCCTCACCCTATCTCTAAGGGAGAGCCCAGACACACTACGGAGAAAACTCATTTCAGCCGCTTGTATCCGGGATCTCGTTCTTTCGGTCACGACCCAAAGCTCGTGACCATAGATGAGGGTAGGAACGTAGATCGACCGGTAAATCGAGAGCTTCGCCTTTTGGCTCAGCTCTCTCTTCACCACAACGGATCGGTACAGCGCCCGCTTCACAGCAGACGCTGCACCAATCCGCCTGTCGACCTCCCGCTCCATCCTCCCCTCATTCGTGAACAAGACCCCAAGATACTTGAACTCCTCCACTAGGGGCAGCACATCCTCCCCAACCCGGAGAAGGCACTCTACCCTTTTCCGGTTCAAGACCATGGTCTCGGATTTGGAGGCACTGATTTTCATCCCGGCCGCTTCGCACTCGGCTGCGAACCGCTCCAGTGAGAGCTGTAGATCACGCCCTGATGAAGCCAATAGGACCACGTCTTCCGCGAATAGCAGAGACGCAATCCTAAGGCCACCAAAACGGATCCCCTCAACACCTTGGCTGCGCCTAGAAATTCTGTCCATAAAAGTTATGAACAGAATCGGTGACAAAGGGCAGCCTTGGCGGAGTCCAACTCTCACCGGAAACGAGTCCGACTTACTGCCGGCAATGCGGACCAGACTCTGACACTGGTCGTACAGAGACCTGACAGCCCTTATTAAAGGGTCCGGTACTCCATACTCCCGGAGTACCCCCCACAGGATCCCTCGGGGGACACGGTCGAATGCCTTCTCCAGATCCACAAAGCACATGTAGACTGGTTAGGCAAACTCCCATGCCCCCTCCAGAATCCTGCTGAGGGTATAGAGCTGGTCCAGTGTTCCACGGCCAGGACGAAAACCACACTGCTCTTCCTGAATCCGAGATTCGACTATCCGACGGACCCTCCTTTCCAGAACCCCCGAATAGACCTTACCAGGGAGGCTTAAGAGTGTGATTCCCCTGTAGTTGGAACACACTCTCCGGTCCCCCTTTTTAAATAGGGGGACCACCACCCCAGTCTGCCAGTCCAGGGGAACTGCCCCCGATATCCACGCAATGTTGCAGAGCCGCGTTAACCAACATAGCCCCACAACATCCAGAGCCTTAAGGTACTCCGGGCGAATCTCATCCACCCCCGGGGCCTTGCCACCGAGGAGCTTTTTAACAACCTCGGCAACCTCAGCACCAGAGATGGGAGAACCTAACCCAGAGTCCTCAGGCTCTGCTTCCGCAATGGAAGACGTGTTGGTGGGATTAAGGAGGTCTTCGAAGTATTCCGCCCACCGAAACACAACGTCCCGAGTCGAGGTCAGCAGCACACCACCCCCACTGTAAACAGTGTTGGTACTGCACTGCTTCCCCCTCCTGAGACGCCGTATAGTGGACCAGAATCGCTTCGAAGCTGTACGGAAGTCTTTCTCCATGGCCTCTCCGAACTCTTCCCACGCCCGAGTTTTTGCCTCGGCGACCAGCCGAGCCGCCTGCCGCTTCGACTGCCGGTACACATCAGCTGCTTCCGGAGTCCCACAGGCCAAAAAAGCCCGATAGGACTCCTTCTTCAGCTTGACGGCTTCCCTCACCGCTGGTGTCCACCAGCGGGTTCGAGGGTTGCCGCCGCGACATGCACCGACAACCTTGCGGCCACAGCTCCGACTAGCTGCCTCAGCAATAGAGGCGTGGAACATGGTCCATTCAGACTCAATGTCCCCCGCCTCCCTCGGGACGTGTTTGAAGTTCTCCCGGAGGTGGGAGTTAAAGCTCCGTCTAACGGGGGACTCCGCCAGACGTTCCCAGCAAACCCTCACAGTACGTTTGGGCCTGCCCGGTCGGACTGGCTTCCTCCCCCGCCATCGGAGCCAACTCACCACCAGGTAGTGGTCGGTGGAGAGCTCCGCCCCTCTCTTCACCCGAGTGTCCAAGACATGCGGCCGCAGGTCAGATGAAACGACAACAAAGTCGATCATTGAACTGCGACCTAGGGTGTCCTGGTGCCAAGAGCACATATGGACACCCTTATGCTTGAACATGGTGTTTGTGATGGACAATCCATGACGAGCACAGAAGTCCAACAACAAAACACCACTCGAGTTCAGATCAGGTGGGCCATTCCTCCCAACCACGCCCCTCCAGGTCCCACTGTCATTGCCCACGTGAGCGTTCAATTCAATTCAATTCAATTCAATTTTATTTATATAGCGCCAAATCATGAAACATGTCATCTCAAGGCACTTTACAAAATCAAGTTCAATCATATTATACAGATTGGGTCAGATTATACAGATTGGTCAAAATGTCCTATATAAGGAAACCAGTTGATTGCATCAAAGTCCCGACAAGCAGCATTCACTCCTGGGGAACCGTAGAGCCACAGGGAGAGTCGTCTGCATTGTACATGGCTTTGCTGCAATCCCTCATACTGAGCAAGCATGAAGCGACAGTGGGAAGAAAAACCACCCATTAACGGGAAAAAAAACCTCCGGCAGAACCGAGCTCAGTATGAACGGTCATCTGCCTCGACCGACTGGGGTTACAGAAGACAGAGCAGAGACACAACAAGAGAGACAAAAAGCACAGAAGCACACATTGATCTAGTAATCTGTTCTACATTAGATGGTAGTAACGGGTGAGCCGTCTTCTCTGGATGATGTCAAAGTTAACAGAACGCCAGACCAGGTGTACCTACTATGAAGAAAAAGAGAGAGAGCAAAAAGTTAAAAGCTGAAATGACGACAGTCATTTCAATGTAATACAATGCAAAACTGGAGAACCGTAGAATGAAGAACAGTAGAAATCAGTAGAGTGAGAAAATTAGACCCTGATGTCCTCCAGCAGCCTAGGCCTATCACAGCACAACTATAGAGATAGCTCAGGGTAACATGAGCCACTCTAACTATAAGCTTTGTCAAAAAGGAAAGTTTTAAGATTAGTCTTAAAAATAGATAGGGTGTCTGCCTCACGGACCAAAACTGGGAGTTGGTTCCGCAGGAGAGGAGCCTGATAGCTAAAGGATCTGCCTCCCATTCTACTTTTAGAGACTCTAGGAACCACCAGCAGACCTGCAGTCTGAGAGCGAAGTGCTCTGTTAGGAACATACGGGGTAATCAGAGCTCTGATATATGATGGAGCTTGGTTATTAAGGGCTTTATACGTTAGAAGAAGAATTTTAAATTCTATTCTTGATTTAACAGGAAGCCAATGAAGGGAAGCTAAAATTGGAGAAATATGATCCCTCTTGTTGATTTTCATCAGGACTCTTGCCGCAGCATTTTGGATCAGCTGAAGACTTCGAACTGCATTTTGTGGACTTCCTGATAGTAAAGAATTACAATAGTCCAGCCTTGAAGTAACAAATGCATGGACTAGTTTTTCAGCATCACCCCTGGAAAGAATGTTTCTAATTTTGGCGATATTCCGGAGGTGAAAAAAGGAAACTCTGGAAACCTGTTTAATATGGGATTTAAATGACATGTCTTGGTCGAAAACAACACCAAGGTTTTTAACTTTATTACCAGAGGCCAAGTTAATGCCATCCAGATTAAGTGATTGATTAAGAAGTTTATTTTTTGAGGACTCTGGCCCAAAGATTACAACTTCTGTCTTGTCAGAATTTAAATGCAGGAAATTTAAAGTCATCCAGCTTTTGATGTCATCAAGACATGACTGCAGTCGAAGTAACTGATTGGATTCATCAGGATTTATGGATAAATATAGCTGAGTGTCATCAGCATAACAGTGGAAATTAATCCCATGCTGTCTGATAATTTTGCCAACCGGAAGCATATATATAGTAAATAGAATTGGTCCAGGACTGACCCCTGTGGTACTCCACAGGTGACCCTAGAGTTTGAAGAAGATTTATTATTAACATGAACAAACTGGAATCTGTCCGACAGATAAGATTTAAACCAGCCTAATGCTTTTCCCTTAATCCCTACAGTATGCTCAAGTCTTTGTAGGAGAATATTGTGATCAACTGTGTCAAATGCAGCACTGAGATCTAACAGGACAAGTATAGACACAAGTCCATTATCTGAGGCCATGAAAATATCATTGGTGACCTTCACCAGAGCTGTTTCAGTGCTATGATGAGCTCTAAAGCCTGACTGAAACTCCTCAAGTAGGTCATTACTTTGTAAATGTTCACAAAGTTGATTAGCAACTACTTTCTCAAGAATTTTAGATAAGAAAAGAAGATTAGATATAGGTCTGTAGTTTACTAGCTCATCTTGATCAAGAGAAGGTGTCTTAAGTAAAGGTTTAATAACAGCTACTTTAAAAGCCTGTGGTACATATCCATTTACTAAGGATAGATTAATCATGTCTAAAATAGGACCACTGATCAGAGGGAATACCTCCTTAAACAACTTGGTTGGGATTGGGTCTAACATACAGGTAGAAGGTTTAGATGAAGCTAAAATTTTAGATAGCTCAGAAAGCTCTACTGCTTTTAAACAGTTCAGACACTGCGCAGGTTCTAAGGATTCCTCCAATGCTACCTCACTTACTGAGGACGAGGTAATCATGTTTGGGAGGATGCCAATTATTTTATTTTTAATGGAATCAATTTTATTTATGAAGAATCCCATAAAATCATTACTGCTAAGAGCTAAGGGGATGGCTGGATCAACAGAGCTGTGGCTCTGGGTAAGTTTGGCAACTGTATTGAAGAGAAATCTAGGATTATTCTTATTCTCCTCAATTAATGATGAAAAATATGCTGCTCTAACTCTGCGAATGGTCTTGTTATACAACAATAGACTGTCCCTCCAGATTAGGTAGGATTCCTCTTGGTGTGTAGAGCGCCATTTTCTCTCCAATTTCCTAACATTGTCCTTCAAGGAATGCAGCTCTGAATTAAACCAAGGAGCCAGCTTCCTGTGAATAATCACCTTCTTTTTCAAGGGAGCTACATTGTCTAATGCAGAACGCAATGACAAAGTCATACCGTTTACAAAGACATCTATTTGTGAATTGGAAGAAACAACATTGCTGCCATCTACAGGGCATTTCTGCAATACGGAGGATATTAAAAAGGGGACAGACTCTTTAAGTTTTGATACAGCATTATCCGATAAAGATCTACTATAATGGAACCCTCTTTTGGGTTGAAGTCCCCCAGCAAAACGAGGGAGTCCCCAGGAGGGGCACTCTCCAGTACCCCTTCCAAGGACTCCAAAAAGGGTGGGTAATCTGAACTGCTGTTTGGCGCATAAGCGCAAACAACAGTCAGAACCCGTCCCCCCACACGAATGCGGAGGGAGGCCACCCTCTCGTTCACCGGGGAAAACCCCAACGTGCAGGCACCGAGATGGGGGGCAACAAGTATGCCAACCCCAGCTCGGCGCCTCTCACCATGGGCAACTCCAGAGTGGAAGAATGTCCAGCCCCTCTCAAGGAGACTGGTTCCGGAGCCAGAGCGGTGCGTCGAGGTGAGTCCGACTATCTCTAGTCGGAACCTCTCGACCTCGCGCACAAGCTCAGGCTCCTTCCCCACCAGAGAGGTGACATTCCACGTCCCAAGAGCCAGCTTCTGCAGCCGAGGATCGGAACGCCAAGGTCCCCGCCCTCTACTGCTACCCGTTACACAATGCACCCGACCCCTTTGGCCCCTCCGACAGGTGGTGAGCCCGTCGGAAGGGGGACCCATGTCACCTCTTCGGGCTGAGCCCGGCCGGGCTCCATGGGCAAAAGCCCGGCCACCAGACGCTCGCCAACGTGCCCCACCTCCAGGCCTGGCTCCAGAGTGGGGCCCCGGTGACCCGCGTCCGGGCGAGGGAACACGAGGTCCAATAGTCTTACTCATCATTAGGGCATTTTGGGCTGCGCTTTGTCTGGTCCCTCACCTAGGACCTGTCTGCCTTGGGTGACCCTACCAGGGGCTTAAAGCCCCTGACAGCATAGCTCCTAGGATCATTGGGACACTCAAACCCCTCCACCACGGTAAGGTGGCAGCCCAGGGAGGGGTCTGGCAAAGATATAGATCAAAAAAAAAAAAAAGATATAGATCAAAAATACTGATTAAAAAGATTACTCCAACAACATTGTGAAATACAAGTTTTGGAAGTCAAATTATTGCTGTTGCTATGAAGCTTCTTTAAGTATGTGTTAAACTGTACTTATTTTTTCTTTTCTTTCCATAGGGCATTATTTTTATTTTATATTCCTCAAAGTTGATTGTAAAATTGATAAATGCATTGAGCGCAATAGTGCCCAGATTTCTAACAAAGACTTTTGTCGTATGTAAAAGGATTTTCTCATGTTCAATTTTGAGATCCATGTATTCATCTTTTTAATACACATAGATCATGTTCTAGTTAGGTCATCTTCTGGAGGTAGAGAACTTCCTTTCAAAAGGATCTTTCAGAGCACCTGTTAAAGGTACTTTTAATGTATGTTCTTCTGTGAGTTGGTGTAACATTGCAATATACTGTTATGTTTCTAAGGAAAGAATGAGTTGGTTTGATCACAAACCATAACATTTAATTTTGTAATGGGTTTTTACCAAAGATTCATTAAAAGTTTTCATGTTGAACATAAGCATAGGCAATTTATTTTTCATCTCATTCGACCATATCATCACTGTCAAACAGTACATAACTTGGGTCTCAGTGTTCAGTAATATAACTGTAAGAGTGTTGTTGTTATATAAATATAAAAAGTATGTCTTGAATATGACGAGCAGTGGTGGAGTTTACAGAACATATGTCATTTAAACATTTTGTGTCCTACATGATCGATTACAAGGTAAATGTGAAGTTAAATTTCTTGTTATTATCCTAATATATGTAGTAGCATATATTTGCTGTCATACACAACAAGAATCACAGAAAATATAAAATCTAGCACCAAAATTCAAAAAGTTATGTACATCATGATGAAACCTATAAGTACATGGGAGTCGATGAAAACAGAGGTCTGTTTTTTTTCCCTCCATCTGTATTTCTTTGACTGCTTGTCCTTTATGGGTTGTGGGGTCTGCAGCTGCCTATTTCTGACTGTGTGGGAAAGTGAAAGGGTCATTCTGGACAGGCTCACAACGTCATTTGCTCCACAAACTCTTTTTTTTACAAGAAAATATCACACGTGTCACAGGTTTGTGCGTATACAAGCTCTTAAAAATAAACATAACTCAATTGTCTCATCACGTGTGAACGGTCCTCTGAAGACGTTGGACTGTGCAAGTTTCCGCCACTAGCTCAGAAACCTGTTTGAGATTATCTTGTTCACCAAAAAGCCGTGGAAGGGTATACATCATGTAGGGCCAGCCACTTGGAGCAATTGCATCTCTAATCTTACGAATGATGTTCCATAAGTGAACCACTTTTTAGAGTTCTTCCTGAAAGACAAGAAAATAAACAAGTTCTTAAAGTACATACTCCATATTTAAAGCATTTATCATATAGTATTTATCTTTTACATTCAAACATACCTCAGTGATATTTAAACAGCTGAACAGAATTGGCTGCTTATCCAAGAAGTCACCAGTAAAGTAATCTGAATTCTTCAGTTTTTGAAAAAGGTTCATCCAGTACTGTGCACGACATTTCCTTAAGAAAGCCCACCAGCTGTCAATGTGCTGGCTGTGGGTGCTGTATCCCACAATGAAGCAGTTTTCAGGATAGCTGTCATCAACACACAAAAATCTTTGAATGTCTTTCATTGTACCATTCTCTGTCTCCATGTCTATATGAATTCTGGCTGTGGTACCCCCTCTGTTACTGCTGGAAGAACATATCCAGCAGTAACTTTTGGACAGCACCATCCATGTATTCAGCTTTAGAGATGCCAACCTGTAAACACAGCAGAGATTTTGTTATTGTTTTTTCAAGTTTTTTTTTTTAAACAAAGGTGAAAATAACTATTTATCCTTTCTAAAAATTCAGCACGTTACTTCTGCTGAATGTGAGAAGCTAAATATTCCAAATTCAAAGTTTTTAAGTATTTAAATTTTTAGTGTCGGATCAAATGCACAGGCATTCTAAGATGTAAAAGAGAACATTCATGATTTTCTGGCTGTATTTTTAATGTAGCTATCTTAAACCTGGTCCACCTACCTTAATGTTTTTGTTTATGTGAATTTTAAAAAGTACTTCTACAGAATTCCCATCAGAAGGAGAATAGCTGCTGTTTAAAATTGTGATTAAAGGTTAGACTGGATCAATGTTAAAATCGCTCAAACCTAGACTGCAATTGAACAATGTTGTTGAACATTTAAAGACATCAGAAAAAACAAATGCAACAACAAATAAACTGAGAACAGTCGTGCCTTGCTGCCAGGAGCTTTTATTGATAAATTCTGATATTAACTTTTGAATTTACAGCAATGATAATCGATTATCAGTTTTTGCTTTTCCCCTTATTAAAGCATGTCAGTAGTTGACTGGGTTTATTAATGGAGGTGATATAAATAGCTGTCCTTCACTGGCTTGTGAATAGTCACAATAGAAAGCTCTCTATTCATCACTTTGACACAATAAAATATGGATAAATGTAGCTTTATCTAGCCTCACTTTCATTGTGTAGAATACACATACTTTTAATTAGCCTTACAAATGTTGAATTAAAATTTATTTTAATTATATATAATTAGAATTCATAAAGGCATAGGTACATGAGCAGTCACAGGCCCTGTTTAGAGTACTTAAACGGTGTAATTCCCATGTCGCACCACTAGGAGTGCTGTGATTTTTGAAGCTCCACGTCAAATTGCCCAGAAGAAGAAAACAGCGGCTGGCGGTGTACTGTTTCGGCTGCAAACTGTTGTGAATAAACCCACAGCTATAGCTGAAAGTCCCCTTAAGCAACAGTTAAACCTTGAAGTGTGTAAATGGACAGTACAAAGGCAACGCAAACCTGTTTTCACCGTGTAATCAGAGCCAGAGACGGTACTACAGTGATGCAAGTGTCTCCAGAGCATATTATTAACTATAAATAATAACTGCCGAATTGATCAAATTTCAAGTAGGCGACTTGCTTTATATGCATGACTTACCTTGTCACTCCTCAGTGCAGAAATACATTCCTCCGACAAATGATGACTTCTTAAAAAGAAATAAAGGGTGTCCCTCTGTCTGTCCATCTTCTCCATTATACTCAAATATCCCGCGAGCTGATGCCGGGTTATGTTGCGTTGTTATGAGGAGAAAATTATCTCATTAAAATGAGAAACCTTTGCTGTTAAAAGGAGAAAGTTATCTAGTTATAACAAGTTGCCTTGTCAGCCGTCTGGAAGAAACCGCTTGACTTGTAACCAATGATTTGTCTGTATTTCTGGGTCTTGAAGCGAAAATACTTCAGACACAAGTGTCTCTGTGTGTGCTTACAGATTGATCTACACATTTGCAAATCTTAGTACAGATTTGCAAATCTTAGTACACATTTGTAGATCTGAATACAGATTTGTGGATTTTTTACACATTTACAAATCTCAGTACACATTTATAGATCTGAATACAGATTTGTGGATTTTTTTACACATTTGCAAAACGGATTACACACAAGTAGTTTTACACATTTGCAGATTGTTGTACAGACACACAAATCTCCTCACACATTTACAGTTTTATTTACACATTTTCAAATCCTACTGCACACACACAAATTGAGATACAGACACACAACTCTCCACACACATTTGCAAATGATAAAGCAACAATAATAGCCCCATACAGTTGAAAGCAGTGGAAAGTACTCCAAGGGAAAGTTGGTCATTTCAGCAGCGGGCATGCGGCTCTGCGGATAGCCAAAACGCGGTCGGAGCAGGCCGGTCCGAGGCCCTGCATGCAGTCTCTGATTCGGTTGCAGCGGGTAATTTCAGCTCACCTCTTGTCTCAGCTTGGCAACATGGGTCCTCTGCTGGCTGCTCTGGCTCCGTTTAGAGCCTGTTTCATGCAACAGTTGAGGAAGCAAAACAAAGCTGGTTCGGCATAGACGGATTCTCTCACTTTGGCATCTGTTTTAAGCAGAAGTGAGACTGCAAACTTATCTTTTATTCGCCCGGTCAGCTCCTCTGGACGAAGAGAGATTTCCCCTATGTCGCTCCATTGAAGCGAGGGGAAAATGAGTTTCACAGAAAGCCCGTTCTGCCCAGCGAGTGAGCATTCGAGCCCAATGAGGCTCACATGGCTGGCCAGTCCTCAGGGCGGACTCTCCTTGAGAGTCCCAGCAAGACGTATCTAAGATAGTGAGGAGTGGTCTAGGCTCATAGCAGGGATCCCTGCTGTGAGAGGCTGTCTCTGTGTGGATATGTGAAATTACAACCCATTTCTACTTCAATTCAATCTGAAATCTAGTCCATGGCTCTGATGGTACAACAGCAGAAAATCCTGAAAGAGGTAGCCCGACCATCAGTTTGTGGCCTTAATTCCAATAACATTTGTTTTATGCATCAGGACAATAATCTGAAGCACACTAGTGAATCCACCTGTGTTTGGCTCAAGAAACAAAATGAACAGTTTGGATCGGCCTAATTAAAATTTTAACTTACAAAGTGAGATGCTATTGCATGATTTAAAACAGGACATTCATGCTGAAAATCTTCCAGTGTGGTTGAGGTAAAACTATTCCAGAAAGAAGAGTTGGCAGAAATGTCTCCACTGATGGAAAAAGCTCATTGCCAGTTCTCAAAAACATCCCATGCTGCTAAGGTGGAACAGCTAGTTTTTAGGTTTGGGAGGAATTAGTTTTCACATAGGGACAGGTTGGTTTGGAGAGCTTTCTTCACTTGAATTTAGTCAGTTTATCTTTGTCTGATATTAACATTGGTTTTTGGATGTCTGGTTGAAAAGAAAGGGTTGTGACATGATTGGCTGTTTTCACTGTACCGCCTTTCTGCCTGGAGAAGAAAGCGCACGGGTGGAGCTTTTGATCTTCCCCGGACACCTGGGACAGCACGGCTCCTACCCCTGTATCAGAGGCGTCAATCTCAACCACAAACTGTTTAGTTCGATCTGGGTAGATCAAGATCGGGGCACTGGAGAATCTGTTCTTGAGGCTGGTGAAGGCTGACTGGGCTTCGGGATTCCAGATGAAGGGGACTTTGGTGGAGGTTAGTTTATGGAGGGGGGCGGCTATCTGGCTGTACCCGCGGATGAAACAACGATAAAAGTTTACAAATCCTAAAAATCTCTGTAGGTCTTTACGGGTGCTGGGTACAGGCCAGTCGAGCACGGCTCGAATCTTCTCCGGATCAGATCGGACCCGCCCTCCTTCCAGGATGAGACCAAGGAATGCAACAGAGGGCTTGTGGAACTCGCACTTTTCGGCTTTGACAAAAAGTTTATTTTCCTGTAGGCGCTGGAGGACGAGGCGGACATGCTTCAGGTGCTCGGAGGGACTGCGGGAGTAGATTAAAATGTCATCGAGGTAAACAAACACGAATTGGTTCAGGAAATCACGGAGGACGTCATTGACTAGGGACTGAAAGACTGCGGGGCGTTGCATAAGCCGAATGGCATGACTAGATACTCAAAATGACCGAGTGGAGTCTTAAACGCCGTCTTCCACTCGTCTCCCCGGCGGATCCGCACCAAGTGATAAGCATTGCGTAGATCCAGCTTAGTAAAGATGGTGGCTGACTGTACTGGCTCAAGTGCGGATGAAAGGAGAGGGTGTGGATACTTATTCTTAACTGTGATCATGTTTAAACCTCTGTAGTCAATGCACGGGCGAAGGGAACCGTCCTTCTTCCCAACGAAAAAGAAACCTGCCCCTAGGGGAGAAGACGAGGCACGGATGAGTCCTGCTGATAATGACTCTTTAATGTAACTCTCGAGCGCCTGGCACTCGTTCTGCGAGATGTTATATAGGCGGCTAGATGGTAACGGGGCACCAGGTAAGAGGTCAATCACACAGTCATAGGGACGGTGCGGCGGGAGTGAGCTGGCCTGTGCCTTACTGAAAACCTGTCCTAGGTCGTGGTAATCGGGAGGAACTAACTTTAACACCTCGGGATCAACCTGGACGCAGGTAGGTGTGGAGGAGGATGCTGTAGGTGCTGCTGATTTTAAGCAACTAGCATGTCAACTGGGTGACCACGATTCAATCCGACGGTCCGCCCAGTTAATCTGGGGGTTATGATGCTGTAACCACGGGAATCCGAGCACCAAATGGGCCTACTTAATGGGAAAGATTAAAAACGTGACCCGTTCACGGTGATTTCCCGATACCAGCAACTCAAAGGGTAACGTGCGGTGCGTGATACGGGGCAGGACGTCCCCATTTAAAGCAGAAACCTGGAGAGGCAGCTCGAGCGCCACTGTTCTTAAATTAGCCTGCTGGACTAATGAGGGGTCAATCAGGTTAAAATCACAACCGGAATCGATTAGAGCTGACACCTTGAAAGTCTCCCGGCCGGAAACGACGGCAGCGGGTAAACACAAACGAGGAGGAGATGATGGGAAGAACTCAGTATGGTCCGCCGGATCCTCCTCTACAGCCGACGGACCGGCTCTTTTGGCCGCTCCGGACAGTTATTAATGAAATGTTCGGGCGAGGTACAATAAATGCAGAGTCTAGAACTCATACGCTGCTGCTTCTCGTCTGGCGTGAGTCTAACACGCCCCAGCTGCATTGGTTCGGGTGAAGAGGGAGGTGGCGCAGTGGATTCGGCGGAACGACGCGGGGGTCCGCTCGATAGGAGCCGGCCGGACTAACGGCGGAAATGCTGGGCGGCTTCACCGACGCGCTCGTAACCGGTTATCTAAACGCACAGCCAGAGCTATGCATTCCTTGAGTGAGTCTGGCTGTTCTACACGCGCCAGTTCATCCTTTAAAGATTCATCTAGGGACTGAAGGAAAACTGATTTTAAAGCTCGTTGCTCCCAGCCCGCTGCCGCCGCCGCAGTGCGGAAATCTATAGCATAATCCGCCACCCGTCTACCCCGCTGACGTAAGGTTAGGAGCCGCTGAGCGTCTTCGGACATATCTGACTCGGCGGCGAACACAGAACGAAACTCGGAAACAAACTCATCGAAAGTGCAGTTGAACTGCTGGCAACTAACGAAACGGGCTTCGGCCCATCTAAGAGCTCTGCCCGTCAATAACCGGAGAACGTACGAGATCTTAATGTGATCTTGGGAGAAAGTCTGAGGTGAGCGATTAAAGACTAGGGAACACTGGAACAGGAAACCACCACATTCACTAGTCTCTCCGGAGTATTTCTCCGGAGAAGGTGATGATGTTTCACGCCCAGACTCCGGCGATGGAGGTGACGAAGGCTGGGAGGCGGGGTCTGGTGACGCGGAAGCAACCGGTTGTCGGCTAGTGCTAACCATACCTAAGAGCTGGTTCATCTGTGTGGTTAAGTTCTGGAGCTGGTCGTGTAGCCCGAACACCGTAGATTCTAAACCTCTAATATGGTCCTGTTGTGTAGCTAAAGCCTACCCGAGTGTGCCTGTGGGATTAGTTTGGCCAGAGTGTTCTTCTGTCATGGTTGGCTTTATGTATTTTGCCCACATGCAGAAGCACACTCGGGAGAAACAGGTGAAGTTTAAAGGTTTTATTTAAGAACCAGGTAACGGGAGGATTCTGCCTCAGCGGAGGCAGCGTCAGGTAACGGTCAGGGAGCAGGAAACCGGGTCGATCACTGGGGAAGAACGAGACAGAGGTTAACTGGGGAAACGTGGAGAGGAACTGGTCTGACTGAGCTGGATCTGCTGCTGGACGCAAGTTTACGACCTGATGGACAGAAGGCCGACCGGGTAGGAAGCAGTGGGGACTCAGCGCTAGCCGTGCGATGGTGGCCACAGGTGTCCGGGAGACCAGTGGGTCGAAGGTGGGGTCGGGTCCGAGCAGCACCGGGGAATCCAGATGTCCAGGACAGCGAGAGGAACCAGGTGACTTTCCGGAGATGGCAGGGTTCCAGGGGAGGGGAACCGACTCAGGAGGAACCAGGAGGTTTGCAGGAGAGACCAGCACCAGACGGAAGATGACGATGCTTGGAGCTCCTGCCACGAGAAACTTCACAGGGTCACAAGAGGAAGAGAGCTGACACGAGGAAGTACCTGGGAGACACAGAGGTGAGTGATTAGTTCCTCTGGGAAACACAGAGAACGAGAGGCCAAGGCTTGTCTGCATACCACGACGGTAACACTCTGGCATCCTCTCGCTGTCTGCGTGGTGTTTAAGTAGTGCCTCCCGATGCCGCTCAACCGCCCGCAGGTGTGTGGGCTCCGCCCACCAGTCAACCCAGAACACCTGTGGAAAGAGTCAGAGGCAGCAGAACCGGCAGCAAGCTGCACGGCCCTGCTGGCTGAGTCCTGACACTCACTGTGCTACATGGAATACAATATCTCTCTGCTTAAATGTGCTTGAGAAGGGTTTTGGATCAAATAAAACGTTGAGAAGGTCCTACCTAATACGAAAGTTACGTATGTAACTACGGTTCTATGAATTCTGGATGACCGCCAGAGGGCGGTGCTGAAAGTACTGAATGCTCCCTTTGGGCTTGCGCAGTTCGAGTAATTATACCAACAGAGTCATACCTGTGACGCCGGATGACCACTCAGAAGCTATATAGCCTGATGTCATCTTTGGCTCTGTTCCTTTTTTTCTTCCTGCAAGCGGTTCGCTATATGGCTTTGCTTCCCTGTTGTTTGACGCCCCTGTCTCTTGCTCAATGGAGTTGCGTTTTTTCTCCGCCCTCCCAGGGCTGCAACGGGTTGATCTGCTAGAGGATTTCGGAAGGTAAGTTCGCTGTTTGCTGTTGACAGTAGCGTTTGCCCCCCCTCTCCCAGCTCACGGCTTCTTGTTACCGTGTTGTGGTACTACTTGGTGAAGCTTGGTGCTGTTTTTTGTTGAAAACTGGCATTGTTTTCGCCCCTACTCCCAGTGTGACCAACTTCACTTGCCGAAGTTTGGATACGGCGTTTTTTTTTAGTTTATTGGTTTTATACCTGGTTACGGTAGCGGTTTTCGCCCCCTCTCCCAATATCAGCCTCTTTTTGTTTGCAGCCTCTTTCGTTGGTCTGCTCTGCTATAATTGACGATGGCTGCGTTCGCGCCCCCTCTCCCGATTTTTGCTCATTTTTCGTTTCTTAATTGGGCTGAGCCTTGTCGAACTTCGACATCAATGGCTCCCACTGCTGCATGGATTGTGGTGCTTCCCTCCTGGCAGAGGATGGCCACAAACTGTGCCCTACCTGCCTTGGACGTGAGCACCTTGTGGAGGCACTGTCTGAGAATCCCAGCATGAACTGTAGTTTTATGCCCCATGCAGTTTGGGTGGCTCAGTTGGCCCAGTTGTGCCCCCAGGATGGCTCTGAAATTCCGCCCTCTGGGCAGGTGGCTCCCCCCAGGTGTTCTAAGCGCCGTGGTGGGACCGCGGTCTTGGTGCCTCCCTCTAGGAGGAAACAGGCCAAACCTTACCTGGCCACAGGGCCTGGCCACAAGGGTGGAAGAGTTGTCGGCCGAGTTGGCAGAGATGAAGTCCTTGTTGCAGACACGTCAGTCTGATGCCTCACTTCCAGTGTCTGGGCTCTCTTCTCCACCCATACCTGATCTGGTTGCGGAGGAGGATGTCTTATCTCTGGCTGCTTCTGCTTCTCATTTTAGAGATGAGGAGGAGGCAGGGTCCTCTCAAGCCTCTGAGACTGGTTCGTTTTCATCTCAGAGTGCGGTTGGAGAGCCCGGTGACAGTTCCATGCGGGATGTCATGTCTATTCAATTCAATTCAATTTTATTTATATAGTGCCAATACATGAAACATGTCATCTTAAGGCCCTTTACAAAGTCAAATTCAATCATATTATACAGATTGGGTCAGATTATACAGATTGGTCCAAAAATTCCTATATAAGGGAACCCAGTTGATTGCATCAAAGTCCCGACAAGCAGCATTCACTCCTGGAGAAGCGTAGAGCTACAGGGAGAGTCGTCTGCATTGTCCATGGCTTTGCAGCAATCCCTCATACTGAGCAAGCATGAAGCGACAGCAGAAAGAAAAACTCCCATTAGCGGGAAGGTAAAACCTCCAGCAGAACCAGGCTCAGAATGAACGGTCATCTGCCTCGACCAACTGGGGGTTACAGAAGACAGAGCAGAGACACAACAAGAGAGACAAAAAAGCACAGAAGCACACATATATCCAGTAATCTGTTCTACATTAGATGGCAATAGCGGGTGATCTGTCTTCCCTGGATGATGTCACAGCTAACAGAACGCCAGACCAGGTGTACCTACTATGAAGAAAAAAAAAGAGAGAACGAAAAGTTAAAAGCTGAAATGACGATAAGCAATGCAAAACTGGAGAACAGTAGAACTCAGTAGAGTGAGAAAAATAGGCCCTGATGTCCTCCAGTAGCCTAAGCCTATAGCAGCATAACTATAGAGGTAGCTCATACCATACCATACCAGCTTTATTTATAAAGCACTTTAAAACAACCACAGTTGATACAAAGTGCTGTACAATCCAAAAACACAACAAAAAATAAATAAATATAATTATAATTAAAAGTAGTTTAAAAACAAAGACATACACTTTAAACTAGATCTCGCTGGTGTTGAAGGCCAAGTTAAATAGATGGGTTTTAAGACGAGCTTTAAAAATGGACAGAGAAGGGGCCTCTCTGACCTGCAAAGGTAAGTCATTCCATAATTTGGGGCCCATAACAGAGAAAGCCCTGTCCCCTCTGAGCTTCCTTTTTGTTCTCGGTACCTCCAAGAGCAGCTGATTTGCTGACCTGAGAGACCGATGGGGTATGTGGAGTTGAAGAAGCTCAGTGAGGTAAGCCGGGGCAAGATTATGCAATGATTTAAAAACAAACATAAGAATTTTAAAATGAATCCTAAAATATACAGGCAGCCAGTGAAGTGAGGCCAGGACAGGGGTCACATGGTCCCTTTTTCGAGTACCTGTCAACAAACGTGCAGCAGCATTTTGTACTAGCTGCAGACGTGAGAGCAGCGCCTGACTGACTCCCAGATAAAGTGCATTACAGTAGTCCAATCGAGTTGAAATAAAAGCATGGATCACTGTTTCAAAATGCTGCCTGGAAAGAAAAGATTTCACTGACGCCAATCGCCTTAAATGATAAAAGCTGGACTTAACCACGGCTCTAATTTGGCTGTCCAATTTAAAATCACTATCCACCTTAAAACCAAGATCTGTAATAACAGGTTTAAAATATTCCTCCAAAGGTCCCAGGTCAACAGAGGAGGACTCACAGGAGCCACTGGGTCCAAACACCATCACCTCTGTTTTGTTTTCGTTAAAGTTTAAAAAGTTCAAGGCCAACCAAGCTTTAATATCTCCTAGACAAGCCAGGAGATGTTTGATTGACCGTACATCCTGCTGCTTTATGGGCAAATAAATCTGACAATCATCAGCGTAAAAATGAAAAGAGATCCCATGTTTCCTAAGGATAGAACCCAGAGGCAGTATATAAAGAGAGAAAAGCAGTGGGCCAAGAATTGAGCCCTGTGGGACACCGTAAGACATTGAGGCAATAGATGATTTAGAGCCACCAATATTCACTGAAAAAGTTCTCTCCTCCAGGTAAGACCTGAACCATTTAAGAACAGTGCCATCAATACCAACAATGTGGTGTAATCGCGATATTAAAATGTTGTGGTCTACCGTATCAAAGGCAGCAGTTAGGTCAAGTAACATCAGAACAACATGGTGACCAGAATCACATGCAAGAAGAACGTCATTAAAAACTCTAATCAAAGCAGATTCTGTACTATGGAGAGTTTTAAAACCTGACTGAAATACCTCCATGATGCCATTGTCATCTAAAAACTGTGTCAGCTGACAATACACAATTTTTTCTAAGACCTTAGAAAGAAAAGGCAGCTTCGAAATAGGCCGATAGTTAGCCAGAACAGTAGGATCAAGGCCAGGTTTTTTAAGCAGAGGCTGCAATACTGCATGTTTAAAACTAGCGGGAACCACACCCGAAGACAGGCTGCTATTTATAATTGCAAGAACAGGCTGCGCTATACTAGGAAAAATATCTTTAAAAAGTCGTGGAGGCACAGGATCCCGGGGGGAACCGGATAGCTTAATGTGGCCAACCACGTCCTCTAAAGCCGAGTTTTTCAGTCGTGGTACTTATATACATCTCAAACTGTGCGACGGAACCGTGGGGTTTAAAAAGTTCACCGCTCACGATCTGTGCGGCGCGACGCCCGGACGCGATCGGACTGCTCACACTGTACGTCGTGCCCCCTCTGGGACCGCTCGCTGTGGTGGCAGAGGCAGGCGAGCGACGGTAGGTGACAGGGACCCAGAGCAGGGGTTCGAGCCCAGCTCTGGCGAGGCCCGCAGGAGGCACCGGGCGTCGGAGGAACGGAGGGGAGAGAGGAGGGACGAGACGCACCGGCGGCCGCGCGCACGCCCGCACCCCCCCCCGCACCCCCCCCGCCAGCGGAGGAGTGCCGAAACAGGCGGCCAGCGCGGACCGCGGAGGAGTGCCGAAACAGGCGGCCAGCGCGTTGCCGCCCTCCCCAACGCCCCCGCGAGCGGGCCGGGCGGAGGTCGCTTCAGGGACGCCCGCTCCCCTTCCTCCGCTGGCGGGGACGGAGAGGAGGGGAGGGCGCCCCCTCGTAGCTCTGCTTCACCAGCAGGTGATTTTCACCGACCGTCCGATTCCTGATCGGGAGGTAGTCGTGAGAAGCCATTCCCCCCTCCTCCCCCCTCTACGATCAAGCTGAAATTCGGCCCGATTCAAAAAATGCCCGCACGACTGAAGAATCGGCCCGAATAGGGCAAAAACTCGTACAGTGTACGCCCGGCTTAACAGTGAAACAGTCACAGGCTCAAACTGATTGAAAGCAGCCGAGCAGGGGACTGAAATTGAAGGGTCAGAGACAGGAGCTGTGATACGAGCCCTGGTACTACCAACCTTTTCAATAAAGAAACGCATAAAATCATCACACACCTCAGGAGAAGCTTCCAAGCAGGCATTCTGAGAACTATTTAGCACTAAGTCAATGGTGTTAAACAAAACACGTGGATTATGACTGTTTGAAGAAATGATATTTGCCAAATATTCCCTTTTTGCCTCTTTAACTGTGCTCTGGTAGAGACGCCAACAGTCTTTTAAAATCTGAAGAGTAACTTGCAGATTATCCTTTTTCCACCTGCGTTCAACACGACGACATTCCTTCCTTGCAGCACGAGTTCTGTCATCAAACCAAGGCTCAGGTTTAATCCTGGGCTGCCTAGTTTTTAATGGAGCAACCGAGTCCAGGATGGTTTGACAGGAAGAATGAAACCAGGACCAGAGCTCTTCTGTATCGAAGTGGAGGAGTCAAATGATCGACAGAGCTGAAGAAAAGCAGTAGAAAATTGAGTGGCAGTGGAAGGGTTAATAATGCGACAGCACCGAACAGCAGTGCGAGTTTTTACTGAGGTAGGTGTCAAAGTAACAGTGAATAAAACAGGTCGGTGATCCGAAAACACAGAGTCACAGATTTCCAAGTTAGTCACAGGCAGACCGCAGGAAATGACCAGGTCCAGTGTGTGTCCATGTTCATGTGTAGGGCCGGATACGGCTTGTACCAGGTTAAAAGAGTCCAAAAGGGTTAAAAAGTCCTTTACCAGAGGCTTATTTGGACGGCACACGTGTATATTGAAGTCCCCAACAATAAGAACACGTTCGTAGTTGGTTAAAATCCCAGATAAAAAATCAGAAAAGTCACTTATAAAATCCTTATCATATTTGGGGGTCCGGTAGACGACAGCACAGAAAACTGGGTCTACGTATCTCATCTCAAAAGACGTAAACTCAAAACTGGGGAATGATGTCTGTAAAAAACACTGCTTACATTTGTAGTCCTGTTTGTAAACAGTCGCTGTGCCTCCACCTCTCCCCGAAGCCCGTGGTGAGTTAAAATAAAAACAATCCGCTGGTACAAGCTCAGATAGAGCACTGGACTCACCAACACTCAGCCACGTCTCAGTCACACACAGAAAATCCAGGTTTTGGTGACCAAAAAAGTCCCGAAGAATAAAAGTTTTATTCACAAGCGACCTGGCGTTTACCAGGCCAATCCTAGCAGGAACTTGATCCTGGGCTCCGACAAGTCGGGAAACCCGGCACAACGGTCTCAGGTTTTGGTGACCCCGACGGCGCATATAGAGCCGAGAAAAGCAGGGGGGGCGGCGTAAAGGAACTTCAACGCCGACCACTGGCACCAAGCAAACACCGACGGGATCCAACAAACGCCGAGGCACCCGAGAGCCCAGAAACGATCCTTGCGATGATCGAGCAAAAGCAGAACAGTGCGTCATGTAACACTTCAGCTTCACCAGCCGGCCGCTTCGTCTCCCGCGACGACGACGACGACTCCTCCGTGGAAGCAGCTCAGGAACCCGGAACAAGTGGCTCGGAATCTCCGATAGAAGCGGGGGCAAAGATTTTCGGCCCGCAACATCGAATAACTCCCTATCCTGGACCAGAGGTTGGAGGTCTAGTAGTGTGTAACGATCATACACCAGCGGAGACTCAGTTCCGTAGATGACACAGGTCAAAAACAGTATAAACATCAACAGACGTAAGAATGACAGACGAGCAGCCACACACACCGGCGCCATCTTGCCTTATTGATCAATTGATCATCAGGGTAACATGAGCCATTCTAACTATAAGCTTTGTCAAAAAGGAAAGTTTTAAGATTAGTCTTAAAAGTAGACACGGTGGTTCCACAGGAGAGGAGCCTGATAACTAAAGGATCTGCCTCCCATTCTACTTTTAGAGACTCTAGGAACCACCAGCAGAGCTGCAGACTGAGAGCGAAGTGCTCTGTTAGGAACATACGGGGTAATCAGAGCTCTGATATATGATGGAGCTTGATCATTATGGGCTTTATACGTTAGAAGAAGAATTTTAAATTCTGTTCTTGATTTAATAGGAAACCAATGAAGGGAAGCTAAAATTGGAGAAATATGATCCCTCTTGTTGATTTTCATCAGAACTCTTGCTGCAGCATTTTGGATCAGCTGAAGACTTGGAACTGCATTTTGTGGACTTCCTGATAGTAAAGAATTACAATAGTCCAGCCTTGAAGTAACAAATGCATGCACTAGTTTTTCAGCATTACCCCTGGACAGAATGTTTCTAATTTTGGCGATATTCCGGAGGTGAAAAAAGGAAACTCTGGAAACCCGTTTAATATGGGATTTAAATGACATGTCTTGGTCAAAAATAACACCAAGATTTTTTACTTTATTACCAGAGGCCAAGTTAATGCCATCCAGATTAAGTGATTGGTTAAGAAGTTCATTTTTTGAGGACTCTGGTCCAAAGATTACAACTTCTGTCTTGTCAGAATTTAAATGCAGGAAATTTAAAGTCATCCAGCTTTTGATGTCATGACTGCAGTCGAAGTAATCGATTGGATTCATCAGGATTTATGGATAAATATAGCTGAGTGTCATCAGCATAACAGTGGTAATTAATCCCATGCTTTCTGATAATTTTGCCAATCGGAAGCATATATATATAGGAAAGAGAATTGGTCCTAGGACTGAACCCTGTGGTACTCCACAAGTGACCCTAGAGTTTGAAGAAGATTTATTATTAAAATGAACAAACTGGATTCTGTCCGATAGATAAGATTTAAACCAGCCTAATGCTTTCCCCTTAATCCCTACAGTATGCTCAAGTCTTTATAGGAGAATATTGTGATCAACTGTATCAAATGCAGCACTGAGATCTAACAGGACAAGTATAGACACAAGTCCATTATCTGAGGCCATGACAATATCATTAGTGACCTTCACCAGTGCCTCCAAATCCGAGACCATGGTCTTGAACCGGAAAAAGGTAGAGTGCCTCTTCCGGGTTGGGGAGGATGTACTGCCCCTAGTGGAGGAGTTCAAGTATCTTGGGGTCTTGTTCACGAATGAGAGGAAGATGGAGCGGGAGATCGACAGGCGGATTGGTGCGGTGTCTGCTGTGAAGCAGGCGCTGTACCGATCCGTTGTGGTGAAGAGAGAGCTGAGCTAAAAGGCGAAGCTCTCGATTTACCGGTCGATCTACGTTCCTACCTTCATCTATGGTCACGAACTTTGGGTCGTGACTGAAAGAACGAGATCCCGGATACAAGCGGCCGAAATGAGTTTTCTCCATAGTGTGTCTGGGCTCTCCCTTAGAGATAGGGTAGGAGCTCAGTCATCCGGGGAGGACTCGGAGTAGAGCCGCTTGCTCCTCCACATCGAGAGGAGCCAGTTGAGGTGGCTCGGGCATCTGGTTAGGATGCCTCCCTGGTGAGGTGTTCCGGGCATGTCCCACCGGGAGGAGGCCCAGGGGAAGACCCAGGACACGCTGGAGGGACTATGTCTCCCGGCTGCCTTGGGAACGCCTTGGGATTCCCCTGGAGGAGCTGGCCCAAGTGGCCGGGGAGAGGGACGTCTGGGCCTGCCTACTGAAACTGCTACCCCTGCGACTCGACCCCGGATAAGCGGAAGACAACGGACGGACGGACGGACGGACCTTCACCAGAGCTGTTTCAGCGCTATGATGAGTTCTGAAGCCTGACTGAAACTCCTCAAGTAGGTCATTACTTTGTAAATATTCACAAAGTTGATTAGCAACTACTTTCTCAAGAATTTTAGATATGAAAAGAAGATTAGATATAGGTCTGTACGTAATTTACTAACTCATCTTGATCAAGAGATGGTTTCTTAAGTAAAGGTTTAATAACAGCTACTTTAAAAGCCTGTGGTACATATCCATTTACTAAGGATAGATTAATCATGTCTAAAATAGTGCCACTGATCAAAGGGAATATCTTCTTAAACAACTTGGTTGGGATTGGGTCTGACATACAGGAAGAAGGTTTAGATGAAGCTAAAATTTTAGATAGCTCAGAAAGGTCTACTGCTTCTAAACTATGGCCCTGAAAAGCAGCTGCAGCTGGAACTCCCACAAGGAGAGGTATCTGGCTCCGGGAGTTCATTTTTCAAGCGCGGACGGGCTCCTACTCCCTTTTCTGTACCTCCATCAGAGGAATACCTGAGGGAGTTGCACGCCTGTTGGCGGGACCTGAGGGCGTTGCCACATCTCTCCTCAGGCGGTTGGGTGTTGGCTGCCATGCACGAGTCGGTGAAGGCCGGCCTGGACCGTGTGCCAGCGGTTGAACCCCTGTTGCTTCATTGATTGTGTCACATGATGAAGCCCTGCGTCCTGATGTCCGATGCCCGCGGACTCAATGTCGACCTCTGTAAGGCGTACAATGCAGGAGCGCGTGCTGGCCAACTTGGCAACTCTCTGGTGCACCTCATGTTTTCCCTCTCTGCATCTGTTCAGGACGCTGGTGGTGCAACTGCGGCGGTTGGATTTAGTGACGCAGCATTGCAGGCCTTTGCGCTGATGACCAGAGAGCATGGGAGTGTCATATTTTTCCTTGTCCAAGCTCGTAGACAGGTCTGGCTTGCACAGTCTCCACTGACCGAAGCATGCCGTAGGACCCTCAGGGGTGTCCCGGTCATTCCAGGGGAGTTGTTTGGATCAGCTGTCCTGGAGGCGCTGGAGCGGACTGTTCAGACACGTCAGACTACCCAGCAACTTTCTGGCCTTCGTGTGAACCTGCCCCCCTTTCCTCAGCGTTCGGGACGCCCTGCTGCTACCCCCAGTGTTCAGCCGCGGCCTCGGACTGGTAATAGACCTGGTGGTTCCTATCCCCGTGATGTGCGGGAGAGACCCAGCAGGGACTTTCGTGAGCCAGTCTGGCGCCCAGTTAGACAGACCCGGGCCACAGATCCTATACGCCCCTCCCCCAGGGCTCTCAAGGGCCGGGGGGATAGAAGATGATGCCACTGGGCCAGCCGTCGGACATTTTTCCCATCAGCAGCTGAATTTTTCGGCTGCTCATACTGTAGATCCATGGGTGGTTGCCACCTTAACCCATGGCTACTGGCTCCAGTTCTGACAGCATCCTTCCCTTTGTTATGCCAGAAGATGGTTGAATATGCTTATTATTATTATTAATTATAATTTGGCATTATAATTTAAACAATAAATCATTCAACTCAAAATTCCGCTACAACAAAATATAGTTCAAATGGTGGTGATGTTAGCTATAAGCTTGTAAGTATTTATACCACTAATGCATTAGTTAATTTGCTGTTATGAACTCATTTATGCTGGGATAAATGATCTGGTCGGACTTGTGACCGACGAGGTTTATCCGGCAGGCTGTGAGAACCCCAATGTAACTGCAATTAGAGTTTAAATCCTTATTCGTCTATCACCATCCAATGATTTTGTCTCTGTATTAATGTCAGATGTTAACTCCAAAGGAGGTTAGCTCTGATTTCTGAATAACCATACAACTATGAATTAGACTGGACACAAAACCAACTCTATTCCGCAGTGGTGTTTTATTGAACCAAAAGCAATTCCCTGTTACAGTAATTCTCTGATTCAAAGACTTTGGAAATCTTACTCACTACTAACTAACACGCAAAATATATATGGAGATAAAAGAATAAACAAAACAAACAAAACGAAAGGAAAGAAAAACAAATGGATTAAAATGAGCGGTTGCAACTCTTAGTTCAGCTCACGGTTGTTTAAACCACATTCAGAACATCGGCATTTGACATAGCATTGACAGACAGAGCAGCTGTGAGATTCCTACCGGACGCTTTGATGCCTTACAAAGCTATCAGCTAAGCTACAGCCCAGTCATCCGACACCCTCCCAAGATGGCTGCTACGATGACGTATGGTCTATCAATTTACGTGAAGCGTGAGGGGAGGTCCTGATGACGTAACCACGCTTACGCTGATGGAGAAATGCCTCGCTTCGAGAGGGCGCGGCTAACTGGTAGTTTAAAACAAAAGCCGCGGAATGAGCTCGGACAAAGAGATTAAACTGATAAGAAGAAGCGAAAAGAGAGAGGGGGGGGAAAGCAGGGAAGAAGATGGAACAGAACTGAAGCAATGACCCACGGCGGGGTTATTGATGAATCACAAATCAACACAGCAAAATCAAAATGTAAAATGCATGCACATACAAAGAAAATATTCAGCAAAATAATTCCAACTTCGTCGTGGAGTAAAAGCATTAACCTAAGCCTACAAATTTCTACGTCTGCCCAGGCACTTCTAAACACCCTGTTGGTGAGACAGAAATAAAAGGGGAGAACCCGTTACTTTGAGGTGCCTCGGGGCTGGTCCGGAGTGAAAGTCCCGGCCTCGGTCCGGAGCGCTCCGGATCACGCGACGTCCTGAACGCGTCTTGACGACCGCAGGGTCCGCAGGCTGCAGCGGGGACCAGACTGAGAGAGTTCCTTCGTCTTTCTCTCTCTCTCTGGGCTCCTAGACGCTTGTTGGGCCAAACAACGCGTCGTCCTCTCTCGATCACTGGGAGATAAGGCGGCTTCCAGTATTTGATCAGAGGGAATTAAAGGTACCTTTTTGAGTCGACCTCCTGTCTGCACAGGGAATGGTTTTGCTTCGAAAAAATCTCGGTCCAGCGAGAAACTCGAGCACGTGGCGTGGGATTAATTAATCCACGGAGTACAGCTGTGTGTGTGTCTTCTCGGGTTGGTAGGGCGCCAGGGAAGAAGATCGATTGCTAGGTGCAACCGAGTTTTATCAACTTTACCCTAGCAACGTTATCGGTTGCTAGGGCGCCGGCCATTTTGGGCCGCGTTGCATGATGGGAGTTGGTGGCCATTTTGACCACCATGCATCATGGGAAATGCAGTCTGTCACGTCCTGACATGGCACAACATACCCCTCTTTAGCTTTGAAGAGTGGGATGCTGGTCACAGTCTTTAAAGCTACAACCAAGTCCATTCTGGCGTGACGAAGATCCGTTGTGCATGAGTGGAACAACCTAATAGTCTTTCTAGTAGTCCTTCGGGATTCATGCAGTTCAGTTCATCATCCAAGAGGAAGGGAAAAAAAAACAAAGCATTTATTGTGCCTGGGTCAGTGACCTAGCCTGGGCAGACTAAGCTATAGCTAGTAATTTCAATTGACTAATAAGGCAAACAATAAGGTAATAAAAAGAAAATGCAAACTTCACAATCACCATTGTCGATACATACATTGGTCATAAGGTTTGAACTTTGAACCAAAGAAAGGAGAGAGGGAAAAGGGAAAGGAGAGAGACAGCGGTTCGTAGTCTAATCAGCTTGTGGCCTTTGAGGAGCTGATGTTACGAACCTGGGGCCGACGAAGGTGAGGGTGTCAATCCTGGTTTGCAACTGTTTGATCTGCTTGTATGCTGCATATGCCATCGCAGTAGTGATGGCCCATCCAAATACAAGGAGAACCACAATAATGGTCATAATGTGAGTGTCGGTCGACTCTGTAGCTCTGGGGAAGCGAAGCAGAGGGACCGAGCTCAACTCTGATGGAGTGAGACTGAATTTAATCAGCTGGGTGCCTGCACGTAAAAGCTGTCTTTCAATGCCGACATCAATGCTGAAATTGTATCTCTTAAAGACATCTATTATTTCAATCTCTGAGTCATATTTGTCAACGTCAAGGTGATGCAGAACCATGTTTCCAATGTGGACTACAGCACCTTGAGGTGAGGAACAGAAAATGGATTGCTTGGACATACCCGGTGGATGTCCTTGGTTTTGGTACACAAATCCAAATTAGGGACTAAATAAAGTATGGGGTCGGCATCATGATAGGCTAGCATCGAGGGGGTTTGTAGGTGTACGTGGGTCTCACCTTGCCAAAAACCGACATTCAATACTGATTTAAGCCTATACACGTTAGCTCCTTCAATGATGGG
Source organism: Fundulus diaphanus (assembly GCA_037039145.1). NCBI lineage: Eukaryota > Metazoa > Chordata > Actinopteri > Cyprinodontiformes > Fundulidae > Fundulus > Fundulus diaphanus. The sequence continues at coordinate 50,852,276 of CM073137.1, read as the reverse complement.
AAGGTTTAGCATAAATCCTATCTCCAAGTTGTCAGGATTTACAAATATTGGAATTGCACTACCTAGGCTGTAAGCCAGGTGTGTTTGTGGTGGTTGCAGTGTTTCACTAGAGGCAGATTTGAGAACCTATTCAACCAAATCTACTGGTACCAAGTACGGAGGAATCCGTCCCTCAGCAAGGCTATTTACGGATGAGCTAACCTCTCGAGTGAGGTCCTGCATTAAATCTCTAACAACCTGAGTATACATCATGTCATTCTTTACCACTTCTGTGAGCGTTTCCAAAGAAATGCATGGTGTTATTGCTGAGTGTGAATTTATAGACGTGAAGTTATGTATGGACATTTGTTTTATTAGTGCACGTTTAAAATGTCCTGATTGAACATGCACTTGTCCTGTTTAATGCTATGCATTGTTCTCTTCGGCGGGGGCGGAGTTAGGCTCCGTTCCCTGTGAGGAGAGTTTGGTGGACGGTTTAATTTGGTTCGCATGAACCCATTTGTGCTCCGGACTTTGCACGCTGGCCTCTAGGTTCTTTTGAGCCCACGTGAAAGTCATTTGGAGATGGTCTTTTAAATCAGCGACGCACTGGTGTGCCGTGTAGACGGTTGTCACACTGACGTCTTCGGGCTGGTAGATGAGATTCAGAGGAAGTGTCATTTGTCTCCCTGTCATCGTCTGGAAAAGTGTCACCCCTGTGGAGCATGGTGAGGTAGAGCGGATTAGCATTTGGACCAAGGGAAGCTTTATGTCCCAGTCCCTGCCATGGCTGCTGGCATGTTCCTTTAACACACTGACCACGGTGCGGTTCATTCGCTCCACCTGTCCCAATGACTGTGGGTGTGAGGGGATGTGGAATTTAACTTCCACGCCCAACATGTCGAAAAGCGCGGTCATGATGTTTGACGTAAAATGCGTTCCTCTGTCCGAGTCGATGGGCAGGGGAAGGCCCCACCGGCTGAAAACGCGATTTAGCAGCAGGGCTGCTGTGGTGACGGCGGTGTCGTTCGGTGCCGGCAAACATTTGACCCATTCTGTGAAGCTGCCTGTTATTGTCAAAAGATATTTGTTATCTCTTGACGATTTGAGGACTGGACCGATCCAGTCAGTCTGCAGATGTGACCACAGAAATGTAACCCCCCTTCGCTGAAGCAGGGCTCGGTCTAGCGGTCGTGTGGGTTGTAACTGGCAGCAGGTTAAGCAGCCTTGTACATACTCCTGGGTGTCCTGGGCCGTTGAAGGCCGGGACGCCACCTGTAGGAGAGTTTTCAGATTAGCTTTGCAGCTTCCGTGTCCTCCTACTGATGAGTCATGGACGTGTGTCAATGTGATCCCAAGTTCGTTTGAATCTTTGGGCTGAATGGGCTGAAACTCATGGAGCAGCTCTTTAAGTGCTGTTCTCTCTGTTTCAGTGGTCAGTGCATCAGCTTGTTCCAGCTGCTGCATAATTTCTGTTTTGAAACCAGGGCAGGGCTCAGTGGGTGAGTCCCGGTTCTCTGGTTGATTTGGTGCTGGTTCTGTTGGGTTGGTTTCTATCGCATATCCCAACAGGTTTCCTTCAGCTTCAAGCGTAGCACCACAAATAGATCCAGCAGGCAGAGCTTCATGTCGCCTGATTTGGATAATGTTGGAAGGGAAAGTAAACACTGTGTCTGAAGAGTCCTGTCTGCCGGTCAAGGATAAAGGCAGGTCTCCAATGACGGGAATGCTCAGCTCAAAGTCGTGGAAAGAGCTTTCGATGAGCACCCCAAGGGGTTTCTTCGCCACCACTTGGATCGGCATGTGGGTTGGATTCTCCACTAGAAGGTAAGCTGAGCGGTTGTTCTCAAGCAGGGGTGTGCCTCGGATGACCAGGTTGGATTCCTGGAAATAAGAAAGGGGTTGGAAGAAAACCTGTGTGTTCTGTATTTGTTGTCCTTTCAGGATGGCTAATCTAATAGGTACACCTGCAGTCTGTGGTGGTATTAGCATGTTTGTTTCGCTAGCCACCTGGCAAGCCTGTGGGATTGTTTGCCCTGATCGCATGACTTCAGGGGTGCCCAGGAAGGAACTTGGGGTCACGTGAGCCTGAGCCCACAGGACCTGGTTACAAGTGTCCAGCTGTGCCCCTAGCCGTACCAGAAAATCAGCACCAACAAACACTGGAGGATGTAAATTCTCCACAATGCTGAAAGGATGAGAGAGCTGTCTTGTGCCAATCTGTGCATAAAGTATGCACACCCCCGTTGCTTTCAGAAGCCGGCGAGGCCAGTCTGCTGAGAGCAAATAGTGGCTGTGTTTCGTTTCAGCCAGATGGGGCCTTTCACGGCACAGAGAGCTGTACAGATCTCTGCTGATCGCAGATTTCTCTGACCAAAGAGCCAGCAGCACGTCTGGCATGAATGTGCTTTCCAGGTGCACACCTTCGGCCACTCTGGGGTTATAGGGTTCACCTCCAGAGTGTTTAAGTGAGCAAAGGAAAGATGTGTGGCTGCAGAGAGAAGTTCTCTGATCGCTGAGAAGCGGTGGTGTGGCAGAGGATTTTGAAATCGGCTCTGTTGAAGGCAGAAATGGTGCTAAGAGTTCTTTGGGCTCTTCTGAGCAGGTCACCTGGTGGATAGGGACGGATGGTCCACTTCCAGAAGTAAGAGGCTTGGGGGTCCCCACTTGGGCCCAAAGATGACCATGATGGCAGTCAATGAGTGGAGCTAACCTGTTCAACAGATCCTGACCCACAAGAAAAGGTTCTGTGTCCAAAGTACAGATGTAGATGGGGTGAACAAGGGTCATGTCACGGAAAGTGATGTCTAACCACGCCCGTTTGGTGATGCATGACTGATCCTGAGTGTAGCTGGTGATGCCCACGTTACAGGTCTCCACCTGTAACGGTTTCCCAAGGGACACCATAGCTCTGGTCACCTCATCGAACAAATCTGAGCACATTAGACTGATCTCGGAACCTGTGTCTAAAAGAGCATTTGCTGTGACACATCCTCCTATAACTGTCGAGCAGTATAAGCGATGCGTGTTTTCACGATGGTTTAGTTCACCTAAAAACCTTAGAAAAGGGGTTTTCTGATCACCTGCTGATGGGATCTTAGAAGGTTGTTGGTGAATTTTTGGTTGGTTCCCCCACTTAATCAGATAAACTCTGTTAGAGGGGGGAGCCTGGTCCACGCCTAGTCATGCTGACGTGGGTTTTGGGCCTGGTTTCCCAGGAGGGTCGGCAGGATTGGATGGTGGCGAGGACGGCTGCGGCGCGATCTGACGCACTGTGTCGGCTAGCAACCTGCGAAAAGTCTCCTCCATCTCCTTTCTCATTGACTCTTCCATGCGCAGGTTCCAGCCTTTGTTGTCATGTGTGCTTTTCAGCTTTCCCGACCAGTCAGTTTGCTTACCGTGTCGGGCTGGATCCGGCCTGTGCCAATTTTGAAACCTCTCACCTTCCATGCTGTCATGCTGACCTCTCCTATCATGAGAAGCTTTCTTCTGCTGCGGTTCTACACCGTGTTGCTTCCTGAAACCAAATCTAGTTTTAGGTTTGAAGGGAGGCATCTCCTGTCCCTCCAGACCTAACCTCTTTTCTGGTTCGATCTGAATCTGTAGAACCTTTTTATCACTGTCGGCTCCTTTGTTGGGCCGGACACGTGTTTCCCATGCCACCTGCGCGTATTTCCTGATTTCCTGCATGGTAAGTCTCTTGGTTCTACAATGCATGGTAACCTCATAACGCACGCTTTCATGAAGATTATGGAGGAACAAAGATTTGAAAGTGTGGTCTTCCTCCAAGCCGGGAGCATTTCGTCCCTGAAAGTAAGCAGCCCGTAAACGGCGGTAATACTCCTTGGGCGCTTCAGTTCTCTTTTGCTGAATTGCAAAAGCTCCAAGAGTCGCAGAAGCTGGGTCTGTGAACACGGAATATTCTTCTCTTAAAGCCTGACAAAGAGCTGAGTAACGGTCACGTGTAGCTGGAGGGAGGCTTTCTATGAAAACATGGACACTTCTGGACGTGGTTTTCCAGATAAGCTTCAATTTTTCTCGAGCCGAGGGGCTATATAAGTCTAGCAGACAGCGCTCTACCTCTCTGAGATAGTCATCAATGGTGGATTCTGTATTGCTAGGATCAAAACGCTCTATGTCTCGGGCCAGGGACTCAAGCTGACGCATCCGCAGTCCCTGTTCAGGGATCGGGGCTGGTCCATCTGAGTCCTCTCCTGACGACTCCTGCCTGTGGTAACCACGATAGCAAGGGGGCTCTGGTTCTGACCACCTACCTGGCATCGGCGGCCGTTCGTGGGGACCCTCCCTGTCATGAACTCTTGTCCGTGGACGCAGTTCAGAGGAGTGGTGTTTACCTGTGTCCCAGGAACGGTGCTCCCGTCGCCCTGGTGGGGGGAAAGGATCATAGCAGACAGTGTCAGGGGTCAGGTGGGAAGCAGGTGTTTTCCCATGATTTGCATCATGTGGATCAGTCCTGATTGCAACCGTAAGTTGTTTAGGCATCTCTTTCCGTATCACACTGCTATATCTGTCCTGACCTTCGCTTACCCCTCGCTCAGAAGGTGTCTGAGGGCCCAGTTCATCCAATGTCCTCCAGGTGTGATCCCCATGTTTCCCCTCAGATCCTTCTGGCTGCAAGCTAATGAGATCCTCCTCTCGCTCCTCTGTGAGATGACAGCTGCCCTGAACACTTCTCTGTTCTAGCTCTTTGATTCTTTCCTCAGCTGAGACACGCCTCTCAGTCTCTAGCACTAACCTTCGGTGGTATAACGCAGATAATTCACCCAAAACATCTGCTACCAATCTATCCTTTGGCTTGCTTTGGACCTCCTCCACCAATTCCTGAATTTGTCTCTCACAGTCCTCTATGTTAAACTGATTCAAGCGGTCTTGGTCCTCCGGTGTCATTTTAAGCAGTGAGCTAATGACACCCTGAGCCTCCATTCCAATGGAGGATTGTGGACCTTCAGCTCCTTTGACTGAAGAACCTTTACTATCCATTCTTTGTCAGCTATGGACAGCAGCACAACAACTGTAGCTCAGCACTACACAACAACAACAATCAAATAACACTGTAGTTTATCTTAGCGCTAAACAACAGACAACAAACAACGCTGTATTCTAGCTTAGCACTAAGCAACAACGCATACACTTTAGTTTAGCTCAGCGCTAAACAACAACTGCTAACAACAACTGTTAAGTGGCTTCACTTTACTGTCAACAGCAACTCGCACTACGACTGACACTTTACTGCAGGAAGTGTGGTCAAATACGTGCGTTTAATTAGGCTGCGCAGGGGAAAATCAACCCTGCGACTTACAACTCCTATGTTTAGGAACGGTTAATATGCTTGTTTAACTTTGAGAATATTAACTGTGAGTGACATGGACCACTAACCTTTCGGCCAGTAATTAAGTGATAAAGCTGTGGCTTTGTTTGTGATGCAAGTTATTTAAGAACAGGTGCTCTACACATGTGTGGAAAATAGCAAAGTGTTTGGAACTTCAGAAGTGGCAAAGAATGACAGTTAAAAACCGCTAAATTGCAACCTTAGTTTCAAAATCACAGATCAACTTTGAGCACTTATGATGAGCAGAAGGGGGAAAAGAAAGAAAAATAATTTAACAAAAATTAAAAGTTAAAAAAAAAAAATTCAAAGGAATAAAAAAAAATTATAATAAGTTGACAAAAATTATTAAAAGGAGTAACCATAAAGAAAGTTTTAAGAAACTGACATTCAAATATCCATTCAGGGAAGCCGAGTGCTTTCACCTGAATTTTTAACCGTGACTGCAACTACCTATCCTGGCCACCAGATGGAGGCAGGGTGCCCTTCACTTTTGGGAAGACTGAGCTGTAATTACACACAATGTCCAGCCGATGGGGAATCGTTTCCCTCATCAAAACAATTGTGATGCAATTACACACAACGTCCACCAGATGGAGGCAAGGTCTCTCTTTTCAGAGCAGAACACGACACAGGAGATGACTGATCAGTAGCAGACGCTGGAGGCGCTGTACGTTCTAGTCAGTTCAGTCTAACTAACTCCAGGTTTAGAAATCAATATTCAAACCTCAGGCTAACAACCTCAAACCACCACAAACACGTACATATTTAGTAGGAGTACTTCCTTAATCAATTATGACTGAATAGCCCTTTTGGCAAGGTGAGCAGTCAAAATGCTGGAATGTAGATTGTGTTCATTAAATTCATAAGTTGCTGGTTATTCAGTTTAGTCTAAAGGAACGCCAAATAAGTAGACTAGCCCACCCGGGCACGCCAGTAAATGTTATGCCAGAAGATGGTTGAATATGCTTATTATTATTATTAATTATAATTTGGCATTATAATTTAAACAATAAATCATTCAACTCAAAATTCCGCTACAACAAAATATAGTTCAAATGGTGGTGATGTTAGCTATAAGCTTGTAAGTATTTATACCACTAATGCATTAGTTAATTTGCTGTTATGAACTCATTTATGCTGGGATAAATGATCTGGTCGGACTTGTGACCGACGAGGTTTATCCGGCAGGCTGTGAGAACCCCAATGTAACTGCAATTAGAGTTTAAATCCTTATTCGTCTATCACCATCCAATGATTTTGTCTCTGTATTAATGTCAGATGTTAACTCCAAAGGAGGTTAGCTCTGATTTCTGAATAACCATACAACTATGAATTAGACTGGACACAAAACCAACTCTATTCCGCAGTGGTGTTTTATTGAACCAAAAGCAATTCCCTGTTACAGTAATTCTCTGATTCAACGACTTTGGAAATCTTACTCACTACTAACTAACACGCAAAATATATATGGAGATAAAAGAATAAACAAAACAAACAAAACGAAAGGAAAGAAAAACAAATGGATTAAAATGAGCGGTTGCAACTCTTAGTTCAGCTCACGGTTGTTTAAACCACATTCAGAACATCGGCATTTGACATAGCATTGACAGACAGAGCAGCTGTGAGAGTCCTACCGGACGCTTTGATGCCTTACAAAGCTATCAGCTAAGCTACAGCCCAGTCATCCGACACCCTCCCAAGATGGCTGCTACGATGACGTATGGTCTATCAATTTACGTGAAGCGTGAGGGGAGGTCCTGATGACGTAACCACGCTTACGCTGATGGAGAAATGCCTCGCTTCGAGAGGGCGCGGCTAACTGGTAGTTTAAAACAAAAGCCACGGAATGAGCTCGGACAAAGAGATTAAACTGATAAGAAGAAGCGAAAAGAGAGAGGGGGGGGAAAGCAGGGAAGAAGATGGAACAGAACTGAAGCAATGACCCACGGCGGGGTTATTGATGAATCACAAATCAACACAGCAAAATCAAAATGTAAAATGCATGCACATACAAAGAAAATATTCAGCAAAATAATTCCAACTTCGTCGTGGAGTAAAAGCATTAACCTAAGCCTACAAATTTCTACGTCTGCCCAGGCACTTCTAAACACCCTGTTGGTGAGACAGAAATAAAAGGGGAGAACCCGTTACTTTGAGGTGCCTCGGGGCTGGTCCGGAGTGAAAGTCCCGGCCTCGGTCCGGAGCGCTCCGGATCACGCGACGTCCTGAACGCGTCTTGACGACCGCAGGGTCCGCAGGCTGCAGCGGGGACCAGACTGAGAGAGTTCCTTCGTCTTTCTCTCTCTCTCTGGGCTCCTAGACGCTTGTTGGGCCAAACAACGCGTCGTCCTCTCTCGATCACTGGGAGATAAGGCAGCTTCCAGTATTTGATCAGAGGGAATTAAAGGTACCTTTTTGAGTCGACCTCCTGTCTGCACAGGGAATGGTTTTGCTTCGAAAAAATCTCGGTCCAGCGAGAAACTCGAGCACGTGGCGTGGGATTAATTAATCCACGGAGTACAGCTGTGTGTGTGTCTTCTCGGGTTGGCAGGGCGCCAGGGAAGAAGATCGATTGCTAGGTGCAACCGAGTTTTATCAACTTTACCCTAGCAACGTTATCGGTTGCTAGGGCGCCGGCCATTTTGGGCCGCGTTGCATGATGGGAGTTGGTGGCCATTTTGACCACCATGCATCATGGGAAATGCAGTCTGTCACGTCCTGACATGGCACAACACCTTTCACGGCATGTCAAAATGACTATTATCACCGACCTGGTGAAATCCCAAGCACTAGACCAGGAGCTTTCTGCCGTCCTGGCCAGGGGGGCAATCGAGGCCGTGGATCCTCTGCGGCAACCCAGAGGCTACTATTCAACATACTTCCTCGTGGGGAAAAAGACGGGCAGTTTTTGCCCCATTTTAGACCTAAGGAGACTCAGTCGGTACCTAAAGTAGGGTGACCACCCGTCCCCCGTAGCGCGTGCGCGTACAGTGTTTGAAGCCCAATTCATGCGTCCTGCAAATTGAGACCGTGTCACGCATAATCAATGCTTTCTCAAAAAAAAGTTGGTCGCTCTATCCACCTTATTTTCGAACGCGGATGTAACTATGGCCACAGCTTCAAACTATTCATGACTGAGAGGATGACATGAAGAAGTGGCCTCATAACGTACGAGGACATTTTAACCTGTTTTGTGTCGTCACTTGGTGCGGACGGCTCTGCAGTGCGACTTTACCGAAGCGAACCTCCGCAGTGAAAGAGTTGGATCGGTGTTAATAAATATCAACAGGGATAACCTGGTATTCATGGAGGCTGATGGCCGTTCAAGTCAAAACTAGTCCGACGTTCACGGTGCTGGATCCTGACTGCATCAACCGGCTCTACCGAGACGACCGGAGCGCTCTGGTGCTGCGGCTCCAGGGGAAGCCTTCAGTCATGCAGCTTCGATCTTATGGAAGGTAGGCTAATGAATGGTCTGATTCAGAAACATCCTGGCTGTTGGCTCGTTGTGATTAGATTGCTGGTCAGTTAATTTTGTAATGTTTTGGATTAAACGGATGTTATAAGTGGACATCTAAACATTCTGCCCACTTCATGTTTTGGCTTGAAAAGGTTTGAGTCCTAAAGGTGACCCCAAAGTCCTAAAGGTGTCCCCAGAACACTGAACAGTTTTTTTTTTCCTGCGCCTGCCTTTACCAACATCCAAGTTCACCATCCTTCCTCCCCCTTCTCGTTCTGTGAACCTCTGGAGTCGTGAGTTAAGACTTTTTTACAGTTCCTGTGGTGTAGAGCAACTACAATTCCTGTTAATCCTTTAATTTTAAATTATAATTTATTTAAAGTGAATAAATTGTAATGAAAAATAAATAAAATTAAATAGCTAAAGTAAATCGGAATTGGAAGTGCATCTGTTCATTGAACGTTCAAAGTATTATGAATCTTTATTTAGAAAGAAATACACATTGGTTGGCCTATTCATGAGCATACATCAGCAATTACACATGTTTATGGGAATAGGGCATTATTAATATACCATGTAAGGTGGTATGTGCTAGAAATGTGTAAACCACTATCAGTGAGTCTGCCCGTGAGGTGGGGGCACCGCCGCGCCAAGCAGTGTCCCACTTTGTCCCTCAGAAACATACCCCTTGTCCCCCTTGGGCTTATTAGCAGGTGGTCACCCTAACCTAAAGGTCCTTCCCTCCCACATGCTCACCACATCAGAGGTCCTTTAGACCATTGTGACAGGAGATTGGTTTACGTCAATAGATCTGAAAGACGCCTACTTTCATGTGCCTACTGCTGCAGAACATTGGCGCTTTCTCAGGTTTGCCTATCGTAGTTGCCTTTGGCAATTCCGGGTGCTCCCATTCGGGCTCTCCCTTTCCCCGAGGGTGTTTACTTGATGCGTGAAAGCGGCCCTCTCTCCTCTGTAGGCCTCTGGAGTCAGGGTTCTGTAATACCTGGACGACTGGCTTCTTTGCGCTCCCTCTCAGGCAGCTGCCTCTCGGGATACGTCCCGGCTTCTTCTTCATGAGTCACGGTTGGGCCTCAAAGTCAACTTAGCAAAGAGTTGTCTGGTTCCATCTCAGACAACCACCTTTCTTGGAATGCATCTGGACTCCACTACCATGAGGGCCCGTCCATCTGTTCACAGGGTGGACGACATACTCCAGCTGGTCAGTCGAATTAGGCTGGGCAGACAGTTTCCCTAAATCATCTTCCTGCAAATGCTGGGCAAACTGACATAACTGATGTCACTCGTGTCGTGCCCTTGGGTCTGCTCCTTCTGCATCCTTTGCAGTGGTGGCTCAACAGCTTTCGCCTAGACGCCAGGCTGCACAGGCGTCGCAGGCTCATGGTGAGGGCGACATGCCTTCGTGCCTTAGCTCCTTGGCGAGACAGGACCCTTTTCTCCAGTGGTGTCCCAATGAGGTTAGTGGTGTGTCGAAGAGAGGTGGTCACCACAGATGCCAGCCCCATGGGCTGGGGCGCCGTGTGGCAACACAGAGCGGTTTGGGGTCTCTGGGATCCAAGGGAGCGCACCGAACACATAAAGGTACTAGAGCTGCAGGCTGTGCACATGGCCCTCAGGCGCCTTCTGCCCCACCTAGAAGTAAGGCATGTGTTGGTTCGGATGGACAACACCTCTGTTGTTTACCATATCAACCACCAGGGAGACACCAGGTGGGCACGTCTCCTGAAAGTGTCCAGGGATCACCTGGAATGGGCGTTCCCCCGTCTGTCCACCCTGCGGGCAGCGTATCTGCCAGGACGGCGGAACCAGGTTGCAGACTCTCTATCCCGCCAGGCACCTGCTCCAGGAGAGTGGTCTTTTCACTGCGACGTAGTGCGCATCATCTGGAACCTCTTTGGCCAGGCAGAGGTAGATCTACGAAGGAGTTGACCCATTGCCCCCTATGGTATTCCCTTAGAGGGTTCTCAGGCGCACTGGGCCAGGACGCGCTGGCTCATCAATGGCCACGGGTTCTCCTGTATGCCTTTCCACACCTCTTGCTGATTTGGCCTACTCTACAGAGGGTTCTCGAGGAAGGTCACAGGGTGTTCTGGACAGCGCGGCCGTGGTTCCCGCTGCTTTGGAGTCTGTGTCGCAGTACTCCATGGCGTCTTACAACAAGGAGGGATCTGCTGTCTCGGTTGGGGGAACAGATATGGCACCCCAACCCTCAACGTCTCCAGCTGTGGGCATGGCGCCTGTGAGGCTGACTGGGTATTCAGGTTACGGATTGTGATGAGAATCCGGTTTCCTGCTCGGTACCCACTATTCTGGAGATCCTCCAGTCTCTGCTTGATAAGGGCCGCTCTCCTTTGACCCTTAAGGTGTATGTTGCTGCAATCTCATGTCGTCACCTATCTGTTGACGACCATATATAGTGGGGCGCCATGATCTGGTCTCTCCTTTTCTGCACGGTGCTCGTAGGTTGTGCCCATTGCTGGCTACACGAGTGCCCGATTGGGATCTACCATTGGTTCTCGCGGCTCTGTGCCACCCTCCATTTGAGCCTTTGGCACAGGCGGACTGATAGGGTTATGATAATGTTGGGATAAATGTTTATACTTCATTAACCAATTTATCTTATTATGATGTAGTAATGTAAGCTTCTGATATAATCATATTACTCACATGATAGTTTAATCATGTCCGTGCGAAGAAACAGAAGACGCGCTGTTTCTTCGCTTCCTGAAACAAAAAGACTCAGCTACAACGTGATTGTTCAGTTGTGTATCTGTGTTTGTCAACTGAGGCTGTAACTAGCTTGCTTTCCCCACCCTTCAGTACAGCCTCAGTCATGTAACTAGGGAAACGCCCCAAACTTAATAAAATCGAGAGGAGAACGCTGAGACGGGCAGAGTGGGTTGGAGATTGTAACTGTCGGTCTCTTCCTACTCTCCTTGCGAGTAAAACCAACTAATTGTCCTTGTGCCTTTCTTTCCCTGTGTTGTCTGATGTTTTAGGTATTTAGACCTGACAGATAAATAACCCCTTATTATCCTACAAAGAAAACCCAACAAACACAGGTTTAGATTCTTCTGCAGAACAAGGGCAGAGGGGCCAGAAAGGGAGAACCTCGCTCCCTGACAGTCTGGCTCATTTGCCCCGAGCCACCTCTTTCCCTCTGCCTTTATTATCAACTTCAAAGAAGGGACGGGGGGTTCAGGAATTCACAACATGGGTTGGCACACAAAGCATTTGTTCTTCCTGTGTGGGGTTAAAACAATAGCACATTCTTGCAAGCCAGCTCTTGAAACAGACTAGATGCCTGTAACTTAATGAAAATAAAATGATTACATTACCTTTCGTTTCCCAGCTACTTTTCGCACTACATGGCTACAAAGGTTAAACCTTTCTTGTTAAACTCCTCCTACATTTTTTGTGCAATCCGCGCAAAACTCCCTATATAACTGTGTAATGGACAAATAAAAAAAGTTATCGCGGCGGATTTTTTTAATTTGACTTTTTCCAAAAGTAATGCTAAAATAAGTGATTGTCAGCTAGCTGGCTCTAAATGTATTTGCTGATTATTCTAAAACCATAACAGATTTTAACATGTCCTTCATAATCCATACTCCAAATAAGATTTTGCACACGTGTCCCGCGTTTGAGGATCGTCCATCACTAGGGGGCGCTGTGATGTCAAGAAATCTACTACGCAAGAATGGCTAATCGGATTTTTACAAAACCTTCTTTATTCCCTTCCAGTCATAGCCCTGAACTTAAGTATTAAATATGGTAATGATTGAAACAAGTGGGTGGGGCCTATTTCCAAAAGTGTAAAAAAAAACTTGAAAATTAGAAAAATTCACCTAAAATCAATGTTTTGGTGTAATAAGCTCAGATTTTCAGGATGTATTCCTTGAATAAGGTGCATCAATTCTCTCGCTGCATGTATTGAAGTTTTTGAAAGTCGCACGCTCTGATTTTTTAAAAGTTTGTAAAATGGAGAAATCAATGTATTTTCCACAAATATTGTTCTAGGCCAATGAAAATGTGGATGTTTGTTGATCACATGGAGACTAAACATTGATTTCAGTTTGGTAAAAATCCAGGCGATTTTGACCTATTTACAAGACATTGAAATTTACATGTACAAGACCATAAGGTTTAATATTTTTTTTCTCTGAAACCATTTTATCAATGACCATAAAAATAATCCGGTGCTTAGAGAAAGCACTCTTGGACATACCTGAATATTTTCAGAATTTTAGAGCAAATTGTTTCTTTTCTTAATTTGACATAAAACATTTTGTAAAGATGGAGCATTTCAGAAAATGAGGTCATGGCTCCATCTCGTGGCTTTTTTTTGCAACTACAACAACTCTGACCATTCATAGTTTAAGTCAGGGGTATTCAGTTATAACTTAAAGAGGTTACTTCGATAATATTTCATGATCCCAAGGTCCATAGGTCCAACTATTTAATGTTATATATATATATATATATATATATATATACATATATATATATATATATATATATATATATAAAAAAAAAATATCTCTTTGTTTTACCCTTCTAGTTCACCATCAATCGGATCCCGCGTAGCCGAGAGGTGCACCAGTCATGGAGTTCTTCTGTTGTCAGCACTTTGAACGCCCTGAGATACTCACTTCCTTTGCTGTTCAGACTCAGGCCTGACATGGTGAGTGGCCCAACCACCTGATACCAACATGCCTTCCTATCAATTATTCTCTATGCATTACCTACTGTTGCTGTATTTTAAACAAATTTTTAACAGCAGAAAATAACTTTTTATTTTTTTTAGTAAGTTTAGTTTCAGAGGGGGCCAACGCTATCTCAGGGGGATCCAAAGATTATGAGAATTAATTTGTTTCTCAGACTATCAAGCACCCTTATCACCTCTCCATAAGGGTGTGCACCAGAATGGAGGGGTGCCTGGGTTTCATAACTATCAAAATTATTTCTTAATTGTAGCCCTCTTTCCCTTAAGCAGGAGGGTAAAGGGAAATAAAAATGCCTGGACCATTAAGTCACATTTACAGCAAAAGAGGAGAACATACAGTCTTCAGTAAACGGGTCTCTGCTTAAACTCTGGTAGCCAACATGCACAAACTTCTACTCAGTCAAGTTTAGTGCTCACAAGACCTAGAAGAGAGGGGAAAATGTTGCAGGCCTGTTTGTAAAAACGTTGAGAGCATTGAAATCTGCTAGTTAACTTAGCTTTAGACAACCACAGCTCCTCATCTCCTTCTTCTTGTGGTTCCCGCTCTCCTGTTTCACTTGGTTTCTCCCCGCTCCTTTGGCCTCTCGTCTCACCAGGGGTGGGTAGAGTAGACAAAAATTTTACTCAAGTAAAAGTAAAAAGTTGTCAGCCAAGAAATTACTCAAGTAAGAATAAAAAAGTAATCAGTAAGAAGGCTACTCAAGTACTGAGTAACTAATCATAACTGTTGATGATTTAATATTTCAGACATAAAATAAGGTTATGTGAAAATTCTGATATTTTAAAGTCAAAAGATACACTAAACACACTAAAGACCAAATAAACACTTTTCTTTATAATTTTTCAAATTAAACTTGAAAGCAATGCTTACAGCAGGTAATGTACTGTATATACAGTATGTTAGAACAGTACAAAGTACTTTCATTGACAAGATGTACTGTTTACTGTATGTTAGTTTGACCTCCAAATGACTCAATAAGCTCAGCTGATAGAAAATAACATTAAAGTAGCAAAGCTTGTTTACAAATAAGAAGTGTCACTTTAACATAAACTCTAGGTTTTTGTCTGTCTGGTGCATTTTTGGTTAAAACGAGTATGTTCTTTAATTAATGAAATTACTTGCAGTAGGTAGGGTAGCCAGAAATTTTACTCAAGTACGATTAACGATACTTGAATGATAATATGACTTGAGTAAAAGTAAAACGTACAGTGCAGTTAAACTACTCCTAAAAGTACATTTTGCTCAAAAAGTTACTCAAGTAAATGTACCTGAGTAAATTTAATTAGTTACTACCCACCTCTGTGTCTCACCCTCTCTTTCATTCTCCTCTCCTCACTGAGTTAACTTTTGGGGTGCTCTCCCCGCTATGCTCACCTGTCTTCTCCTTCTCCTGAGCTAATGCATGGAGGGTAATACCATGGCAGCCAGCACAGCAGTTGATTATTAGGGAGAGTCAAGAGGTAAGATGTTTGAGAGCAGCAGCCTCTGCCTCTATCTGGGAGTCATGTCTGGGCACTCTCCATGAGCCGGTGCCTGAGTCACCAACAGGCCCGGCCTTTGCTGCCTTTTGATGGCTTTTCAGACTGTAACAAATGTTTGGTTCTGTGCCAAACAGTTCAGCTTATCATTTTTGAGGCATTTACAATCATCAGCATGCCAAGATCTCTGAAGAAAATCTGGTGAGTTTTGGGTGCACTAGAGGGGACACATGCTGTGAACCAGCAGAACAGCATTTATAACCAGCAGCTACTATCTCCCAGTACTCCAAGGATTCATATTTCTTATCTTTGGAAATGGTTCTGACCAGTCCAGGTCAATAGAAAATGGTAACCAGGTTGTATGCTTGTGTGAATTTGAATGTTAATGCAGCATCAGTCAGAGATCAAAGTCAAGCCATTTTCCCCTGGGCCGCTCTAACCCATAGTCAGTCTAACACACATGGGTCAATGGCATTTAGGTTTCTGCTGCGTGATAACATCCATCAACAATGAGAACTGCATCGATGATTGCCATTTCTTTCTGATGCACTTTGTTAATAAAAATCAGGTGAATTCTGTAAAGGTTGGGAATATTTGCTTTCTTTATATTATTGGGGCTAATCTTGTAACATTTATTTCCGGTTGCATTCCAAGCAATGGAATGATGAAGGAACCTCCAAGACTTGTTTATGGTCATGCAGATGAGTTTGTATGAGTTTCAGTACTTAGAAAGGAAACCAGATCAAGGTTGCATGTCATGGAATACTGGACCATGTGAAAGCCAGTAAAAGCCTAATAGGTGCAGCTCTATGTAAGGACTACTTTGTTTTCAGAGCGTGATGAGCATTTTTCCTAAATATGTCCTTAAACTTTGGATATAAGTGTGCTTATAGTATTTATGTAGTTAGCCTTTCAACCACTACTGTCATGGAGGAACCTATCTGTGCCCCACTGAAGAGACAAACATGTTCCTGTCTTTGTCTCTGTCACTTCCTGGAAATGTGCTCAGCCTCTTCTCTCTCTTTGTGTCTGTGTGTTTTTTCAGGTACTGTGCAACGGCCCAGGGACATGCGTTCCTCTCTGCATAGCTGGACTCTTGCTAGGAATTCTGGGAATGAAGAAAGTCCACGTAGTGTATGTTGAAAGCATCTGCCGAGTGCAGACGCTGTCATTAACAGGAAGGATCCTGTACCTACTGTCCGACTACTTTTTTGTGCAGTGGTGTTCTTTGAGGGACAAATACCCCAAGGCCATTTTTCTTGGAAGAGTAGTGTGAGAGGATGTGGTTCACATGGACACTGAGTTACATGTGTGGAAAGAGAAGATTCAATGTCTCTGGTTCCACTTAATGGCTTTTTTCTTTTGGGCAGTTTTCCAAAGTATACAATGTAAACTTGAAATCTGAGTAATAAATGTTGAAAACAAGTGTGTTGCTGAGTTCTCCCTGAGATCTCTTTACTCCTGTGTCATCACATGCTGCTACACAGTCGTGGTTCACTTCCAAGCTTTATGTTTTCAGTGCAAATATAAAAATCGGCTCAGTATCACTGCCACTCTTAAAGCAAAGCCGCAGAGGCAATGAGTGAAAAACTTAGCTTGATTAATATTGTCAGACATCGTTCTGCATCTTCTTGAAAGAATACAAAAGTTTAAAGTTACATTATAAAAAACTAATTGTGTTTTCAGCAGCTTCTAAAGTATTAAAATCTAATGTTAAGTGAAGGTGTGCCCCCCGACAGTCAAGATAATAGTTAGCTATCTTCAAACATGTTTCTATGGCTATAAGTTTTAGTCTGCTTGTAGGAGAACAAATGTTACAAGTCTTGTTTTTGTCACGATTTGTTTACAGATGAACCCAGAACCACAACACACGGGACGGAAATTAAGAGTTTTATTGAGACGTTGAATGGATGTTGGATGATGTAACCGGAGAAGCAGAACTGAACAGGAGCAGGGGTGTAGATGATGGCAGGAGCTGACGGCCCGGAGAGAGAGTTCTTAGGCTACGTTCACACTGCAGCCTGAAGTGACCCAATTCCGATTCTTTTGCCCATATGCGACCTGAATCTGAACTTTTTATGACAGTCTGAACGACACAGAGCGGATTTTTTCAAATGCGACCCAGGCCACTTGGATATGTGGTCCTGAATCCGATACGTATCTGATCTTTTCAAATGCGACCTGTGTCTGAACGGCCAGGTCGCATTCATCCGACCTACACATCATTGATACATATTATTGATACGGTAACAAGCACCTGTTGCAAGTCAATACAGCCCCACGGCAACACGTTTACTCGCTGCTATAGCCCGCCGAAGATGTGTGTTTTTACGTGAGAGCGCTAAAGAGATCCGTTCAGACGCACATAAAGGTTTCGAAAATTGTGAATGAAATCCGTATCAGTAATGCCGCTCACCTCGCTATCCCACCATTCCTGGCTTCGTCTCCGCACCCACACGTTTCTCTGTACGGACGTTACTGCCACACAAAACGCCATTGCCAAAAATTTGGCTCTTTCGTTTCGATCTTCTTAAAAAGCTTGCGGCGGTAATGTGCTGGCTCCGGCTGGAGAAGAACTTAAAGAACGTAAGATACGTTGCAGCATTACGAACCATGTTTACTTCCGCAAAAACTGAGCACGCTTGCTATGTGTGACGTCATTGCGTCCTCTACAGCGCATGTGGGACACTTAAGTTGCATGAATGCAGTTCACACAGAGATCACATACAAGTCGCATATATTTGGAAGTGTGAACGGACACGCAAAAAATCCGATTTCACAAAAAAATCGGAATTGAGCATCAAGGCCTGCAGTGTGAACGTAGCCTTAGAGTCCCGAGATAGGCAACAGAGTCCGCAGCTCGGCAGAGAGCTAGCCAGAGCACAGCAGCAGGCCCTTCAGCACGGCAGAGAATCCACAACTTGGCAAGAGTGAGTTCTTGAAGGCCAGAGTAACAGCTGGATTAGCAGGAGGACAGGGTGGATACTTGAGGACCAGAACCATAGAAGGATAACAGCGAATAAGGGTGAATACTTGCAGGTCGAGTCGCCACGATCAAGAAGCTCAGCCTGAGATGCAGAGTGGATCCAGAAGCAAGCAGAGATACAAAACTTAACACTAAGGCAGGAAACAAACTAATGATGGGTCCGGCAACACCGATGCGTCAGCGCATGTGTCGAGCTCATAGAGCAAAACCCGTGTCGATACGCGCATCGACACGGGAAAGTCACGTGACCGATACAGGAACTGTTTCGAACTGACTGACGCGCCAAACTGTTTCTGTTCCCTCTAAGCTGCACGCGTGTGCATTCGCGCACAGCAGCGCGCACAGCAAAGCTATGCTGAGCAGTAAATAAAATCCAAGCTGAACTGTAAACAAAATAACGGTTAATAATGGTTAATTTTTAACCATTTTGCAACTCTGGTGTGATGGTGTACCTCGGTCTGCTCAGTGAGCGTCAGGTGCTGATCGGAGCGCACCACTGATTGATGGGTTGGGCAGACACCTTTATGGTTGGGCGGGTTGCGCTGCGCGTCTTTGTTCTGAGCGTCGTTTCAGAAAAAAACGGCTGATTTACCCTTAGTAGAAAGCTGCTACTCTGAGTAGTTCTTCCTCCCTTTGTCATACTCAGCATGTCCGATTTAAGAACAGATGATATCAGTCAGGTAACTAAACACAGCGCCCGATCAACCATTGAACGTGAGCATAATAAGGTTGTGTAACCCGGATAGTAATAATATAAGAGATGGCAAGGATAAGTTTGTTTATTATATCCTTTTATTTCAATTAACATTTCAAAGGTCATACAAAGTTATCAAATAAAATGTTTGCATTGTTTAATATAAGTTCTGTATTTTGTGGTGAATTGCCAGTGAAAATTGTATTTTCCTACAGGAGTACGGTCAGTGAAGGTAGCACAGGGGAGGAGAAAAGAACCAGAGGAGAGGGCGGAGAAAGACAGGTGAGAGCAGAGGGTGGAGGAGGAAGCAATAGGGTGTTTTCACTGACGTCACTGGCCAACTTCCGGTCCGCCATATTGGGTGGTTCACTTCCTTATCTCTAGTTGTCCTACACGTATTTTCGTATCGAGAATGGATAAGTACGCCAGCACGCTAGAGCGACCAGATAAGGACGTCTATCTGAGGAAATGTTCCGTGATCGACCATATGGACCCCTATGCCTTCCACGGTGCCTTGTTTAGCCGTAATCCTGATGATTGGCCAAATGTAGAGCACGGCGACATAGTGCATTACCTGGTGTTCGGTGAAAACCCTCTGCACACTCTTGAGGAAATGAGAGCTTACAAGGGTCTAGAGGCTCACAACCAGTTCACATCTGGTTGGGTACGAGATGTCGAAGTTATGTACATCAAGGAAATCGCCATCATACGTGGACGGGTGAGTTTTAATAAGATGGTAAAAATGTAAACAATCCGACGCAAATGCGGCGCATGCTTCTGCGGTGGCTGACTGCCGGCGGTGCGCGAAGGCGCTTGGCTGCAGGGCTGATCGACGCCGCTCGCGGCTTTAATTATTTAATCAGAACAATGACCAGTGCAAAATTAAGTTGTATTTACCGTATTTACGCCGGCAAAAGCCTACCGGCGTAACCCGGTAGTAGCGCGGACGTCACTTTCCATATCGGACGTGTTCGGCTACCTTGTTTGTGGTGTGAGCGCCTATACTTCAGAACAGTTCTGAAGCTACAAGTCCTTGGAGTCTCATGTGCAGTTTACGAATGGATGGGTTCAGGAGCGGCAGATCATAAAGCCAGCAAACAGTGGGAACACAGTAACTCGTACAAAGGTAAGCTGCGCTCAGACGGGCTCTTGCACCTGCTAACTGTTAGTGCTAACAACCACTCACGCATGCAATGTACTTTTAACTAGCTGCTATGTGTTTCAAACGTTTAGAACACACTCTCATTGACATCGGGATACTGTGGAAAGTTATGTTCGGTCGTCTTACAGCCGCGATCCAAGCGGGCCGACGACTCTTTGTTATCTCTAACAGTTGTTCTCCGTGGTTGCGCCTCCAGGCAGGAAAGCGGTGGAAAATTAACCCGTTTCTATGTTTTTCCCATGGCGATCATGTGTTGCGCTGTTACAGCCCACAATACAGCAACGGTTTACATGTTTTAAATACTTAACAGTTAATTACCTGTGACAAAGTGAGCACCGCAGACTCTGGCGTATTCCAGCTTAACACCGTCCAAATCGGACCTGGATATCCGTGTCAGCCATAGGTGACGGCGTTGTTCAGAGAGCTGTTTTGTTTTTTCACACTGATTCACTATCACGGCTGGTAGGCGAAAGAAAGAGCGTTGATCTCCACCTCCACGGGCCGTGCAACCAACCATTAAACACGTTTTCACCATTGTTCACTTCCAATACTGCCTAAGGCGTAATACAATGCGGGTCAACGGTGCGAAACGACTGCCACCCAATACGGCGGACGCGCAGAGTAGTCACGTGAGCGTGACGTCAGCTGAAAACACCCTATTGAGGAAATAGCCAAGGAGAAGCAGTTAGTGGAGATAAAAAGTGAGTAAGCTCAGAACTTGTCGACAGGAGAAGTTTTAATAAACAGCATGCAAGGTAGCAGGACCCTGTAGAGTTTCAACAAGAAGCTGTGGTAGGGTGTGCCTGTTTTTTCTTGGTTGCTGTACTTACCTGAGAGTAAGAGCGAAGCTAACCTAGCTGTTCGCTAACTTGGACTGCTGTAAGCTGGTGTTTCGCTGCTAAAGTGGAACAAAAGGGCTGCAGAGGACTGTTACCGGCTTGGATAACACAAGACGGACTCCAGATAGTCACTCTGAGTGCCCACGTCGCTCAGAGTACCTCTGGCACCGTGGGAACTGAGGACCAGGAGATGTGGAGCCCGTAGAGAGCACCTGGAATCCCAACTGCATCATTCCTGAGCTGCTGTTTCATCTGATCGCTTTGGAGGTCCATTTGGGCACAGGACACAGGTACTGAGTTGCTTTAATATTTTTGCTCTTTGAGTGAAGAGGATCGGGACTGTGGAGTTGGTGGGACTCTTCCATTTTTTTTGAGTAGCTGCTCAGGCCTGCAACGTAGGGGTAGTTTCTGCCGGCATTAGGTTTAGGTGTACCATACTGGTTATATGATTGGTGTTTACACTGTATGTGCATTCATTGATTCATGGTACGGGTGACAATATTGTGTTTTTTCTGTTTTGTTTGCATTCCAAAAACTTGCCATCTTTTTATATTATTAATTGTGTCTAATTAAAGGAGGGTTACTATGGTCTATTTACATGGTGTGTAGTGTAATTTACTTTAGTAGTGTTCAATGCTGCTTGATCCAAAAGCTTTAGAGATATTTAAACTAAATAGTAAGAGGGTATATGGAGATTTAAGAACCCAAACCTCACTTATCTATTATATACCTTAAGTGAGGGCTACATAAATGGAGGCACTGCTGGGATCTTTTGGGTTTTTTGAAGCGTTGAATGACCAACACACTTAAAAAGAAAAAAGAAAAAAAAGTTGACTTAAAGTAGCTAGTTCACATATTTTATTATTGTGGTTTGTTTGAAGTATGGCAGATCGCTCGGGGCTAACTGCAGAACTGAAAAGGTGGTGTAGGGGTGAAGGGTTGGAAGAAGCTAATGCTCTCTTGGTAATGGTTCCAGAAGAAGTGGAGATAGCCAAGATAGAAGAAACATTAGAGACTATTAAATGTTTGGGGCGAGTAAGAGTTAGGGGCCGTCAGTTTCACACCTCCCTGAGCTGCCGTATGGTGCTCTGTGAATGCCGAGAACATATACCCCGAGAGCATGCACCAACAGAAGTGCTGGAGCCGGACAGTGGTCAAAGATGGCCGATAGTCACTCTTGGTGAAAGTGCAGCTCCTAATGATTTCGCTGAGAAGGTGAGGAGTCTCCTGGACACTGAGGGAAAGACTATGGAAGATGTTCAAAACTTATTTTCCAGCCCTTCTCAAGCACAGCATAAATCTGATCCCCCCATAAATTCTACTGAGTCTATATTGCAAGCAGTGGGTGATCTATTGGAGAAGACACGTAAACCACAAACGGAAGGTGGTTATCGGCGTCTGAGGCTGTTCTCAGGGAATCTGCCAGTTCCTCCCAGTGAGGAGCCATTTGACCACTGGTTGGAACAGGCATGGCTCATGGTGGAAGAAAGTGACTGCACTGACAAGGAAAAAGGGCGCAGGCTGATGGAAAGCTTAAAGGGACCAGCCTTAGAGATTGCTAAATCTGTTCGTGAGTCGAACCCTGAAACAGGTCCCGATGAATATTTGGAGGCGTTGGAAAGTGCTTTTGGCAGTGCTGAATCAGGAGACGATCTTTATTTTGCATTTCGTCTAATGCAGCAACAGCCAGGGGAAAAGCTGTCTGATTTTCTGAGGCGCTTGGAGAGGGCCCTCACTAAAGTTGTTCAGAGAGGAGGATTAACAAATTATAGCAAAGACGAGGCACGCCTAGATCAACTGCTAAGAGGGGCTGTTGTTTCTGACCTAATGTTAATTCAACTGCGTCTGAGAGAAAAAAAGTCCTCCCCCCCCAACTTTCCTTCAGCTCTTAAGTGAGATCCGCATAGAGGAAGAGTATGAGGCCTCAAGGAGAAAAATTAATTCATCTGTCCATCGTGTGCAAACAAAATCTTCTGAAATACAACAAACAGAAATACAAAATCTCAAAGCTGAAATTAAAGAGCTCAAGACTAAGTTGGCCACCTGCATATCTAAGTCCCCTGAAAATAAAGAGAAGAGGGTGCCCCCAGTGCAGTCCAGTGAATGCAGTGACACTTACGAACTGGCTGCATTGAGGAAACAAGTCAGAAGATTGCAGCACAAGGTAGACCAAAAGGTTACTGCTCCAGAACCCTCAATACAACTTCCTGCGGTGGCAGCCGTAGAGGCTACATCAACAACAAGAACCCACAATCGCAACAGGAACATGTTGGATGAATACTTCTGTTACCGTTGTGGAGAGAAGGGACATTTTGTGGCAAAGTGTCAAAATCCTGAAAATCAGAACAAGGTAATTAGAAAGCTCATTCAGACTATTCGAACAATGAAAGAAAATCCAGCTGCTTCATCCAATTATACCACTGACACTAATTGTAATGTTAAGCAGGGTCTTCTGACTTCTCCCACTCCGGTTGGAATCCCCGAAGGACTGATTGGACCACCCAGCCTAGTACCACTCAAGGTGAATGGACAGCCCTGTGAGGCTTTATTCGACAGTGGATCACAGGTCACCATAATATTTGAGTCCTGGTACAACACCCATTTGTCCTCTGTCCCAGTGCACCCAGTCACTGGCCTTGATCTTTGGGGTCTAAGTGAGTCCAATGCCAGTTACCCCTACCTAGGGTATGCTGTGGTGGACATTGAGTATCCCGCTGAAATAACAGGTGTCAGACATACATTGCCGGTTCTTGCCCTCATCTGTCCAAGCCCAAAAGAAGAGCAGATTCCTGTCATTGTTGGTACCAACACCAGCCATATTCGCAATTTGGTACAGGAATGCAAGAAAGAGGGGCGGGACATCACTAAAACGCTGGGCATCCAAGTTTACGGTGAAACGTCAAATGTTCTCACACATTCTACCATCCTTGGTTCTCAAGATGACCATGTTGGATGTGTGAGTTGGCAGGGGTCCAGTCCATTGTCCCTACCCCCAGGAAAAGAGGTGCAGATAACCTGAAAGGTTAATCTTCAGCAGGCACTGGGCCAGGAGATTCTGATGGTTGATTCCTCTCAATTAGCTCCTTTGCCAGGTGATGTCTTGTTGCAACCTATGGTGGTGCCTTCACATGCTGTACAAGTTAGCAACTTTAGGATTTTGGTTGAAAATCAGTCTGCCAGGGAGACCCTTATTCCTATCGGAACCATCGTGGGTCACATTTACCGCGTTGAAAGTGTCATCTCTGTGCCCTGCCAGAAACAAGAAAGAGCCGTATTTGACAGCAGCCAGATTGACTTTGGTGAATCGCCTGTGCCTGAGGAATGGAAAGACCGGCTGAAGAAGAAATTAGCGGAACGCCCCCATGTGTTCTCTGTCAATGAATGGGATGTGGGCCTTGCAAAGAACGTTGAGCACACCATCCGTCTGGGCGACACAAGGCCGTTTCGCCAAAGATCTCGTCGACTTGCACCTGCTGACATTGAGGATGTAAGGAAACATCTGCAAGAGTTACTCTGTGCTGGTATTATTAGAGAGTCACGAAGCCCCTATGCTTCACCGATTGTTATAGTTAGAAAGAAAAATGGAACAATACGGATGTGCATAGATTACAGACTTCTTAATAGTCGGACAGTCCCGGACCAATATACAACTCCTTGCATTGATGAAGCCCTAGATTCTCTGTCTGGCAGTAAATGGTTTTCAGTGCTCGACCTGCGTAGTGGATACTACCAGATTCCCATAGCAGAAGAGGATAAGGAGAAGACAGCCTTTATCTGTCCATTGGGTTTTTACCAATTCGAGAGAATGCCTCAGGGAATAACAGGAGCGCCTGCGACTTTCCAGCGACTAATGGAAAAAACAGTGGGCGATATGAACCTCCTTCAAGTCCTTGTATATTTGGATGACTTGATTGTTTTTGGAAAGTCCCTGGAGGAGCATGAGGAGCGACTCCTTAAAGTCTTGGATCGTCTTGGGGAAGCCGGATTAAAGCTCTCCCTGGACAAATGCCAATTTTGTCAACCCCAGGTGAAGTACCTTGGGCACATTGTGTCTGCTGAAGGTGTCTCTCCAGATCCACAGAAGATTGAGGCAGTGACCACCTGGCCTCAGCCCCATGACCTAAAGTCTCTAAGATCCTTTTTAGGCTTCTGTGGATACTATAGGAGATTTATTGCTAACTATGCAGCAATTATGAGACCCCTCACTGAACTGACGAAGGGTTATGCTCCCACACAGAAGAGCAAGAAAAAGAGTCCAGATCTCAATAGGACCTACCCGAAAGAGTCAGAACCCTTTGGGGAACGGTGGGATGACTGCTGCCGACAAGCTTTTCATCAGATTATTCACTGCCTAACACATGCACCAGTACTAGCTTTCGCTGATCCTACAAAGCCCTATGAGCTACATGTGGATGCTATCTTCAAGGGACTGGGTGCTGTACTATATCAGCTACAAGAAGGGGAACTAAGGCCAGTTGCATTTGCCAACAGGAAACTTAGTCAGTCTGAAAAGAAGTACCCTATACATCAGCTTGAGTTTCTGTCCTTAAAGTGGGCGGTGGTGGATCGTTTCCATAATTACCTCTATGGGGCACGCTTTTCAGTACGTACTGACAATAACCCTTTGACTTATGTTCTGTCCACTGCCAAACTCAATGCAGTGGGACATTGATGGTTGGCTGCTCTGTCTATGTACGATTTTGATGTTTATTATCGTCCAGGCAAGCACAACATAAATGCGGACATCCTCTCAAGAATTTTTGTTGATGACACTGCATGGGAGACTATACCTGAGGCAGCTGTTAAATCCATTTGTGGGAGACTGCGAGTATCAGAAAACCCAGAGTGTTCCACAAGATGTGTAGACCAAACTGGAGCTTTACCAGAATGCATACCAGATATATATGCATTCCCACTGAGAATAGAGTTGCAGTCTCTGGAACATGTATCAAAAGCTGATCTTGTTCAAGCGCAAAAAGATGACTCAGTCATTGGTCCAGCTGTCCGGGCAGTTAAGCTTAATCAGTGGTCCGGCACCAGTCCAGAGCTGTCGCTTCTGAAGAGAGAGAAAGACAAATTGGTCATATTGAAAGATGGTCTGCTTTATCGCATCACCAAGCGTCACTCAGGTGGAGAGGTCCATCAGTTAGTCCTGCCAAAGATTTTCCATGATGGTGTATTAAGATCAGTACACAATGACTCGGGACACCTAGGCATAGAGAGAACTCTGGACTTACTCCGTCAGAGGTTCTACTGGCCAAGAATGAGTACAGACATTGAGCAACATATTAAAAGTTGTGGTGAATGCATAACACGCAAGACTCCTGCCAAGAAAGCTGCACTACTTCACCAGATCTCCAGTAGTGGTCCGTTGGATCTTGTGTGTATTGATTTTCTCTCGATGGAGATGGATTCCAGAGGCATGAGCAATGTTTTGGTGGTGACCGATCACTTTACACGTTATGCTCAGGCATTCCCAACCAAGAATCAAACATCTCATACCGTGGCCAAAACATTAGTGGACAAGTTTTTCGTCCACTATGGTTTACCAGCTCGTATCCATTCTGATCAGGGACGAGACTTTGAGAGTCGCCTTATTAAAGACTTACTGAAAGCTATGGGGATAAGAAAATCACGGACTACACCATACCATCCACAAGGAGACCCTCAACCAGAACGGTTCAATCGAACATTGCTTTCGATGTTGGGTACTCTAAGCACAGAAAAGAAACGTCAGTGGAGTCAGCATGTTCCTTATTTGGTCCATGCGTACAACAGTACCAGGTGTGATGCAACTGGATTTTCACCCTATTTTTTAATGTTTGGTCGTGAAGCCAGATTGCCAGTAGACTTGTGCTTTGAGACAACAACTGACAAAGCTGATGAGAGTCACTCGCACTATGTGGCAAAGTTAAAGGAAGACCTCCATCAAGCCTATAAGCTTGCATCCGAGACAGCAGACAAAGTCCATCAAAAGAACAAAGCGAGTTATGACCGAAAAGTTGGTTTCCAGTCTTTGGAAGTAGGAGACAGAGTCCTGATAAAGAACTGGGGTCTGAAAGGGAAGCATAAGTTGCAAACTAGATGGAGTCCCATACCTTATAAGGTTGTTGGAAAAATGCCCAATCTTCCTGTTTATCAACTGAAGAAAGAGAACGGAAGTGGTCATCTGAAAACAATTCACAGAGATCACATCCTGCCTATTGACCAACAAGTGAGATTGCCTACCACTACAGAGAGCCAGCCTCGTTTTAATGGACAAAAAACAAAAAACAAGACACCAAAGCAGGCTACAGTTGTGTCTGAACCTCAACCAGCCCTGGATTCTGATTTGGACTCGGACGAGGAGTACTTGTACTATGAGCCTCCAAAACGTTACTACACTCGGAATAGAGTGAAAGAAGGATTGAAGCACATCTTCAATTCTGAGACAGCTGCACAAGAGGCCACTGTGAACGAACAGGACAATGTTGCTGCGGAACAAGATTCTACTGATGGCAGTGATGGGGAATTGCGGTTGGAGGATAGGGAATCCCTTCAGGGCAGTGAGTCTGAGGCAAACTCAGTGGTGGATATACCTGAAGAGGCTGAACAATCTGAAGAAGATGAACAAGATTCTTCCCCACAACGTGATATGAATCCTAGAGATGGCTCATCGGTCAAAATTCCAAAATCACAAACTCGTAAACAGTTGTACGACACTCCTAGTTTAAGGCCTAAGAGACAAATTAAACCAGTGGTTCGCTTAACCTATGATGAACCAGGGAAACCCAAAGATCAGCCTATTACTATTATCCATCAAGGGGTTGTCATTACTATAGGTAAAGATTAACATCCATAGGGTGTTCTTATAAGATTCATCCTATCCCTGAAGTTCTTGTACTTCTTTGCTAGTCTGTTGAGGACACCAGACATTTAGTGGGGGGAGGGTGTAACCCGGATAGTAATAATATAAGAGATGGCAAGGATAAGTTTGTTTATTATATCCTTTTATTTCAATTAACATTTCAAAGGTCATACAAAGTTATCAAATAAAATGTTTGCATTGTTTAATATAAGTTCTGTATTTTGTGGTGAATTGCCAGTGAAAATTGTATTTTCCTACAGGAGTACGGTCAGTGAAGGTAGCACAGGGGAGGAGAAAAGAACCAGAGGAGAGGGCGGAGAAAGACAGGTGAGAGCAGAGGGTGGAGGAGGAAGTAATTGAGGAAATAGCCAAGGAGAAGCAGTTAGTGGAGATAAAAAGTGAGTAAGCTCAGAACTTGTCGACAGGAGAAGTTTTAATAAACAGCATGCAAGGTAGCAGGACCCTGTAGAGTTTCAACAAGAAGCTGTGGTGGGGTGTGCCTGTTTTTTCTTGGTTGCTGTACTTACCTGAGAGTAAGAGCGAAGCTAACCTAGCTGTTCGCTAACTTGGACTGCTGTAAGCTGGTGTTTCGCTGCTAAAGTGGAACAAAAGGGCTGCAGAGGACTGTTACCGGCTTGGATAACACAAGACGGACTCCAGATAGTCACTCTGAGTGCCCGCGTCGCTCAGAGTACCTCTGGCACTGTGGGAACTGAGGACCAGGAGATGTGGAGCCCGTAGAGAGCACCTGGAATCCCAACTGCATCATTCCTAAGCTGCTGTTTCATCTGATCGCTTTGGAGGTCCATTTGGGCACAGGACACAGGTACTGAGTTGCTTTAATATTTTTGCTCTTTGAGTGAAGAGGATCGGGACTGTGGAGTTGGTGGGACTCTTCCATTTTTTTTGAGTAGCTGCTCAGGCCTGCAACGTAGGGGTAGTTTCTGCCGGCATTAGGTTTAGGTGTACCATACTGGTTATATGATTGGTGTTTACACTGTATGTGCATTCATTGATTCATGGTACGGGTGACAATATTGTGTTTTTTCTGTTTTGTTTGCATTCCAAAAACTTGCCATCTTTTTATATTATTAATTGTGTCTAATTAAAGGAGGGTTACTATGGTCTATTTACATGGTGTGTAGTGTAATTTACTTTAGTAGTGTTCAATGCTGCTTGATCCAAAAGCTTTAGAGATATTTAAACTAAATAGTAAGAGGGTATATGGAGATTTAAGAACCCAAACCTCACTTATCTATAATATACCTTAAGTGAGGGCTACAGTTGGAAGTACGCATGTCCTACGAGTAGAAATAGAAATCCTTAAAGAAGGCATATGGACAATATTGAACCATAAGAAACAATGCCGTTGCTGTTGAAAACCGCAAGAGAGAATTGTTGAAAAAGTCAATGCATGCGCGATATGAAAGTTATGGGATGGAGAATTAAAGCTGTTTTCTCACACGTCACTCATTCAACACAAAAGGGGGAGTGTGTGTGTGTGTGTGTGTGTGTGTGGGGGGGGTAGGCATTGAAAGGACATGGCATAAAATAAATAAATAAAAAAGCCAGCCAGTCCACAAGCATCCTCGTTCACATTATTTGACTGTATCTAAAAAAAAAATCAAATATGTTTAATTCAAATGAAAATATAAAATAATACAATGCAACATACAATGATTTAAATTGTATTGTGTATACTTGGTCATCAAATCAGTGTCAGTTAACTCTATCAACCTTGGTTGGCTGTAGGGATTTTTAAGGTCCAGCAGGTGTCAGTATTCAGTGACACAGTATCGGCGCAGTATCAATACAGTTTGGCAATGTGTCAAAACGCTTCATGACGTCTCATCGACCCATCACTAAAACAAACGGTCAGAAGGAGCAAACCAGGCAGACAGGCGAGGAGTAGGTGTAGAATGATGACGAACCGGCAAAGGAGTGGAAGCAAAGTGAGGCTAAAATAGGGAGGCTGGCAGGTGAAATGAGTCTGGTTGATTAATGACTAACAGGTAGGGTGACCACCCGTCACGCGTAGCGCGTGCGCGCACAGCGTTTGAAGCCCAATTCATGCATCCCGCAAATTGAGACCGTGTCACGCATAATCAATGCTTTCTCAAAAAAAAGTTGGTCGCTCTATCCACCTTATTTTCGAACGCGGAAGTAACTATGGCCACAGCTTCAAACTATTCATGACTGAGAGGATGACATGAAGAAGTGGCCTCATAACGTACGAGGACATTTTAACCTGTTTTGTGTCGTCACTTGGTGCGGACGGCTCTGCAGTGCGACTTTACCGAAGCGAACCACCGCAGTGAAAGAGTTGGATCGGTGTTAATAAATATCAACAAGGATAACCTGGTATTCATGGAGGCTGATGGCCGTTCAAGTCAAAACTAGTCCGACGTTCACTCTGCTGGATCCTGACTGCATCAACCGCCTCTACAGAGACGGCCGAAGCGCTCTGGTGCTGCGGCTCCAGGGGAAGCCTTCAGTCATGCAGCGGCGACCTTATGGAAGGTAGGCTGATGAATGGTCTGATTCAGAAACATCCTGGCTGTTGGCTCGTTGTGTTTAGATTGCTGGTCAGTTAATTTTGTAATGTTTTGGATTAAACGGATGTTATAAGTGGACATCTAAACATTCTGCCCACTTCATGTTTTGGCTTGAAAAGGTTTGAGTCCTAAAGGTGACCCCAAAGTCCTAAAGGTGTCCCCAGAACACTGAACAGTTGTTTTTTTCCTGCGCCTACCTTTACCAACATCCAAGTTCAACATCCTTCCTCCCCCTTCTAGTTCTGTGAACCTCTGGAGTCGTGAGTTAAGACTTTTTTACAGTTGCTGTGGTGTAGAGCAACTACAATTCCTGTTAATCCTTTAATTTTAAATTATAATATATTTAAAGTGAATAAATTGTAATGAAAAATAAATAAAATTAAATAGCTAAAGTAAATCGGAATTGGAAGTGCATCTGTTCATTGAATCTTCAAAGTATTATGAATCTTTATTTAGAAAGAAATACACATTGGTTGGCCTATTCATTAGCATACATCAGCAATTACACATGTTTATGGGAATAGGGCATTATTAATATACCATGTAAGGTGGTATGTGCTAGAAATGTTTAAACCCCTATCAGTGAGTCTGCCCGTGAGGTGGGGGCACCACCGTGCCAAGCAGTGTCCCACTTTGTCCTTCAGAAACATACCCCTTGTCCCCCCTTGGGCTTATTAGCAGGTGGTCACCCTACTAACAGGTGTGACTAACTGCAGAGGGAGTGAAGGGAAGGAGGAGCTGAAAACAGAAAAAAAAAGTCAAATCATAACTAAAACCCAAACGAGGAAAAACTGAAAACTAATAGTAAAGAAAAGGCTAAGTCATAACTCAGCCCTGACAGTTTTATGATTTCTTTTCAGCTCCAGATTCAGGAATGGGATTTCTGTTCCTGATATAAGCTCCTCCAGTGCAGGGGTTCCCAAACCTTTCAGCCTGCGACCCCCAAAACAACAGTGTTGCAGACTGGTGGACCATTTTTTTTTGTCGGTGGGATTTGTTTCTCCTTTTTTGGGGGGGAAATTATGAAAATAAAGTCAACATTTTGAGAATATAGTGTAAAATTAGGAGAATAAAGTGTTTTTAAAAGAACGTCGTGCTTTGAAATGAGGAATGTTGAACATCTTGGAAAGTTATAATTTGGTATCGGTTCCACAAATAAAGAAATACAAAATCTTTTTAGCACATCAGTATGAAATCATCTTGTGACCCCCCGCTGTAGTGTTCTCATGAATGTGCTGATATTTTCTTTCCAACTAAACTGTGATCCATTTTGAGCTGATATTACAAACACAGGTGAGCCCGGTAGTTTTTCATGGCCCATGCCTAAGGGGTCTGAGCCCTGTCAGTATGAGTGAATTTAAACAAACGTTTAAACCGTCTCTCAAATTGCAAGTTGGCAGGACAACTTTTAAGGACTGAATAGAAATTAAAGCGGGTTCGTGAGGGGCTGTTTTTTATATTTCATATCAGGGATATGTTTACGTGACACAACAAACAGATCTGCAGGAGACCGGACAGGAGCAGGAAAACTATGCGATTGGCTGTTGTGTGACGTCAGCGCGTTTTCTGCCAGCTCCCCGGTCCTCTGAGCCCCGCTTTGTCTCCTCTGCTCTGCTGGACTGAAGATTTTCTTCAACTCGCTCTCTGCCGCTGGATCTGGGATTAGCAGCGGAAATGACCCATTTTAATAAAGGTCCGGCCTACGGGTTGTCTGCTGAAGTCAAAAACAAAGTAAGTGCTTCCTTTTCTTCGCCAGTCGCCTGTTTAAAACTTTCTTTATTTGTTTGTTTAATGCGGTGCAGTAAGGACATCTGGTTTAGTTTTCTGCTGGGGGAAAAACAGCCGTCTTCTAAGATCTTGGCTTTTAAAGTTAGCAGCAGGACAACGAGAACTCTCCGAAGTTTCCCGAACTCCACGACTCTCTGCGTCCAGCTCCAAGCACTTAAAGGCTGGGGCGATCTGAGGCCCGCAGAGCGGAGACAAGAGCGAGGGCGCAGATGGAAAGTTGGCTTCTCCCGGTATGTTCCGGTCCTCTTTTTTAGGATCAGAACATGCAGCTGAGAAAAGCATATTCATCTTGGAAGCGTTGCCGCTGCTTCTCAGAGGAAGGTTCTAGGAGAACAGATGAATCTGTTGAGGAGGAACTGGGCCCTGTTGGACCTGTGCGCTCAGTAATGATCTGATCTACTGTCTGGGATTCCTCCAGCAACAGGGCATGATGCATGTGGGCTCTGCAGGCAAAGCAGACTGGCTCTAAGTGAAGAAGAAATGACACAATCTTCATGTTCCAGTCTAAAAAGTACAATATTGACAAATGCTCAATATCTTTGTCACTTCTTTCAGAACAGAAGGTGAAGCTGCTATATTATATGTATTCATTACGCAGAGTGAACTGGTTTACAGATTATGAAAACCCGAAAAATCACTGTTTTAGAAAAACAGAAGATTACAGACAACAGGATCATAAAATGTGTGGAAGAAAAAAAAACTGTGGTAGGAAAAGGAGCAACAGGGATAACTGCAGCCTTGCTAGGATCGTCAAGCAGAATCTGCATTTCATTTGGAAATCAAGGTCCCAGAGTGTGGAGGAGGAGCGGTACAGAATCCATGTTAATTGATGTCCAGACAGAGTGAAGTTTCCACAGTCAGGGATGAGTTGGGGTACCATGTCATCTGCTGGTTCTGGTCCACTGGGTTGTCTGAAATCCTCAGTAAATAAAACATCTCCCAGCACACTTTAGGACAATTCATTCCTCCTTCTGCTAAAAACTTTATGGAGATGCTGATTTCTATTTTCCAGCAGGACTTGGTACCGGCCCACACTGCTAAAGGTTCCTAGAGCT
This sequence comes from Fundulus diaphanus, assembly GCA_037039145.1. Classification (NCBI taxonomy): domain Eukaryota; kingdom Metazoa; phylum Chordata; class Actinopteri; order Cyprinodontiformes; family Fundulidae; genus Fundulus; species Fundulus diaphanus. The sequence goes on along the minus strand of CM073137.1, from coordinate 50,819,338 downwards.
GCTTCAGTGGCCATGGTGGTATTGTGCTTGATTGGCAGCAGACTGGCCTGACCTAAAACCTGTAGAAACTCTATCTATTATCAAGAGAAAAATGAGAGACACCAGAACCAACAATTCAGATAACCTGAAGGCTGCTATCAAAGCGACCTCAGCAGAACCACAGGAGGCTGATTGCCTATATGCCATGCTGCAGTGATGCATTATTTCATGCAAGAGGAGGTCCAACCAAGTATCGAGTAACTAGAGATGAACACATGTTCTGATGCAGCTCAATAATCCAGGCAGAAAAAAAAAAGAAATTGAGTAGGCCCTCTGGATGGGCTCTTTTTTGCTGAAACATTTCATCTCTTCTCCAAAAGACTTGTTCAGTTTGATGAGTTTCAGGTAAACTCAGCCTTATTTATAAGCAGTACCTTTACATAGTGGATCAACAAGTTTAAGTGTGACAATCAAAACTAGTTGTTACATGCAGAAGAGGACCATCAGGCTACCAACCGATCATTAATGCTCTGATGGCCACTTATTGTTCCCAGGGGGCTGAGTCATGCTCGCAATAACAGCATTGTAAGAGGGGGACAAATGGACCCAGAGGCCTCCACCTCCGTTAACGACGGGCAGTTTCTCTTCCAAAAATGGCTCCTTTACTGCCCTTTCAAACCAACGTTCCTCTATCCAGGATGAGGACATCTTCATCCCCAGAAGATTGACCAATGGCCTGCAGCTGAGACTAAACCGCAGAGTCTTGGCCTGATGATGTTCTCCTGCGCTGAGCCATCCTGTTGGCTAGTGGCTGCTTTGTTTCCCCAATGTAGAACTGCTGCAGAAAGAAGGAAGGGAGGAGGCCTGGTGATTTACATTCACAACGCCTGGTGCACAGCGGCAAAGATGGTCGGAACATTCCTTTCCCCTGATCTGGAATACCTTGCAATTAAGTGCAGACCATTATAACTTGTTACAGAGCTCAGCTCTGTTATCATCATTGCAGTATACATCCACCCGAAAGCTAATGTTAAGCTATCTCTGGAAGAAATCTATTGCTGTATTACTGACCAAATGAACAAAAACCCGGAGGCTGCTGTGATCGTTGCTGGTGACTTCAATCATGTTGAACTTTAATCAGGGCTCCCCAAATTCCATAAATTCATTAAGTTCCCGACCAGAGACAATAATATATTATATCAATTTTACTGTAATATCCCAAGAGCATATAAAGCAGCTCCGCATTTAGGATCATCAGGTTACATCTGTGTGGAGCTGATACATGCCCTACAAGCCACTGATATGCAGAACCAGGTGATTGAAAACCATACGGGTTTGGAAGAAGGAGGCCTGCTCAGCTCTACAGGACTGTTTTGAAATCACTGACTGGGATGTATTTGAAGAGGGAGCTGACTTAGAAAGCTATACATCATCTGTGCTTTCTTACATCCACTTCTGCATTAATGCTGTCCTACCCACAAAGACAATTAGTGTTTCCTAACCAGAAACCATGGATGGACAGCACAGTGCGGTCCCTGCTGACCGGCCTACAGCAGAGCTAGAAGTGAGTTGAAAAAAAGCATCCAAAAGCAAAGCACAGATGCAAGGCAGCGCATCGAGGACCACTTCAGCAACGACAATTCCCACGACATGTGGAGAGGCATCAGAACCATCACTGACTACAAGCGCAGCGACCAGCAGCCCAGCAACAACCCAACTCTCCCTGACACCTTAAGCCGGGCGTACACTGTACGAGTTTTTGCCCTATTCGGGCCGATTCTTTGGTCGTGCGGGCATTTTTTGAATCGGGCCGAATTTCAGCTTGATCGTAGAGGGGGGGAGGAGGGGGGAATGGCTTCTCACGACTACCTCCCGATCAGGAATTGGACGGTCGGTGAAAATCAAACATGTTTGAAATTCAGTCGGCTGTCGTGAGGTTTTCGTGAGCGCAACCTGTTGTTCAAGCAGAGCTACGAGGGGGCGCCCTCCCCTCCTCTCCGTCCCCGCCAGCGGAGGGAGGGGAGCGGGCGTCCCTGAAGCGACCTCCGCCCGGCCCGCTCGCGGGGGCGTTGGGGAGGGCGGCAACGTGCGGCAACGTGCTGGCCTCCGGTGCTTCTCGTCCCTCCTCTCTCCCCTCCGTTCCCCCGACGCCCGGTGCCTCCTGCGGACCTCACCAGAGCTGGGCTCGAACCCCTGCTCTGGGTCCCTGTCACCCACCGTCGCTCGCCTGCCTCTGCCACCACAGCGAGCGGTCCCAGAGGGGGCACGACGTACAGTGTGAGCAGTCCGGTCGCGTCCGGGCATCGCGCCGCGCAGATCGTGAGCGGTGAACTTTTTAAACCCCGCGGTTCCGTCGCACAGTTTGAGATGTATATAAGTACCACGACTGAAAAACTCGTACAGTGTACGCCCGGCTTTAAACAGCTTCTTTGCACGTTTTAACTCTCCAAACAGCAGGGAGTCTGAACATCTTCCCCAGTCAGAGGAGCACCATCAGCCTCTCATCCTGCAGCTCCACCAAGTGACCTCTTCTCTGAAAAAGGTAAACACCAACAAAGCTGCAGGCCTAGATATGGTGTCTGGCCGGATGCTCAAATCATGTGCTGGCCAGCTGGCAGGGGCCTTTCTGAACATCTTTAACCTCTCGCTGCAACTCTCCACGGTCCCTGTCTGCCTGAAATCATCCACCATTGTGCCTGTCCCCAAAAACCCACCATCAACTGTCTCAATGACTACCGTTCTATTGCTCTGACCCCCATCGTCATGAAGTGCTTATAGAGGATCCTCTTAAAGTACATCAAGGACATCCCCGCTGGCCTGGAGAGCCTGCGGTTCGCCTACAGGGAGAATCTCTCCACGGAGGACACTGTCTCGTTAGCACTTCGATCAACTGTGACTCATCTGCAACATCCCAACAGCTATGTTAGGATGCTATTCATGGACATCAACTTAGCCATCAACATAGTGCTCCCAGACATGCTGATTCAGAAGCTCCACAACATGGGATTGTCCGCTCCTCTCTGCTCCTGGATCAGTGACTTCCACACCAACAGGCCCCAGGTGGTGAGCATAGAGAAACGCACATCTGCTCCACTGATCCTCAACACAGGAATGCAGCAGGGCTGTGTCCTCAGCCTTGCTCTCTTCACCCTCTTCACCCAGGACTGCACTGCTATCCACCCCACAAACACAGTGGTGAAGTTTGCAGACGACCCCATTGTAGTGGGTCTCCTCTCCAACAATGATGAGTCCCACTACAGGGATGAGGTGAGCAATCTCACACAGTTGTGCTCCAGGAACAACCTGATTTTGAACACGAGTAAGACCAAGGAGGTAATAATAGACTACAGGAGGTCCAGGAGGACTGAACATGCTCCTCTCTACATACACAGGGAGGTAGTGGAGCAGGTGGACAGCATTAGGTTCCTGGACAGTCACATCTCCTCAGACCTCTCCTGGACTGTGAACACCTCCCACCTGGTGAAGAAGGGTCAACAATGGCTGTTCCTTCTCAGGAAACTGAAAAGGACAAGACTGTCCACTGCTAAAAAAAACTTCTACAGAGCTACCATAGAAAGGCTGTTATGTCTCAGCATAACTGTATGGTATGGGAGCTACACAGTAATGGAGAGGAGGGATTTAGCACGGCTGGTGAGAACAGGGCAGGGGGTTGTGGGATGCCATCTGCAGGATTTGATCTCAATTTATGCAAAACAAGTCCAAAGAAGGGTGAGATGCATCTCCACTGATCTCTCCCACCCAGGCAATGCACTGTTTGCCCCTCTCTAATCAGGTAAACACTAATTTTGGATTTAACAAGCATTAAATCCAAAACTAATAAGCTTAGAAACAGTTCTTTCCCAGATCTGTTAGGGCTATCGCCCCCTGATGGGAGACTATATATATTAAATAACTCAACTGTTATTGCTCCGGTTCCTCAGCAGAGGGCGATAGACTCCTGCTGAGAGTTTGCCTATCAAATGTTCATCACATGTTCATTAGAGAGTGACACGGGAGTGGATTTTCACTCCTGTCCCGTCCCACTCCCACTGAAAACAATTGTATCCTGTCCCAATCCCGGGCCAGAGTAGAAAAAAAAATCCTGTCCCGTCCCGCTCCTGGTAAAATTACTCCCACTCCCATCCCGCTCCCACTCAGAATGACTCCCGCTCCTGCCCTACTCCCATTCTTGTTGTCTTCATTAAGTTTTCTGGCAATACATTAAACCTGAATTTCTATGAAGGGTCAGTTAAGTTCCTGTTTTAGCTGTAGTAAAGGCCAGTTAAAGTAAAAGGAATAATAATAATAAATAAATAATAAAAGTAACAAACAAGGAAACAGACCATGCCTATCTTAGTTGAATAAACAAAAGTGGTTCAAAAACTAAGTTTAATTTAAAAAAAATAAAAAAAAGTTGAATATCATTCAAGCATATTAGTATTTTACCACTTGCAATAAAATATCCACAAACTAATTAGGGTTTACTATCAGAACCAATACATTCATTGAACATTAAACACATTCTTAGACAGATCTCTCAACTTTTATAAAAAGTTAAAAGTGAGATTATGTTAATTTTCGAGGATGATGCGGAGCTGGAGGCGGAGCTAACTGGACCCAGGAACAGCCGGTCCAGTCGGCTCCGTCTCATTTTTACCCGACCAGACATGGAAGTAGACGTGTTTTACTTTTGTTAAATAGTGAAACAGAAGTGTTAACACATTGTTCAGTTATTGGGTTAAAACAGAAAAAAAAACACAACTGTTCAGACAATACTAAATAAAATAATAAAGTAGTTTTAAGTTATTGGCCGTATTATTACACTGTTGCACATTGGGAAATTAGTCCAGGAAACACGTTTTACAAGCAGGTACTGAGTGTTAACACCGTGACATTCAACTCTCGTCAAGTTTGTTAATATTTGCAACTTTACAGTTGCGCTGTGAGTTTAATAAATAAGTCCTTACTTTTGACTTTGCGTTGCAGATCCAACTTTTCCAGGTTGAGTTCGCCACTAGCGGTTGATTTCCCCCCCCCCTCCCATTCTGTTTTTTGAGCGCTGGCGGAAAAAATAAACCGGATGCACTGTTGGCTTCTGGGTTGTGTAGTTCTTTGACCTGCATTATAGTTTCGGTTTCTTGGAAAAAAACTACAAAATGGCGGCGGCGATCCTACATTTTTGATTTTCTACTTTATTTAATCTTTTGGCATCGATCCTAGTTAATTGTACCTGTTGTTGGTTTACTCCCGCTCCCGTCTGCTCCCGTTGATATTTAATCCTGTACCGTCCCAATCACGTGATATTTACTGACGTTGACTCCCATCCCGCGGGATTCCCGTGGGAATCACGTGACCCGCGGGATTCCCGAAAAAATGTCAGTCTCTAATGTTCATGACTTGTGATTCATGAAAGTCGGACTAACCAATCTATGTAACATGGCTCATATCACTTGCGAAAGGACTGACATCTAGCCCTCAAACTCTGACACAAACTTCTTATCTTTTCTCTTTTTCTCTTTTGTACGCTCTGTGAAAAAAAGATGTACACGTTTATTGTCGTTTATTGTGTGTACTCTAAGCTGGAATATGTCCTGAAAAGAATTTCACCACAGTAAACGTGGTGACGATAAAGATTCTTGAATCTATAAAACTGAGTTCACCTGTAACTCATGTGATTGGAAAATTTAAAAGTAACTTCTATGTTTGATACTCTGTGAAAAATACCAATCTCCGTTCTTTAATTGAGAGCTGAGCTTTTTATTCAATTAACACTCCTCAGACTGAAGAAGTCTCTTGGAGAAGAGACGAAATTTTTCAACCAAGATGAACCCATCCAGAGGACCTAATCAACTTTTTTTTTGAAAATGAACATTGTTTTGAGAAGGCTGACATTTCTGCTTGGCATGTCCTTTTTATTGATCTGATGCAATATAAACATTTTCTGGGAGACTCAATTTGGGTTTTTCATTTTCTATAAGACATAGTAATTCAAATTACAGAAAATAAATGCTTGAAATATTTTACTCTGTGTAACGAATCTATAGAACGTAGGAGTTTCACTTTCTGAAATGAGAGACAAAGTATATTGACTTTTTCATGATATTCATTTTTGTTTTGTTGTACCTGTATAGTAACTCTAGAGCTCTTAGTTTAGCACCCTGTGAGTGAGATGGTGCATCATCAGCAATTCATGAATCAAAAAAGGAAATAAATTTGTGTCAAATCATAATTTTATTGCACAGGGCTTCTGTTCGCTGAGGCTGTTTTAAAGGGATTTCTCAGTTTGTAACACATAATTTTTTAGAGCAAAGAGAAGATGGGCCCCTGTCATTAGCCCCAGTTGGGCTCCAGTAGTGGGCCCTGATGAGATTCTCATGACCTTGAGTCATAGTAATTTCACATGTCATTCCGCACATATTTCCAAAAAAATATATATTTTTTTAGTTTTCTGCTGGCAGATTTAAAGCTCGATGCGCGCACACATGCACACACAGGTCCTACATTGAAAGGTGAAGAGAATTAATGACATTGTTCTCGTTCTCTACAAAGAGGTGTATTAAGCCCCATTTACACTACCCTTGTTAAACCGATCCATGCTGACCGAGCTTGGATCAGTTAACCGTGCCGAGCTTGGTTCTGACGACCATTTACACATCACGCTAGCACGGTTCCTCGCCTCCTAGTGACGATCTACGGTACTACTGCTCTCTAGGATTGAAGGAGGGACTCAAGCAAATCAAAATGGTGGCGCCCGTAACATTCAGGAAGTTATGCTTGGTTATAATTGTGCTATTTCGTTGTTTGCCGAGAGTCAGGCGAAGAAGGCAACCTTTGGTGAATTTACTTGACAGAGTCTGCTTTTGGGAAGTGGATAAGACAAACAATAGTCTAATCAGAGTTTACAGACGCAGGAAACAACGACAGACGTTGAGGTTCATCACACTGCTAAGCAGAATCACCACTGGAAACCGTGTGGCACGGTAGGGAAGCTAGTATTTTCATGAATGTCTGAAATGTCAGCTGACTGTAAGGAGATGACACGGTCTGCTCATGCGCTCTTTGTTATCTGAGAACCGTGCCACTGAAAAACCGGGCCGAGCTCGTACCTCAAACTGGTCTAGATTTAGCGCGGTTCAGTCGTGTCTGGCACGTTGCAGTTCATTTTACACTCGATAGTTATCTCAGTTACCGAGCTTGGATGGTTCTCGGTACGGTTAAAAAGGGTAGTGTAAATGGGGTATTAGTCTGGACTGCAGTTTGCTTAGTGGAGGTCCAGTTGTCCCACAGCCAGTGTTAGGGGCCCTTAATGTGTGCATCCAAGTCCTTTCTGGTGGGCCTCGCCTTTCCTCGTTTTTGTGGTAGAACGATTCTAAGCATTTATCTACAGGAGGGGGGTATCCTCAGCTGATTTAATAACCTTAATAGCTAATTAGAGGTTTTCTTTGTTTCTTGTCTTTGTCCCACTCTGGAGTTTCCTGTCATGCTGCAGGGGGTGCTGAGCTGTCACTTCAGATGTCTAAAGCTGCCAAAGCCAAGGATTCACAGTAGATGCTGTCAAATTGCAGACTCTGTAGAAAGAGCAGTACCAGACTATAGCAGATTCTAGCAGAATCAATGAGCACTGGAGACTAGAAAGACATACACTCACCGGCCACTTTATTAGGTACCCCATGCTAGTAACGGGTTGGGCCCCCTTTTGCCTTCAGAACTGCCTCAATTCTTCGTGGCATAGATTCAACAAGGTGCTGGAAGCATTCCTCAGGGAGTTTGGTCCATATTGACATGATGGCATCACACAGTTGCCGCAGATTTGTCGGCTGCACATCCATGATGCGAATCTCCCGTTCCACCACATCCCAAAGATGCTCTATTGGATTGAGATCTGGTGACTGTGGAGGCCATTTGAGTACAGCGAACTCATTGTCATGTTCAAGAAACCAGTCTGAGATTATTCCAGCTTTATGACATGGCGCATTATCCTGCTGAAAGTAGCCATCATGGGTTGGGTACATTGTGGTCATAAAGGGATGGACATGGTCAGCAACAATACTCAGGTAGGCTGTGGCATTGCAACGATGCTCAATTGGTACCAAGGGGCCCAAAGAGCGCCAAGAAAATATTCCCCACACCATGACACCACCACCAGCCTGAACCGTTGATACAAGGCAGGATGGATCCATGCTTTCATGTTGTAGACACCAAATTCTGACCCTACCATCCGACTGTCGCAGCAGAAATCGAGACTCATCAGACCAGGCAATGTTTTTCCAATCTTCTATTGTCCAATTTCGATGAGCTTGTGCAAATTGTAGCCTCAGTTTCCTGTTCTTAGCTGAAAGGAGTGGCACCCGATGTGGTCTTCTGCTGCTGTAGCCCATCTGCCTCAAAGTTCGACGTACTGTGCGTTCAGAGATGCTCTTCTGCCCACCTTGGTTGTAACGGGTGGTTATTTGAGTCACTGTTGCCCTTCTATCAGCTCGAACCAGTCTGGCCATTCTCCTCTGACCTCTGGCATCAACAAGGCATTTCCGCCCACAGAACTGCCGCTCACTGGATGTTTTTTCTTTTTCGGACCATTCTCTGTAAACCCTAGAGATGGTTGTGCGTGAAAATCCCGGTAGATTAGCAGTTTCTGAAATACTCAGACCAGCCCTTCTGACACCAACAATCATGCCACGTTCAAAGTCACTCAAATCACCTTTCTTCCCCATACTGATGCTCGGTTTGAACTGCAGGAGATTCTCTTGACCATGTCTACATGCCTAAATGCACTGAGTTGCCGCCATGTGATTGGCTGCTTAGAAATTAAGTGTTAACGAGCAGTTGGACAGGTGTACCTAATAAAGTGACCGGTGAGTGTATATGGTTTAAAATGTTCCAGAAGTTCCTGCAGGTTTGCACTGATAATGTAAGCTAGAACTGAAAATAACAGGACTTTCCTAAGCCCTTAAATCTTAGTGCTCACCTACATAAAGCTCACTGAAGCACAATCTGTCATGCACACAAATGTTTTCACTGGTACAGAATCTATGACATTTATAAAGTGAAAGTTGTCAGATGCTACTCCCTGCAGGTTTGATCCCATGCTGGGATCAGCTTGATTCTGGCTGCTATGGTGATATGACAATCCTAGATGGTGAAGGTTTAGAAAATGTTGGCGCGCTGCTAATGCAGAGAGATCGTCTCAGGCACGTTCTGTATGTTCTAGTTCTAGGCTCTTTTAGGGTTGAGTCAGACATAATAGTTAGGATAAGATATAGCGACCTTCCAATCTTAAGAATGGAAACATATTTTTGAAAGAAATGTGCTCGACCCAGTTGGTAAAATTCTACAATCTGATTAGAATATGGTTAGAACTTTCCTTTGCCAAAAATTATAGTGGGCTTTGTTTTTTTCCTTTAAAAGATGTACATTTATGTAGGGTTGTCATGATAATATTGTGAGTGAGATTTAAATAAAAATATTCTGATATGAGATTTTAGTCACATCAAGGACACTGTTGGGAAACCCTCGTTTTACATGGAATCACCAATGGTTTCACGAACACTGACATCCTTCTGTAACCACAAGACAAGCATTATCAGTACTTTTTAAAGCTTGGTTATTTAGCTATAAACATTTACAGACATTTTTAAAAATACCTTTTTCCCCCAGATTGCTCAGAAATATGACCTCCAGAAGGAGGAGGAACTGCGCTTCTGGATCGAGGACGTAACAGGAATGGTTATTGGAGACAACTTTCAGAAGGGTTTGAAGGATGGAGTAATCCTCTGCGAGTAAGTTGTTCTGCCCCCGAGAGATTTTATGACAGATTGCTGACAGTACATGGAGAATTGCTGTGGCTCAGCTGAGCTTTCTGCTCATCTACTCTATAAAGACGGAAGGAAAAGGAATACTGTTTTTTTCCCCCGCTTATCCACATGTCAAACTGATTGCCCCCTCTGTCTCTGACTCTTAAGTTCCAAACACAAATTCTTTACCCCTCAAATTGATCAAATGTAACAAATCAGAAAGCTGACCAATCAGAAAGCCTAAGTTATTGGTAAACTATAGTCTAAAAGGAACAATAAGTAGGGCGCAGTGGGTAGCACTGTTGCCTTGCAGAAAGAAGGCCCTGGGTTTAAGTCCACCCTGGGTCTTTCTGCATGGAGTTTGCATGTTCTCCCTGTGCATGCATGGGTTCTCTCCGGGTACCATGGCTTCCTCCTACAGTCCAAAAACATGACTGTTAATTGGTCTCTCTAAATTCTCCTTAGGTGTGAGTGTGTGCGAGAATGGTTGTTTGTCCTGTTTGTCTCTGTGTTGCCCTGCGACAGACTGGCGACCTGTCCAGGGTGTACCCCGCCTCTCGGCCATTGACAGCTGGAGATAGGCACCAGCACCCCTCGCGACCCCAACAGGGATAAGCGTGTAGGAAAATGGATGGATGGAACAATAAGTAAATAAGGACGCCTTGTGGTTAAAATCGGAACAACATATACACACAGCCTGCAGTTTCCTCAACGGTACGTTGCTGCTGGGAAACCCCACGAATTTTTACTTCCACAGGATAGGCTTTAATACTACTCACAACCATGCGCGCTCAACTGTGGAGTGTGCTAGCGCACAGCCCCTCAAATATGTCATCCGACGTTTAAAACAGTAATAAGATTTACTTTCTAACAAATTATTTTAATGTGAAATTAAAATGATATGTGGTGGCCTAGTGCTTAGAGCAGTGCGCTTGCACTCTGAGAAGATTGCAAGTACCCGGTTCAATCCCCGTAGACTGCCATTGTGGGTACCTGAGCAAGACCCTTAGCTCCAAATTGCTCCCCAGATGCTTTGATAGCTGCCCACTGCTCCCTAAGGGATGGGTTAAATGCAGAAGACAAATTTCATTGGAATGTACAATTACAATGACAAAGATTTCTATCTGTTCTTTTGCCTCTAACACATTTAATAAAAGCCCTTCTTTATACTCTTGAATTCAAATTGAATTGAAAATTTAACGAGCAGTAAGTGAACAGGCAGTAAGTAGTGGCGGACCACCACTGCTGACCCGTCATCAGGAGGCTGTTATGGTTAAGGTTTGATAACCCTCAATGACTGTTGGTAACCATCTGATGACACGCCTCCTGGCTGATGGCTCTGGTCACTCCACCGGGGTTTGTTTACAGCTGTCAGCCTCATGAGAAACATGGTGGAGGCGGTCTTGCAATACTTTTCCCTGAGAAGTAATGTTTTTCCGTGCCTGCTTTGACTTCTTTTGAATGTATAATATCCAAACTTCCTGGACGCACTCCTACCATTATCGCTGTTGTCTACGGTCCCCAAAACCACACAGTGACTTCTTAAATGAAGTAGTCGATCTTTTCACCTTTCTTCTCTCCCACCTAATGTGATATTAGTGGGGGGGCTTCAACATACATCTGGACAACAATAACTCTTTCCTCACTAGAGACTTCATGGCCCCATTTCAGAAAGAACGGCCGATCTACTCTGAGTAAAAAGCAGCTACTCCGAGTAGTTCTACCTCACGCTGTCATACTCATTCAGAACAGGTGATATCAATCAGGTAACTAAACTCAGCGTGCTATCAACCCTGAGTTCAGCTCGAGCCTGAGCATGAAAGAAGCGCTCATCAATGGAACGCAGATAATGCATTTCACCATGGCAACGGCAGGAAATAAGAAGCCTTGATGTAAGAATTTCTCGCGAGTGGAATTAGAAATCTTTAATGAAAGCATATGGAGACTATTAAACCATAACAAAAAGAAACTTTCCTGTTGCTGCTGGAAAACAAATGTTAGCGGCAGAATTGGTGAAAAAGTCAAGGCATGAGTGAAATTAGTTATTTGACTGAGAATCAAAACTGTATTCTCACAATACACTCATTCAACACCCATTAAAAAAGGGGGTTCATTGATTACAGCAAATCAAGATGAAGCATGAAAATGCAGTTTATTTAGGGAAGTTATAAGTTATGCTTAATGATTAATTCTAATCAACTAAAGCATTAATTGGCTATATACAACATATGCAATTATTGATGGGATGATGTTTTATTGACATAACTGAAATGTATAATTTGTACCAACCTCACTTTATATTAATCATATAGGCTATATTTTTAAGTGAAGAAATATGGCATAGCCCTAATGGTGTTGGGGGGGGGGGGACACATATGAAAATATAAAATATATGGAAGGAAAATAATTGCTTTCATTCTGTGTAGTTCTTTTATTAATCTTGTGGGTCTCTGACTATTGAACACCATTAAACTCTACTATAACTGAGTGTAACAGTAACATTCCTGACAGTACGACATACAGTTTCCTCTGAAAGATTTTCTGTATCACCTACTTTATTAAAAAGCTGCTGTTGGCATAAAAACGAAGAGCAGCACAAATAAATTATTCAGAACTGAGAGCGTCCTCTCATTGTGTCAGAAGACCAATGTGCAGGCTGAGAATATTAAGATAAATCAATGACAGTGGCAGAAAACGGTAACTTTTGAAAATATATTAATCCATAAATTATAAGACTTCCTTGTGCAGATCTAAGTTTAGAAGTAGTAAAAACTCAGGGTTAGCCAAAAGAACTCTGCTCAGTAGCAGGGTTGTTTCATGCTACTGAGCAGCAATTTGTTGTCATAATTTGACTCAGGGTAAAAGATTTGAACTTTCTGAAATGGAATGACAATCTCTTTAAATCTGGATCAGCCAGAGTTTAGAATATTTTTCAGTGTAACCAAATTTATTTCCAATTTTATTACATTTGGGATCTGTTTCTAATCCATTCATGGGGTGGATCTGTTTCTAATCCATTCATGGGGTTTAATGTGTTTTCCAACAATAAAGCAACCAACTTATTTCATAGATGGACGCAGGAAGGTGAATTTTTGTTTCCAATGGAAAGACTTTTGATTATTTCCGACAATCAAAGCAAATCGTACTTTTTTCCACCTTGAAAAAGAAGGTAATTATTCATAGGAAGCTAGCTACCTGGTTTAATCCAGAGCTGCATTCTTTGAAGCACAACGATAGGAAATTGGAGAGAAAATGGCGTTTTACACATCTAGATGAATCCTACCTAATCTGGAAAAAACTGTTTAGTTTCATATAAAAAGAGTCAGAGCAGCATATTTTTCATCATTAATAGAGGAGAATGAAATAATCCTAGGTTTCTCTTTAGTACAGTTGCCAAACTCACACAGAGTCATAGCTCTGTTGATCCATCCATTCCCTTAGCTCTCAGCAGTAATGACTTTATGGGATTCTTCATAAATAACATTGATTCTATTAAAAATAAAATCATTGGCATCGTCCCAAACTTCATCCTCAGTAAGTGAGGCTGCGTTGCAGGAATATTTCGAACCTGATCACTATCTGGACTGTTTAGACCAGGGGTGCCTAAAGTGGGGCCCGCAAACCCCATCAATTTGGGCTGCCAGAAGTTGCCCTGGTAACCAAGTTCAAGTTTCATATCAAACTTCGTAGACAACAAGTGTCCTACTTGTAACATCCACAGAGATTTCCCATTCTAACCTTCAACTTTAAGTTGTACCTCAGTAACTATATATGGGCCAATTCACTCATGATGCTTGCGTTATATTTGAAATATTACACATCAAGATTAAACTAGACATAAAAGTAACCACATGAGACATTTAGACAAGATTCAGACATATTTAGTTTTGCACACTTCATAAGTTTACAAAATTTGGGAGGAAGAATATTTTTCTACTAAAATAAACGCTAAAGCTGTCTGCCTTATTTGCAGTGTTGTATAGTAACGAAGTAAAAATACTTCACTACTGTACTTAAGTATATTTTGGAATACTTTATACTTTTCTCGAGTATAAAATTTTTTGATAACTTTTACTTTTACTTCACTATATTTCCGAACTTAATTGCATACTCTTACTCCGATACATTTTCAATGTTTGGTTTAGTTACTCGTTACAAAAAAAGCAAGAGAGTGTCGGTTCGGCTCTGCCAGACATGCGTACATGCACAGGTTCACCCGGAGCGCCTCTGTTTGAAGCGCTCGGTGTGTCATTTCAAAGCTGGGGCGGGGCCTGGTGCTCCACGCAGCTAATCACTAACGCGCCTGGCCTTTGATTGACAAGGTAGACACCCCCCTTTAACTCCACTGTCATTGGTTGTGCTGCCTTAAACTCCGCCTTCCCTCTTCCTGATTGGCTGTTTTCTATTGCGTGTCTGTGTGTGTGTGTGTGTGCGTGCATGTGCGTGGGTGCTTGGAGCGCGAGATTTCAGTTTGATTCTTACTGGGATACTGCCGTTACCACAATTAATACCAGGCTACGAAACTAGTCCCAGTTAAGAAACTAAATATTATCTGCACTAAAATAAGTGAAAGCTGCTGAGTGCAGTTCTGAACAGAAGCGGGAGAGTTTTGATTTGTGGAACTTAAGAAATGTAAGTAACCAACGTTAATATCTCAAAATAGCATTTAATTCTGAAGTATAACACATTTTATCAACAAAAACCTAATCTCTTTTATAAAACTAAATATTACAGGGGTGTCAAACATACTGCCCGCCGAACAACTTAGTCCGGCCCGGTGGCTAAATGCATTATCATTATTAATTCTTTTTTTCTTTTTTTTCTTTTTTTTTTCCAGTGTCCTGTCTGGCAATGTGGCAATAAGAATTGTTGTCTTAATGCCAAAAAGAGCTAATCAGATTTTACTTTCACAAGTGGAGCAGTACTGATTTTGCCATAGTGCTCCGCTTGATTTATGAATGTGAATAGTTTTATTATGATTCATGCGGGGAATATCTCAAATGATATGGACACTACAATGGGAAAGTAGGAGAGGAAAGGAAGAACAAGAAGAAAAAAAACAAAGGTGAAAGAAAGAGGAGATAAAAGGAAGAGAATGATAAAACAATTATTGAAAAAGAACATGTACTCCGTTAAATTGAAAATATGCAGTTCCTATATTGTCCACGAGGGGCGCTGTGTTTTAATTAGCAGATTAAGCTTCAGGTGTGGAAAAATTTAAATCATTTAATTTTTATCTGTTTGATGTATTTTGTCATGCAGGACAGTGTTTTTAAGTTCCAAAAAATGTGAATAAATGTAAATGTGAATAAATGTTTTTCAACATTGTACGATCACTGTGATCAGTTCTTATGCATAATGCACTTAAGTAAATGTTTAACTGAGTAAAAGTTAGGGCTGGGCGATATAGAAAAAAAGCTTATCGATAAAAAAAAATGCATATTGATCGATATCGATAATTATTGAAAATATTTAAAACCATATTTTATGTGCAGCTCTGCCTGGACATTTTATGATATTGCTAAATTATTTAATTTTAATAAAGAACACAAACACAGAATTCCAATTAAATCTTTATTTAACCAACTTTTTTAACGATAACAGCATTTTTTTTTAAGAAAAATAACTTAAGAGACCTGAGTTATGTTATTAAATAAAGACTTTATTATTAAATAAAGACCAAAATAAATATACCAAATAAATAAATAAATAAAATAGCCTATTTAGGTGGGAATACACTAGTTACTTCTCAGGTTTCATAATTGAGAGGCTGACGCAGGTCCGAGGTTGTGGCGTGTAAGGACACAGGCTGCAGCTCATTTTGCACTGATTCACGGCACTCGTTGCACAATTTAGGGAGCGCTGTTAGAGAAAAACTTGCGTCCCGGAACTTTATATCGCGGACTTTATACCTCGCGGAGTAGCGAGTAGTTGTTTGAAGCCAGGTTTTTTAACTGCAGACAACAGCAGCATGCCCGCGGTGTCGCGCGGAGCTGCACAGCCCGCGCAGCAGCTCGTGCGGAGTGAGCGGTTTGCGTGATGAAACAAGTTGGTTGCGTTACCAGACTTTGTTTTTACCGGTTCCTTGCAAGTTTTACAAATCACTGTGGTTTATTTCTGTCTGGCTGGCGAACTAGTAAAACCCCGTTTTGGGACCGTTTCCTCCACCGCTCCTTGCTGCGACATATCCACATGCCCTGTGTTGTGGTTTGAGAGGGCGGCGCTTTGTGACGACGTGCCTGGGTCCGCGATTATGATTGGTCGAGAGGAAGTAGTGAACTAATATGATAGGCCGGAAGGAAGGAAAACTGTTTCTATCGAACTATTATCGACCCTATTTTTTCCTATCGCGCCACACGTCTATCGATCGATATATATTGTTATTGAATTATCGTCCAGCCCTAGTAAAAGTATTGTTGAAATTGCGCATACCGTTCTTATAAACACTGAGGTTATTCATAATATATTGTGTAAAAGTGAAATTAATGTAATATAAAAATCAACAACAAGTCCACATTTATTAGATCTATTTAATCTTGCAATGAGTTTACTCGTGTGGCCCTCTTGAGATCAGATTAAGCTGTATGCGGCCCCTCAACCAAAATGAGTTTGACACCCCTGCTGTAGGCTATTAAAAATTCAGATTCTTAGCCGCAGCCGAGGAAAAGGTGAGGGTTTCCCTTTTACCAATATTTCGTTGTTATTGTGGCTTTCATTTATTGTTGACCATTTGAGGCAGTTCAGGCATAAATAGCAGGTGTAAATTCTTTTGCATAATATACAGTATAAGAACATTATATGCTGCCTAAACAACTGCTATTCTTGTTTAGACCTTTGCGTAGTTATAATAGTGTGATTAGGGTTCCACAAAATAATAGTGCTATTCATTTGACTATTTCTACTTATAGAATTAGGATAAAGACAAATAAAACAGAGAAACATTATTTACATTGGTTTTATTGTACATATATTTCCACACTGTCCATTAGTAAATTAGTATAAACCAGGGGCGGACCTACACATTTCTCATTATCAGGGGTTTAGCCCATAAAATATTTCATCATTACAAGGGTAATTTGGTACACCAAAAAAGTAAGCAATTATTTAATCTGTGGATGTGGTTGCAAAATTTATTTAATATAGGCCTTTACATATCTTAAAGTTTGATCTGCTGTTCTTAAATAGTCGTACTAGTACATACTAACACTATATTAATATGTTCTCATTTCAATGATGAAATGGACAACCACTCATATAAACATTCAGGTGTCACCAATCTTACTCAAAGTACAGTATTGGGTCCTCCATGCTGCTTATGTATTAAGATTTACTGCACATTTAAACATTGACAACTCACTATTGTTATGGAAACAATTAGTTGTCTGAGAAGATGTGATTGAATGATTGAGTAGAAGATGCAAAAAACATTGAAATCAGATTTGAAAAAAAATAAGAATTTGAAGGGATTTGAAGAATTTAAAATTTTTGAATTGGAAAAAATTGAAGAATTTGAAGAATTGGAAAAAATGTGAAGGAATTTGAAAAAAATTGAAGGAATTTGAAGAAATTTGAAAAATTTGAAAATTTTCGAAAAAATTGAAGGAATTTGAAAAATTTGAAAAAATTTGAAGAATTCGAAAAATTTGAAGAAATTTGGAGAATTTGAAAAAAATTGAAGAAATTTGGAGAATTTGAAAAAAATTGAAGAAATTTGAAGAATTTAAAAAATTTGAAGAAATTTGGAAGATTTGAAAAAATGTGAGGAATTTGAAAATTTTGAAGGGATTTGAAGAATTAAAAAAAATGAAGAATTTGAAGAAATAGAAGAATTTGAAGGAGTTTGAAAAATTTGAAGGAATTTGAAGAATTTGAAAATTTTCAAAAAATTTGGAGGAATTTGAAAATTTTGAAGAATTTGAAAATTTTCAAAAAATTTGAAGGAATTTGAACATTTTGAAGAATTTCAAAAATTTGAAGGAATTTGAACATTTTGAAGAATTTCAAAAATTTGAAGGAATTTGAAAAATTAGAAGAATTGGAAGAATTTGAAGAATGTGAAGCATTTGAAGGAATTTGAAGCAATTTGCATTGATTTCAATGGGAGCAGCCATAAAAATCGCACAAAAAGTGAAATATTTTTAAAAGTGTAAAAGTTAACATCACCATGAGATATAGCAGTCATGTCCAGAACAAGCCGAACATTTTTATACAAAAATTGTTGAAATTGGTTGAAAAATATTATTGCCATAACAGGGATTTGAACCCAGCACCTCAGAGTGAAAGGCAGGCATCTTAACCACTGTACTAAACAGTAGACATACAAATATGGCTAACATCTGAAGGATTAGAAGAATGTTATGAAACAACTGAAGTAGTTGAAGATAGTTGAAGGATATTTGAAAGTTAGTATTTGTAGTAGTACTATAAGTAGTAGTAGTAGTAGTAGCAGTATTAGTAGTAGCAGTAGTATCAGTAGTAGTATTGGTATCAGTAGTAGTAGTAGTAGTATCAGTAGTACTATCAGTAGTAATGAAAAACAGCTGAAGGATTAGAAGAATGTTATGAAAAAACTGAAGTAGTTGAAGATAGTTGAAGGATATTTGAAAGTTAGTATCAGTAGTAGTAGTAGTAGTAGTAGGAGTAGTATCTGTTGTAGTATCAGTAGTAGTAGTAGCAGTGGTAGTAGTAGTAGTAGTAGTAGCAGTAGTAGTAGCAGTAGTATCAGTAGTAGTAGTATCAGCAGTAGTAGTATCAGTAGTAGTAGTAGTAGTTGTTGTATCAGTAGTAGTAGTAGTAGTAGTATCAGCAGTAGAAGTAGTAGTAGTATCAGCAGTAGTAGTAGTAGTAGTAGTTGTTGTATCATTAGTAGTAGTAGTATCAGCAGTAGAAGTAGTAGTAGTATCAGTGGTAGTAGTAGTAGTATCAGTGGTAGTAGCAGTAATATCAGTAGTAGTAGGAGTAGTAGTAGTAGTAGTAGTGGTATAGTAGTAGTAGGAGTAGTAGTAGTAGTAGTAGTATCAGTAGTAGTAGTAGTAGTATCAGTAGTAGTAGTAGTAGTAGTATCAGTAGTAGTAGTAGTAGTAGTATCAGTAGTAGTAGCAGTAGTAGCAATAGTATCAGTAGTAGTAGTAGCAGTAGTAGTAGTAGTAGTAGTAGCAGCAGTACTACCAGTAGTAGTAGTAGTAGTATCAGTAATAGTTTTAGTAGTAGTATCAGTAGTAGTAGTAGTAGTAGTAGTAGAATCAGTAGTAGTAGTAGTAGTAGTAGTAGTAGTAGTCATAGTAGTAGTAGCGGTAGTAAGATTAGCAGTAGTAGTAGTAGTAGTCATAGTAGTAGTAGCGGTAGTAAGATCAGCAGTAGTAGTAGTAGTAGTAGTAGTAGTAGCCTTTGCAGAGTTAGAGCAGCATATTTTTCATCATTAATTGAGGAGAATAAAAATAATCCTAGATTTCTCTTCAGTACCGTTGCTAAACTTACCCAGAGCCACAGCTCTGTGGATCCATCCATTCCCTTAGCTCTTAGCAGTAATGACTATATGGAATTCTTTATAAATGAAATTGATGCCATTAAAAATAAAATAATAGGCATCCTCCCAAACACGATTACCTCGTCCTCAGTAAGTGAGGCAGCGTTGGAGGAATCTTTAGAACCTGCACAGTATTTGAACTGTTTAGAGGGAGTAGAGCTTTCTGAGCTATCTAAAATTTTGGACATGATTAATCTATCCTTAGTAAATGGATATGTACAACAGGCTTTTAAAGTATCTGTTATTAAACATTTACTTAAGAAACCTTCCCTTGATCAAGATGAGTTAGTAAATTACAGACCTATATCTAATCTTCTTTTCCTATCTAAAATTCTTGAGAAAGTAGTTGCTAATCAACTATGTGAACATTTACAAAGTAATGACCTAGTTGAGGAGTTTCAGTCAGGCTTCAGAGCTCATCATAGCACTGAAACGGCTCTGGTTAAGGTCACTAATGATATTCTCATGGCCTCAGATAATGGACTTGTGTCTGTACTTGTCCTGTTAGATCTCAGTGCTGCATTTGATACATTGGCGCTATATAAATAAAATTGAATTGAATAGTAGTAGTAGTATTAGCAGTAGTAGCAATAGTATCAGTAGTAGTAGTAGCAGCAGTAGCAGTAGTAGTAGTAGTATCAGTAGTAGTAGTAGTAGTATCAGTAGTAGTAGTTGTAGTATCAGTAGTAGTAGTAGTAGCAGCATTAGTAGTAGTAGTAGTAGTAGTAGTAGTAGTAGTATCAGTAGTCGTAGTATCAGGAGTACTATCAGTAGTAGTAGTAGTAGTAGTAGTATCAGTAGTCGTAGTATCAGGAGTACTATCAGTAGTAGTAGTAGTAGTAGTTGTATCAGTAGTAGTAGTTGTATCAGCAGTAGTAGTAGTAGTAGTAGCAGTAGTAGTAGTAGCAGTAGCAGTAGTAGTATCATTAGTAGTAGTATCAGTAGTAGTAGTAGCAGTGGTAGTATCAGTAGTAGGAGTAGAACCTGTTGTAGTAGTAGTAATATCAGTTGTATCAGAAGAATTTGAAGAACTTGAAGAATTTGAACCACTTGAACAATTTGAACTATTAGGAGAATTTGAAGGAATTTGAAGGAATATGCATTCATTTCAATGGGAGCAAAAAACGCACAAATATTTAGAAAAGTATAAAGGTTAGCATAACCAGGTGGGTGGTGCCGGGTGGGTCGTGTCTGGGCATCCTGCCAGGTCCTGTTGGAGTCCAAGGCCTGATAGGAAAACTATGTGAAATCCAATAAGTGACAGAAAAATGACACATGCCTGATATTCCCTGGAAAATTAAAAAATATTAAAAGGACGTGACTCGGCGAATTTCAGATTCCTACGTTCATCACAGCCCCTGCAGTGGGCGTCAAAAGGTGCCATGCTATACCAATGGAGCATGTCCCTGACCTATAGTAACCTCTCCCCAGCAGAGTTCCGTTGTTACGGAAACTCACTCACGCCTGCTGCTGTCTGTCTTCCGCATGCAACCACTTTGGGTCAGAGAGAGCTGTAATTGGAATAAAATGGCATCACTTTGCCTCGAACAACTGGATATTTCGTCAACCGTTGGGGCTAGAGACGTAATTTTTTCTGCGTTTTTTTCGTAATGGATAGGGGAACAAGACAAACAATCGTTTTTTGCTGGACATATTTTAATAAAGGCGCAAAAAATCATGATATAAAAGGGATTTTTATGGAAATGCAAAAATGCTCTAAAAAGGGTCCCGAACAAATCGCTCTAGCTGAAAAAGTATAAGAGATATCAAAATAATTCTTTCACTGTGAGTATCAGCAGGCCTTTGAGGACTATGGTGCTTATTTTTATGCTTATCCAAAAATCGGTATAGGCATGGCGACGCATTCATTTTTCTGAATTTTATGAAAATGCAAAATTATTTTAAGGAGGTACTATATGAAAATGGTGAAAGATATGAAAAAGCTGAAATATACCATAATAGCCAAAAGATATCACTACATTTTAATAGTTGAATGGTGTTTCTAGCTGAAAGTAGCTTAAGCAGTAAGCTGCCAAAAAGCTGAAATATTTGAAGAATTTGAAGGATTCTCCATTCAATTTCAATGAGAGCAAAAAACTCACAAAAAGTTAAATATTTTAAATATTATAAAAGTTATAATTACCAAAAGACATAGCAGTAATGTCGTGAACGAGCTGAACGTTTTGAAATGAAAATTGTTTAAATCGGTTGAAGTATGCAGGAGTAGTTAGATGCCGAAAAACGTACGGAATACTAATCAAGACCTGAAGGAACACAATAAGTGAGAATGCTGTATAGCATTCTCACTGATTACATTATATATTTGGTTTAATAGGGACATATTTACCGTCTGTCTCTGTTGCTGGTAGTTCAAATGGAAAAAAGTCCAAATTCGACATTCATCAGATCCGGTGATGCTTTAAACATTAACAAACAGCATCTCTTGTGTGTCGTGGTTATAATATTTTGCAAGAAATACTGCTTTTCTCTTTAGACAGACGAAACGTGCCCTGACGCTCAAGTCAAGCATCAAAAAATAGGAGCATGCATATTGCGTAGGACCAATGACGTCAGATCAGGGAAGGTTTGTTTGTAGGTGTCCCTACCAAAGTTCAAATCAAACCTACGCCCTTGCATCTTTGTTTCACAATCAGACCATGATGGGACCACAGATATTTTTAGTTGCTAAAAAAACCGGTCAAAGGTTTTTTATATATATATATATATATATATATATATATATATATATATATATATAACCAAACTGCTAGATTTGTCTCTCTTGTAAGCAAAGCAATATGACAATCAGGAAAGTGTAGTAATAGCAACCCTTGTGCATCACCTAACCCTAGTTTTGTGTCTTTAGGGAAATGATTCCTCACTTTTATCAATATAGCTAGTCTAACTATTGCCATCATGCAGGTTTTACAAATGCACAAGGTTTTATCGAGTGAAAACATTTCAATTTGTCACTGTTTTTGGATGGGCGTATATTGTAGCTTGTTTGACGAGCTTTAGCTCAAAAGTGTGTCAACTCTAAGAATCTTACATCTGGACTAAAAATGGAAAGCCTGTTGTTCATGCCAGGAATCACAGTCAACACTGGGGGCTGAGCACCCCTAAAGGTCAGATCCTAGAATTGCCCCTGATCACCCCCAACAGGATAAGAAGCTGGTTCAGTAGTAAAGCAGGTTAAATTAACCTTGTGGTATAGGTAGAGCATCTAATAGTAGAGCCGGGAGTCCTAATTTTCTTAACTAAATGATACCTGAAGACACGCCCGCTGACAGGGGGGGACAAACGGGTCAACAGGACAGACAGGCAAACTAAGAATCACAGGTGCACAAAAAAGTGAAAAAGAGAAGATGACACCAAAGGCTTGAGGGATTTTATTAGTAAATATTTTTTTAAAACTGAGGATGATTCAGGAACAGGTCTAGGGAGCAGCGTGTGTTTGAGGAGGAGGCAGAGAGAGCCATCTTAACGATAACAGAGACCGTGCAGGTGGAGAGGCTTACTGCCCGATCAGATAGTCTGAGCATAGTGGCTCAGAGACGGATCTCGGCGTTAATTTCAATGATCCCGCGTTATGGCCAACAAAAATGACTGATTCTGATCGAATGAATGTTGTGCGTTTAATGGCAAAAAGGAAGCCTTTCTCAGAGATGGCAAATGAACTGCCATCAGATTCAGAGGGCAGAGAATTCCCAAAGTATCTAACATATTCTACCTCCTGCAATGGAAGGGAAAAAATTGTTAGGGACTGGCTAATTTACAGCAGGTCAAAAAAGGCCATATTTTGGCTGCAGTGCTTGCTGTTCTCTTATGAAGAAAAGATCAACTAGTGCACCAAATTCAATAGATGGGTTGAAAATATCCAGTATAAAATACAGAGATTTCCAGGGCATGAAGTATACAGTTAAGTTGACTTTTTTTGGTTTGTGTGTGTGTGTGTGTGTGTGTGTATATATAGAGGGGGGGCCCAAAAAGACTGTGTTGTCCCGGGCCCTAGCAAAGCTGTCAGCTGGCCGGCCTGCAGGTGTATCTATTAGCAGGTTTACCACTTCCTGTAGGTTAACTAAGCCTGGTTTATCAGTTAACCATGTTCTTAGTATACACCCCCTTTGCCTGTGTCATGGTTATGTAATGAGACTCAGAAGGAGGGCAACCACGGAGACTGGTTTTCGGTTTAGAAAGTTTATTGTAAAGACTTGATGTTGGCTCGGGAATGGTTCTGGCTGGTCCGTCCGTCTGGGTTCCACTGGAGAGAAAGCAAGGAGACTGGTGAACAGGAGCAGGAGCGGATGTGTCTGATAGTCAGTGGAGAACTCACTGGGTTCCAGGCTGAGTTCCAGTCCGGGGAGGGTGATGTCCTGGATCCGGGAGGAGGTGCAGGTCTGGTGAACTCTCTCTGGGTTCTGCTGTGGTGGAGGGTGGACAGGCAGGTGAGCACAGCAGGAGGACCAAGGAAGGAGCAGTGTCTGGGTATCCGTTGTTGGTTCGCGGAGATCAGACTCGGAAGTGCGGTAGCTCGGGAGTCCAGGGTTCACGCTGGAAGCGAGTAAGAACTGACGCCCTCCTGCTGGAACGCTGCTCCTTAAGAAGAGCAGCAATCAGTGGTAGATGGAAAGCACCTGCCCGTCACGCCCTGCAGAGGAGGAGAGGGAGAACCCAGCCTGCACCCGGCCTTCAGAGTGTGACAGCCTGCACTTGGTTGTGTACAGTTTTAAAGTATATAGCACTGACCTTACTTGAAGAAGGAAAACTGAAAGCTAACAAAAAGGTTGTATTTTCTGTCTAAACTTGGTCTAAAATTTTCCTGCACTTGGTTGTTTATATTATTTTAAGTGATTTTGACTTTCAAAGTTTACCAAAATCTAAAAAATGTCATTCAAACTGCGCTTGCTTTGTTTTACTTTTTACTTATACTTTTCATCACATTACTTGAGTACATCTATTTTTACAGTAATTGTCATACTTAAGTACAAGACATTTCAGATACTTTAAGACTTTTACTCAAGTAAACTTTCAGTCAGTGACTTGGACTTTTACCAAAGTCATATTTTGGAGAGGTACCTATACTTTTACTTGACTCCGAGATTTTAGTACTTTATACAACACTGCTTATTTGCAATTAGTCCGTTGCTGTTGTTAAGGAGTACAGTATTCATCGTCACTACAAGACCAAGCATCCAGTGTTTTTTTCCAATACAAAGGTCATGCCCGAAAAAACAAGACCACTGACCTGCTGGCTAAACTCAGTTCTCAACAAACTGCTGCTTTTCGAGACTCGATGCAATCTAGGTTTCCTTGGATAGAATTTTTTTTTTTACCAAGCACATCTTCGGGGCAGGGTTTGGGGCTTGAGTATGGACCGGGTATGCCCGGTTTTCTCCCATCCTGAGGATGGGGATCACCTCTTGTGTCCGGGAGCTGGATATCCCTCTCGGGTGCCATTACCTGGACCTGGGAGTACAGAATGTGTGTGGTGAGTACGAATGTGAACTCTTTTTCCCCCTTCTGTGTGGTTATGAGCATTTGCATGTGGGGGCACTAGAGTGGGAACGTGTGAATGTGACTGGTTACCTGTTTCTGTGTTTGTGTTTTTTTGCCAGGTCTGGTTTTGGACTGCCCCGTCTCCTGGGACATCTCAGGTCTCCACTATGTGTGGAGACCTGCAGAAGCAGACTCAGAGGATGTTATCTTATACCCTATTGTGTACCCTCTTTATTTTTGTCACCTTTTCTCCCTTTTAACGTTTTGCCTCACCTTTCTTTCTTTCTATCCCTTTTTGTGTCCATTGAACTTGAAATAATCCCAAAATAATATCTAATAAAGTTTTTTTTGCATATATATATATATATATATATATATATATATATATATATATATATATATATATATATATATATATATATAAAGAAGACAGCAATTAATGCTACACTGCCACACAGGACATGTTAGAAAAAAGAAATATGCTTACTGAATTATTTTAGAGTTGCTGGCGAACTGCTTTGCTGATCCGTCGGAAAATGCCTTAGAGAGGTCATGTTACAGCAGTGCTGATGGAAAAACAGATAAAATGCATTCAGTAACCCTAAAGGAGAAGTCACAAAATGGCTTAAGCCAATTCTTGTACTGTAGATCAGATCAGGGCATGCCTTTATCACAGACAGGCCCATTGTAAGCACAGAATAAAATATAGTTAAGACCAAAAATATTCATACCACTGCCAGATTCAGGTTTTAATTACTCTTAGTTTGACAAACATGTTTCTTTTAGCTGTAAGTAAAAGTGATGTCTTGGAGCAGCACATTCAGAGTGCTGACTTGAATCTTATGGCGAATAAAGATTAGGGTGATGACAAGAAGGCCTTCCCACCTCCAAAACCTGGAGCTCATGATCAAAGATAAATCATCAGAACATCAGATGAAACATGCGTTCATTAATTTTTGGCATGTTTTCTAAACAGATGTTTTTTTAATTTATCCTCTGTTTACGTTGTTTTGTTACCTTTGAGAGATGCCTGTCTCATTTCCTCTCAGAAACAAACTTCTTGGTTGGATGGGAATCATTTGTCATGGGTGGAAGATCCCACATATATCTCCTGCAGATTTGTATTTGAGTAAAAAAAAATCAGATTATGCAGATGGAAAATTATTTTTTTTCTGTTATGAGCAATACATTTTAAATGCTCATTACAACTGGTCCTTCATTCAAAGAATATTGGAGGAACATTATACACATTAACATAACACGAGACAGCAGTTATAGCCATGAGCTGATCTGCATTGGACTTTTAATGTGACCCCAGACTTTACTGACTGTCCAGGTATTCCAGCTCCCATCAGAAGATGTACTCACTGTGCTACTAACAGCTGATAGTAAAAAAGATTCAATCAGCTGTGTTGACCTCCTCCTAGATGCCAATGTTCTGTCCTCTGAAGTGACTGAAATCAAGAAGCTTTATCGTTATGTGATTATGTGTTCCTTTCTCTCTTGCACTGTGCAGCTCCCATACTGTAGTATGGTATGGGAGCCTGTACCCATAAAGGAAGTGTGGCTCGCTCACATGTAAGAAACTACTGAGTATTCAAAGATCGGATTAAATTTTCATAAATCTTTCTTGTTTCATTTAGATTAATTAATAAGCTAAAGCCTGGTTCTGTAAAGAAAATTAACCACTCTCAGCTGAACTGGCACAAGGTAAGACTTTATGTCTATACTCAAACTGAATGTCTTCTCTTTCTTACCTGAACATTAAATCAAGTGTTTATCTAATTTTATGTATGTGGCTTTCTGCAGCTTGAAAACCTTGGGAATTTCATCAAAGCAATCCTGGCCTATGGCTTAAAGCCCAGTGATATCTTTGAGGCCAATGACCTGTTTGAAAATGGAAACATGACACAAGTACAGACCACACTACTTGCATTGGCCAGCATGGTGAGTGCATACATATTACCAACGTTTCTTTTTTTTCTGAGCAGAATTTTGATTGTGAGCCATTTAACTTGTGTGGAATTAGTCCTGATTCTGTTCTGTCTGGTCTATCAGGCGAAGACCAAAGGCTTGGACACAAAGATTGATATTGGAGTAAAATATGCAGACAGACAAGCACGAAGGTTTGATGAAGAGAAGATCAAGGCTGGACAGTGTGTCATTGGACTCCAGGTAACCGTTTCAGCCTTTAAACCAAATCTTTGCTGAGGCATAATTTTTGGGGTCTTCCTAATCGCAACTTCCTAATCTCCTTTACAAAACAGTGAAACTGTTTCAGCTCAGATCTCTATTTATTGATTTTGTAGTATTAGACCAGTATAATACAATTACTTTTGAATTAAGAGATCCTGTTTTTGCTTTATTGTCAGATGGGAACAAACAAGTGTGCAAGTCAGGCTGGAATGACGGCGTATGGAACCAGAAGACATCTGTATGACCCCAAAACTCGCACTGATAAACCGTATGACCAGACCACCATCAGCCTGCAGATGGGGACCAACAAAGGAGCCAGTCAGGTTATACCTCCTTTTGTTTGCACATAATTTTTATTGACTAGTTTTATTCAGTTTCAATTCAGTTTATTTATGTAGCACCAGTACAGTTCACGTTATCTCAAGTCACTTTACATAGTTCAATCAAATTTAACATTACAGATTGCTTAAAAAGGTTTTTATCGAAGGAAACCCTGCAGATTGCATCAAATCATTTGACAGAATCTGACAGAGCTGGACCTCTCAAGAGATCCACTGGTTGATGCATACAGTCATACAGTGGGCGACGGTGACACAGAGGTTAGGGGGTACGTCTTGCAATTGGTGGGTTGCCAGTTCAATCCCCTGCTCTGACTGTCTCTGTCGTTGTGTCCTTGGGCAAGACACTTCACCCACGTTGCCTGCTGGCGGTGGTCAGAGGGCCCGGTGGCGCCGTTGTATGGCAGCCTCGCCTCTGTCAGTCTGCCCCAGGGCAGCTGTAGCTACTAACAGAGCTCACCACTGCCAAAGTGTGAATGTGTGTGTGAATGGGTGAATGACTAAGACTGTAGTGTAAAGCGCTTTGGAGGTCGTCAAGACTAGTTAAAAGCGCTATACAAGTACAAGCCATTTACCATTTACCATAAAAAATAGGACACCCAAAAACGGCCTGAAATATTCAAACAATATATCTAAAGGGTCGCAGACTTGTTCCTCAGTCAAGAGTAGGCAGCTGAGCCCGAGGATCAGGAGTCCTTTTCCTTAATTAGACAGCAGAACCTGAGGACTAGGGTAGCATACCTCTTCCTCAGACAAGTGAGGCAACAGAGGCCGAGAACCAGTGTTGCAGACCTTTTCCTTAGACCAGTGAGCAGTGTTGGGCACGGTCGCTATAATACAAAAATAGATAAATGCGGGGGTAACTTTTCATTCCTTGTATTATCATTCAAGTTGAGTTTAGAAATTGTTTATGGGCTGGTTATTGTCTATTTTATTGGGTTTCGATAACTGTACAGTGTTTCTCATAGGTTGAGAATTACAGCGTAGCATGGTGCCAGTCTCTAAATCACAGGCGTTCCTCATACTGGAAATGTCATATTATTTACACTTAATAATGTGCAATCAGAATTTTACCCCGCCCTGGTCTGGAATCTGCTATTTGGGTTTTGTTTTGTTTTGTACCTCAGAGTGTCCAACTATCTGTTCTTCATACATTTCAACCAATAAACCCACAAGTAAAGCATCATGCTAGCCAACTATTGAGAGAGGGGGGGGGGGTGAGTCACCACATTCGTAGCCTACCTGGAGACGACTGTGGTCACTGTCGCTAGTGCGGGATGAATATCTGACTTGTTTCTAAATACAAGTAGTGACAACTGAGCAAACGAGAGCGAGCAGGAAGCAGCACCATTAATTTCTGTGAGAACGGAGAAAACATTCATGGTGGGAGGGTTACCTAAGGCAGCTAGGGAGCACAAGGAGTACAACCAAGCAGTGAAACTCAGCCAAATGAAAGAAACTTGAGTTACTTGCAAGCAGAAGGGAACATTGCTTGTTCTGATCCGTGTGCTCCTGAGCTGCTGTAGTTACCTCTCCTTGTATGAATGTTTACTTCAGTCAGTGTTCAGCCTTAATTCAATTAATTAAATTTTATTTATATAGCGCCAATTCATGAAACATGTCATCTCAAGGCACTTGCCAAAGTCAAAATGCAATCAGATTATACTGATTGGGTCAGATTATACAGATTGGTCAAAAAAAATTCCTATCAAAGGAAACCCAGTAGATTGCATCAAGTCTTGACGAGCAGCATTCACTCCTTTTGAAGAGTAGAGCTACAGGGTCAGTCGTCTGCATTTTCCATGGCTTTGGAGCAATCCCTCATACTGAGCAAGCATGAAACGACAGTGGAAAGAAAAACTCCCCTTTAACGGGAAGGAAAAACCTCGGAACCAGGCTCAGTGTGAACGGTCATCTGCCTCGACCGACTGATTTAGAGACACTTGATTAACCAGACTTTTATTCATTGATTTTATATTATTC
The DNA here is from genome assembly GCA_037039145.1 of Fundulus diaphanus. Taxonomy (NCBI): domain Eukaryota; kingdom Metazoa; phylum Chordata; class Actinopteri; order Cyprinodontiformes; family Fundulidae; genus Fundulus; species Fundulus diaphanus. The sequence goes on along the minus strand of CM073137.1, from coordinate 50,790,029 downwards.
ACAGGTTTGACAAAATCCACACATTTCAGTATAAATTAACTAATAAAATGTGTGCAAGGAGACATCATTTTATTAAGATGTAAAACTTTTTTACTACAAAATGACAACTACTTTGATAATTGTCCTATGTAATTATCTCTAAAAACTCGCTTAATGTTGTGGAAAGCAGCCCAAATTTTAACAACCCACCAAAGCTATTTTTCCAGCCCAACGTGTTCAAAAGAAGCCCAACTGGTAACGCTTTTTTTTTTTTTTTTTTTTTAGATTTTGGGATTTTATTGAGAAGTTATTCCGTAGCACTGTAGGAGTTATCACAGAGCCACTGATCAGCCTAAAGCTAGTAAAATGTTTGCTGAAAAAGTGTGCATCCCTGAAAATATAGAAAGCCCCTACCTTTAGTTTCTGCAGCTGGGTCTGCTGGGGCGTACTGTGCGCATACTATGAGCCGCGGGGACTGTCCGCGGATGTTTTATCCTTCATAGTCGGGCCTTCATATTTTCCCAGACTTTCTGTCAGTGGCACAAAACGGGGGGATAGTAGCGTGTTTGTTAAGCTAGTCAGTACCTAGAGCCATTTTCTCTTCAGGAGGGACCCACCGCTCACCTGTCACAGAGGCTATTACACCACGCACCCTCGCCTGTTTGGAGCAGCTCAGCTATCCTGTGCTGAGCCACATAAAACAGTTTGATGGGATTTACCCTCTTCCTGCCGAGCAGATTATTTGGATGACAGCAGTCATAAAAACAAGAGCATTAGGTTCCTGGACCCATGTACGCAGGTCTTGGGGAGGGAGCCTTCAGTTGGCTGCACTTGTTTGTTCAAAAAAGTGATCAACTCTTTGCTAGTGCATTGAGCGCTTTAGGTGGTCAGCATGACTGGAAAAGCGCTATATAAGTTCAGTCCATTTACCATTTACCATTGAGCCCCCCGCAGTGTTCTGCTCGTTTGATCGATTTGGGGTTTAACTGTTTACTGTAAATTATACAATTCTGCCCTTGTTTTCTGCATGACGGAAATTATGGACCCCAGCAACTAGCTACTATATCGATCCTTTATACGTAGATTACAGTCAGTCCTGCAGTATGGGAAAAAAATTTACTTGGCTCTGAAACACCAGTTTTACACTCTGGTTGTAGGTACATGAAGTTGGCTGCCGATGTAAGTCCCTTTTTTGGGGGGGGGGATTTATCTTCTTGGGCGGGTCTCAATTTACCTGGGTGGGCCACCCAAGTAGAGTCTACTTATGGGAAACACTGCTGTAAGTATGATAACGTTCAACTACAGTAGTAAGAGTCACTGCACCACACAACACTTCAGTACAAAACACCGGGCAACTTACTGCCCTATAGCAATCCTTGAGCGACGTTTAACCAGCATGTGTAAAATAGGAAAACATGTTTCTTCTACACAGCAATTATGAAGTTGATCTATGTTTATTATTAAACTTCACGCAAATTAAATATATATATGATGTCACTGATGTTACAACAATAAGTTATCCTAAATGTCATGATTTATTTCACTTGGTTAAAGAAGATGATGGAGGGGAAAAGTGACCCCTAAACATGCTCACTGTGTTCCAGGCTTCCAGCAGTGTTGCCACATCCGCTTATCAGCAACTTTGGGCTTGTTCACTTATACTGTTTACATGGTAGAGGTAATAGAGCTGGTTGCTTGTTTCTCTCGTGATAACTGGCAGCACTTGAGAGGCTTCCTGACTGGCACGCACAGTTTTTTTTTAATGCTGCGGTCTGAGCACAGAGGGATAGAATTTTCTTCTCATAAGCTTCAACTGCCATGTAAAAGTTATTTATGCTGTAAAAGTCATTTATCCTGAATTAAAACAGATATCCCCTCAAAGATATAGTGCTGTGCAGGTTCTTAATATGCTGTGTGTGTGTGTGTGTGTGTGTGTGTGTGTGTGTGTGTGTGTGTGTGTGTGTGTGTGTGTGTGTGTGTGTGTGTGTGCAGCACCTTTTGTCTGAAGACGTGTGACACAGACTGAGTGACAGCTGGTGGTTATTGGTTAGTGGCTCAGACCGTTTAAGTAGCAGAGTCCAATGACCAGGATCTCAGACCTTTTCCTTGGACCAGTAAAGCAGCAAAACTGAGGACCAGGTTGCATAAATGGGCTGATGTATCTATAATACCATGGGAATGGATCAGATGTTTACATAAACTAATTTGCATTAAATCCAAATGAATTGTTTTGCATTTTATAATGCTTTTAAATATTTTGTCTTTTTATTTTGTGGGTTTGACTAAAGACATGTCTGAAAAAAGTTTAAAAACAGTGTAAAACTGAACCACAATATTACTCTAATCATGCTATAATATGGTTTCTGACAGGCGGGCATGTCGGCTCCTGGTACCCGCAGAGACATCTTTGATCAGAAGGTAGCGCTGCAGCCACATGACAACTCCACCATCTCCCTCCAGATGGGTACCAACAAGGTGGCATCTCAGAGAGGCATGAGCGTGTACGGTTTGGGCCGGCAAGTCTATGACCCCAAGTACTGCGTCCCTCCAACAGAGCCAGTTATTCACAAAAATGGTAGCCAGGGCACAGGTACAAACGGTTCGGAAATCAGTGACAGTGATTACCAGGTTGAATTCCAGGAGGAGGAGTACCACGCAGATTACCTTGAGGAGTACAATTCTCACTATGATGATCCGAACATTGACTATTAGTACAAGGCTTTAGGTTTAAAGCAGTGTTTTTGTATCAAACACATAACAACAAACACCTTTTGCTCTCCTCAATATTCCCTTTTCAAGTCCTGAAATAAAGAAGTACCTTGTCTTCCTTCTTGAACTAGTTACTGAGCCGCAGAGGTCCCAAGGTTTAGTACTATTAACAACAGATATAGGGTTTGCGAAAAATAATCTTCTCCGTTCTTACTTTTTGAAGAATGCTTTATTGATATAACTGATATAGTGGACCAGTTATATTGTATTAAGTGAAATTGTTAATGTCCTGTGTTTATTTTCAGGATGAAAACCTAGCTGATTCATATAAAGTCTGTCCTTAAATCCTCAGCAGTAGACTTATTTATTTGCCCTGCTTCTGCATGCCATCAGTTCATTCCTGCAGCTGTTGTTGATGCTTGTTATATTATAACTATGGTTATTCAAAGTAAAATTATGATTCCTCAATAACAAGTGTCTGAATCCTTGTGGATGTGGGGTGGTGATGATTTTACAGCCAGACATCCCTTTGCTTTATGTTATCTTTTATCTTTCCCAAACGTGTTTATTACAGTGACTCTTTTATAAGTAACATGTTATGGTCCAGAATTAAAACTGTATCTTTCAATAAAGTCTTAAATTGTTTTGATCAGATTGTCTGCGCTTTTCTGTTCAACCTATATCACTTGTACAGCTATGTTGGACAAGGATCTTACTGAACATATAAAAAATATATTTTGGAGCCCTTAAGTCTATTTTAATCATAATATAAAAATCCAAAATACACCAGTTTCCATTATATGAAATATTGCCTGACTGGAAAGGAATTTTGATGGTGCAGTTGTATATATCAGTCACAGGCTCTATGCCTATTTTTGGACATATCCCTTGTGATGAGTTGAGCAAACAAGCGTGTGTCTGCTCTAACCCTTTGGTCAGGCATCCGGGGATTCCCGAAAGTTGAAGACAAAGAATGTTCAGCTGATGAATGACCTTTATGAGAACATAATGGAATTCTTTCTGAGGCCTTTCTAACCCCCCCCCCCCCCCCCCACTTTCCCTGGGAGAATTATCACTGTGTGCAGGTTAGAGGAATCCAGCGTGAAAGCACAACACACACTGAAAAAACTATAGTAACAAAAAAAAAGTTACATTAAGCAGACAGAAAAATTCCAATTTAGGCAAAATGTTATACACTCAACAAAAATATAAACGCAACATTTTTGGTTTTGCTCACATTTTTTGTGAGATGAACTCAAAGATCTAAAACTTTTTCCACATACAAAATATCACCATTTCCCTCAAATATTTTTCACAAACCAGTCTAAATTTGTGTTGGTGATCACTTCTCCTTTGCTGAGATAATCCATCCCACCTCACAAATGTGCCATATCAAGATGCTGATTAGACACCATGATTAGTGCACAGGTGTACCTTAGACTGCCCACAATAAAAGGCCACTCTGAAAGGTGCAGTTTTATCACACAGCACAATGCCACAGATGTTGCAAGATATGAGGGAGCGTACAATTGGAATGCTGACAGCAGGAATGTCAACCAGAGCTGTTGCTGTTGTGAAAAATCTTTGAGTTTATCTCATAAAAAATGGGAGCAAAACCAAAAGTGTTGCGTTTATATTTTTGTTGAGTATACTAATCAAAATCTATCCCGTTTATATAGCACCTATTCTCAACAAATGTTAAGTGAAAGCATTTACGGGCCAAAAATCAAATATAGAGAGTTATACACAGAAATATCCAGTCAATTCAATCCAACATACAGACAAATCCAAGGTCAGTTACATACTGTACATTCCGGTTCAGTCCTAGTTATAAAACAGCTCAGTCAAGTTCAGTTTATTATGTAAATTGGTAAAATGTTTTCCAACCAAAGAAACCCAACTCATTGCATCAGGTCACTGACTATGCACCGATCTCCCCTGCTGAGTGAGCAGGTGGCAACAATAGCCACTGTATTGCTTCAAGTTACATAATTTGCAGAAATATTTCATACTGACCATCAGTGTTGGGCACGTTACTTTGAAAAAGTAATTAGTTATAGTTACTAGTTACTTCTCCCAAAAAGTAACTGAGTTACTAACTGAGTTACTCCACTATAAAAGTAACTAGTTACCAGTAAAAGTAACTATTGCGTTACTTTTTCGTTTCTCTCCCGTCATGAAGCGTTTCGACACATTGGAAAACTGTATTGACACTGTGCCGATACTGTGTCATTGAATACTGACACCCAGTGACGGACTGGGGTTAAAAAACGGCCCTGGCATTTTCACCAACCAGCGGCCCACATGGGGACGCGCACGCGTGCACGTGCCCGCAACACACAGATATAACTTCACATGCACGGAAATAACACGCAAGTTTGTAGCCCCATTGGTGTTGAACTCTAACTTTAATATGCATAAAAACTGAACCAAGAGGCATTTCAGTGTTTCCCGCAGGTATTTGCTTAGGCGAGTCGGTGAGTTGGGGGGGGGGACGACAAGTTTTGCGCGGACCGAGGGGGGGGGCGTATCCATGTGTTTTTTTCCTGCCATTCAGTATATGCACGCGCGAAAGCAGCAACAAAAAACCGCGTGTTAACGTCAAATAAACATGCAAGCATATCGAGTTTGTTTGTTTGTTTTTGTGTTATTTTTTTTTTTTTTTTGGAATGTTGGCGAGGCGGTAGCGTGAGTTCGGCGAGGCGGCCGCCTCGCCAAGACAGTGCTGCGGGAAACCCTGCATTTGGCTTATTAGTGGGCCGAGAGATAATGTAGGCCTAAAATGAACAGGGTGAAAGGGGCTGCGCACACCCGACGATCATGCCGCCTCATGATTGGCCGGCCCAAATGGCCCACGAGGGCCCGCGGCCTTTCTGGCATCTGCCCAAATGCCAGACCGTCCAGTCCGTCACTGCTGACACCTGCTGGACCTTAAAAATCCCTACAGGCAACCTAGTTGACAGAATTAACTGACACTGATTTGATGACTTAGTATACACAATATTTAAAATTTAAGTCATTGTATGTTGCATTGTATTATTTTATGAATGAGGATGCTTGTGGACTGGCTTTTTTATTTATTTTTTTACAAATTTTTTGCTGCCATGTCCTTTCAATGCAACCCCCCCCCCCCCCCCCCCCACACACACACACACACCCTTTTGTGTTGAACAGTGAAGTGTGGTGAAAACAGCTTTAATTCTCCATCACATAACTTTCATATCGCGCATGCATTGACTTTTTCAACAATTTTCTCTTGCGATTTTCAGCAGCAACGGCATTGTTTCTTATGGTTCAATATTGTCCATAAGCTTTCTTTAAAGATTTCTAATTGTACTCGGAGGACATGCGCACTTCCAAGCTTATTTCCTGTCATTGCCATGGTGAATCACGTTATTTGCGTTCCAGTGATCGGGCTCTTTTTCATGCTTATGCTCACGTTCAATGGTTGATCGGGCGCTGTGTTTAGTTACCTGACTGATATCATCTGTTCTGAAATCGGACATGCTGAGTATGACAAAGGGAGGAAGAACTACAGTAGCAGCTTTCTACTCAGTGTAGATCAGCCGTTTTTTCTGAAACGACAAGGGCAAATTTATTTATATAGCACAATTCAGTACAGAGACAATGCAAAGTGCTTTACATGATTAAAATATAGGAATAAAAGCAAGTAGGGATAGAATGTAGGAAAAAAAAGGTAATTTTAAAACAGTTTAACTTGAACATTCAAAGACAATTTTAAACAAATGTGTTTTTAATCTCGATTTAAAGGAACTCAGGCTTTCAGCACTTTTACAGTTTTCTGGAAGTTTGTTCCAGATAAGTGGAGCATAGGAACTAAATGCTTCTTCTCCGTGTTTGGTTCGTGTTCTAGGTATGCCGAGTAGGCTGGAGCCAGAAGACCTGAGTGGTCTGGAGGGTTTATACGCTGATAACAAGTCTGCAATGTATTTAGGTGCTAAGCCATTTAGGGATTTATAGACTAACAGAAGTATTTTGAAGTCTATTCTCTGAGATACAGGGAGCCAGTGTAATGACTTTAGAACTGGGGTTATGTGTTCTACTTTCTTAGTCTTAGTGAGGATGCGGGCAGCAGTGTTCTGGATCAGCTGCAGCTGTCTGATCCACTTTTTAGGCAGACCTGTGAAAACACCGTTGCAGTAATCAATTCTACTAAAAATAAACGCATGGATTAGTTTTTCCAGATCCTGCTGAGACATTAGTCCTTTAATCCTGGAAATGTTCCCCAGGTGATAAAAAGCCGACCTTGTAATTGTCTTTAGATGCTTTTGAAGGTTCAGGTCTGAGTCCATCACTACACCCAGGTTTCGGGCCTGATCAGTGGTTCCTAACTGAAGCAGCTGAAGCTGTGTGCTAACTTTTGATCTCTCCTCTATTGGTCCAAAAATTATGACTTCTGTTTTGTTTTTATTCAACTGAAGAAAATTTTGGCACATCCACGTATTGATTTCTTCTAGGCATTTACTGAGTGCCTGAACTGGTTCATAGTCACCTGGTGACATGGTGATGTAAAGCTGTGTGTCGTCTGCATAGTTATGGTAGCTGATGTTGTTATTTTTTATTATCTGAGCTAGGGGGCGCATCTAGATATTGAAGAGGAGGGGACCCAGAATGGACCCTTGGGGAACCCCACATGTGATTTTTGTCGTCTGGGATGTAAAGTTACCTACTGATACAAAAAAGTCCCTGTCCTTTAAGTAGGATATAAACTAAATTGTCTAAATTGTTCTTTTTTAACAGTGGTTTGATAATTGCTGTTTTTGGGGACAGGGGGAAAACACCTGACAGAAGGGATGTGTTTATTATATGGGTCAAATCAGACGCTATGACAGGTAAAACTTTTTTAAAGAAAGCTGTGGGGAGAACATCAAGACAGCAGGAGGAGGAACTTAGCTGCTGAATGATCTGCTCTAAGCTTTTGTGGTTTATTTGGCTGAAATGGGACATTTGGTCAGAAATAGTTCCTGCTGAATACGGCTTTGGTTCTGGAGTTGATATGGTAGTACAAAATGATCCTCTAATTTTTAGGATTTTCTCAGTAAAGAAGTTAGCAAATTCATTGCAGGCCCTGGTGGAGTGGAGTTCGGAAGTCACGGACACAGGAGGATTTGTTAATCTGTCGACTGTGGAAAATAAGACACGAGCATTATTAATGTTTTTCTTGATGATCTCAGAGAAGAAAGATTCTCTTGCATTTTTCAATTGTAAGTTATATCTGTAAAGTCTCTCTTTATAGATGTCGTAGTGAACCTGCAGTCTGTTCTTTCTCCACCTGCGTTCAGCTTTCCGACACTCCCTTTTTTCACCTCTAACTGCTGGAGCATTTCTCCAAGGAGATTTTTTCTTCCCGGAAAGAACTTTCACTTTAACTGGAGCAATGCAGTCAATGATGTCTGAGACTTTAGAATGAAAGTTATCTACTAGCTCATCTACTGAGTTGCAGCCCAAGGTTGAAGTATCAGAGTAAGCTTGAATAAAAGTTTCCGTGGCATTGTCCTTAAAGGTGCGTTTTCTTACGATGTCCATTTGGCTAAATGAGTAACTGGAAATGATGCTTTCAAAGGTAACAGAAAAGTGATCAGATAGGGCAACATCAGTTACATTGACCTGTGAAATTTTTAGACCTTTAGTGATGATCAAGTCTAAAATATGTCCTTGTTTGTGTGTTGGCTGTTTAACATGTTGACTTAAACCAAAGTTTCTAAGTGTGTCACACAGTTCTTTTGCACTTCTGTCTTCAGGGTTGTCAACGTGAAAGTTGAAGTCTCCCACAATAATTAAACAGTCATAATCAACACATCACAGACAGCAGGTCACTAAAATCATTAAAAAAGTTTGATGTGGACTTAGGAGACCTGTAAACATTCAGAAACATAGTTCGTACCGGGCTCTTTACCTGGAGAGCCAAATGTTCAAAAGAGTCAAATTTTCCAAAAAACACCTTTTTACATTTTAGTGAATCATTAAACAATGTTGCTACTCCTCCACCTTTCCTTTTCTGTCTGCTCTCACAAAGAAAATTGTAATTGGGAGGAGTCGTCTCGATCAGTATAGCTGCTTCACTAAATTCATGTAACCATGTTTCTGTTAAAAACATTACATCAAGATTATTGTCAATAATTAAGTCATTAATTAAAAGGGATTTTCCTGACAGAGATCTAATATTTAATAAACCCAGTTTATATGACTTAGTGGTTGATGATGTCTCTGTGACAGGTTGCATCTGACAGTTTATGATTTTTAAGTATTTGTTCCTGTTTATCCTTTTGTTTTTCTTTTTTCTGCCACGTATTATCACAGATATTCCATAATCTCCGGTGAAAGGCCCCGGCTGATGCTGGGAACTGTCATGTCTGATAAACGTGTGGCCAGGGGCCAATCTGTATCACAGCGAAGTAATTTGGAGTTTCTCAGTACCAGAGTGTTCTGTGATACGTAGAGGAGGAGGATCTGAGGCTCTGAGGCCTTTGGAGAATCCTGGTTTATTCACAGCAGAATGGCTATGTGGAGAGGATGTCATCTGTAGGCCAATCTTAGATACTTTGTTCATGTTATGAGAAAATTCCAGAAAAGGAACTTCTGGGCTTTGTGGAGAAGAAGGGGAGGCGGGTGCAGTCTTGATCGGTGATCGTGACGATGGAGGTTTTTGGTCCTTTCTTTGTCCTGCTGAGATCTGGGATGAATCGTCCTGTAGCTCTGACAACGCCTCTTTCTGTGTCATCTTTCTGGCCATCTTTATCTTGGCTTGTTCGGGCTGTACTGGGCTTATCATTTGTTTTGGCACTGGATGTACTTTGTTTTGGAACAAAGCTGATGATGCATGGTTCACAGAATAGAAGATGTTTGAAATCAGCCGTTTTGCAACTGACCTATTTAGAGAGAAACCATCTCTGTTGAACAGATGTTTTCTTTCCCAAAAGATGTTAAAGTTGTCTATGAAGGTTACAGTTGTTTCTTTGCATGTTTTTTCCAGCCATTTGTTTAGCATCAGAATTCTGGAAAAAATCTCATCTCCACAGTTAACCGGGGCAAGTGGGCCACTAAGAAACACCTTGACATTCAGGCCATCAACAAAGTTCAACAAACGAATGTAATCCTCTTTTAATACTTCTGATTTTCTTATCCGGTTGACGTCCTTCAGGGCTTCAGCTTGTATTATGAGTTTTTCCAAGGTCGGACGTTCTTTCAAGACCCTTGGAAGGTCTGTCTGAAGGATGTCTGTTAGATCAGACACCAGGCCACTGTTCAGATCGTTATAAATCAACACCTCTGTGTTTTTCTTGTTACAGAAATGTTTAATCCCCCTTACAGATCCATTGCATAATATCAGGGTCCTTGGCCCTGTGGCATGTCTGTTCTCTGATGTCTTAGAACGAAAATCGTTGACATACCTCTGATTTTTGTCCTCCTGGGTCACATTTTGGAGCGGAGCAAATCTGTTTAGTAACGGAATTCCAGCATTTCCAGCAGGTTTACTCCTATCATTTGTTTTGAGAACAGCCCGCTGTTCTCAAAACAAACGCTCAGAACAAAGAACAAAGAACAAACGCTCAGAACAAAGACGCACAGCGCAACCTGCCCAACCATAAAGGCGTCTGCCCAACCCATCAATCAGTGGTGCGCTCTGATCAGCACCTGGCGTTCACAGAGCCGAGCCGTGGTACACCATCACACCAGAGTTGCAAAATGGTTAAAAAAAATTGGTTTATTATTATTTTGTTTACAGTCCAGCTTGGATTTTATTTACTGCGCAGCATAGCTTTGCTGTGCATGCTGAATCCAGATGCTGTGCGCGAATGCACATGTGCGCAGTTTAGAGGGAACAGAAACAGTTTGGCGCGTTAGTCAGTTCGAAACAGTTCCTGTATCGGTCACGTGACTTTCCCATAGCGATACGCGCATTGACACAGGTTTTGCTCTACGAGCTCGACGCATGCACCGACGCATCGGTGTTGCCGGACACATCACTACTGAGAGGTTATTTCATCCTCCCTTCTCTCATGACAACATGCGCACGAATCCTATCATGAAGTGAAAAAAAGTCCGTTGTGCGACTTGAGTAACGTGCAGTAACGGGGTGTCGGCAATGATAACGGCGTTACAGTGACAGTCAAAGTAATTAGTTAGTTTACTTGTTACTGAAAAAAGTAACAGCGTTAGTAACGCCGTTATTCCCATCACTGCTGACCATGTAGTAACAATAGAAAGAAAAACTCCCAACAGGAAGAAACCTACAAAAGAAGAACCTGGCTCAGTGTTAGTGACGCTCTGTCATGACCGGCTGGGAGTGTTGTGGAAGGGGTTAACTGACATGTAATGCATCAACCACATTTCCCCTAAACCTCTCATCATCCACTTGCCCTCTGACTGAGCTACTATCAGAGAAGAGAGGGTGGTGTTGGGACGCAAAGTTGAAGGTACAGCTTAGCTGACGCATCATCCGTTGGCCTAAGAGGTGGCCTCCTTTAGCAACAGCGAGCGAGTGGAGACTGGTGGCCAATAATCTTCATCTCTGGAGCACTGTCAGATGCTGAGAAACACTGTCTCTCTCTTACCCCAAAAAACTTGAAATTCATGTATGATATCATACATGGTACCGGAAAGTAGTTCATTGCTGCAGACCCCTTGTCACGGGCACCCCTGAGCCACGCTGCCACTCAGGCTGACATACAGCAAGAGGCAGAGTTTAGACCTACATACTTGTGTTGAGAAAGTTAAGTTTTGCATAAGCACAGAGTGTTAATTGATAACATGGTGGTGGTGAAACCAATAAAATGGAAGTAAGGATAGGAGTGTTTGCTGCGGGTTCACACTGACTTTAAAGGGCTGTTTAAAGCCACAATTGGAAAGGTTAAGATAAGAAGCAGCTGCAGAAGGGAGAGAATGTAGATATTAAGAAGCAGACAAGACCGGATAAGATGGCCTTGACCAGAGGAGAGGGAGATTAAAACTGCTGGATGTGGGCAGGACTCTGGGCTGTCCACATCCCACCTTTGGGACTTTGGGACCATGGCCCCCGTCCACACCGCACCACTCTACTCGTCCTGCCCGAGCTCCGCTCTGCTGTACCGCTTCGGGTTTTCAACAGACCCGGTAAGGCATGGCTTTAAGTCCCACCTTCGTTTTATGCCCTGCTGCTATTGATGCTATTGCATTACTGTGTGGCATTAAGTGAAAAAATATGTGAGAAACAGTAGAATAAAAATATAAAGAAATCATTAATAAAAACATGAAACAAAGAAATATAAATAATGTAAATGCATGTGGCTTAGGAAAACCTAAGCCACTCCAACTGGCATAAAGTCCAGTAACTGTTCATAAAATGGTTCAAAAGCATCCAGCCAAGATCGGGATTTTGGGTTCAAATGGCTCCGAGAGTGTCTTCTAAGAGTGCTTTCAAATAGGCTAATCCCGATTATATGTGAAGTTAAAATGAGAAAATAAATAAGCTTTCAGTAGATCAGAACGTATGACTGCGTGTGAGTTTGACAATGTGTCAAAATCAAACGAGTTCTTGGAGTGCAGATGTCATGGGGCATGGGGTCCCAAAGAACTAACTTGGGGTTATGACCACAAAGGTCATGCTATGGACCAGGGGTCACTAATTAAAAATCAGCAGGGTCCGAATAAAAAAAAATTCAACAACCAACAAAGGTCCGGAGACAAGACTTTAAACCTCAAGCACATATCAAGGTGGTCATTCGTGAGCCTGGATCAATATTTATTTTTGATTATGTTCATGGTGGAGAAGGCTGTTTCACAGCAGTAGGTTGAGCCAAACATACTCAAATTCGGCAGTTAATGAAAAAAAGAGATTACACCCTAAAATCTTTTCTTAAAAACAAAAGGACCACAGATTGGCTGCTTTTTAAAAGTTTGAGTAACAGAGTAGTTAAAGAAATGTACAAATCTAAAGCTAAATATTACATAAATGTTCGGTCAGAAGCAGGAGGGAATGGTAAGACAATCTGGAAACAATTAAACAGTTTACTGAATCCCAATACATGCACTAGTTGCAAATAGAAGGAAAAATCATAACTGATTCTGCTCAGCTAGCAACAATGTTTAATGATTTTTTCCTCTCTTCAGTTAAAGATCTGGCATCAAAGTTCCTACCAGCTCCAATGGATATACATGGTACAAAACCTACCAAAAAGTGTTCTGATTTGTTCGAGATGAAGGAAATTCATTACTCTGATGTTCAAAAATCTTTCAATAGATTGAGCAATTCTTACGCAAAGAACATGTATAATTTAGACGCTATGTTTTTAAAAAAAATACAATATTCTAGCAGAACCTTTGGCCCACATAGTTAATATTTCCATCAGAACAGGGCAATTTCCCGATGCATGGAAAAAAGCTTTGGTGAAACCGATTTTTAAATCAGGAAGTCCCCATGAAATCAGTAACTACAGGCCAATAAGTCTTGTTCCGGTCATGTCAAAAGTGATGGAAAAAATCATTCTAGAACAACTACTATTGTATTTAGAAAGTAACAATCTTCTGCATCCCCTTCAGTTTGGCTTCAGACATAATCATTCCACAGAGACTGCAATAAGGCTGCTGCTCGAAAAGGTTAAACAATCACTTGACAGGGGAAAAATCACTGGTACAGTTTTCCTTGACTTGAAAAAGGCTTTTTATATGGTGGATCACAATTTACTGATCTCAAGGCTTTCATCATTTTATTTCTCGGAACGATCATTGTCTTGGTTTAAATCATATTTGAAAGATTGTGAACAATCTGTTGTCATTAATAATAGTAAATCTGTCTTTTGTAAAATAGTAACAGGGATCCCACAAGGAACTATCTTAGGTCAATGGGGTCCCTATTGAGCAATTATCACAAGAAAAATATTTAGGAATAATTCTGGACGCTCAGTTAAATTTTAGAAGCCATGTTGATAAAATCAGCAAAACTGTTAGATCAAATATAAACTGTTATAAAATAATTTGAAATTTTTTAACACTTCACTGTGCTGAGATGCTTTTAAACTCCATGATCCTCTTACATTTTTCCTATGGAGCTACTGTCTGGTCTCCGACTAGCCAAACTATACTCAAACCATTAGCAAGTCTTTAAAATCGGGCTTTAAAGGTTTTAAATCAAAAGCCAATCAGATTCCACTAGTGTCACATTTTGGCTAAATTTGGCATTTTGGGGGGCGCTGTGGAGCCGCGGACCAAGATGGCAGCTTAGGGAGAGAGCTCCTCACAACTCCGCTACAAAAGTCCTAGTTTATCATTTACCAACACTTCTGACTGACTCTACAAGATGTCTAAACAAACGACGATTAAAGACTGTGAAAGTAGCTCCAGACCTCGCGGCTCTCAGAGACCAAGAACTAATGCGGTACCCGATGATGCTAATGATGCAGCTAACCCACAGAGCGACCTAGCTGCGGTGCTTGATGAACTGCAGTCACTCCGCACGGCCGTCACCGCGGTGAATACCAAGATGAGCAATCTGGGTGGCCTTGGGGAAAAACTCGACAACGTGGAGAGACGCATAGCGGACATGAATCGTTCTGTCGATGCTGTGCCGAAGAGTTTTGCGGGCCTACGACAGGACATAATTGCTAACGCAAACCGGCTCACGGAGGCTAAAGGACGCATTGGAGATGCGGAAGATAGCCAGCAGAGTGCTGTTATGCCAGAGACCTGTTTGATTATGATTATTATTATTAATTATATTTTGCTATTATAATTTTAATGATAGGTCATTCAAACTCAAATGGTAGCTATAACACATATAGTTCAAATGGTTGTGATCCCAGGGCTATAAGCTTGTAATGATTAATACCAATAATGCATTTATTAATTAGCTGTTATGACCTTATTTATGCTGGAACAGGGTGATCTGATCGGTTTCCGACCGATGAGATTTATCCAGCAAGCGTTGATAACTCAAATTATAACTGCAATTAGAGTTTAATCCTTACTTCTTTACCACAAACCAATGAAAATGTCTCAGTTGATTTCAGATGTTAACTCAAAAAGAGGTAATTCTGTACTCTGAAAGACCATGCAACTCTGGATCAAAATAAACACAAACAATTACTATTCCGCACGTTATTATTTATTAAACCAAAACAATTCCCTGTTACAGTAATTATTCTAATTCAATAACCTAGGAAACTCTACTCACTACTAAAATAAACATGCAGAAGAAAATAAATGAAAATAAACAAGTCAAAAATTGGTTAAAATGAGAGGTAGCAATTCTTAGTTCAACTCACAGTTGTTTAAACATCACATTCAAGACGTCGGCACTTGACGTAGCAGCGTTGAAAGAAAAAATAGCTAGACTAGATGGACGCTTCTGTAGTTCACAACAAGCTAGCTAACCGCTTAGCTACTCTGCACCTTCCCAAGATGGCAACTATGACGACATATAACCTACGACCTTGCTGGTGAAGATTCTCAGTCATCCAGGTCATGGTCATTCCAAAAAAAGTAAAAAACAAAGCAACTGCACTTGTTTTCCGTAGTTGAAGACGTTTCGCTTCCTCTCCAGGAAGCTTTTGCAATTCAAAAAGTCTGGAGTAATGTGGAGTACCAAGCTTTATACTACTGCCAATCAAAGGCCTTGTAATGGCTTAGATAACATGCAAATTCAACCGAAACAGGTCCACCCCCTTAGTAACACATCACATCACATAGAAAACTCCAAGGACTTTGCAAACAAAGTCAAACATTTAAAGCACCAGGGGAAACTCTGGTGTCTTTCGATGTCACTTCACTTTTCACTTGCATACCTACATCAGAGGCAGTATAAACAGTCAGGAAACGTCTTCAACAAGACAGTGACCTAAATAACAGAACTAACTTCACTCCGGACCAGATCTGTACCCTACTGGACCTTTGTCTTTCTACAACTTATTTCAAGTTCAGCGATCATTTTTACAGACAGAAGCATGGTTGTGCCATGGGATCTCCAGTGTCACCAATTGTAGAGAGCTTTGGGAACCTTCAGAGGAACACCACCAAGCCACAGGTTTAGATATGTGGACAACACCTTCGTCAAAATCCAGTTAAAAGAGGTGGAAGCCTTCACAAGACACATCAACTCGGTGGACAACAACATCAAGTTTACCAGAGAGGATGCCAACGACAACAAGCTACCTTTTCTCGACTGTTTGGTGAACATAGAAGGAGATGGAAACCTCAACATTGAAGTATATAGGAAACCCACACACACAGACCAATATCTTCTTTTTGACTCACACCAACCACTGGAGCACAAACTTTCGGTCACTAGAACCTTACAACACCAGGCTGAGCATGTCCCTACTAAAACAGAAGGGAAGCACAAGGAACAGAAACACATGAAAGATGCCCTCCAAACCTGTGGGTACCCTAACTGGGCTTTTGTCAAATCAGCAAGAAAATCCAAAAGACCCGCTGCAGAACATAATGGTGAGAAGAATAAACGAAGAAATATTGTCATCCCATGTGTTGCTGGAGTGTCTCCAAACACAAAATCCCAGTACATTTCAAACCAAACAGGACCCTCAGACAGAGGCTGGTGCATCCCAAGGACAAAACCCCCAAACCTAAGATGAGCGGAGTGGTGTATGCAGTTCAGTGCAGTGAGGAATGCTTTGATCTTTATATTGGAGAAACCAAACAACCTCTCCACAGACGCATGGCGCAACACAAGAGAGCTACCTCCTCAGGACAAGACTCTGCTGTCCACCTACACCTTAAGGACAAAGGACACTCTTTTGAGGACCAAAATGTCCACATTTTGGACAGAAGACAGATGGTTTGAAAGGGGTGTGAAGGAAGCCATCTACGTTAAGAGAGAAAAACCAACCTTAAACAGAGGAGGAGGCCTTAGGTTCCAACTCTCAAAAACTTACAACCCAGCTATAGGATTAATTCTGGCCAATCATCTCCTCAATTCTCACCCCAATACGGGTGATCAAAACATCGTTCCTTTAAGCCAGGCCAATAACAACCCTAACGACTCCTCGTTACAGAGGAGTGGACCAGTTTCGGTTCAATCTGCTGGCCCTAATGACTTTAACGACTTCCCATTACTAAGGGGGTGGACCTGTTTCGGTTGAATTTGCATGTTATCTAAGCCATTACAAGGCCTTTGTTGGCAGTAGTATAAAGCTTGGTACTCCACACTACTCCAGACTTTTTGAATTGAGAAAGATTCCTGGAGAGGAAGCGAAACGTCTTCAACTACGGAAAACAAGTCCAGTTGCTTTGTTTTTTACTTTTTTTGGAACCTACGACCTTGCGTGATGCGTGAGGGGGAGGTCTTAATGACGTATTTAGTGCACACGCTAGTGTGGGCGGGCTTTGACCGGGAGGCGGTCTTACTCCTGAACAAGGATTTCAAAGAAAGTGCGCGAAACTGGAAAAAGAGATTGAACTGAAGATAAGAATAAAAGGGAAAAAGTGAAGATCGGCCCGCGGCAGAGCCAAGATGTAACCAACCAAACACAGCAGAATCACTTACAAAAATGCATGCAAATACATCAGAAATATCCAGCAGTTAAAACAAACTCCGTCTCGGAGTAATTAAGCATTAAACTAATTCCTAATAGGTTCTGCCCAGGCACAAAATATCACCTTATGGGTGAAAAGAGAAATTAAAAAAAGGGGGAAATCCCGTTTTACTTGTGTTGTCTCCGTGGGAATGTTCCAGCTCCGGGTCTCTCTCGCGGCGTCCTGCAGCTGCGATGTCGGCGCGGCGCTGAGGGGCAGAAGGAGCAGGGGGGAAAACCACACAGTCTCTGGGCTCTTCAGACGCTTTGTTCGGCCAAACAAAAGCGAGGTTCCCGACGATCACTGGGAGATAAGCGGCTCTCAGTCTCTGATCGAAGTGGATCCCAACGGGATGAAACAGCTGTATGTGTCTTCCCAGTTGGCGTGACGCTGGTGAAGAAGGGAGATTTGAACGTGCCAAGCGCTTATATATCGTCTCATAGCAACGTTATCTCGTTGCTAAGGCTGGTGTCAGGATGGCCATGATGCATGCTGGGAGTCAGCGGCCATTTTGACCATGTTGCATCATGGGAGTTGGATTGTGTCACATCGTAAATGGCATTACAGTGTGCAAACACAGCTGACTGAAGCCACTAAACGCATTACTTCTTTGGAGTCTAAGATGGAAGACCTAGAAAACCGTGCCCGGAGAAAGAACCTAAGGCTGGTAGGGCTCCCCGAAAATGCTGAAAAAACCCAGCCTATTACATCCAGCGTATGTTGCCGATTTGGCTGGGGGTCGATGCTGCTAAGTCGTTTACCTTGGAAAGAGCGCATCGCACTTTGGCAAGACCAAGACCGGATCAGAAAAGAATCATAATCGTGAGTTTGTCTTCCACACATCATTCACCCTACGTCCCTGCAAGATGAGGGCCCTGCACAACGGCAAGATAGTTCTTTTCTCCACACCAGAAGAAGCTGAGGATTTCATCCTAAAATCCTGAATCTCTGAGTGCCGGGGAGTAAAGGTACCCATAGAAAGTCTCATATGGACAACATAGGTGCGCAGCAGTTTGATATAGGTTCTGCGAAGTTGGATTATATATTTTATACTTTATAATTTAGCAGAGACATGCACAGAGCTGCTACTACTGTTTGTGGTGGACACTTTATTTTACGCACATTTTATCGACCGATACACTTGTTAATGTAACACACGTGGGCTGCCTGAGAGAAGTGCCAGTTACATCACTCCTCATTAGTGTGGATTGGTACTTGCCCTTACATCTTTAGTTTAAGTAAGGGAAGGGGGGGGGGGGATTTCAAAGGTTAAGTGTGTTTTTTTTTTTTTCCTGCACTCAACATGGTCATTTATCTTACTGTATATGAACCAACATGGAAGGTTCAAAACTGTCTGACTTGAGGTTGATGAGCTGGAACGTCAGGGGACTCAATAAGCTTACCAAACTGAAACAAGTAATGAATAGACTTAAAAACCTACACTCGAAAATAATCTTTCTTCAGAAAATTCATATCACGGTCACTGAAATTAAACACATACAGCGTAGGTGGCCTGGTCAAATTATACATGTGACATATAATAATTATGCTCGAGGGGTACTTATTCTTATCCATATAACAATTCCTTTTGAACTTATTAATACTATTCGGGATCCTCAGGGACGATTTGTAATTGCCCAGGGTAGGATACTGTCTCATGCACTGAATTTAGTCAGCATATATGGCCCTAATGAAGACAACTCCACATTTTTTGAAGATTTCTTCTTAACCTTGTCTTCATTATATGGTCTAAATATTGTTGGAGGAGATTTCAATTGTACTTTGAACCTGTCTGTACAAAACTTGATACTCATAAAAAACAATCTAGAAAAACGATTTTGTAATATATCACAGACTTAAATTTATCTGAAATCTGGAGAAGACTTAATCTTAATCTTAATATTCAGGAATACATAAATTCAGGTCTCGTATTGATTATTTTTTGGTGTCAAAAGAATTGGTGTCCAGTATTAAGAATTGTTGGTATGACTGTATAGTTATAAGTGATCACTCCCCCATTTCTATGTCTTTACAAATGAAAAAAACTTCAGCAATTTCCCACTAATTGCAGTTTTCAAGTGAGATGGCTTAAAAATCCGGAATTTTTAAAATATGTAGAAGATAAGATTGAGGACTATTTTCAGATTAATACTAACCAAACTAACGCATGCGTTAGATGGGAAGCCTTTAAAGCATATATCAGAGGGCAAATTATTAGTTTTACAAGCACTAAAAATAGGAAACAAAATGCAGAAATCAACGAATTAGAGAAGAAAATAAAATATTTGGAAACAGATATAAATAATAAGGATGATCCTGAAAAACAAAAACGGTTACTAATTTTAAGAATGGAATACAATAAACTAACATCTGACAAAGCAGCAAAAAGTTTACTGTGGTTGAACCAGGCCTTTTATGATCAGGGAGAAAAAGCTGGCAAACTGTTAGCTTGGAGAATTAAAAAGACACAATCTGAAAGAGCCATTAATGGCATAACTACCCAGTCAGGGGGGATATCAAATGACCCTCAAGACATTAATAATACATTTTATCAATCACTGTACAGGTCAGAATGCTCCCCCGTACCCACCCAATGAGATACCTTTCTTATCCAACTTCAGTTTAAAACGCTCACAGAGGCAGTTAAAATGGACCTGGATGAGGACATTACAGTGGAAGAGGTTTTGCAGGCCATAAAAAGTATTAATTCAGGCAAAGCTCCGGGCCCTGATGGCCTACCAATAGAGTTTTATAAAACTTTCCAGAATCAGTTGTTGATTCCACTTTTGAATATGTTCACCGAGTCTTTTAATAATAGTGTATTACCACCAACGTTAAGACTTGCTACAATAATCCTCATCCTGAAACCTGGGAAAATACCAACTAATTGTTCCTCTTACA
This sequence comes from Fundulus diaphanus, assembly GCA_037039145.1. Classification (NCBI taxonomy): domain Eukaryota; kingdom Metazoa; phylum Chordata; class Actinopteri; order Cyprinodontiformes; family Fundulidae; genus Fundulus; species Fundulus diaphanus. The sequence continues at coordinate 50,769,914 of CM073137.1, read as the reverse complement.
GACCTATCAGTCTTTTGGGAGTAGTCACAAAAATACTGTGTAAAGTTCTTGCCAATAGGCTAGACCCACATATCCCCTTTTTGGTACATAATGACCAGAATGGATTCGTACAGAGCCGTCAGGGATTTAATAACATTAGAAGGGTCCTCAACATAATCCACTCTAAAGATAACACCAGAGACACAGCGCTGCTATCTCTAGATACTAGACAAGCGTTTGACATAATTGAGTGGCCTTATTTATTTAATTTGTTACCAAGATATGGACTTTTATGAAAATTTCTGAAATGGATAGAATTTTTGTACACTAACCCTACAGCACGAGTAATGACGAATAACAATCTATCAAGCCCGTTTACATTGGAGAGATCAACCCATCAGGGCTTCCCTCTCTCCCCACTATTGTTCATTTTGGCCATTGAACCTTTGGCCATGTCTATTAGAGCTGAGGCCAATTTGTCGGGCATAGCAATCTGGGAGCATGAACATAGGATATCGCTGTATGCAGATGATGTGATTCTTTTTTTGTCTGACTTATCAACTAGTGTCCCGACATTATTACAATTAATTCACAAATTTAGTCAGTTTTCCGGATATAGTATTAATAATACAAAGTCCTCTATACTTTTCTTGAATAAGGAAGAAATAACTAATCCAGTTATAAGCACACCCTTTTTTATGCAAGGGAAGGCTTTACTTACCTTGGAATTAAGATTACCCCTCGAATAAATACAGTTGTTAAAGCAAATTATGACCCATGATGAAAGAGGTACAAGACCAACTTGAAAAATGGACAACAATGCCGATATCAATGATTGGCCGGATCAACATAATTACGATGAATATCTTACCAAGATTCTTATATTTGTTCCAATCTCTCCCAATGCCACTGCCAAAATCATTCTTTAAAGAGATTAATACTGCATTTTGTAGATTTATCTAGAAAACCCAGATTGAGACTTACATTATTATATTTGCCTTACAACAGAGGTGGATTACAGATGCCCAATTTACAGTGGTATTACTGGGCCGCTCAGCTGCGTAGTGCTATGTTTTATTTTGCCACACACTCACCTCCATTATGGGTTCATATTGAACAAGCATCAACACCTAAGCTACCATTAAGCTTATATTTATGTTCTGCAGATTTTAAAACTAACCCTAACCCTAACCCTAAAGAAAAAAACAACAAACCCCTTCCTTAGAAACTCTGTAGATATATGGTTTAAGGCTCATAGACATGTTGGTGATACTCCCCCCCATCTCTCAATTTTCACCTATTTGGAATAATGCGCGGTTTACTCCTGGCAGGGCAAATGGCAGGTTTCAGATGTGGGCTGACAGAGGAATAAAATAAATTGTAGACTTATATGTACAGGGCACTTTATTAACATTTAACGACCTCTGTTTGAAATATCTAATTTCAAAAAAACATTTCTTTAAATACTTTCAACTGAAGCATTTTATCTCATCAATGCAGATGAGAGGCTATGCATGAACCACATTGGAAGACATTGTGTTGAAACACATGAATGGGAAACGACAAATATCTACACTATATACACTAAATGGGTGGTTTTTCTTTCCACTGTCGCTTCATGCTTGCTCAGTATGAGGGATTGCTGCAAAGCCATGGATAATGCAGACGACTCTCCCTGTAGCTCTACGCTTCTCCAGGAGTGAATGCTGCTTGTCGGGACTTTGAAGCAATCAACTGGTTCCCTTATATAGGAAATTTTTGACCAATCTGTATAATATGATTGATTTGACTTTGTAAAGTGCCTCGAGATGACATGTTTCATGAATTGGCGCTATATAAATAAAATTGAATTGAATTGAATTATATACAGCACTTGTCTCGCATGATGAAGACTCTAGCCATGATAGAAGGAGAGCACGGTGCTTAGATATTAAGGAAGAAATTGGAGAAGCTGAGTGGATGTCGGCTTGTTTAAAAGCTCAATCACAAACCATTAATACTCGAATGAAGTTACTGCAACACAAGTGGTTAATGAGAACGTATATAACCCCTCAGAAACTCAATAAATGGTCACCTGACGTTTCAGACTTGTATGTGAAATGTTTGACTGAGAAAGGCACTTTGATCCATTGTGTATGGAAATGTCCTAAGTTGGTGGAGTTTTGGAAAAGGGTAGTCTGCACTCTGAGTATAATGACAGGTACTCAGGTACCTTGCATAGCAAAACTCTGTATTTTAGGAGTGTTCCCGGATTGCTTTCATGTGAACTCTAAGTGTAAAACCCTGATCAACTTTGGCCTCCTGCAGGCCAGGAGGATGATTGCACTATCTTGGAGAGAGACTGAAATGCCCTCTACAAAATCCTGGATCAGAGAAATGTCAATGTGTGTCACATTAGAAAAGTTAACCTATATAGTCAGAGGTAAAGCAAAAGAATTTGAAAAAATATTGACACCCTGTTATAAGAATTATTATTCTGAAGTCACTATGGCCTCACACCACTCGGACAGAGGAGGCCTGGAGACCTGATGTCTGTGTATAAGTTCCACTGTTTGCCGAGTGCAAGGCTGAATGCTGCGTAGAATGATTATTGTCTATGATAGACTGTCTTTGTTATGTCTCAAACCAAGGCCACGGTGCAGTATTAAGGGAAGCCCGAAAAGCGAGACAGGCAGAGACAGGGCAGACGCAGACTGCAGCGGGACCGTGGGGTGCGATTTACTCTCCATCTATGTGATCTCTGCTCTGTTTCTCAATAAAAGTGCTGGAACGTCATCACCGCCGTCTCCTCATTTAGTAAAGATGGGAACTCAGTTATTATTGTTTAGAATTCCACCCAAAATTCCTATAACATTTGGCGTCAACGAACAAGATCTCCGACCGACGAGCCGGGGAGTCCGGGGACAGGAGCTGCTTTGGCCGGCCCGGAGAGGTTATCCGGCCTCTGGTAGCCCGAATGGATTTTCAAGGGATGTGGAGGAGCTCCTGGTCTCGGAGCGTCTCTGGGGCGTCGGCGCGAAGATCGGAACCTTTCTTTCATGAGACGGTAAGGGGATTATTTTCCAGATCTTTTAAAAAACAAACGCAATTGCTCAAAAATTCTTGCAAGCTTTTAAAATTTACACCCCATTTAAAGAATACCTCAAGAACTTTTAAAAGTTAGAACTGTAAACCTAAAAAGGTAGTAATAAGTAAAAGCCGGTAGAAATAATGAATTATATTTAATCCTTAAGGCAAATAAAACAGGATTCGCAATACAGAACGGTGACTAAAGTTTTAGCATTAAACTAAAATTCAAAATTTAATTAAAATACGTTTTCAGCTGAAATGCGGACTCTCATGCTGGGAGGAGGAGGGGCAGAATGATTTTCACCTGGGGAACAAGACCGGGCTGAGCGATTTGCAGCTGGTCAATGGAAGTCCTGCTGTCCAGTGGGGCAGAGGCTGCCCACTAGTGTAGTGGGTGAAAGCGGCAGGGATGCTCAAGTCCCTGACTTCTGTGTAGACGTACGCAGATTTGAAAGGAGATCTCGATCATTATACCCAAACGATCATCAGATGTGAGGCCTTTCATTTTAGTTGGTCGATCTCGCGGAGGACTTATCAAAAAAATAAATAATTTTTTTTTAATATATAAAAAAAAAAAAAAAAAAAAAAAGTCCGGGAGGCGGAGTAGTCAGTATAATGGGTCAAAGGCAGAGTTCCCGGGGTCGAGCCTTGCCCCAGGGTGAGATGTTCGATTTCATGCTGAAAAAGTAGGAGCCCAGAAGCATGACATGCATAAATTATTTGAAATGATTTGATTAAACATGCAGATTTCTCACAGAGGGATTATTATTATTATTTACTATTATTTTATTTTATTGCAGTACTGCTACTAAATAATAAAAATAAATTTAAGAATTAATGAAAAGAAAAGCGAAAATTGAATAAAATGAATAATAAAAAAAAGAAACGGAAACGGAACTAAAAAAGCGTTGCACCGGGGAAGCGTTTACGTGGGGACCGACTAAGCACTTCCGTTGTGGATAAAATTGTTCGGAACTGCTAATAGTGACGTATAACTTTGAAAAATGGATAAGCGTCCAAGTGTCTACGAGACAAAGAGTTGTTTCCTTGTGGAGCTGAAACGTAAAACCGCGTTTGGACGAAACATTCGGGGGTCGTAACCAGCGCACGCTTTCAACCTTTTAAACTAAGCGGGAACTTAACGCGTTGAAAACATCTTTCGCCGTTGCCATAGACGTTTTGAAAAATATGAAGAAACACAGATCTATGTAAGATAGTGAAAAACAGGCCTGCGTATGTTTGTCTGTCTGAATGTCATCTTCTGTAAGTAACTGAATGTATATCGTATGTAACTTGAATGTCATCATAGCTCTCAACTCTCACGCATTGACCGTGTGACACACGCATTTCACTAACTTCACACGCTCACACGCAACACATGACATTTCACACACAAACATGGAATTTCTCACGCATAAAAATCACAAAGCCCATCTGGGCTGCGGACGACAAAACTCCGCCTTCTGCTGAGCTGTTTCGGCTTCTTTCACAGCTTGTGGCCATCAGTAATTCCTGCTGCAGTTCTTTTTAACAGAGCAGCAGGAAGAGTGATCAGAGTTATGAATAATTTTAGTCTTAACAGTGGTGAAAGTGAGCCGGTAAGGTCCTGTACCGCGTACAAAGGAGGGGAGGGGAGGGGGCGGGGGGAGCTGCGTCAAGATGACCGGTTCATTCAGAACCAGTCATGGCTGCACGCTGGATCATAAAACAGTTCTGCTAACCAGATGCAGTTTAAAACGCCACTTAGTCTGTTTATAAGTTTCATTTTTATTAATTCTGCATTTTTTTACCTCCGCGCTTGCTCCTCTCCCCCCTCCTTTCCCTCGGAGCAGGTGCTTTTATCACCGTTCACCATTCAAAACGTGAATCACTGCGTTTAATGTCCTCACATCAGTAGCAACGTGTGCCAGTTAAAGTCAATAGGAGAGCTGTAGCTGTGTTTAACGCTGTTTCGTTTTTAACAACATAGATTCAGTGGTGCTTCGGTGGGCGTGCTGCCTTGCGCTTTAATTCAGGTGCGCACTGTTAAGGGTCATTTTAAAGAACTTGTAACATCAGGGACTTCACCCCTGTTCCCTCTACAGGAGCCCTTTACAGTAATTATGCATTTTCCCCGCTGTTTATCCCTCGCACGTAGCGCACGGAGGTACAATCCGCCCACCTCACCGCCCAGAGTGCACTGACGAGAGCAATAGAGATTTGTCTGGTCAGCGCGGCGACTGACTGAGAAACCTGTCGCTGTGAAAGGTGATAATGGTTATAAACTGTAACAGTCTAGAAGTTCATTGAGCTGAAAGGAGGGACACATCAGCAGCTGGATCGTGCGTAAAGACGCAGCGGGAACCTCTGTGTGCTTCAGTGTTGCTGCTGAGGGGATCATAAAGGCTTGATGAAACTCAGCCTGATTCACCAATCAGGTTATAGATTTACAATGATAAACAACCCATAGATGAATGTGTAACAGTATAATAATTCGGTCAATAATTTAAAACTACTTAATTTTATTCAGTATTATTTGAACAATTGTGTATTTTTTATGTTTTAATCCATTAACTGAACAATAAGGTATTAATATGTCTCTTTCTCTTTTTAACACAAGTAATACATGTCTACTTCAATGTCTGGTGGGATAAAAATGAGATGGAGTTGACTCCACCGGCTCTTCCAGGGTCCGGTTAGCCCCGCCCCCAAAACAAGCCCCGCCCCCAAATTAGCATAATCTCACTCTTAACTTTTGATAAAAGTTGAGAGGTCTGGTCATCTTCTAACTGTGTGTATGTATATCGTATGTAACGTTCGTCTGTGTGAATTTATTCGGTTAAAATGATAAATGTTCATGGTTTCAAGATGTTCATTTGTTTTGGGAGAACTGCAGCTCCGTAATTCAAATGACATTTTAAGCATGGACTATGTTAACTAAAACTAAAGAGAGATTTCAATAACAAGGGTTGTTTTTCCCACAGTAAATATCCGGCCCGAATTAGACTGATACACGGAGAGATTAACATGGCTTAAACGAAAATATTTCAGCTTTGTTAGAAAATTGTAACTGGCAATGAGCTGTACATAAAAGCTTGTTGGGTTTACTCCACTATAGAATTAGGCAGTGACCCCATCATTTGTCTTAGCTCTAAAGTAATATAGAATTACTGAGATCTTATTGCTTGTCACAATAATGATTCATCACAAACCAGTCAATTTGAAAGAAGTTTAGAATACATGGTCTTTGATTTAAATATATGGGAAAAACTGTGCTTTGTCTTGGAGCAAACTGTATGGAACTAAATATGAATTGCTAATTGCTTTTCTAAGGGTTTTCTATTGATTTATTTTATTTCCTTTTACTTAGAATTTGAATCAGCAAAGGGGGCATTTTGAGAAGCGTCAAAATATCAGAAAGCCACATAAACTCGTCATCAGTTACAAAAACATCTGATGTTATCCAGACACGCTGAGCTAAGTCGAACCTCAGAGGGACAGTTTTAACGGTGCCAGGACAAAAGATATGATAAACAAATCTGACCATGATGTAAACATCTGAATGTTTATGGCAAGGCTGGGTCAGTGTGTTCTGGCTTGGGTGCACGAAAACTATGTCAGAGGGAAAAATAAAATGAAGCCAGCTTCTGGAGGGTTGAATTCTAATTCTAATCTCGGTTTTGTTTTGGGCAGTCTTCCCAATGTGCTTACGGGAAATTCTTATCATTTATAGAGAAACACTAGAAGCTCAGAAACCTAAAAGACAAAATCCTTGTTTTAAGGTTTAACTCTTGACCAATTGAGATTTGGAAGTTATATATGAATAAAAGTATTACTAACAGTAAATACACATGGTCAAAGGACCAAAAGAACTCAAAAGTTTTAATAAGTTAAAAATGTATGACATATTGGAAAAGACAATTTTTTTTGTCTTTTTGTTTTTTTTGTTTTAGAGATGTTTCAAAAGAAAGGTGAGGGATAGATACCTTCCCAGGATCAGCAAGAGAAAAACATCACGTTAAAGGGACGCTAAGGGGACCAGGGTTTTAACTGCATGCTATTAACACTCTTGTTTTTCTCTGAGTTATTGCTTTCAGATTAAAGGAGACGCCACCTTTCTGCCAACAGAAGACTCTGAGAAGACAGGTCTAGCAGTGCGGTAAGGAGTCATAATCAGATTTGGCCACTAAATTATATTTAGTTTTAACCAAGTTATGTCAGGAGATCTTCCAGCTGGCAAAGGTGGTGTCTTAAAAATGTTTGTTGCTTTCTGCTATTAACAATTTCTGCTTCTTGTTCTTTGCAAAGAAACCTGGTCAATATGATAGGAATGTGCTAACATAGAGATTTAGTCTCATTTTAGACATTCTCAGATGCAAGTGAATACCAAAACGATGCCACAGTGACATGGGGACTGATCCTTGGGACAAGGAGAAAAGGTGATGTCATTGACTTCAGCCTGATCCAGTTTTGAGTTTTATTTTGACAGAGACAAAGCTTTATTTATTTTTTTTCCTATCCTTTTGTTTCTTTTATGTTTGTCATGTTAGAGGGAACACTGTAGTTAAAATGTTTGTGACTGCTTTGCTGTAATTTCTTTTCAACCTATGGAGCGTTTTCTTTGGCAAAAAATGCTGGCAGAATTCATTCTGTTTGCAGGCGTGAGGACTGGAGGATGGACTCTTGATGAGAAGGAGAATGTTGGGCTGCTGAATTCAGACATTGGACTGAAAATGGACATTGAAGGACTATGACTGAGGCATCGGACAACCTTCGACAACAAACACAGATGAGTTCTGCAGACACGACTTCATGCATTTCACTTCAGATTTTGTTGTACACAATTAAAACAAAACACACATTACGAAACACATTAAGATTATGTAAAGGTGAAAACTTTTAAAGAAGCACCTTGATGGAATCATGGAGCAACTTAATAAATTAAGTGGGTATTATATCAACAGTTAAATAAATAAATGAATTAATTAGTTTTCACTATATACGTAGAGTAATCTGAACTTTTAAATAGCATTTCATTTAATAAACATCTTAGAGTAAGCTGATTTCTGCTACTCTGGCAGGCTTCAATAAAACGCAAAAAAAAAAAAAAAAGGTTACTGGCTAAAATGGATAAAACTGCAAGGTTAGAATAATGCCTTATTCTACTAAATAACATGGGTAAATTAGGGATTAAAGCACCAGTGAAAATAGTTTGGAATTGTACGCAGTTACCTAAAAGGTTTGAGGAGACTTAACATCTCTCTGTTCGAACACAAAATATCACAATAGTTGTCTTTTAACTAGATGTTAAAACATCCAGAAGAGAAAAAACCCACATAAACAGAGTTTAGCCAACTATTAACCTAGAGGTCTTTTAGACCAGGATAATCTAACGATCGTCCTCTTGCGTACATACAGAAAAGAAATGAGGTCAATTAGATTAGTTGGACGTTTGGAATCTGGTCAGGACAGCAGAAGCGACTCCTGGACACAAGATGATGATAAGAGTATAACAGCTTGACAATGATATCAAATGCATGAAGGTCGGCTCTGAGGGACATCAGAGCTGCAATGGCACCCGACGGTGAAACTCCTGCTGTGCTAAAAACATCTTGAACAGGTCTATGCACGACTGCTTTGCTTCACAGGTGATGGAATTCAACTACAAGGTTTCACGAACATGACATGGAGAGGTTGGCGTTCAGGAAACGCACCTAGAACACACTCTTGGACTCTTAACGACAGAACATTTGAAAATGGGGATTCAACAATATGCAACTTGGGGTTAATGGGCTCGAAAGCGGGACACTTAAGAGGAGATAAACTGAAAGCCTGGGCTTACGACGAGGGACATTTCACAGACAGGGGGTTTGGACACCCAGGAATAGCTGCTGTGGTTTGAAAATGTCAGAGATTTGTCGCAGGTGGTGGAGTGTTTCGATGGCCCAGGCGCTTGGAACCAGGTTGGAACAAGGAGGCGACGTCGTGTTCCCACAGGGATTACCTGTAACCTAACACTGACTGTGAACATTTTTGTTTTTGGGTTTGCTGGGGTTGCCAAAAGGAGCATCGGAGATGACTTTCTCTATCCTGACCAGGTTCACACTTAAAACACTAAGAACAAAATTATACAGGCCTAAACAAATACGGACACAGAGACGTGTTCAAACAAAGAATTCCTATGATCCACAGATTAAAGTGCAGATAATAAGGCTAAACAAAGAATTAGAAGAAGGGCAAAACTTAATGCTGATCATTTACCAACGGGTGGTCAATATTTAAGAGGTTTCAAAGGAGCTGCACAATTTCTTCAATAATCACAACAGACAGTGATTGATGAAACAATAAAGCAAATTCTAGAAGGGGAATTTTTAATCTGCTGGGATAAGACAGTGCAAACATAAAATAAGGATTTATAGATCACTGGGTGATTATAATTTAACAAAACACAGATCCTAAATTTGGAAAAACTGTAGAAAAAGCAACGGTAATAATAATGGATAAATGAAAATGTAAGAAAATCACTCGGAGTAATGTCTGCTTAAAGGTTTCAAGGGTAAACTAAACACATGAGAACCGAGAACAAGATATTTATTAAAAGGTTGCATTAGATGGGGTTAAAATTATGCTTGGGTGTATTAACAATTAAACTAATGTTAGATGACTGAAACAGGTTTAAAGTCTCATAAAAACAATTCTATCTAGAGCAGTGTGGAGCAGTTACATGATCAGGGGGCGATGTTTTAAAAGAAAAACAATGAATTACCGTTTTGCACAGCAGACTACAGTTTAAAGGTTTGTTTCAAACAAGATTCAAACTGGGGGACATAAGGTGAGATCCTTACAACGAGAGACGTTCCACACAGGGGGGTGTGGAGACCCCTGGGGCATGGCACCCAGGGACGAGCTGCTGTGGACTTGACACAGCTGGTGGAACCAGATAGACGACGAGGTGGTCCCACAGGTTACCTGACACCTAACATTGACTGTAAAGGGTTCTGGGTTTTCAGGGTTGCTGAAAACAGAAAGCTTCAGAGAACCTTAACCTTTCCTGACCAGGCACTCAGAACACATAGATCAGATTACAGAGGCCTAGACAAATAGGAACGCAGAGATGCGTTCATCAAAGAACTTCTTAATCAAAGCCCTTAATCCTCAGTTTAAGAAGATAAATAAATAAATAATCACAATGTACACAATGTAAGGTTTACTTTATTTTAGGATTAATTTGGGAACTAATTCTGATTTGCTTAAGTAGCTTTAGTTGTTCAACAATGTTAGAACATTTTCAAAAAGCTCTCCTGCTCGCTGCTTTGTTTTGTAGAACCTTGGCATCCTTGAACAGTAACAGCATGGTATAAATATTTTGTCTTCTCTGTGCAGAACAGCACCTCACTTTCTTTCTTTAAAAAAAAAAAAAAAAAAAGAGAAAAAGAGAGCGAGAGAAAGAGGGAAAAGGCTTTCACATGGAAAGGTTTTCTTTTTCTCAGTTGGGTTTTCAAAATAAAATGGGAAATGACATGAAACAAATATGTTGATGAAATTATGTTGCAGAGAACTTCAACTGTCAGACAACAACAGTTAAGACACACATTGAAAGCATTCTGTTAAGAATTATTATGAATTTACTGCAAATACATTTGAACTTAAAGATTACTCTTTTAACTAATAATTAAATTGCAGAGCTCTGGGAGCTAAATAATTGTGCACGGAAATATCTTGAATGTGAAAGTGCTTGGAGGATGTTTTAATAAATGACACATGAATGGGGGTTTTGATAAGAACACTAATTACACCTTGTTTCTGTTCCCCAGTGGAAACAAGGACTCATGTCTGCAGACCATCTTCACAAAGTGTTTTATTAGGCAGAAATGCAAAATAAAATGCTAATGGCCCAATCCAGAACTGAACATTAATTACCATCCAGCTCAATCGTCCAGCCTGCGAGGAGGAACCAAGAAGAGGACTGGGGATGGAGAAGCCAGAGAACTCTGATTACTTATTCTTCAACGGGAGGAGTTGCCTGAAGAGACCCTAAGCGCGATTAGATTAATTTCTGCCTTGAGCCCTGAATTGCCTGAAGGCTTTCTTAACTTTGCGTTCTTGACGTTTCGGACTCTTTTCACATGGTGTTACTGTTTGTTTAACTGCTCTGTTCCACGGACTCACATGTTTGATTGTTGGTGTGATGACATCTACACTTTAATGTTACATCATGTTGATCAATATGGGTTTATGAAAAATGGAAACTGTTTGCTTCAGACACACAAGGATCTATGGTTTATGCACCCTTTTGATTTGATATAGGAAGAACCAGGATCGGATTGGCTCTAAAGATCTTTTAATATTAGCTGGTAATGTTAACACTTAGATTCAATACAGGGTTTTCAGGCTCAGATTGGCCAAGAGCAGATCTCCCTGGGAGGGGGGCCTTGCAGTTTTTACTACCCCCTGGGGGGGGTAGCTTTTTCTGTGGTTCCCCTGCCCGCACTGAACCTCTCCTGCCTTTGCTCCTGGTGTTGTAAGTTTGGAGTGGTGGATTATTGTCCATCGTAGGGGTGAGTGGAGAAAGGAGTAGGAGGGTATTCAGGGTGGGGAAGAGTAGACGGATTCGACCTTGGTTACTGAACAGGTTTTAGCTTATCTAGTCTAATGTAATTTCAAAATAATGTGCGCATAGGTACCTAAAACAGGCCTTACCTAATTAGATGAATCCTAAATTGTAGATAAAAGCTAAACCTTTGATCTTGTGTGTTAAAGCTCTATGAAGCATTCATGTTGATCCGTACTAAAAGTTCCAGCACTACCCGGTTCCAACACGGGAACCTTTTGGGTCCCACTTTACGAGTTTACAGAAATGGTTCCTCTGTGTTTTGTTCACATTTTCATATGATGGGTCATCTTGTTTTGTCTTGATGCTGACGACGCCATCATCAAAAAAAAAAAAAAAAAAAAAGAGAGGAATGTTATAAGAATTATTATTCTGAAGTCACTATGGCCTCACACCACTCGGACAGAGGAGGCCTGGAGACCTGATGTCTGTGTATAAGTTCCACTGTTTGCCGAGTGCAAGGCTGAATGCTGCGTAGAATGATTATTGTCTATGATAGACTGTCTTTGTTATGTCTCAAACCAAGGCCACGGTGCAGTATTAAGGGAAGCCCGAAAAGCGAGACAGGCAGAGACAGGGCAGAGGCAGACTGCAGCGGGACCGTGGGGTGCGATTTACTCTCCATCTATGTGATCTCTGCTCTGTTTCTCAATAAAAGTGCTGGAACGTCATCACCGCCGTCTCCTCATTTAGTAAAGATGGGAACTCGGTTATTATTGTTTAGAATTCCACCCAAAATTCCTATAACACACCCTTAATGGACTTTCTTAAGCAACAGTAGATTACGTTTATTTGTAAGGCTATTGAGTGCAATAGTTTGATTTATTTGTTTTATTTATACATTTTATTTCTACATTGTTATTTGTAATTGTAATTATTTTTATTGATTTATGTATGTACTTTTTGAAATCTTAATTTGAATTAATTTAAATCAATTACTTATTTTATTTTGTTTTATATATTTGTTTGCAACGAGGTTGGCCTGCTCTTCATTATGCAAACAGTGTAACATGTGTCAACATGTGTTTGTATACTTTTATTAGAAATTAATAAAAAACATTGTTAAAAAAATGGCATTTTGGACTTTCCTAATTTTATAAATTATATAAGTTTAAATGGATATGCACCTACACCATTAAGCAATTGCATACAGACATTGCAGGGCAATAGCAAATCCACTAGAGCGGCTTCCGATGGATATTGTAAGGTCCCATTTCGAAGAACCACTTTTGCTCAAAGTGCCCTGGCCGTGAGAGGATCTGTAGTTTGGAACTCACTTCCTGTTAATTTAAAGTCTGTAACCAGTTTTAGTATGTTTAAAAAACAAACAACACTCTGGTTATGTCAAAAACAAAACCGTATCGATTTTTGATATTTTTATGTTTCACTGTTTCTTTGTAGATTATGTTGTGCTATTTTAAATGACTATCACTTTCATTTTTAGAGGTACTTTTTAAAAGCCCATCTAGGGTTAAGTGCTGCGACTTAGCTGTTGCTATTGCACTATGACACAAACATGGGACTGCTGTTTTAGTAATAGTAATAGTAATATCATCTTTATTGTCATTGAAACAAACATACATTGAAACATACATTACAACAAAATTTGTTCTCTGCTTTTAACCCATCACCCTTGGGGAGCAGTGGGCTGCCATGTGCGGCACCCGGGGAGCAATCTGGGGTTAAGGGTCTTGCTCAGGGACCCAGAGTGCAGGCGCTGGGGATCGAACCGGGTACTTGCATCCTTCTCTGAGTGCAAGCGGGCTGCTCTAACCACTAGACCAACACTCGTTGGCCATTGTTTTGTTCAGTTTGTCTATGTCGATGTGTGTCTGTCCCTACCAAATAAACTTAATAAATTGTTCAGGGCCATCTTTTTCAGAGTTGGAAAGGCTGTCTCTGAGACTGTTTGGATCCAGAAAGATGTAGCATCACATACTCCAAACTGCCCTTTTCAGATCCAGGATTCGACCAAGATAATGGAATATGACGAGCCTGACTGGTAGTGTGCTCTCACAAGGCGGCTCTGACAGATGGCATACGCAACATCAGAAGAAACATCCCTGTACATTGGCAGGTTAAGACAATTGCTTTGTGAGATGGTGAACCAGCTCCCACTCTTTGTGGGAAAAATCCTTTTCTGGAGCTTCCACATGAAAGCGCCTGACAGGGAATTAGCGTCTAAATTCTGTCTGCCAGCCTGATACTGCATCTTAAATGAGTATGTGGAAAGTGCAGCCAACCATCAGTAACTGGTGGCATCAAGCTTTGCCGATGTTTGGACATCCGTTAGTGGGTTCTTGTCTGTAATGACAGTGAAGCTGGCACCATATAGATGATTATGAAACTTCTCTGTCACACTCCACTTCAAAGCCAGAAACTTGTGAGCTTGGTATCTTGACTCACTCTGGGACAAGCCATGGCTTACGTAAGCAATCACTTGAATCTTGCCCTCCTACTCTTAATATAACACAGTTCCCAACCCTTTGGTGCTTGCACCTGTGTGGAGAATATAAGGCAGTTTAGGATTAGCAAATCCAAGCACAGGTGCAGAGGTCAACTGCTTAATTACTGTTTCAAAATCAATCTGGCAATCAATGGTCTATCTTTCACCAAAAACCTGTTTGGAATCAAGGTACTTATCTAAAGGACGACTTAGTATATTCAGGAACTGGTGCATAGCCAGTTGAGCGGCTTTACAAGGTTTAGCATAATCCTTAATAAACCATCTGTAACTAGCAAATCCTAGAAAAGGTCTTAACTCTTTGAGATTTTGTGGAACTGGCCAGGATGTTAAGGTGGAGATCTTCTCCACAGGGCCTGTTTCTACACCATTTTCAGACACAATATGGCCCAAATACCTCACACTGTTCTGGAAGAATTTGCATTTTCAGGTGATAATTTTATGCCAAACTCTTTCAGTCTGTTTGATACTTGTAGCAGCCTTTTTTCATGTTCCTCAAGAGAGGCAGAGAAGATGATAAGGTCGTCGATGAACACAAGTACTTTATTAAGATGCAAGTCTCCCTGCTCTTCTCCGTCAATCTCTGAAAGGTACAGCCCACAGAACTTTGACAGGTGCGTTTGTCACCCCCTGTGGCATCCGATTCTACTCCCAAAAGCCAAGTGGAGTAACAAATGCAGTTTTTGGCTAATCCTCCTCGCTCATCTCTGTCTGTTAATAACCAGACTTCAAATCCAACACTGTAAACCTCTTGGATCCAGTCAATGCCGAAAATGACTCTTCCAGGTTTTGAAGGGCATATGCATCTTTGTTTGTACGTTTAACTTCAGATAGTCTATGCACAACCTTACATCGCCATTCTGCTTATGGACCACTACAATTGGGAAGAGAATGGTGATTCGGACTCTCTTATAATCCCTGCTTCAAGAAGAACCCGCAGGTTTTGATGAACAGCTTCAAGGTCTTACAAATGGATTGGACATGCTCGATGTTTAAATGGTGTCTCATCTTTGAGCTTAATGTGATGTTTCACTTTGTTGGTACAGCCAAAGTCAATATCATGATGTGCAAATACTTCAGGCATGTTGTTCAATTTTGTTGTTATGCAAATAGGGGAATCACCGAAGGTTGGAACAAAACTGGTTTTCCTGTTGGCTTTGGTAGCAGACCCAACCGCTTGCTGTCCCAAGATGGTAGGTGTTTCACAGATGTCACAATAACAGACAAGGGTGGAATCCAAACATGTTGCCCCGACTCATTTTTGAGGACTACAGGAACTTTATGTGAGGAGTGATGTGGGAGAGTGATCAGGCAACTCTGGACACACAGTCCCCAAGGCAGAGGTAAAGATGGATGTTCAGTGACCGCCCATTGAACTCCAGACTGGGTGCAAATCTTGGCAGAACCTTCCAGGACTATGGTTTTACCTGCAGGAACAAGGAATGGTGTTTGGCTCATTAGTCGTACGACTTCTGTACTTCCCAATTGACACTTCCTGTGACGTAATTCCAGAATTCTCAGCACTGCTCTATAGCAATGAGCTGTGGGCTAGAAGGTAGTAAACTCACTGCCAATATATTGTGCGTACAGGATTTCTAGTGTGTTCGTGCCAATAAGTACAGGTGATGTACTGTGTGGACAGGCATCAGGAACAACTAAAGCAAGGGTTGAGACCTCAAAACCAGCTCCTAAGAAGTCATTAGGGAAGGTCAACATAATTTCAACATAGCCCAAGTAAGCACAGATTGTCCTGCAGCTCCTTCCACTTCAAGCAGGTTGTTAAGTGGCTTCACAGGTTGGTCAACAAGGTTCTTATTATAATAATAAACAGGAATGGTGGTTACCTGTGAACTTGTGTCCAGCAGACAGTTACAGTGGGATCCAGAAATGTTCACGATAGCAAAACATTTTGAGCCAATTAGCCCCTCTGGCAATCTGTCTGAGAATCTCTTTTCTCTGAACTGTTCTGCACACCGAGTGACTTTCTTTTCATTCCTGGGGCCAGTTTGGTCCCTGGCCCCCATTTGTCCTGCAACAGGCACCAGACTTAGTTTAGCTGGGTTTGACGAAAAGTAGTTTGTTGCTTCTGTGCATGCTGTTTTTTCTTCTTAGCAGCGAGGGTTGGATTGGGTTTGTGGCACTGGGGTCTTATGTGACCAACTTCCCCACATCTGAAGCAGTAGCCTGGTTTGGATAAATGTGTGTTTCTGTGGGACGATTGTGCAGAAAATTCCTCAGGCTTTGAAGGGTGCATTTTGAAAGTCTGAGTCTTGTGGTGAGTAGAATTTGTCTGGGTGGCAGTCAGGAACGCTTGTTGTCGCTGAACATCAGCTAACTGTTGTGCCAGTTTCTCTGTGATGCTGGTCAGGGCAGCTATATTTCCCCTCCCCCCCACCATCACTATGGATGAACTGTGCATAGGTAGTAGCTTTCTGTTTTATGGACCCCAGATGCTGTTTCATACGCAGGGCCTTTTGTAGCTTCCTGGTCTTCTTCTGTGTGTAAAAGAAGCAGCAGTTCAGCAAAGGTAGGTGGCTTTACTTTCTTCTGTTTCAATTGGAGCTCTGCTATTAAATTGTCATCCCAGCATCCACGACAAAACTGTTGTAGTAATTGCCGGCTGACATCTGCTTCTGCCACACCTCTTCTCACAGCAGAATTTAGCGTGACTGGAAATTGTTGAAGGTATGTTGATGGTTTCTCTCCAGCATTTTGGAAGGTGTCCATACATTTTGCAAACAATTCGTCACCATCCTGCACTGTTGCATATGCAGTCAAGGAGGCAAAAGACTGTCCACTTCGCCGGAGATCAGACACAGCTGGGTCTTTTAATAATAACTCCACTCCAGCCTCCATGTTTCAAAATCTGCTTCATGGCTGAGACTGGGCACATGTCTTGAAAACATTCTGAGTCGATGATGATGTATAGAACTTCTGCTCACTTTTTACAATGTGTTCCACAACATAATGCTGGACCTCAGGTGGATGCAGATCTATGCAGTTGGTTGATTGTCTTGGTGCTGGTTGAGAGGTAGGACCCGACAGTTGTCCTGATTCATTGGCAGGACTGGCCACTGCCATTTGTGGAACTGACGAACTGGTGATTGGGGGTGGGCCAAATGGTGAGCTTCTCACCAAAGGGGCAGGTGGGATTGTATGAACCTCAGCGTTCGTGGTTTGCTCTTTCACCTGGGCAGCAGGTTTGATTGCAGCGATAGAGAGACCAATCTGTGTCATCATTGCTCTCAGCACCTCAATGTAGTCCATACCTGTTAATTTGGCTACTTCCTGCAATTCAGACAGATGTGACATAGTTTTGTTTTTTGCAACATGCGCAGTGCAGATGGTAGGTAGATCCGAAATGCAAAAAGAAGTTTGATCTTCAAATACCAGGGTATGTGGTAAAACCAGACACAAAGCTTCTAAAGCTTGTACCAGAACAGAACTCAACCACAAGTGTCTCATCGAATTCAGAAACAGGTTCAGAAATTAATTCAGATCTATTGATCTTACCATACTGGTTTAAAAACTCAAAAATCTCATCATTATTGGGACTGACTGATATGTCTTCCGCCAAGACAGCATTTGGTATTTGAATACCATACTTGAAAAACACATCCATTGTAATCAGAAACAAATAACCTGACCAAAAGTGATTAAACACAACCAAATGATTCTCCTGTCTAGCTCTCCACAAAATTGTAGCATTTATGATGCTGAAATCTTGTTACAACGAGGCAATAAATATTTACAGTAAGGGATATTTACCACAAGACCTAAAGATTCGACTCAGGGAGGATCAGGGTTGTATTTAACACACCAAAGACAGTAAGATTGTGCAGAAAGTGATTTATACTATAGTTAGTTATATTTTTGTTAGGAAAAACTTTTTAAAATATATACAGACAAACTTTGTCAAACACAGATCTTGCACACGTAGTAATAGTTCAACTTGTAGAACTGATAAACAGTCCAAGAGTCCAAAGAACCGAGCCACGCTTTGGCAAATTTTAATGTTGACTAGAGTCCTTTGGATGTTGTGGGGACAGGCAACAATGCCTCCTACCATACAGATGGAGATCTAGCAGTTTAACATCCAGGTTCTTGTCTCTGTCCACCACCACTCTGCTCCTGTCAGGATGAGCTCCAGTGCATTATGAGGCGGAGGGATATTTCAGCGTCACTTAGTTTAGAGCCCAAACAAGCGACTTCACTTTCAGAAACAAGCCCAAAAAACTGCAACCCGCAACTCATGAAATTTACAAGCGACTTTAGAAAAAAGAAGACCAAAGTCGCATAAAATAAGTGGGCTTCGCAACAGCGAGCATTCTTTCCAAGTGTGTCATATCACTCCGCCCCTCTGGTTGGGTAAACAAATGTCCCTGCAAATTCTACATTATAAAAAAAGAAAAACTTTCCGAAAATTCTCGCTCTCATGTCATCTTGAAGATATTCTTCTTCGAAATGTTGGCCACAGATGATGTGTTTTTTCTCTGGCAAGACGTTTGATGGCAAATCCTCCCTCTTCAAGTTGGCAATCCGATGATGAACCTGTGGTGGATCATCAATCGGAAAGGCGAAATAACTAATGTTTTTTTCACTTTTACCCGATGTATTGGAACATCCAACTGCCATGCACGTGGGCATTGTTGCTTCCACAATAACTCTAGTGAATTTCAATGGTGAAGTCCTCTCGAAATCCGAAATAATTGTAGCTTTGTACAACAGTTCCTATTGAATTAGCTTGTAAAGCATGGTGCCTCACCGCACAGAGACGTCACAGGATGTGATGTCAGGCGGCCATTATTGCCCAAATATGGGCAATAATGGCCGCCCACAGATTCAGTGATCGAGACGACAATTTATGCTTTTATTTTTTTACTGATAAACGCTAAATTCATTAAATCACCACGAACATATTAGTTTTAGGTATAGGTAATGATCAACTGATTTTTCCTTGTTGACCGGACTTCTCCTTTAAGAGGGAGGAAAACCTCCAGCAGAACCACGCTAAGTCTTAAAATTAGTCAGGGTGTCTGCCTCATGGACCAAAACTGGGAGTTGGTTCCTCAGGAGAGGAGCCTGATAACGAAAGGATCTGCCTCTCAATCTACTTTTCGAGACTCTAGTGTTATGCCATCACACCATGGCTAAATTTTGTTAATTTTGAACAGAATGTGACATGGGGAAGGATTAAAATTGGGTTGTGAGCAAGGGGGTTTCAGGGGGTTTCAGGCTGGGACGACCTGTCTTTACAGCAGGGTGCCTGCTGTAAACTCAAACCCCTCCCAACAGAGGATCCCTTCATCTCTTCCAGACTTCAGGGATCGAGGCTTACAAAGCCCAAAAGCTGCACAGAAACTTCTGTGAAACTCATCTGCCTGCTTTGATGGAGTGACAAGAGCGAAAGAGGGGAAATTCTCGTCCACTGTGGAGCGGAGACCTGACTGAATCCGGAGAATCATCACACAGATCGAAGCTAAGTTGCACTCTGACTTCTGCGCAAACCAGCCGCGAAGTACAGAATGCCAAAACAGCTTTGTTTATTTTTGTCAGCCTTTACAGGAAAGCGGACGGAGCTGAAAATCCGGCAAAAGGACCCACTTTTGCATGCTGCGGAAAACCTGCTGAAATCGTGACTGCAACCGGGTCAGAAGCTGCCTGCATAACATCCAGGCCTCGACCAATGCTCCACGTTTCGGCAAGCTCATGGCCACATTGCTGCTGCTAAGCCGCTAGCCCGCTGCTGGATAGACCAATGATTTTCCCTGCTTTTCAATGCTCTTTTCCGTGAATGGCCAAAGTGGATCGAGCTCACATGAGGCACCGATAGGTTGGACAGAGAGGCCTAAAGGGAAAGGTTACATGGTCATTGGGAAATGTTTGTGTAACGCGTTCACATGGTTTTAAACAAAAGGGCTACCGGAGGTAGCTCATTGCTAGTATTTATTGCCAATGATTATTCGGGGGTGTTTTTATGGTTATGACAAACGTTATCCCCACAAGGGTTTCATACATTGATGGGATATTAATGTTTATGTTATCCGGACACTCATTATGGCTAAAATAAAAGCCGAAGCTTTTAAAATTAGCGCCAAAATCCTCTAGCCAAAATGCTATTAGCTTCTGGTAATTTCCTGTTCCGGACATTCACAAAAAGCCGTTTTAAAGCATAAAGCTTGCTTGGTTTTGCTCTGCCATCGTTCGGTAGTGCTATGAGCCTTATTCCCGCATTAATATGGAATATTAATGTCGATTTAAAGGCGTTTTGGTTAACTTTATGAGCAATGGGTTTTAGCGACCGATCGCCACAGCGACCCCTAGCTCCAGGAGGTAGAATCACATTAATATAATCAGCCGTACCTAAAGTAAATGAGAACCGCTAACCGCTAACCCGCTGCTGAAAGAACCAACATTTTCCTTTTCCACTGCTTTCTTCCTCGAATGGCCAAAGTGAACTGAACTCACACGAGGCACCGACAGGTTTGGCAGAGGATGAGCAGGGAGAGTTAAATGGTTTATTTGGAAAGATGGGTGTAATGCGTCCACATGGTGTTTTAAACACATGGGATTGAGCAACATAGCTCCCGTTAGTATGCTGATACCATGCCATTGCCGATGTAATTCCAGTGTGTTTTTATGGTTATAACAAACTTTATCTCCACAAGAGCAGTATACACTGATGGGATATTAATGTTTGCGTTATCCGGTCCAATCATTATTGCTAAAATAAAGCCGAAGCTTTTAAAGTTAGTGCCGAAAATCCGCTAGCCTAAACGCTATTTAGCTCCCGAACTTCCAGTTCCCGGATAGGCACGAAAAAGGCTTTTTTCAAGCATAAGTTTTGTTTGTTTTGCTCTGCCATTGTTCCATAGTGCTATGAGCCTTATTACATCATTAATATGGTATAGTAATGTCAATTTAAAGACGTTTTGTTTAACTTTAGGATTAGCCGATTTTAGCGACCGATCGCTACAGCGACCCCTAGCCTCCTGGAGGTATAATCGCATTAATAAAGTGCCTAAAGTTAATGATTTTACTCACCAAATCATTCTTTAAAATGTTATTTCCTCAAATAATGTTTTATGTAACTCAGGATTGGTGTTCTGAATTAGTGGAGCTAATTTAAGCTTTTTTCCATGTTCTTTAAGGTGAACTTTGGTTCTTTAACTCAAATGAAATGTTATTTCTTAAATTAATGTTTTGTTTAACTCAGGATTGGCATTGTGAATGGGTTGAAACACATGCCAAATGTTGTTCTAAATTAGTTAAGCTAATTTAACTCCATTCAATGTTCTTTAAGTCAGATCTGCAGTGAATCAGGATTCACTGAATTATTCTGATGATGATCAACCACTTTGTTTTGTCTGTTGTGTCTTTTGCATGTACATAGTTCCTTAGCTAAGCTTCTTTTTATCTTAATTTTGCTTAGTAGTTTTAGTTAAGTTTCACTAGCCTGGTAGAGAGGATTTGTTAATTGAAAATATAGTGTTAATTCAGATAAACAGCATTATATAGTGATGTTCTCTGGATGTTCATTTTATTTCTGTTAATACATTTTTGAACTTGAAGAGAAGTTGTCACTCCTTATTCTATGTGTGTGCAGAGTTTGCTGCACAACACTCCCACAACCTGAATGCCAATGAATGACAGCTCATTAAAGCTCTTAGCACACCCTTCTACAAGCACACCCTCAGTGACTTCCACATCATATGTAGACCCAACACAGCTTCCTAGAAACCTGTTTAAGACAATTCCACAAGGAGACAAAAATCAAGCAGACCTTTCTCTGCCTGAACCCTGTGACCTCATAACCCTCTTTGAGTTTCTAGCTTAATCAGACAGTGAGGGTGAGAAAAAAGATGAAGAGGAGTATTAGTCTGATTCTGAGCCAACAAACTGTTAGTATGCATTCATCTCAGAACAGAAGTCTGGAGCTCTGCTCAGGCTGTTGAAAAAAGGAAAAATTGTTAAGTCCCTAGGATTCCAGCTTCCTTTGAGAACAGTGGAGAGTATTATGACAAAAATAAATCCAGAACTGCTCTGTGGCATCTCCAAAGCATTAAAGGCCTGCTCATGAAAGTTCTAAACTACTTATGTAATATTGTGGGTTTAATTTATTTATCATGGGCTGAATGTTTGGCACATCACACAAAATGTTTCTGCAAGCAGAAAGAGGAAAAGAAGGGACAGGAAAGGCAGAGGGTGAGAACTTGCATTGACTTGTGGAAACAATTGACCTGCTGCGGTGTTTTATGAAATGTTTATTTCAGGATCAGGAGAAATCGGCAAAGTACACAAATAAGCACACAAACACTGTTCTGTTAGGATGATAATGCCCACATTTATTGTTCCCCACAGACTACAGCAAAACAAAACAGCAAGCTCTTCACACACGCAAAGTAGCAAGCACTTTAAAGCAACAAGCTTTCAAACAGACGTGACGCTCAACAGATTCTCAGAATCAGCTCTTACCATAGACACGGAACTGGGAGCCCTCAGTCCTAGGTTAAGATCAGAGTTCACGATGCCGGTATCCACACACGAACCCACGGCAGACTCACCGGCTGAGGGCAGTCTCCTCTTTATATACTTGTAAACAAAGAGTCAGATGTGGAGCGAGAGTGGCTATTTCTCCCTCCACAGCTGACCCAAAACATGTTTCCAAAACAGAAAACGTTCCCAGCATCTCAGCAGTGTGCAAAGCATAATAATATTGCAAACTCAGAATACAGCAAATATAAGCAAAAATAAGGAATACAGAATCAGTCTTTCCCACAACACATTGTCATAGGTTCCCACCACAAGTTAAAACAAGTTATAACACAATAACACATGTGGTTCTTAGTTTCATGTGAACTCAGGTGCGAACACCACAACAGCAATAATCAATGTGTGAACTGGCCAGTCCTCTCTCTTAAAGAGCAAAAAACAATTTATTTAACTGACCAGTCTTCCCATACAAGTTTATAAAACTGAGCAGGTTTTCCCATAATACATTGTAAAAGAGCAACAATAATTCTTTAATATATCACTCAACCCCTTGGTCTTTGACAATCCTAATTTTGGGAAAACCTAATTTTGGAAAAACTGTCCCCAGGGTTCCTCCATTTCCAAAAGTCCAATGTTAGACGACCACAGAGAATAGATATAGGTATCCCATAATACAGTTACCTGATTAAGAAACTCAACTCCATTATTTTCTTCCATTAACACACGTCTGATGTACCAACGTTGTCCAACAAAGTAATCTACTTCAAAGGTATCAGTAGGAACTGTGGTGTCAATCAGTAGTGTAGCATGTTCTGCTCCATACCAACCATCCCTAATTTTCACGGTGATTTTCATAATAAAGCAGTGTTAAGTGCTTACATGTGCATAGATTACATAAGGTTAACATTATAATAACAATAATGAGCAAAAGCAAGGGAGGTATTACATAGTTTCGAGCAGTAACAGACATTCCATTAAAAATGTCCCACCAATGATGTGCAGAAGATTGCTCTATTAACTTAGCCGCATGCAAAACCTGTCCTTGGGCAATAAATGTAGACACCTTTAAGCTGGAAATGTTTGACCTGTGTGATTCAATTAAGCGATTTAGTTACGTAGACAGATTCAATGCGCATTTGAACCGATCCAGGGAGATCCGCCATGGCACACGGAGAACGTCCCATTGTACCTGTGTTAGATGGTTTGCAGTAGTGAAATTGGTTAATTGATAGGTCACGTTATTCCAACTCCAGATATACACATCATATAAACACCTAACGAAAGGCACCTGAGGTAATTGAGGATGACTCTTTATTGTTGCTCTAGCTGGTTCATGAGTCCAATCACATAACACCTCGTCTCCGGTTAAACATGGGTTAAGATGTCTTTGTTGTAGCATACATACCATCCCTTTATCAGCAGTCTCACATAGATCAAGGTCGTAGGTGTAGTTTGTCTGTGGGTCAAACCAATCACCATCCAGTTTCAGAAACCAGTACCCCTGTACAGTCACTACGGGCAATATATCATAATGACAGACAGTAGTACTATCGGTAACATCATATTGTGTCCAATGTCCTTCATACATGGTAGCATTACAATAGGTTTTCTGCGGTTCTAGTTGTAACCAACTATTACTACTAATGTTCCATAGTTGACTCCATTCCTGGAAATTTCCGGTAGTAACCACACGCTTGAATCGTTCTTGTTGCATGTGAGCGTGCATCATTTGTACACTACATACCGTCCAGTTCAAAGCTATAGAAATGTTCGTTAACACTTTGCTGTTACGTTCCACATCTTTATTTGCCAGTTCAGTTCTTTAAGGAAGATCTTTGCAGTTTCTTCTTGTGATGTTACAACAGTAGGCATCCACATTCCAACCTGATGAACAGCTCTTGATGCATGCTGTCCAGTGTTTAATAACATAGTTCTTGTTACTATATTGTCAAAAGTGTTGGAAACACTTAACACAGTACCTGTTCCACCAAGCAAAGTGTCCCACCATGCACGTTTCGTCCTAGTGTTTGTTGGCAGAGGAGAAAAAAACAAAAAACAAAAAACTTTCCAGTGAACTTTATTTGTTATCGTCGATTGTGCCATTTGTTGACAAGTGTGTGCAGCAGGTGCTATTTGAGTGTGTGTCTTCTTACACGCTCGTTCTGTAGATGATTCATATTGGCACAAACCTCTCCTTGAAACCACTTTAACGTTACGTCCCTTGAAGACTACTGGTATGCTTCTTACATGCCACCAAGAGCACATGTAGTCATCTTGGATTCCGTTGCGCATGCTGTCTCCCCATCACAGTTGATACGGCTGAACCACTTCTTTCAGGATCCGGCCTGGTGCTTCTGCCCAACAGAGGTGTGCCAGCAGGACCATGGCAGCGAGGACACGGAGGATGATGGTCCCAAATCCTGCACCAGCCCTGTGGTGCCTCCCATGGTTTGGGACGTCCGCCATCGCGCTGTCCCCTGGGTCGTCCAATCAGCAGATCCCACGGAAACATGGATCTGAAATCAAAATTAGTACTGCTATAAGACAAAAGAATTTGATTAGTTTTCTCTTACATAACATTTATACATTTTTTCCTCCCCTGAGTAAAATACTGACACTGTTGCATCACTGCCTTGTGAAATGATTTCAGCTGGTCTAGGTGGACCATTTTCTTGTCTCACCCAAACTTTGGCTCCTGGTTTATCTGTTGAGCCAAACCCCCCTGTACCTCTTACAGTAATGTTAGTGGGGGCAGCCACCCCTTGAACCTCTGTCATTTCACAGGGTTTCACTAGTTTTTCTTCTTTCTCAATTACCAGGGATTTTCTCCTTGATAATCCCCATCAATCGCTTCAGCTTGTATTGTCATTAACAGCTGAGGCCTGCAACTGCACAGGCTCGGACATCATATTTCCCAATTACACAGCTTGTTGTATGACTTTCTTAGCCAAATCTAATGCTCTTTGCTGTGCTTCTTCCCACATAAAATTTTCTTTTTCAGACACTTTTCAAAATTGGAATGACCACATCCTTGTGCCATAAAATGATAAATTCTAGTCAATAATGCTGAAATATTTTTAACTCCTTTATTAAGCATTCACATATACATTAATACATTTTCCATTCAGATAAAATAACAAGTTTGATTGTTCATTTATTTTTACTCTCTCATACACACATATAATCCTGAGCGGTTTCTCAGTTTGTCAAATGCAGAGACAGTAAGACTGCCCCTGGAGCAATTGGCCTATTATTCAATTGGGCCACTGCTTGCATCAATTTAGGCTTCCAATCTGTTAAGTCATGATTATCAGACACATTTTTTTTCAATATAACTGCCTTGACCAGCTGTTGTTTGCACGCAGAACGCTCTCCTGCGCGGAAAAAAACAACAACATACAAACATAAAAACTTCAATCTGTCCTCCCACGAATTTCCATGCTGCACAATCCTAGTTAAACTCCATCAGATCCGTCAGATCAGGGTACATGTTGCTCCTCCTTCTATCTTTGTTCTTTCTTTTCTTTTTTTTTTTTTATGAATTATGTTTATTAGGCATTTTTGAACGTTTATACAAAAACAAAAAAGAAAATAACATTAACAGGGCAAAACTTATACAGCACAGATACAGAAAACAAGACAAAATCAAAAACGGAGGCATGTACATAAATTACAGCTTCATATAAGAAACAACCAATTTATACATACACGTCATTCAGATTCACATTACTGGTTTTTTATTTTTGAAATTTTGAAGTATTCAAGAATACGTTTCCATCTTTTTTTAAAAGCATAAAATTCCCCCTTCATACAATATCTCAATGTTTCTAATACAATAACTTCAGAAAGCAAATTTTTCCATAGCTGGATCGAAGGGGCATCAGAACCAACCCATTTAAGCATTATTGATTGCACAGTTTCTTTGTGAGTGTCCAGATGACTGGGTATGAACCCAAGGAGACACATGACTGGACCAGGGAGAAGTGTTTGTCCTATTGCGGAGCTAATTTCTGGACATACTGCTCGCCAGAATGCCTCTATAATTTTACACTCCCATAAACAGTGAATTCTAGTCCCTGTAATTGTTTTACATTTGGGACAATTTGGAGAACTTCCTGGTGTGTACTTGCTATATATATATGGAGATATGTATACATTGTGTAAAATGTTATACTGCATTTCTTTGTAACGGTTGCATACTGAGATTCTAGAAGGCAGAGTCAGAATGTCTTCCCATGCCTCTGAATCAATTGTACTTTTCAGAGTTGTGTTCCAGGTTGATCTCAGATTCTCCAAATTATCTTTCCTTAGGGCTTGTAATTTAGCATAGAATCTTGACACAAATCTCCCACGTTTATGACAATCAAGAATACTGTTTTCAAGTAAATAATAATCCCCTGGGAACTCAAGTGAGTCCATTTTGGCCTTAACATAATGTCTTACTTGAAGATATTTATAAAAGTCCCTGGAGACGATGTTATGTTGTGTTCTTAAGTCCTCAAATGTCTTGAAGTTTCCATTATTCCATAGATCGTGTATTCTGGTAATGCCAGCCTCTTGCCAAGACCTGAGATCAGGTCCAGCGCCCTCTACTGTCAGATCCGGGTTATCTACCAATGTTGTCAGAGATGAAAAAATTTTGTTCTGACCAAACATTTTCCTCAAAATGCCCCATGCCTTAATTGTATTAGTAATTAAAAAATTATCTTTGACCATGAGTGGGAGTTCTCTGTTTTGTTTATTTAACATATTTATAGGGCGACAAGGTTTACAAACACTTTCCTCAATCTCAAGCCATGGATTAATGTTTTTATTTTGGATAGCCCACAGTGAAATAATTCTTGCATGTATAGACAATACATAGTTCTCAACCTTGGGCAGACCCCATCCACCCGAGGTTGGTGGAAGTTGTAAAACCTCCATTTTAATTTTAGGTTTCCTGCCTGCCCAGATAAATTCTGATATTGCTTTATTGATTCCAGCTAAATCTTTAGGTTCAATAAACAAAAACAGCATAGACACTGGATAGATTAACTTAGGGAGAATTATCATCTTAATGAGGTTAACTCTCCCCAAAAAAGATATGGGGAGCTTCTTCCATCTCAGCAACTTATCTTTAATATGAATAATGATAGGATTGATGTTTTCAGCGTACACCTGGCTGGTTCTAGGTGTAATGTGTATTCCTAGATATTTTAGTCCTTTAGGAGCCCATCGAAATGGTTTGATGAACGTTGGTTCTCCCTGGTCAATAGTATTTAAAGGTATTATTTCTGATTTTCCGTAATTTACCTTATACCCAGATATCTTACCAAATTTGTTGACGCATTCAATTAGAGCCGGGATAGATTTCAAAGGGTCTGTTAAGGTTAACAGTATATCATCAGCGTATAATAATATTTTATACACTTTTTTTTCCTATTAATATACCTTTAATATCATTGCTTTGTCTAATTGCAATTGCAAGAGGCTCTATAGCCAGGGAGAAAAGTAGCGGAGAGAGAGGGCTTCCTTGCGCCGTCCCCCTACTCAATCCAAAAGGTGCAGATAAAAGGCCATTTGTCAAGACCGACGCCGTGGGTTTTTTATAAAGAAGTTTTACCCAATTTATAAAATTTTCTCCAAGTCCAAATCTTTTCAACACTTCAAACATATACTCCAATTCGACACGGTCGAAGGCCTTTTCAGCATCCATTGAAACAATGATGCCTGGAGTTTGTGTCCGGTTAAGGTGTTGGATGATATTGATAAGTCTTCTAGTATTATTTGATGACAGACGCTCCTTTATAAAGCCAGCTTGGTCTATATTGACTATGTTGGAGACTACATTTTCCAATCTAGTGGCCAAAATCTTGGATAAAATTTTCATGTCTACACCAAGCAGGCTAATTGGTCGATATGACGAACATTGTTCTGGGTCTTTATCTTTTTTT
This sequence comes from Fundulus diaphanus, assembly GCA_037039145.1. Lineage (NCBI taxonomy): Eukaryota > Metazoa > Chordata > Actinopteri > Cyprinodontiformes > Fundulidae > Fundulus > Fundulus diaphanus. Next base: position 50,741,386 of record CM073137.1, on the reverse strand, counting down.
GGGATTACAATAATATTTGCCATATACATGGTATCGGGTAATTTAGATTTTTCTAGAGATGTATTAAAGACTCATTGTAGTAATGAGCTAATTTTGCCTTTTAAGGTTTTAAAAAATTCAACAGGGTATCCATCAGCGCCTGGACATTTACCAGATTGTAGTGAAGAAATGGCCTTTTCAATTTCTAGAGTTGTTATGGGTCCTTCTAATATGTTTGCCTGTTCTGGTGTCAATTGTGGTATATTTAAATTATCCAGCAGTTCATGTTCTAGTGCACCTTTTTTAACTTCGGAACAATACAATTTTTCATAAAACTGTTTGAAGCATTCATTTATGCTTCTATTATCCATATGACGATGACCATTTTCGTCCCGTATTGAGGATATAAAGTTTGTGCCAGGTTTTTTGTTACTAATCTTGACAAATATTTATTTGGTTTGTTACCGTGTTCGAAGAACTTTTGCTGTGCAAATAATATATCCTTTTCAGCTTTCTTTGTTATTAAATCAGACAGTGAGAACCGGGCTGTTTTGAGTTCCCCTAGAATTTTAACTGATTTGAATAAAATATATTCCTCTTCCAGTTTTTTTTATTTTGTTTTCAATTTTATTTTGTTCTGCTAATTGTTCTTTCCTCTTACGACTGGAATATGATATTATTATACCCCGCATATATGCCTTATAGGCATCCCATACCACTCTGGGGTCAGTATTATTATTGTCATTGAATTCTAAAAAGAAGTTTGTCTGCTCTTCTAGCAATTTTGTAAAATCTTCATTTAGCAGCAGCAATCTATTTAACCTCCATGAAGCTGTGCGATCCAATGGTCTGGGCGGATGCATTGCCAGCCTAACAGGAGCATGGTCAGAGAGGGAAATAGTTCCTATCTCTGTTTCTTCCACGAGTTGGACCAATTGATTTGACATAAACAAATAATCAATGCGTGTCATCGTTGAATGTGGCAACAAGTGAAAAGTGAAACTTTTAATAGAGGGGTTAAAATGCCTCCATATGTCTATTAAATCCAGTTCCTCAAGAATATTTTTTACAGCCCTAGAGTTTTTAGACTGGGTGTTTTGGGGGGGGGCACCTGTCCATATGAGGGCATAAAGAACAATTAAAGTCACCGCCGATAAGTATGTTTGGGCAATCCATCTCAGCAATTTGACTGAGGAGGACCGCAAAGAAATCCTCATCATTCATATTTGGGCCATATACACTGCCAAGCAAAAACCTCTCTCCATATAAAATACCCTTAATCAAGATGATTCTTCCTTCTGTGTCTTTAAATGTGTCTATAACTGTGAAAGGGAGATTTTTATGTATTAAGATTATGACCCCCCTTTTATTTGTTGAGTATGATGAGAAATAAACTTGTCCTACCCATTCTCTTAAATATTTTTTATGTTCCTCATCCGTGAGATGAGTTTCTTGTAGAAACGCTACTTGGTTCCTGTCTTTTTTTAAACTATTTAGAATAGACTTCCTTTTTATTGGATTATTAGAACCTTTTACATTCCAAGTGCAAACCTTAATGCTCATCTTCAGAGTATATCAATGTTACTTTATGCTGTCTTTTAAAAAGACATCAATAGAATAGTTACACTGCAACATGCCTGCCTCAAATTGTGTTCTGTGCTGACAAACCAACAAAAAAGTTCCAAGCAAAAACCCGAACATTACACAAAGCTTGGACCGGATTCTAAAGAAATAGTATCCATAACAAACTACATGAAAAAATAACAATAACAAACTTGTCATACCCTAACTCTAAGGTACAGCAGATGGGAGGGGGGGACCAAGATCAGAAAAAGAAAAAAGAATGAAGCATCCTGCCCTCTCTGGGTCTGAATATTAAGCCCCCATGGATATATGAATGTGAAATATAATGAAGATTTTTCATCTCAACAAACCGTTCTTATTTGTAAAACAATATAAGCAGAACTGATTTAAGATTATGAATAATGTTATTAATGTATTTATCTTACGAGTGTTCAGTATTTACCTCTCATCATTATTCAGACTTTTATGCCACTCGAGCGTGTGGGAAGATCCATGTGAAGTCATTTATGAAGCGTCTTGATGAATTCGTTAATTTCTTTCATATTAGTTAGGGATGTGGTCGTCCCGTTCTGGTTGAAGATCTTGATAACCGCTGGGAACAGGAACGCGTACTTGACACCAGCCTCTCGCAGCTGTCGCCGAACGCCTGAGGACTCCTGTCTCTTTCTGACAATTTCTGCAGAAAAATCCTGGTAAAAGGAGACTCTGCGATCTTCTACTTGAATTATTCCTTTATTCCTTGCAGCGTTGAGAATCTTTTGTTTATCCATGTAGTTGTGGAGTCTCACCAGGACTGCCCGTGGATGGTCTCGGTCACTTCGTCCGGCCGGGGGTCCTGTGCGGTGGGCTCTTTCGATTTTTATCTGTGTCTGCTGCAGTCCCAGGACTTTAGGAATCCACTCCTCGAAAAAGACCGCCGGTTCTCTGCCTTCGATGCCTTCTTTTAGTCCCATAATCTTAATGTTCTGGCGCCTGCTTTGGTTTTCGAGGTTGTCCAGTCTTTCCAGTGTTCTTCCAATAGTTTTCTCCATACCGTCCATTCTAGGTGCGCTTCTTGTTGTTACGTCTTCCAGATCAGAAATGCGCTGTTCAGCAGCAGCTATTCGCCGCGTCATGCTATCAAATTTTTCTGCAAGTTCAGAGACTGGTTTAAGAATTGCAGCTACTTTTCTGTCCAGTATTTCTTCGATATTCTTGGTAACTCGCTCTACTATGATGTCTTCTTTTAGAGTGTTAGCTTCTTCCACGTCACTCACAATGCATCCCTGCTCCATGTCTTCAGCCACATCGTCTTGGTCGTTTTGGCTAACTGCTGATATGCTAGCATTAGCCCCACCTTTCCGACCTCCTTTCTTCTTTTTGCTCGATGCAGCAGGTGCAAAAAAATTATCTAGAGACATGTCGAAGCTTACCACAACTATTGTTTCAGTTCACACGGTGGGTTGTTGTCTTAAATTGTAGATTCACGTCGACCCAGAGAGGAGACGAAAAACACACGACTATTCCGCAGCGTGCATCACGTGACCCCCTTGTTCTTTCTTTTCCTTTTTTTCACTCTCCTTACTTTCACCTCTTTGCCCGAGGATTCCTCAGACTCTGACACCTCAGTCTCAACCACCTTAGCAGCTTCTCTGCCCACAACAGACTCAGATTCTTCAGCAGGTGGAGCCGATGTTGTGGGATGAATTGCCTCTCGCAACAGCTGAATCAAAGAATTTAATGGGTCCAGCTCAGCACCAAATCCTGCACAGTTAACTTTTAAGCCTCTCCTCTGACACATCTGTCTCAACTCATCAGTAGGTAATGCGTGTATCTCTGAAGCAGGCACCCCAGCATTAATCAGTGCCCTCCACAACATCATACGTGGTGAACCCTGTTCATTTCTCCCCCGCTCCCTTTGCGGCCTGCGGACCGGAGTTTGTTGAACTTGTGGTCTGCATTCCTCCTGCTTGCCCCATTCTCCCAGATTCCCCAGCTCCATAATTCGAGCCTTAATGGTTTCCATCGGGGCATCTGGAGCTCCCAGCTTCACAGTAAGCATAGCTGCCCGATAATGCTGTGGTACAGTTTTAATCAACTGATCTCTCACCACCTTCGGAACAGCTCCTTGCTGATATCCAGCCACCATCCCCACTGGTAACAAATCACAGCCTCGTCAGCCTCTGCACACACTCCTTTAATGTTAACCATGGTCCAGAGATTTCGGGCCAATCAGATCCATTGGGACATGTTGCTCGTACTGCCTCAGACCACACGTCAAACAATGATCTCGCCTGATCCCCCAAATTTCTCACTTCTTGCCTATAATTAGCATTTACATTCCCATCAGTGCTCAGACCACCAAATGCCATGCCATCTCCGTGTTCTATTTCAATCTGTTCTGCACCTTCATCCAGCAGTCGAGCCTCCCATAGATCAGTGGGTTCGCCCGGATGCTGCCTTAATTTTTTAGTGATATGAGCAACTTCATCCTGCGAGTAATCTTCTGTTATGGTCCGTGACACCGCCGGCGGCTGCGGCTGTTCCACCCATTCCATAACAGGTTGTCCCGCAGCATCAAGTACATCATTACCTTGAGCATCTAGCTGCCGCTGGACGACTGCAGGTATATGCTGCTGCTCTCTTCTCCTTCGGAGGACGGGTTTAACCCCCAATGGAGGGCAATGAGGTGGATCTGGAGGACTTTCAGAACCATAGCAATCCCCGTCCTCCTCATCGTCCCATATGTTACCGTCCCAGCATTCGGGATCCCACCCAGACCCAAGTCCAGCTACAAACGAACGGACGTTTTTCGGAGGTGGGCGGTGGGGTTTTTTCCCCTGTTTCTTCCTTGTTATCACAGACACCTGGGCCACAGCTTTTTCTGTGACACTAGTTATCTGTTCCAGCTGGTTAGTCAGCATTTGCAAATGCTGCCGATACAGCGACTCAGCAGGCTGCAACTCAGTCATTGCTTTTAACTGCTGAGTTTTCAATTGTTGGCCGGCTTCATACTGTTGTTTCCACGCCGTGGCACAAATCCACAAGCGCCTCTGTAATCCGGCCACCAGGTCAGGATCGGGAGAGATCGGCAAACACAAATAAGGACTCAAACACTGTTTCTGTTAGAATATAAGGCACACATTTATTATTATTCCCCACAGAATACAGCACATCAAAACAACTACCTCTTCACACACACAAAGTAGCAAGCAATAAAGCAACAAGCTTTCAAACAGATGAGACGCTCAACAGATTCTCAGAATCAGCTCTTACCATTGACACGAACTGGGAGCCCTCAGTCCTAGGTTAAGATCAGCGTTCACGATGCCGGTATCCACACACGAACCCACGACAGACTCACCGGGCTGAGGGCAGTCTCCTCATTATATGCTTGTAAACAAAGAGTCAGATGTGGAGCGAGAGAGGCCATTTCTCCCTCCACAGCTGACCTGTTTCCCAAAACATGTTTCCAAAACAGAAACCGTTCCCAGCATCTCAGCAGTGTGCGAAGCATAATAATATTGAATTCAGAATATAGCAAATATAAGCAAAAATAATTCAATTTCAATTCAATTCAATTTTATTTATATAGCGCCAATTCATGAAACATGTCAGCTCGAGGCACTTTACAAAGTCAAAATCAATCATATTATACAGATTGGTCAAGAACTTCCTATATAAGGGAACCAGTTGATTGCTTCAAAGTCTCGACAAGCAGCATTCACTCCTGGAGAAGCGTAGAGCTACAGGGAGAGTCGTCTGCACTGTCCATGGCTTTGCAGCAATCCCTCATACTGAGCAAGCATAAAGCGACAGTGGAAAGAAAAACCACCCATTAGCGGGAAGGAAAAACCTCCGGCAGAACCAGGCTCAGTATGAACGGTCATCTGCTTCGACCGACTGGGGGTTACAGAAGACAGAGCAGAGACACAATGAGACAAAAAAGCACAGAAGCAAATCTGTTCTACATTAGATGGTAACAGCAGGTGAGCTGTCTTCTCTGGATGATGTCTCAGATAACAGAACGCCAGACCAGATGTACCTACTATGAAGAAAAAAAGAGAGAGAACAAAAAGTTATAAGCAGAAATTATGACAAGCAATGCATAATTGAAGAACAGTAGAACTCGATAGAGTGAGAAAAATAGATCCTGATGTCCTCCAGTAGTCTAAGCCCATAGAAGCACATCCCCATAGGTAGGTCAGGGCAACATAAGCCACTCTAGTTATAAGCTTTATCGAAAAGGAAAGTTTTAAGATTAGTCTTAAAAGTAGACAGGGTGTCTGCCTCACGGACCAAAACTGGGAGTTGGTTCCACAGGAGAGGAGCCTGATAGCTAAAGGATCTGCCTCCCATTCTACTTTTAGAGACTCTAGGAGCCACCAGCAGACCTGCAGTCTGAGAGCGAAGTGCTCTGTTAGGAACATACGGGGTAATCAGAGCTCTGATATATGATGGAGCTTGATTATTAAGGACTTTATACGTTAGAAGAAGAATTTTAAATTCTATTCTTGATTTAATAGGAAGCCAATGAAGGGAAGCTAAAATTGAAGAAATATGATCCCTTTTGTGTATTTTCATCAGAACTCTTGCTGCAGCATTTTGGATCAGCTGAAGACTTTGAACTGCATTTTGTGGACTTCCTGATAGTAAAGAATTACAATAGTCCAGCCTTGAAGTAACAAATGCATGGACTAGTTTTTCAGCATCGCTCCTGGACAGAATGTTTCTAATTTTGGCAATATTCCGGAGGTGAAAAAAGGAAACTCTGGAAACCTGTTTAATATGGGATTTAAATGACATGTCTTGGTCAAAAATAACACCAAGATTTTTTACTTTATTACCAGAGGCCAAGTTAATGCCATCCAGATTAAGTGATTGATTAAGAACTTTATTTTTTGAGGACTCTGGTCCAAAGATTACAACTTCTGTCTTGTCAGAATTTAAATGCAGAAAATTTAAAAATTGAAAGTCATCCAGCTTTTGATGTCATTAAGACATGCCTGTAGTTGAAGTAATTGATTGGATTCATCAGGATTTATGGACAAATACAACTGGACAAATACAACTGAGTGTCATCAGCATAACAGTGGAAATGAATCCCATGCTGTCAATTTTGCCAATCGGAAGCATATATATAGTAAAGAGAATTGGTCCAAGGACTGAACCCTGTGGTACTCCACAAGTGACCCTAGAGTTTAAAGAAGATTTATTATTAACATGAACAAACTGGAATCTGTCCGACAGATAAGATTTAAACCAGCCTAATGCTTTCCCCTTAATCCCTACAGTATGCTCAAGTCTTTGTAGGAGAATATTGTGATCAACTGTATCAAATGCAGCACTGAGATCTAACAGGACAAGTACAGACACAAGTCCATTATCTGAGGCCATGAGAATATCATTAGTGACCTTCACCAGAGCCATTTCAGTGCTATGATGAGCTCTGAAGCCTGACTGAAACTCCTCAAGGTCATTACTTTGTAAATGTTCACATAGTTGATTAGCAACTACTTTCTCAAGAATTTTAGATAGGAAAAGAAGATTAGATATAGGTCTGTAATTTACTAACTCATCTTGATCAAGAGAAGGTTTCTTAAGTAAAGGTTTAATAACAGCTACTTTAAAAGCCTGTGGTACATATCCATTTACTAAGAATAGATTAATCATGTCCAAAATAGGGCCACCGATCAATGGGAATACCTCCTTAAACAACTTGGTTGGGATTGGGTCTAACATGCAGGTAGAAGGTTTAGATGAAGCTAAAATTTTAGCTAGCCCAGAAAGCTCTACTGCGTCTAAACAGTTCAGACACTGTGCAGGTTCTAAAGATTCCTCCAACGCTGCCTCACTTATTGAGGACGACGTAATCATGTTTGGGAGGATGCCAATTATTTTATTTTTAATGGCATCAATTTTATTTATGAAGAATCCCATAAAGTCGTTACTGCTAAGAGCTATGGGAATGGATGGATCAACAGAACTGTGGCTCTGGGTAAGTTTGGCAACCGTACTAAAGAGAAATCTAGGATTATTTTTATTCTCCTCAATTAATTATGAAAAATATGCTGCTCTAACTCTGCGAATGCTCTTATTATACAACAATAGACTGTCTTTCCAGATTAGGTAGGATTCCTATTGGTGTGTAGAGCGCCATTTTCTCTCCAATTTCCTAACATTGTGCTTCAAGGAATGCAGCTCTGAATTAAACCAGGGAGCCAGCTTCCTGTGAACTATCAGCTTCTTTTTCAAAGGAGCTACATTGTCTTATGCAGAACGCAATGAGGAAGTCACACCGTTAACAAAGGTGTCGATTTGTGAATGGGAAGAAACAGCATTGCTGCCATCTACAGGGCATTTCTGCAATACTGAGGATATTAAAAGGGGGACAGACTCTTTAAGTTTTGATACAGCATTATCCGATAAAGATCTACTATAATGGAACGCTCTTTTGGGGGTGGAGAACTCAGTTAGATTAAACTCAAAGGTTATTAAAAAATGGTCAGATAGGACAGGGTTGTGAGGAAATATTGTTAATTCTTCACAATCAATGCCATATGTCAGCACAAGGTCTAAAGTATGTAACCAAGAGTGCGTCGGTTTATGCACATTTTGAACAAAACCAATTGAATCTGGGATAGTTTTAAAGGCTACACTAAGGTTATCACATTCAGTGTCAACATGAATGTTAAAATCACCCACTATAATTAACCTTGTCAGTGTTTAACACCAAATCAGATAAGAAGTCTGACAGCTGATCCAGAAACTGAGTGTAAGGACCTGGTGGACGATACAAAACAACAAACAGAAGAGGTTTTATTTCTTTGCAATAAATAAGGAATACAGAATCAGTCTTTCCCACAACACATTGTCATAGGTTCCCATCACAAGTTAAAACAAGTTGTAACACAATAACACATGTGGTTCTTAGTTTCATGTGAACTCAGGTGCGAACACCACAACAGCAATAATCAATGTGTGAACTGGCCAGTCCTCTCTCTTAAAGAGCAAAAAACAATTTATTTAACTGACCAGTCTTCCCATACAAGTTTATAAAACTGAACAGGTTTTCCCATAATACATCGTTAAAGAGCAAAAATAATTCTTTAAGATATCATGCGGTCACCCCAGGTTCTTTTGCTGAATAATGTGGTGTTTATATTGTAGACTTCTGTAGTAATAAAAAGACTATTGAAACTGAAACAATATTTTACCATATTTAATCTAAAAGGCAGAGGGATGTTTATAGCTACAGTTCTGGGCTCTCATACACAACAACGTAACAGGCAGATTTTCGGACACCAGAGAGACAGACATTAAGTAGGACCAGTTGTGTACACCCATTCAGGGGCATGCACAGTATGATATCAGTGTTTATCACATTGGTGGAGAGGATCATGCTATAATGCAGACCTGTCCTAGCTGACACATCTTCCCCATATCAGTCATTCTGTCCAATCCAAGTATGTCAGACTCTGTGCCTCCAGGGTCCGTTGTTTTCTCTCTGTAATTTCCATGGTAACTGACTTTGCAGTCCAGTCTCTGTAATCTCATAATCTCTAACACTTGTTCTGCAATTCTCTGCAGCTAGCTCTCACTTTTTTCTAACCTGAAAAGTCATATTGATAATGTTTAGCACACTTCGTTCTGCACATTATCAATCTGGGATTTTTGCTATCAAATCCATTCTGAAGTAACATTCAATTCACTTAAATTTTAGTTATACAGCACCAATTCACAACACGTCATCTCAAGGCACTTTACAAAGTCAAATTCAATCAAATTATTCAGCAGAACTTTCCGAGCTGATCGGGTGAAGTGACACCTAGTACCTGCTTACCAAAGGTTGGTTTTAGCCAATCATGGTATCAAATGAATATGTCGTAAGCAGCAGGCGCCACGAGAAACCACAACAAGGTATGCTGATCAAGGCACACTTATTTGGATAGTGACACTCGTGACAATCGAGGTTTCTGACCAAACAGATGTTATAGTAGCAGCTACGTGTGCATCCTCCTGCGCTGCCATGTTTATTTTTGGTTCAGCTGTGGGCCCGGCAGCTCTTGCTTTTCTCATAACTTTATGTCCCTCCTTAGACCATAATACTGCAATGTGATTGACCCGAAACATTTTTGGTTTGGTCCCCAAACGATTGAATTGGGAGCGGGAAGAGAAGGATTTTCATGTTTGTGAACGCACAAATACCAGAAGAATTCATCTTACAGGCAAGGTTAGCTATTTTCAGCAGCAACAGCATTTTAGTTACCTGATTGATATCATCTGTTCTGAAACTGAAAACGTTGAGTATGACGAATAGGCCATGGCCTCGCAACCCCAGCAGGGATAAATAAGCATGTCGGAAAATGGATGGATGAATGGACTGGGCTATTTCTTTTTCCTTGCCAACAAGATCTCTGCCAACTGGCACCAGAAAATTGTATTATTGGGCTTTCTTCGTCTGGAAACAGATGCATACACCACCTTACGGGAGCAGCCATGATGAACTGGTTGAACTCGCACAGCTGACAATACGGTAATCTCATTGGCTGAGCAGCAAAACTCGAATCACGTGACCTCTTAGACCGGAGCGCAACGGGTTATATTTTTTATCGGCTATAATTTATTAATGTGCAAGTGAAAACGTGGGAACATTGTTTTTTTGAGATCACTGCCATGTGTAGCAACTCTGACAGTTCATACGAAAGTTCTTAAGGAGACGTCCCACAGATTCTGGCCCACCCCCTAGGAGTGGGGTAGATCTACCACAGCTATCTGCTTTCTACTCAGGGTAGGTTCTTTGTGAAACGGGGCCCTGGAGATGTGCAACAATCAGGGCAATGAGACATCTGGAAATGACCACAGAGACGTTTCACTTATTGAGAACGTGCTATTTTAAGCGTTCTTGTTTACTTGACTTGAGTTTGAGTTGAGTTTATGCAGACGTGATTATCCTCATTATTAGGCAAACGTTCTCGTTCAAATAATCACGTATGATACCACATGAAAACAATGTGTAATTTTCTGTTGTAACAAACTAAATGAGAAAATAAAGGAACAACAATCACCTTTACGTTTTTAGTAAAAGTAAAAAAAACGTCTAGATGGTTGGAAACAGGGGGCAGTCGACTGGATCTGCTCGTCCTGCTGAATATGTCCCCGCTCCTGATGCAGGGAAACAGATTGTGTCGAGGGTAAAAATGCTACTTTGGCATGACACTTTGGCATCAGACCTGATATAAACTTGGGGAGTCAGCAGGTGTAGTGTATCTGGGCTCTCCCTTAGATATAGGGTGAGGAGCTCAGTCATCCGGGGAGGACTCCGAGTAGAGCCGCTGCTCCTCCACGTCGAGAGGAGCCAGTTGAGGTGGCTCAGGCATCTGGTAAGGATGCCTCCTGGACGCCTCCCTGGTGAGGTGTTCCGGGCACGTCCCACCGGGAGGAGGCCCAGAGGGAGACCCAGGACACACTGGAGGGACTATGTCTCTCGGCTGGCCTGCGAACGCCTTGGGATTCCCCCAAAGGAGCTGGCCCAAGTGGCTGGGGAGAAGGACGTCTGGGCCTCCCTACTGAAGCTGCTACCCCCGCGACCCGACCCCGGATAAGCGGAAGAAAACGGATGGATGGATGGATGGAGTCAGCAGGCAGGACACGGTGAGGGAGAGCGGGGCAGAGTGAGAGAGACGTTCCGGCGGTGAAGAGTTGGCTGAGGAGGGTTTATGTTGGCTGGTGGACAAGTGGACTGAGTAAACCTAATTAGTGGCAACAGGTGGAGATGATCTAGTGTAAGATGGTGGCTGGAGGTAAACTGCTGATTGAATAATGGCTGAGGGGAGACAGAAGTCCAGAAAATGTCCAAAAAAAACCAAACCTACAACATGACAGAAATTATTAAAACTAAATTTTCAATACAATGAAAAATTATTTCAAAGCAAATTGATTCAGTTTCAAATCATTAAATACAGTTTAAATTATGTAAAATTCACTTTCAGATCAAGACATTCAATTTCAAATGTTGCATATATAAATTCACTCTGAGCAATTCAAATTCAGTTTCTGATGGCACATTTTACTCCTCATACTGACTTGCTACGGCGGGGTGTGACTGAGAAGCTTCTATAGCTGAACGCATGGCTATGTTGATAAAAGCATGTACCATTAACAAAGCATGTACCATTTGAACCAACAGGAGCATTCACCTACAATAGCCACCATTCAACCCTAAGTGGGCAGCACTAAGATGGTTTTAAGACAAATATTACAGAATCAAACAAGTTAACATAAAAATGTAAAAAATGGCACAGTGACATTAAATTAGCACTCTTACGTCCAATTTATACGGTTTATTTAGATTTTATGGGGTGGGTTACACTTTAACTAAACTACAAGACTTTATCTTTGCAAATCACGAATTGTCATAAATACCAGTTGAAACATCAAAGGGCTGTTGATCCTGTGGATCTAGACCTTCTTGCAATTAATGTTTAGACCACATTTATGGACCTTGATTTCACAATGGATGGTGATTTTAAACTTGACAGTCCAAAAAGTACCTCAGTGAAGTCATTGTTATGATTTAAGGAAAAATGCAAAGATTGGTTAGGGTTATGCAAAAATTAGAAACACTACTCCACGCCTTCATTTCATCATGGCTGGATTACTGTAATTCACTTTATCTCTGAATCGGTTAGTCCTCACTTAAACGTCTTCAGCTGCTTCATACACTGCTGCTCACCTTTTAATGGAAAAATGTAAAAGAGAGCACATTACCCCATCCTGGCCTCCTTTCACTGGTTGCCTGTTTATTTTAGAGTTCAATTTAAAGTCCTTCTGTTTGTTTTTAAGGTTTTAAACAGCTTTTCCCACCTTATCTAAGTGAGCTTCACCTTCTCCTTTACACCCCTGCTCAGTAACTCATGTCTACTAACCAACTGCTCATGGTCATTCACAGTTCTGAACAGAAGCTTAGAGGGGATAGGGTCTTCTTTATTAGGGCCTAAAAGTTATAGAAAGACTAACGCGGATCTTCGTGGAGCGGGGCTTGCTGGAGGCTGACTGCCAGGTTGATGAGGCAGGGTGAGGCAAGGAGGGAGAGAGAGGTGGAGGGTGAGCAGGATTCGATCAGAGCTCTAGAAGCCGGAGAAGGAGCAGCTGCCAGCAGAAGGTTCCTTGATGAGGAAGAAGCACAGAGAGTCTTAGGAGGTTTCTTGAGAACACGGAGAGGTTCAGATTGGGAGTCCGAAGGTGGATCAAACCTGGGTAAAGAAACACACGGTAAGACGACGAAACGCTTACGTGTTTGATGGGGGGCCGAATGAGTCATACCACAAGGGTAGTAGCACTCTGGCCAAGAAGTGCTGGCAGCCGTCTCCTTTTGTAGTCCTCCAGAGGCGTCTGCAATGAGGAACAGCTGCGGGTCTCTGCCTCCCTGTTATCAGCTTCCATCTGTTGGAGAGAGAGAGAGAGAGCAGCAGCCCAACCTAGGGCCACTCCACAGATCCTGTCACGCCCCCCCCCCCCCTCAACGTCGGTGCTTCAGTGTCCTGCGAGGTGGAGGTCCAGGTGGATCCGCTTCCCATCTGCTCTCCAGTGTCCTGCGAAGAGGTGGTCCCGGGGGATCCTCCTCCCATCTGCTCTCCAGTGTCCGGTGAGGTGGTGGTCCAGATGGACCCGCCTCCGCTCTGTTCTCCAGAGTCATGCGAGGAGGGGGTCCATGTGGATCCGCCTCCCATCTGCTCTCCAGAGTCCTGCGAGGAGGGGGTCCGGGTGGATCTGCCTCCGGTCTCCGCTCCAGAGTCCTGCGAGGAGGGGGTCTGGGTGGACCCGCCTCCAGTCTCCGCTCCAGAGTCCTTTGAGGACGGGGTCCGGGTGGACCCGCCTCCAGTCCGCGCTCCGGAGATCTGCTTAGAGGGAAACCAAGTGAGGCGCCGGCCGCCAAAGGTCCTGTTTAGTCGCCGGCCGCCGAGGGTCTTGCTTTGTCGCCGGCCGCCAAGGGTCCTGCTTCGTCGCGAGGGTCTTCTATCACGTCCGCCCGGACGTCCACCAGAGACCCAGCCACGCCAAGGTCTGCCTCGGTGACGGCCCTCAGAGACGCTACCATGCCAGGGCCCGCCCCCGGGTGGCCCACCAGACATCCTGCTACGCCGAGGCCCACCCCTGTGTCGCCAACCAGGCATCCTGCCACGCTGGGGCACGCCTCTAAGCCACCCACCTTATAATCCCGAGCTAGACCTTCTGGTTGGCCACCGGAACTATTTTGTTTGGATTCTTTTGGATTTTGTTCATTACACTCACCCACAACAGTAAACCTAACCCTGTCTTGGTCTCTCTGCGTTTGAGCCCAACCACCAACATCACCCCAAACATGACAGCAAAGGTAATATTTTAATAAATGTGCTGTAAATATGCCAGGCTAAATTTACAATGTTAGTACAGTGAATTGCATTGGAGCAGCTTTGCAGAGTTTTATCAATGAGTTGAACTGAATAGCAAGCATATATAATTATGACACACAGCAGTTGTAACTATCCTTTATTGTGTATTATAGATCTTTTCCACGTATTTTCAAGGGAAAGCGGAGGTTTACAAATGCACCACTTACAGTCACTTGCAAATGGCAGTGTTTTCAGCTTTATGTCCTTCCGTCTCCTGCAACTGTGACTCCAAAAGGAGATGACCAGCTAAGGTTTTACTAGGTAGGGCTTGGCCTGAGAATTGTTTCATTTCCAGGAGGCGCAGTTCATAATGAGGTTAGGTGTTTATAGTGTTTTATTCCCAACTGTGCTATCTATTTTACCGTCGTTCATATGCAACTACAGTCAGGTTGCCGCCCCGTTACATGCTTTTACCTAAACCAAAACAACTTTTACCTGGGACCAGAAGGCCGAAGCTGCCTTCCTGGAATTAAGAAAAAGATTATCTCAAGTGTAACACATTAGAGAAGAGTATTATGTATTTTAGATAAATGAGCCAATAGGTTTGGCTATCGGAGCACAGTGGGGTGTTTAAATGACACACAAAGGAAGTTGGATGAATTTAAAGAACGACTGGCTTTAGTGGCATAAACCATAAAACTGACAAACAGTTGTACAAGACACACAATTTTGAAAATAAAATTCCACACAATATAATACATAAACTAATAGTAATACTTGGCCAATTGGTAATTCGCAGTTTTAGCTATTTTGGGTGCACCCTGGTAATCTGAATTCTAAATTGTAATAGACAACAAATTGACCAAATTCAGGTTTGAATTGGAACTGAGGAGAATGTCCTACACAGCAGTTTGTTATAATGTCCGAAATAAAACTTGTTAAAAAAAATAATGTCCAAAATCCCAGAATGAAACAATAAAAGTGAAAAATGTCAGTCAGTGGTCTCATGCATAACCAACTGTGTGTGAAGATGTGAGTGATACAGGCCTACCACACTGCAGGGTGCAGCAGGACTCCAAATGGAAAAGAAGGAATCAAGTTCTTTCTCTAAGTCCAGGTGGGAAGGCTCGCTATCAGTCAAATGAGGAATACCTCAGGAACAATCCAGCATAAACAAAAAACCTGACCTGTCAACAGACAGGATCAGCAGAATAATATGATTTTTATTAAGCTGTTCTAGCTTTAATCCTTAAATCATGCTTCTGTAGACATCATATCTTACATTAATTTGTTATTAAGTTACTCAAATTTGCAATAAACAATTCTCTTTTACCTCAATGCAGTGTTTCACTGCATTATCAATTCACTTTTTCTTCTAATTGTAAAATCTTTTTTCAATTGCAATAATAAAACATTACATTTTACCCAAACTCAGTAAAAGTTTACATTTGAATAATCAAATAGTTCAAATAAAGGCTATTATTCAACAACAATGTGATAAACAGAACAAAAACCTAAATGAAAAGCACAGAATATGCTTACACCTGGTCTGGCGTTCTGATAGCTGTGACATCATCCAGGGAGGACAGATCACCGACTATTACCATCTAACGTAGAACAGATTACTGGATCAATGTGTGCTTCTGTGCTTGTTTGTCTGTCTTGTTGTGTCTCTGCTCTGTCTTCTGTAACCCCCAGTCGGTCGAGGCAGATGACCGTTCATACTGAGCCCGGTTCTGCTGGAGGTTTTCCTTCCCGTTAATGGGGAGTTTTTCTTCCCACTGTCGCTTCATGCTTGCTCAGTATGAGGGATTGCTGCAAAGCCATGGACAATGCAGACGACTCTCCCTGTAGCTCTACGCTTCTCCAGGAGTGAATGCTGCTTGTCGGGACTTTGAAGCAATCAACTGGTTCCCTTATATAGAAAATTTTTGACCAATCTGTATAATATGATTGATTTTGACTTTGTCAAAATCAAAGTGCCTCTAGATGACATGTTTCATGAATTGGCGCTATATCCTCCTGACTATCAGAAAAAAAAATATTGTCCAATCACCATTTTTTTTAAATTCCACAATCTTTGTAAGGTAATTAGAATACTGAAAACATTTTTTTTTTTTTTTAAGTTTTTATTTTTGAAATATCATGTGTCCACTGCAGTGGACATCGGAACGCCATACATTTGAAATTGAACCTTGATGGCAACCAGTTAGTCCCAAAGAAAATATCCAAACATCTGTAATATTCTGTCTTGGTTCCTGTTTATGATTCGGTTAAGTTAGTTTCCCTGCCTTATGTTTCCTTTGTGTTTTTAAGTTCTGAAGTCCGGTTTAGCCTATTTATTTTATATTATGTTCTGGTGCACATTTATTTGTTGGTTAGTATTTTCCTGCCTCTTGGTTTATTTGCGTTCTAGAATATTCTGAGTTCTGTTATGGTTTGTTAGTGTTAGTTTTCCTTCTCTTCCCTGTCTTTTGTTATCTGGCTGTTTTGAGTTCTGTCTAGTCTGGTTTCCTGTTTAGATTAGTGTTTACTGTTGTAGTTTATTCTGTTATGTCTTCAGAAGTTTCTTAGTTTTGGTTTTGGGTTGTTCTTGTTGAGCCTCGGCACTGATGTCTGGTCTAATTACTTACACTGCACACCTGCCTAACTCCACCCCTGCTGCAATCACCTCTCACCGGTTTCACCTGATTCCACCTCCATATAAACTGCTGAGACCAGACATCAGTGCCAGGTTGTCTTGTTGAGTTGATGGGTGAGTCTCCTCCTGCAGCATTCAGTTTTTGTATTGCTTTTTGGATTATTTTGTCCCTCTTGTCTCCAGAAGCCTGAGCCATCCTGTTCTGTCGGTCTGTCCCTGTTCGTACCTGCCCTGCTGGTCTGTTTATTTTTATACCGTCTTTTGGTTTGACGGTCTCTTTTGGATTTTTCCCTGTTTGTTTTTGATTTTGTTATTAAAGAGCCTTTCCTTTGAACAAACCTCTGCTGGTCTGGCTGAATTCTGGGTCCGCTGCCTCTGTTCATTACAACATCAACATAAGAATGATGTGCTTAATTGCTATGATACTTCAAAAAGCAATTTCCCTTCTTGGAAACACAAAGGAACACTTTGCACTTTGTGCACATCACATATGTTTTGCTTGTGCAGCCAGATCTGCGACACCTTGACGCATGTGTTTCATCCACCATCTTTGGAAGATGAATGGCACCGTAGTCTCAGAGCTGCATTTGGCTGTGGTTTCCATTTTTAACGTGGAGGAGTGTAGTCATCTTCACTGTCACTTCCGATTCCTGCTTGGGCCAGAGTAATCAACTCCTCACCAAGGAGCAGTTTGAAGTTAAGCAACTTCAGTGGTTTCTTCCCCAGAAACTGGCAGTCACTCTTATAATAAGAAAATACGTTTTTTTAGAATACAAACCCAAGGTGTACTTCTTATTCTGGCTCCACAGAGGATGCCTACTGGACTTGGATGTGGACTGTCTTGCTTCATCTGACTGCATCTGCTTGCCCTGCCTGAATTTCATCCTCAGAGCTCTCTGAATCAACTTCCTCTGCTTCTGCCTGAAACATTGCATCTTCACCTTCTTCATCAGATAACGCAATGTCTGAGTCTCCATCAGTAATCCGCAGTAAAATTCTCTCTGCATCTGAGAACGACTCCCTTTCTTGTCATTTACAAAAATCCACAGAAAAAAACAGAACAAAACTGAGGAAATAACTACAAATGTCCACTACAGAGGACAATTCAACTTTTAAACAATATTATAAAATACGGTCAAAATACTTAAAAGAATATTTTAATATGCTGCTAAGAGACTTATTTAGAATATGCCAACAAAATTTTAAACCAAAATTTCTACAGTAAAAAGTATTATGCACTTACTTTTTCTCTTCCCATAAAATGTGCTTGTACTGATGGACGCCATTTTCTGAATGAGCAAAAGGAAGTTTCAAAAGCCCCACCCCTTCAAATTTGGTATCATTGAAAAGCCCTAAATGTCCTCTGTAGATAACAAAAGGAATTCATTCAGTAGTATGCAGTGGGTGGAAGATATTCAAGTTTACAAATGTTCTCTACAGAGGACAAATTTGAACTACTGGTAGTTAGGAGGATATAAATAAAATTGAATTGAATTGAAATTGAATTATTTTGCTTATATTTGCTGTATTCTGAATTCAATATTATTATGCTTCGCACACTGCTGAGATGCTGGGAACGGTTTCTGCATACATTTCATGCCACCAGCATGTCCTATGTCTGCTTCTACAAGCACAGCAATGTGGAGTGGGCGTCATCACTGACCTGCAGACTTGAAGGTGTGTTTGTCTCTTGTTTAAATTATAGTATTGTTGTTTAATACTTTAGTATGCTAAGCAGTCACCATCTTTTCCATAAGTGATGCTGCTGTAGGACTAGTGGTTAACCGACATGTTATGTTAACATGATGCTGAAGGGGAGTCCACCTTAATCTTGGTCAGTGTTACTCTTCACAAAGTTTTTTATTAGACTTTTTGGACTCCTTCAACAAAAACAACAATGTAGTGCCATAAATTTAAGCGGCCTTGAAACTTTTTTTTAAACCTGCAAATGACACAATCATCAAAATGTTTGAGGGTCAACCAGGCCACCTGGTACTGCCAACTCGGCTGTGATGGTGGAGAGTGAGCTTTTTTGATGACAATGCCCTATCATTATAGGGCATTGCTTTTTGTATGGAGGTCCTGGTTTCCCTGGTCTCAGCCCATCCATCACACATGCTGTGCCTTAAGGTTCCCCAGACAGTGCCACAGTCATGATTGTAGACTGTCCTGATTTGGATATTCGGGAAACAATTACTTTGGTAGGTTTGGAAACCTTCATTTGAACTGCACATTATTGAGAAGTTATTATCCAATGGAAGGCTCTTCTCTCTTTCTCTCTGTAATCAGTCACTGACTGACTGATTACACAGGTGTATCTCATCCAGAGTGATGAGGCAGGAAGAAAAGGGGCGACCGACGAGCAGTGATGGGGAGGAACCTGAAGAGGCAGCTTGAGGGAAGCGCTGTCCACCAACACTGCGACACAAAAGATGTGCGGCAGATCCAGACTGAGTCGAAGCAGAAGTGAACCCCAGGACCGGGAGCACCGAGGCCGTAGTGGGGCAAGGGTGAGGCGCACCTGAGCCAAGAACTGCCGCTCAAGCTGCTATGCACAATGGCTGGACGGGGAGGAACCCATCCGAGCCAGGGACGAGGGCAGGATGGAGGAGAGGCTCAGGGGAGTTGCTGGCCTCCTCGGCTCAACCGCTGGGTCAATAGCTTAGGGGGTGGACTGCAGAAGGATGCCGAGCAGAAGTAGCTGACCCACTCTACCCTACAACTGCAGGATGGTTTGGTGCTGGACTTTTTATTACTATTTTTTTAAAGTGTGTTTGCACTTTTAAGTAAAGCTTTTAGGGTTATTCGCTGTACAGTTTTTAGGCTTTATTTTTATTCTAATAAAGTGTCTAAAATTAAGTTACACTGCTCACCCCTGCAATATCAAACCTGTTTTATTCTTAGTTTAATTTGTTGCTGTTGGCGGACTCATTAGTTTTGTTATTGATAATAACCTTAAATCTACCACTCGGGTCCCACAAAAGCAATATGAAGTGGCTTCATGACAAGCTGCTCCTGCATGCGGTAAAAAAATCTGTATTACGAGTGATTTAAAAATTCAATTCTTAGTTTTAACCTCCTGAGATTTGGCATGTACGAGGACATAATATTTTATGCTTCCCTCCACCACATGCTTCATTCAAGATTATGGTTAAATATAATGTACCTGTATTAGGATATTGGTACAAACTTTATAATATATTATTACCAGTGGAGAGTAAAAGTTAAAACACTTAGTGGAATATTTAGGACAAATTGTCTACTTTTGTACATCAGTTCTCAGTTTCTAAGTGGTATTAGATGTTAGTTATTCTGGTGAAGCTATACTGGATCACCAAGACCTTTAAAAAAACTGCCTAGCAGCAAATTTATAACATTGCTCGGATGACGTACCTCAGTCATTAAAGGTGATGGAAAGGTGGTCTTAGAAAGCTGATTTGACAACAAATAAATTCTGATGCCATAATCTGTTTATGCAGAATAATATGAAGACTGCTAAGAGTGGTCTAACAGAGACAAAAATTCATGTGACCATGTTGTATGCTAGCTAACTATAAAATCCTACTTGTCAGAATAGATACTTGGCTGGCACCTCTAATAAAATAACAATATAATCTCACAAACAAAATTAGAATACCCTGTCAAAATGTCACATATAATAGTGGCATCACAGATGAAACTCTTTCAAACATAGTGCATTTTGAACTCTAAGACATGCATCAAAATAAAAAAAGAGCACATAAGCAAATAAAACTCCAATCAGAATTGGCTCGTAACCTTATATTTGTGTCTAGCATATTAAATTAATTACTCATTACCTGAGTAGCCTTCTTACTGAATGCTTTTTTGATCTTACTTGAGTAATTTCTTGGCTGCCAACTTTTTACTTTTACTTGAGTAAAAATATGTTGAAGTAGTGCTACTCTTGAGTAAAATTTTTGGCTATTCTACCCACCTCTGCTGAGCTGTTCAGCGTTCAATGCACTACTTGCCCACTCCCAGTATTTTCACTCCGCAAAGAGAGGTTTCCTGCCTGCAGGGGGAGCTCTCGGTCTATCAAACCTCAATGAAATTTATGACAGAGGAAATTACAACCAGAACCAGCCAGCTCAGACCTGGCAGTAGTTCATGATAATGGAGCAACCTGCACAAACGACCACAATTTACCAGGAACTACAATACTTTTCGCTTCTTTGGCTTTACACTGTGTTGTCCTTCTTTCTATAATAAACAGACGAGGGGCGTAAACTGTGTTTTTGTATGTTTACTTCAAAGCACCGGCATAACTCCAAAGTACAGCGCTACACATAGACATATAAGAGTAGACCCAGCATTGACTGTCGCGGTGCAGGAATTACGGCCGCCATCTTGGGGCGGTTGACCTGCTACCCTATCCTGCTGATTCAAGCTAAACAGACTAATGATGCCTCAGCACTGTGCGGCGTATTTTTGTTTGAATCGATGGACTATTGACGTCAGGGCTCGAGGGATAACTTTTCACAAGTAAGATGAACAGATATTGTTTATATTTTTGATTAGAATGTGATTTTTCTAATAGAGAGATACAGACCTGTATCTCTCTGTAGAGAGATACAGGTCTACACGTGGATGCTATTAACAGAGTCCAAGTTTTTGACTTAGTCTCTCCAAAATTATATATATATATATATAATTTTGGAGAGACTAGGACTCATGTATACATGTACAAATGTGGTTGTGTATATAGTAATAAAAAAATTATAAAAAGTGGCTGTGTTTTGCAACATACATACATCCTGTCAGAATATTCTATTACTTTTAACCCCACTAAGATTATTTAAATGCACTGGACCACTGAGCTGAGCTGTCGACTGCCCCAAATCCCGTCACCGCCCATAGGTGAAAGCAGTCGATGCGGGGTCTACTCTTATATTATGTCTATGGTGCTACATCCCACAACAGCCTTCTTTTGGCGCTACCGGACATACACCCGAACACCATTGCATGCTGGGTATTGGAGATCTAGAGCTTCCACGCTCGTAACATCACATCCTTCCCCTTATAAGAAATATTTAGCCCATGAGACAAAGCCACTTTAAAGTGCTTTTCTTGTAAACAACTTTTCAATTAATTTTTTTTAAAGAAAATTAAGTGTCTCTAAGCATCAAAACACCAACTTAGTCATGTCAACATTCTTTTCTTTTACACCAACATTTCTCCCCTTCTTTTTTTAAAACACACAAAATTAACTTAAAAGTCCTAAATGCAACACTATAGCAAATCCTTAGCAACTCTTAGGTGGCTGAACGTCTCTTAGGTCTAGCCAATCTTTTAACAGTTGGCAATGTTAACACTGTGGAAGGTGACGTAGCAGCCGGTGATGCAGAGGCTGCTGTCGGTCCACTGTTTGTTAACTCTTTAGATTCAGCCATGTCCTGCTGAACCATCTCCTGAGCTTCCGCATCTCTTCCAGCCGGCTGTAGTTGAAGATCCGTGCGATTTCTCCTTGGAGACGTTCCATTATCCATTTGGATCCTGAAGAAGCGTGGAGCAATTTCCTCCTCCACCTGTCCATTTTTTCCCCATGTACCCGTAGAGATGCACCCTATCTCCAGGCTTCAGCACTGGAAGGTGTTTTTTCGTCCGATCATGCAGCTTTTTCTGTTTTGCTTTTTGTTCCTCCTTTACATTTCTGACTTTGTGTGCGCTTTCGGGCATCAGCAGGTCCTCATTCACCGGTAGGTTGGAGCAAATGCGTCAGCATTTGGGCTGGTGAAACTCCATTCTGTAAAGCCGCACTGTAGATCCGTAAGTTTTTCTGAAAGTCATCTCTGTCCCGCATATTTTTCATTACGTTTTTTATTATTTTCACAGAACCCTCTGCCAAGCCGTTTGACCTTGGGTAGGCTGGGCTTGACGTAGAGTGTTGAAACCCCCATTCATTGGCAAAGGCCTCGAACTCACAGCTGTTAAACTGGGGCCCGTTGTCCGAAAACAGTTCACATGGGACACCATGTCTGGCGAAGATAGTCTTTAGGTAGCTGATTACTGCCTTGCTTGATGTAGACTGCAGTGCTCTGACTTCTGGATAGTTAGAACAGTAGTCGGTGACCACTATGTAACTCTTTCCATCACAGTGAAATGGATCAGTACCAACCTTGTTGTAAGGTCTGTGGGGCACCGGATAAGTCATCAGCGGCTCAGCTTTTTGTTTTGGCCTATATATGAGTCAAAGATCACATGATGCTGTTGTCTGGCTGACATCTTGGTTGATTCTCGGCCAGTACATTACTTCTCTTCTTCTCTTTTACACGTGACTTCTCCCAGGTGAATTTCATGTATCTTTTGGAGCATTTGTTTCCGTAGTGAGGATGGAATAACGAATTGGCTCCCCTTCAACACGGTCATTCACCACAGAGAGCTCTGCTCTGCAGTTCCAGTAGTCTTGGATTTTTGTGGGACAATCCTTTTTGTTTTCTGGCCATCCTTTCTGTATTATGCTCTTGAGTTCTTTCATTGTTTCATCTGCATTCGTCTCTCTTTGTATTTGTATTGTTCTGTCAGCTGTTATTGGCAGAGACATCACGATCATGTCCACATATGCTTGTATTTCTGCATTTGTCTCGCTGTCTGCACATTCCTCCTTATCCACTGCCCTAGACAAGGTGTCAGCGGTGGCACTACTTTTAACTTTTTGTTCTCTCTGCAATTTTTCTCTTCATAGCATATACATCTGGTCTGGCACTCTGTTAGCGGTGACATCATCCAGGGGAGGCAGATCATCCGCTATTACCAATATAACATAGAAAGGATTCCTGGATCAATGTGTGCTTCTATGCTTTTTGTGTGTCTGCTCTGTCTTCTCTAACCCCCAGTCGGTCGAGGCAGATGACCATTCACACTGAGCCTGGGAGCCTGGGTCTTACACACAGCACAGTTCATTCAGAAAAGGATTACTCATACTTATGACTCAGCAAAAAGTTGAGCTCTGTTCTTTTAAAGACTAAAAAGCTGAATAAATAACTTTAGATTACAAGACATGTGAAACAGGAAGCGAGTCATACATGTTGTCAATATTAGGTATTCAAAGATCCATTGCAAGTTTTTTCTCCATTGCCCTCAGAGTTTGGTAGAAAGCACTTAGTAAAGCTGCTTGTTACTGTCAGCAGGGACAGCCAGTTCTTTAGTTTTTCTGTTGCCTAGTTTCCCTAGTCATGTTTCCAAAAAATGCAACTGCACTGATGGCCGAACCCACTGACTGGAGCACTGTGGCGCTCCTTTAAATTTCCATCTAAAGAAATCAGCGATTACTCTGAGAACAGCAGAGGCAGATCAGACACATGTTACATAATAATTATTCTTATTTATAGGTCTTTATGTTATCATTTTGTACAATTAGCTTCCCTTACACTGTAACATACGTATATATGAAAGTAATACCTTTTAACATATTTTTAAGTGGTTAGTTTTGGTGTGTGCGGTATGAAGGTAAAAATATTTCATAATATTTGCATTTGTATTCTGCAGTGGAACACCTGTAAATTATGATGTGGAAAGTTGTACAGCATTTTTTTAACAATTACTTATACAAAAAATGTACACACATGCAAAATCAATTTGAAGTTGCGTGTAAAGTGTTCACATGCAGAATGTTTGTCATACAAACAAGTATTTCATTACATATTTGAAGTTGTTCATCTTCTTTTACACTACAACTAGAAGTCAGTGAAGACAGCTTCCCGAATCTGCTGCTGCACATGTTCAACTCTCTTCTCAGAAGCACAGGATTCTCTCCCTTCATTTGTGACTTTTTAAACATTCCTTGCAGGTTGCTTGTATCAAAACCCAGCTGTAAGCGAGAGGGTGAGAGCGGCTGAGGGAAGGGACGTTGTCGAGGCAACGGACTCGACCAATCACAGTAGAGCTGGCCTAAGTTTAATGTTGCCCTCATCTCTGCCATTCTCAGGTACAACGAGCCGAAGTAAGTTCGTTTTAAGGTTCTTTATAAGCTTTTTTCTTATGTTTTTTTTTATAAAGTAACAAACACCACTGTTGTTAACATCTGTAACATCACAGGAGCATACAAAGCTGTTGCAGTCCCACACTTTGGTTCATCAGATCACATCTCCGTAGAGCTGATTCCTGCCTACAAGCCACTGATCTACAGAAGCAAACCGGTGATAAAACATTCATGTTTGGACAGAAGAGGCCTGCTCAGCTCTACAGGACTGTTTTGAAATCACTGACTAGGATGTATTTAAAGAGGGCGCTGACTTCGAAAGTTACACATCATCTGTGCTTTCCTATATCAAATTCTGCACTGATGCTGTCCTACCCACAAAGACAATCAGTGTTTCCTAACCAGAAACCATGGGTGGACAGCTCTTTGACTTAGACTTAAACTTAGACTTAGACAACTTTATTTGTCATTTTGTATGCACAGAGTGCGTACAGAACGAAATTTCGTTTGCATACAGCTTGAAAAATTACAGTAAATTGCAGTAAATTACAGGATAAGGTGCAGCAGTGATTTTTAGTAAACAGTCGAAATATAAACAATGTAAACAATGCAGGAGAAATAGACAGTGTGCGATCACAGTGTACAGGTGAGTATTATTAAAACCGATTGTATGTGCAGAAATGACGGCAGCATTTGTAATGCTAGATAAGGATGCAATGATGCAAATGTGAAAATATACGAATGTGGTACAGAGTCCATTTTGTGGCTGTTCAACAGTCTGATGGCATACTGTATGTGCAAATGTGCAAATATACGAATGTGGTACAGAGTTCATTTTGTGGCTTCAGCAGTGGCTTTGCGGTCTCTGCTGAAGGCCCGGGATGCAGTGTTAAGATCTGGAGACAGAGGGGCCTACAGCAGGGCTAGAAGCAAACTCAAAAAAGGCATTCAGAAGGCCAAGCAAAGGAACAAGCAGGGCATCGAGGACCACACCAGCAGCAACAATCCACGGGACATGTGGAGAGGCATCAGAAACATCACAAACTACAAGCGGCTGAGCATTGATCCAGCTCTCCCGATACCTTGAACAGATTCTTCGCATGCTTCAACTCTCCAAGCTGCTGGGAGCCTGAACATCTTCCCCAGCCAGAGGGGCACCATCAGGCTATCATCCTGCAGCTCCACCAAGTGACCTCTTCCCTGAAAAAGGTAAACACCAACAAGGCCGCAGGTCCAGACATGGTGTCTGCCCGGATGCTGAAATCGTGTGCAGACCAGCTAGCAGGGGTCTTTCTAGACATCTTTAACCTCTCCCTGCAGCTCTCCATGGTCCCTTCCTGTCTGAAACCGTTATCACGCCTGTTCCCAAGAGACCAATAATCACCTGCCTTAATTACTATCGTCCCATCACTCTGACCCCCGTCATCATGAATTGCTTCGAGAGGATCCTCCTGAAGTCCATCAAGGACGCCATCCCTGCTGGCCTGGACAGCCTACAGTTTGCCTGCAGGGAGAATCGCTCCACAGAGGACGCTGTCTCGTTAGCACTGCACTCAGCTCTGACTCATCTGCAGCAGCCCAACACCTATGATGCTCTTCATGGACCAGACATGCTGGCTCTAATGCTCCACAACATGGGACTATCCACACCTCTCTGCTCATCCAACAATGATGAGTCCCACTACAGGGATGAGGTCAGCAATCTCACACAGTGGTGCTCCAGGAACAACCTGATCCTGAACACCAGTAAGACCAAGGAGGTAATAATAGACTACAGGAGATCCTGGAGGACTGAACACGCTCCTCTCTACATACAGGGGGAGGTGGTGGAGCGCGTGGACAGCATTAGGTTCCTGGGCATTCACATCTCCTCCGACCTCTCTTGGACACCTCCCACCTGGTAAAGAAGGCCCAACAACAGCTCTTCTTCCTCAGGAAACTGAAAAGGCTGGACTTCCCACTATACTGCTAAAGCACTTCTATAGAGCTACCATAGAGAGTGTTTTATGTATCAACATAACTGTATGGTATGGGAGCGTCACAATCCAGGAGAGGAAGGACCTAGCACGGGTGATGAGAACAGCGCAGGGGATTGTGGGATGCTGTCTGCTGGATCTTGACTCAATTTATGCAGAACAAGTCCAAAGAAGGGCCAGAAGTATCTCCACTGATCCCACCCACCCAGGAAATTTGCTGTTTCCCCCTCTCCCATCAGGTAAACGCTTCAGAAAAAGCTATAGTGCTATAATGAAAAAGAATGTAACCCTTGTTCATTGGTTTGTTTGTTTGTTTGTTGTTTTGCTTGTCTTTCTTATGTGTACTCCTAGCTGGAGTGGGTAAAAAGAAATTTCACCACGGTAACACGTGGTGACAATAAAGAATATTTGAATCTTTTTTTTCTTTTTTTTTACCCCCCCAGTATCCTGTCTAGCAATGTGGCAATAAGAATTGATATCTTAATGCCAAATAGAGCTCGACAGATTTTACTTTCACAAGTGGAGCAAACAGCTTTCGCCATAGTGCTCCGCTTGATTTGTGCGTGTAAATAGCTTTATTGTGATTCCTGCAGGGAGAATTTCAAATTATATGGACACTACAATGGGAAAGTAGGAGAGTAAAAGAAAAACAAGAAGAGAAGAAAAAAAAAGAAAGTAGAGGTGAAAGAAAGAAGAGATAAAAGGAAGAGAATGATAAAACGTCCTCTGTCTGCTCCATCACCTGGAAAGAGACACAAAAAGAACAGCACAACCAACAGACATAAAGCAACAGATACAATCGTGTAACACCTTGATACCATTGCTAAATCATATGTATTATTATTTAAGCTGACATGTGTAATGTGATACCTAAAAAAGAAAGTAAATAAATGAATTATAGTCTTTCTGTATATAAGTGAACATTTAATACCTGGAACCCAGCACCTGTGGGAGTTTGTGAGAGTGCACTAGTTTAGGTGAAAATTTATCCAGAAGGAAATAGTTCGATAGTGATTGTGGAGAACCGAAGACCCACCTTCCCCGAGCACAGAGGCAGGAGTCAGCCCATGGGCTCCGCCGGCAGCCAGCCGTGCTGAAGTGGTCCCGGCCATGGGCCCTGGGGGCCAGAGGCCCCAGGGGCGCCCCGCCCCCACGGCAGGGGCCCCGGCCGCCCCCCAGGGGGCCAGGCCCCGCGAAGCCACCGCCGGGAATGGGCCGGCGCCCACCCGGGAACCCGCCCCAAACCCGAGGACCGTCAACGCGCCAGAGGGCCAAGGCGCCCGCCAATGCAGCGGAGGAGGGCAGGACGTGGGGGGATGGGCTCCGCACCTATCGGAGACTTGAGATGATCTTGGGAGAGGGAGCGGACTGGACCCAAACCTGGAAAAAAAAAAAAAACTCATTCACACCATCCCTCCCTTGTGCCCCACTCGCCACACAAAAAAAAAAAAATGGACGCTGTACACACATTCCCACATAGCATGCACATCCAAAAATCCCAAGTGGGGGGGGGGGTCACCACAATTCAACAATACGACTGCCTGTGCCCGACCCCTGGACCAGACGCCCCCCCGGACCAGGCCCCCCTGGTCCGGGGGGGCGTCTGGAATCTGTCAGCCCGTACGGGCTGACACGACCCGTACGGGCCACCCGACCAGAGCCCCCCCTCACCCACTATATACCTAATAAACCCCCTCCCACCCCGACCTTACCCTAGCCACCCCTGCCCCCCATCCCTTCCTGGGGAGAGCAGAGGCGTCAGCCCCAGAGCCGGTAAGCCGCTGGCTAGCCGCAGCAGCCCCCCGCCAAGACCCCGGACCGAGTGGCCCGCACCTCCTCCAGGTTAGTGTATATTGTCCAAATGTTGATGAACCCTCATTCTTCCACAAACTCTTCCATGCACTTTCAAAACACGGGGATTGTTCTCTAATTATTGGGGGTGACCTCAACTTTGGTCTAAATGAGGAAATAGACAGGCTGAATACAACAGGGTCTCAGCGTAGTTGGCAGTCATTAAATATAGTCAAACAATACATGAGTGATTTTGGTCTTTGCGATGCATGGCGTTCTCTTCATCCTAATAGTAAGCAATATACTTTTTTTTCAAATGTTCACCACTCGTATTCTCGTTTGGATATTTCTTAATCAGCAGTTCGCTGCTGTCGGACGTTTCAGATGCTGTAATTCATCCTATCGCTATTAGTGATCATGCTCCTGTTACTTTAACCCTAACATATAAAAAAATAACCCCACAAAACAAGAGCTGGAGATTTAATACATCGCTGCTTAAAGGTGAAGAATTTAATACATTTTTCAAAGAAGAGTGGGCTTCATACTTAGAACACAATGATCTGCCAGGCACTTCAGCATCTATACTTTGGGAAGAAGGGAAAGCAGTGATGAGAGGCAAAATAATTTCATTCTCATCTCACAAAAAGAAGTTGGAAAACAAGAAGATTCAGGAATTAGAAGAAAAACTTAAGTTACTAGAAACTTCCCTGGAAGAGGGAAAGTTGGGTAAAATCCGTAAAATAAAACTAGAATTAAACCAGTATATTGAAAAGCAAAACAAATTTCTAATAGAAAAACTTCGATTAGAAAATTTTGAACATGGCAATAAGTCAGGAAGCTTCTTAGCTAATCAGTTAAAAATAAATTAAGAGAAAACGACTATATTTGCAGTTACAGATTCCAATGGGAATACATTACATGATCCAGAATGTATAAATAACACCTTCCGTGATTTCTACAAAACTTTATACACATCACAGATAAATCCATCAGACAATGTCATCAAGCAGTTTCTGGATAAAATTACACTTCCTAAACTATCTGATAACCAAAGAACGACACTGGACTCACCGCTGACAACAGTTGAAGTTCAGGAAGCTTTAACAAGCATGCCCAATAAAAAGGCTCCAGGCCCAGATGGATTCCCTACTGAGTTTTATAAGGAGTTCTGGAGTATTCTGGCACCAACGTTCCACAGAATGTTGCAGGAAATTCAGGAAAATGGCAGATTTCCAGCTAATATGAACTCTGCCACCATCAGTCTTCTGCTTAAGCCAGGCAAAGATCCTATGTTGCCCACCAGCTATCGTCCCATATCCTTAATCAACATGGATATTAAAATAATATGTAAAGCTTTTGCAAAACGATTAGATAAAGTCACTCCTTTCATAATCCCCCCAGACCAAACTGGCTTTATCAGAGGAAGGCAGTCATCCACAAATACACGCAGATTACTTAATTTAATAGATTATTCCTACAGTACAAATAATAAAACTATTATAATGTCTTTAGATGCAGAAAAAGCATTTGATAGAGTAAATTGGAATTTTTTATTCGCTACTCTGCATAAATTTGGTTTTGGCATTTTTTTTTATAAATTGGTTAAAAATTTTATACAGCTCTCCTACAGCCTGTGTCAGGACAAATAATCAAACATCTTCCTGCTTTTGTCTCCTGAGGGGCACTAGGCAAGGATGCCCACTTTCCCCCTCAGTTTTTGCCATTTTTATTGAACCTCTAGCAGCAACAATTAGACAAACAAAGGTTATTAAAGGTATAAAATGCATGAATATAGAGCACAAGATTAGTCTTTATGCTGATGATGTATTACTCTATCTTCAGCACTCAAACTCTTCCCTTTCTCAAGTAATTAGATTACTAGAATCCTTCTCAAAGGTTTCTGATTACTCTATAAACTGGTCTAAATCTACGGTACTGCCAATTAATTGCTCTTTCCAAAACCCCCTAGATTTACATTTGCGCTCAGGAAACATCACATATTTGGGTATCACTGTGTCGTCTAAACTTGCGGATTTAGTAAAATCTAATCACATCCCACTTTTAAAAAAGATAGAAGATGACCTGGATAGATGGAAATCGCTTCCAATTTCACTCATGGGTAGGGTAGCTTCGATTAAAATGATGGTCTTACCTAGAATTAATTACTTATTTTCAATGATCCCCAATAAACCATCATCTGACTGGTTTAAATCTCTAGACTCTTCAATCTCTAAATTTCTTTGGAAAGATAAACCGCCCCCTATCAGCTTAAAGACGCTACAGAAAACTAAAGACAGAGGGGGACTAGATCTGCCTAACTTCCATAAGTACTA
This sequence comes from Fundulus diaphanus, assembly GCA_037039145.1. Classification (NCBI taxonomy): domain Eukaryota; kingdom Metazoa; phylum Chordata; class Actinopteri; order Cyprinodontiformes; family Fundulidae; genus Fundulus; species Fundulus diaphanus. The sequence goes on along the minus strand of CM073137.1, from coordinate 50,710,790 downwards.
CTTGGCAAATAGACTACAATACATCTCTAAATGGATAAAACATAATCCTTTAGACGAGCCCTGGATAGATATAGAACAGAAAATACACAATAATATCATGATTTCAGATTTGCCGTTTATTAGCTCAAATATAAAACGGCATACATGCTTTAAAAATATCAATATCAGCTCTACTCTGACAGCATGGTGGGAGTTTCTTAAAATGACAAAGTCGTCACTTATCCCATGCAGTCGTACACCCATCTGGAACAACCCTGACATCCTACAAAATAATAATATGATAAACTTTACATACTGGAAGAATAAAGGTATTGAATATCTGGAACATTTACTTGATGGAACCGAGTTCATCAATTTTTCCAAACTAAATATGCAATATGGCATTAGTAAAAATAATTTTTTGGAATATGAACAACTTAAATCTATAATTAGAAAAAAATTTAAGCATATTAAAGGTGGTTTACAAATTCCAAGTAATATATTAGAGTTCCTAGATTTAACCCCCCCCCCCAAACTACTGTCTAAATCATACAGGACACTGACTAAAATAGATGATTCAATATCTCTTCCTATTATGAAATGGGAAGAGGATCTATCAGTCAGCTTTGAACAAAACTTCTGGGCTCAGATATGTCTAAGAACTTTCAAATTGACTAGAAACACCAACTTACAACTAATACAATACAAAATCCTTCACAGAGTACACTACACAGGACAAAGATTATTCAAGATGGGTCTGGCACAATCTAATATCTGTCCACACTGCATAGGCAATCATCCTGATAATTATATTAATGCGTTATGGTTATGCACACCAGTCCAGAGGTTCTGGACACAGATATGTAAGGACTTATCAAAGTGATTGAGCTGTAAAATTACACCTTCCCCATCAGTTTGCTTGCTTGATAATTTTGAGGAAAGCCCACTGGGGAATAAAATAGTTTACATGGTTTTCACTGCACTATGTATCGCAAAGAAAACTATCCTCATGAATTGGAAAAGTAAGGAGAATCTCAGTATCAATCAGTATAGAGATCTTTTGTTGGATCATATTAATCTTGAGACAGCATCTGCATCCACATCTGTTCAATCTCTTTGGGCTCCTTTGATTAGCACCATCACTTAGTGGAATGGGGGGCGGTGGGTTGCTTCCTGCAGGGCGCAGTGGCTGGGTGGAGGGGTTCCTGGGACTCTGGGGGCACTTGACGTGGAGACGGACGTGGGTTACTGACCTGGTAGCTGTGCTGTCGCTGGGTGGGTCCTGGGTGGGTCTGGGGGCCTGGGGTCCCTGGGGCGCGCCGCCGTCGGGCGGGGGCCCCGGCGGGGCCTCGGGGGTTCCGGTTCCGGGGGGTGTGCCGCTTGGGGTCTGGGCCGGCGTGCGCCCGGGTGTATGCCCCTGCACGGGGCCTCTGGTGCGCTGGGGGGCCTCGGGGCCTGTTGAGCTGGTAGGGGGGCATGGTCATTAACATCTCAGGGCAGATGCTCTTCCCCTTCTTTGGGTTGGCACTCTGCTAGTGGAGGGAGGGGGGGAAGGGGGAGTAGTGACTTACCCAGTCTGGATGTCTAGTGTCGAATGTATGGTGAGATGTTTGAATGTTAGTGTTGGGGAGGGGTTAAATATACGGGTGGGGTGGGGGGGGGGGGGTTTAGCGGACGTTCTGGTGGGCTTGTGTCCGGCCCCTTGTCCCGGTCCTGGTCCGTGTAGTCTCCCGGTGCGGGTTTCACCTGGGGGGTGGGGTTTGGGATGGCTCGTGCGGGCTGGCTGGCCAGGGTCCCCCATCTTATTAACTTAATATTTTAATTTATTTATTTATTTATATATTATTATTATTATTATTATTAATTTTTTTGGGGGGGGGGGTTAAAGCCAGTAGGCTTAGGGGGTGGGCTGGGGGAGGTAGAGGTGTTGGTCCTGGTGGGTGGTTGGCTGGCGGGCCCTGCGGCCTCTCCCCGGCCCCCGGGCTATGGTGGTGCTTAGTGGTGGGGCCCCTTTATCCGGGTGGAGCTTTCGGGGAGCGGGGGTGCCTATTGGAGTCAGTAGAGGAGCTGGCTCCCTGGGTTGGCTCCCCAGTCCTTTGCTCCCCATCCCTGGACTCCTCCCTCTGCCTGCTCCATCACGCCGCCACACATGTAGGTCCTTGGGGAGAGGGCGTTACTGGAGGTTGCCACCTTTTGGTGACGTCCCTCTCCCCAATTTTATCATGCATTTTAGACACTTTCACTGAGGGAAAAGGGCTGGAGGAAACTGGCTTCATTGCTTCAGCTTGTCGCAGCTGACTGGACGGTGAAGTGTAGTGAGGCATTTAGGACTTTTAAAGCTGCGTTGAAAGAGCAGGCTCTGCTCACCCTCCCCGACTTTACAAAGCCTTTCTTGCTCTCTGTTGATGTATCATCTTCTGGATAAGGAACTGTGCTCTCACAGGTACATGATATCTTGTAACAAAAATGCATTTTCCAAGAATAAAGTAGCCATCTGTTTTCAGTGATGGACTCAGTAAGGTGGATTTTTGTGTCCAACAGTCGTCTGTGGGATATCTGAAAATGACCAGAGAGTAGTTTACTTGTTGAAAACGTGCTGCAATGAGCGTTAAAGCTCATAATAATCGAGTTTAAATAGACGTGATCATCCTCATATTTGTATGAGGCAAAGGTTTTCGGTATATTGAAGTAATCAGGGCACCACAACAAATAAACAAATGCATCCTTTTTCAGTTGTAACACAACAGAAATAAAACCCGACGAAGGACATATTTAGCCCTTTGGATCCTGCGCTCCTGACGAAGCAATACTAATTCTGTCGAGGATAACTATCTGGTCATTTATAAGCGTCTGTCTTTAATGAACCCCGCATGCTCCCCCATCAGAACAGACTCTACCAATGTCTTCACGGCCAGGAGATGCTCAGTGCTCCCAACCCGATGAGAGTTTTTAGTGCAGCCATCCTCAGAAACTGGGCCCGTTTACAAAATGCAGAAACATTTACCAATGCAGGTAAAATTATGTTGCGACTCTGAGCACTCTCTCACTTGGCGGGAGGGTGAGTTTACCTGCATGTGACAGTTGACTCTGAGCTTGAAGTACAAAAGGAGAAACTTTAAAGGTGGCTGCACACCTGGTTGTACCGTGTAAAAGACTCCCCACTTTTAAACTTTATAGTTGAGTGCACCTATTGGCAACATCTCTTGTGAAAAATTCCTACATTTCCCACTAAAGGCACCCGCCTCACACCTGTCAGTCTGTGGTGCAGAGAGGCTGTGACGCTGCAGGAGCTTGCGAGGTGCTTCTTCCTGCCAAACACGTACGCACTTGTTAAATTGGGCTCTGCACATACCTGTCCACGGACTCATGTCCGCCTTATTATGTGGGACCCTTAAGATAGAAAATGTTCAGGATGCATTCTGGTGCTATTTAGACAAGGTAATTTAATAAAATTAACCGTGAACACGCACACACGTATAATAATTAATTCCATGACCCGACTATCTTGGCAGGGCGGGGCTTGAAGGGGTGCCCCCCTTATTGAATGGTAGGGGAAACACTGCATGTGTAGGTCCATCCATCCATCCATCCATTTTCTGACCCGCTTAATCCCTCATGGGGTCGCGGGGGTTGCTGGTGCCTATCTCCAGTGTTTACAGGGCGAGAAACACTGCATGTGTAGGTGATGTAATCCATCCATCCATCCATTATCCAACACTCCTATCACTTGTGGGGTTGCGAGCGTTGCAGGTGCCTATCTCCAGCTGTCAATGGGCGAGAGGCTTGGGTACACCCTGGACAGGTCGCCAGGGCAGGTGATGTAATAGGTTTAAATAAAAAAAATATGTTTTCATAGCATGTGTGTGATGATGTGGCCAGGTGCAGCAATGAAGATGTAACATGCAGATGTGTAGAGGAAGCACAAGAAGAGGGCAGAAAACATGAGGAAAGACAAGAGGGCAGGCAGCATGAGGAAGAACAAGAAGAGGGTAGACAACATGAACAAACTGAGGAAGATCAGGTTGAAATGGTAGAAGGGGAGCAGAAAATGCCCTTCGCCATTACTTTTTAAAGCAAAATCAAATTGATGCATAATTTATTGTGACCTGTCCTACACATACTCTTAGCTTTCAAAACCAATGGTATCAAAAGTTCCAATGGCTTCATGTGAGAAGTGCTGTTGAGGGTGTGTTGTGCTTCTATTGCACTAAGGCATTTCACCCTGCAACATCCCCTCTTGCCAAAAATGCTGAGCCAGGATTTATTTCGTTCAGCTTTAAAAAAATGGAAAACAGCACTTCAGCAGTTTTTTGTGCATTAGAGGTCAGAAGCTCACAAAACAGCTGTAACTGCACATCATTATGAAGACCAGACAGTATCAGTTCGGCTAACTATCTTAGGTGTAAAACAGCAGGAGGAAGCAAGGGCCTGCCTTCTAAAAATCATTGGTATAGTGCAGATGTTGGCTAGGCAGGGCTTAGCTCTTAGGGGACATGAAAATGGTGAGGGAAACCTTGCTCAAATACAAAGCGGAGGGTGATCCCTGTCTAACCAGGTTGTTGACAGGTGGTATAAAATATTTTTTCAACCTCTGCTACCATTCAGAATGAATTACTCTCTCTGTGTAGCAGCACAATTATTTGGGATATTGAAAATATCCGTTCCCTTCCACACCTGCAGTACTCCATCATGATGGATTGTACACGAGACGTGTTAGGAAAAGAGTAAGAGGTAGCAGGGCCTGAAATTCAGAACAGGATTGTAGGTAATGCGCATTATATAACCGATTCCCACAAATCTAGTTCATATGTAACCGGGTGGTGTATTAGTTGAGAACAGTGGTTACATGGAGTGGCTGTAAATTCCCACCCGTTTCGGGCCCTTGAATGCATCTATGCCCCGTTTCACCACCTTCTCTTCCTTGGCAGGGAGATTATGCGGTCAGTTGTCCCTTTGTTCCTTTGAGCTCCACTTGTACTCGGGCCAGCTTGTACATCATCCTCTTGATGAGAATTTGCTAGTGCAGAATCCCTCTCCTGCTGCAGACAGCTCCTTGCGGCCTCCAACTACTGGACGCGAGCACGGAGTTCTTGAAGTTCCTCAGCCATAGCACCGGGAACGTTGATCCTTGTTCACAGCGGGAAATTTCCAGCCACTGTTCTGACCATCTGCCTGTCTCCTGATCACCGAACACCAGCCAGTGCCCTTCTCAGGGTTTCCCTGATCAGAGTGAGCATCGTTAGCGCACTAGTCAACCTGGCAGAGCCACCACTCACTGTTACCACCAGACTTCGGACTGAAGAAGGTTAGTGACCATATCTACTTTAACTTATTTGTCCTGTACAGTTAGTGTGGTCACTAACCTGCTGTCTCTACTTCCAGAGGTTCCTGACATGGACGCTGACGATAGCTCTGCGACCTGCTGCAGTTTACCTTTAAATAGACTGAAATCGTTTACTGTTTGGCTGGTGTGAATTCTGGGTCCTCTGTCTCCGAGCATAACACTTTCTTTGTAAAACATATGGTGCTGTGCCTTTTACTAGCCGATAGTATAAAATGTCCACTTTGCGCCCCACTCAGACGATGTATCTGATACAGCAGCACTGAAAAGAAAACAAAATAGTAATTCTGCAAAAAAATGTGATAGCAAAGCTACAGAAAATACATAGTTGCAATATTAAGTAGAAACGAAGGGGCTTCTAAAAACTGCCCACTTTATTGCAGAAAACAAATTGGTCAAAGCAAAGTTTTGCCATCTGGGTAAATTCATGAAATACATGGAGTATCCCTCTTTTAAAAAGCTTAACACAGGGACATGGTAGTTACCTTAATGAAAAAGGATTGTCCAAAATAAATGTATTAATTTCTTCCTGTGTTATTAAGGGAAATAAGTCAATAGAGGAGACAAGAGAGAGGCACCTAAAATGACAACAAGGAAGGGAAAAAGTGACAAGAAGCTAAAGCTGCATATTAATCTAAGGTATGAGTAGGACAGTGAAGGGCCTCTTTTCAGGCTCATAAGTCCCCCCCTACCTCCCAAAAAGATAGTGTAAAATCCCCCCACTGCAAAGCTTGTAAGGTACGTTGACAAAGATTTGGTGCCTCATGAGGGGTTTGTTGGTTTGGTTTCTTTGACAACAGGAGAGAACTTGGCAAAAGTAGTCTTGGGTGTTTTGCAACACCTAAATTTGCCACTTGCTGGTTTGCGTGGGCAAGCATATGATGGCTGGCAAATACAATGGAGCACAGGCCATAATAAGAAAAGTCCAACCACTGGCTCCCTTTGTTCACTGTGCTTCCCACTGTGTTAATTTAGCCACACAGTAGACCTGTACCCTCACCAGGGAAGCTTAAAGAACATATTTAGGGGTATTGCCAGGTCTGAGGAGGGTGAAGATCATGTCGCACAATAAGACCTCGGTGTCCAACAAATGGACAGTGCGCTCTAGTGCTTTCTGGGCTGTGTTGAACCAGTATGAACAAATATTGCGAGCTTTAGCTGAGATGGCAGGAAGTGACTCCGAATCACACAGTAAGGCACAAGGTCTCCATAACACCTTTCTACAGGCAGAAGTTGATCTTCTGTGTTCTTTTGAAGTAACAGGGGAGTTGGAGGTTCTCAATATGTCTCTCCAGAGCAGAACACAGTCCCTGGATGATATGCTTTCAGTAGCCAGTGTCAAAGAGAGACTTATACAAAAAAAAGAGAAACAGAGATTTCAAACTACTTACTTGAAAGCAACAAACACGTGTGAGACAGTGCACCTCACTCCTGTTGCCTCTCCCCCAGCCCATAAACCCCCTCAGCTCTTCACAGGCAGTGCTCCTGCATACACACATCAGTCCCGCTCAGACTTCTATAGGACTGAATTTTACAAAGTCCTTGATGTTGTTGATATGCAGTTTAGAGAGCGATTTGAGCAGGAAGGAATGGAGATGTTGAAACACATGGAACAAGGCTTCCTAACAGGACATATACATAGTGTGGTAAAGCAACATCCTGAAATAAACTCAGACATCCTGCAAGTTCAGCTTGCAATTTTCAGAATGAAGTACAGTTGTCAGTCCAGTACTGAGATTGTTGCAGTTCTGCAGGTCTGTGGTATCTTTGACCAACTTGAAATAGTTGCCCGCCGCCTTCTCCTTGTTCCAGTTTCATGAGCAGAGTCTGAAAGGAGTCTTCTAGTAGCCTTAGAAGACTAAAAACATGGCTTCATAGCACTATGACCAAGGTCGTCTAAATTGTGTTGTTGTGTGCCATGTGCACAAGGACAAGCTGGACAGGTTGAACAGAAACCAGACTGCACAACAGTTTGTCTTTTTTAAGGACAGTAGAAAGAGTGCTTTTATTATTGTGTTTAATGTGCTGAAATGTACTCTCCACCACTATTGAGCACTACCGCTGCTTGGTTCCAGGTACCTACAGATTCACTTCCATACAGTAAACCCTTATTTTTATCTTCAGCTACCACATTATACATGCAGGGTCCGAAATTAACACTCGCCAGTCGCCAAATGCGAGTAAATTTCCCGTTTGGCGAGTGAATTTCAGAAGGGCTAGCTGCCACATGGCGAGTAAATGTTCGTACCAAATAAATAAAAAATAACATAAAAATAACAAAACCCATCTGGGCTGCGGATGATCCGTTCACAGCTCTGTCCATCCAGAGCTCTGTCTAAACTCCGCCCTCTGCGGAGCAGGAGGCAAGGGGGGGAGAGCGGCTCCCAGATAAAGCCTTCATTCAGAGCCAGTCATGGCTGCACGCTGGATTAGAAAACAGATCTTCTAACCAGATACAGTCTAAAACGCCCATTAGTCTGTTTATAAGTTTCGTTCTTATTTATTCTGCATTTTTTTAACTACATGCGCTGTGTTTCTGTGCTTCACCGCTCTTACTGCGCCCCCCGCCCTCTCGGAGCCAGGTTATTTTATCAGCGGCCAGCCTTCAAAACGTGAATCACTACGTTTAATGTCCTTCCACTCGTACCAAAATGTCCCAATTGAAATCAATAGGAGAGTCAGTAGCTGTGTTTCATGCTCTTTTGTTTTTAACGACACAGAACCAGTGGTGCTTCGGTGGGCGTGGTTCCTTGCGCTTGAATTCAAGTGCGCAAAATTAGGTTACATGTAATTTAGGTGCGGACTTTTAAGGGTCATTTTAGGGAACTTGTAACATCAGGGGCTTTAGCTCAGACCCATTTTTCATTCTCTCCCCTCTAAAGGAGCCCTTTACAGTCTTCATTTATGCATTTTCCCCACTGTTTATCCAGCAGCTGGATCATGCGTAAAGACGCAGCGCAAACCCCTGCGTGCTTTAAGTGTTGCAGCTGAGGGAAAAATGTTGGACTGTATAGGCTTGATGAAACTCTGCCTCATTCAGAAATGAGACCAACATGGATAGAATAATGTTAATCTGTAGTGTTTTTATTGCCTGGATGTGAATCTGATAATTCATATTGTGCCTTTTACAATAAACTTAATATTTTCCTATCAAAGGTAGGAAACAAAGATTTCTCTTCCAGGGTCCACTCAGCCACGCCCCCAACCACGCCCCCCAAAAATTGACATAATCTCACTCTTAATTTTTGGTAAAAATTGAGAGGTCTGGTGAGGATTAATATTTTGACCGGTTGATTTTTAGATCTACCGGCCAACTTGACCGGTGAATCAGGAAGTTAATTTCGGACACTGTATACATGTTGTATTAAATAATACTACATATACTTCAGTGATGGTATCAAGGTGTTACTTTATTGTATCTGTGATTCTATATCCGTTTGTTGTGCTGTTCTTTTTACATCTCTCTTTGCAGGTGGATGAAGCAGACTGAAGACCTTTATCGTTCTCTCCCTTTTATCTCCTCTTTCTTTCACCTTTTCTCCTTTTTTCTTTTCTTGTTTTTCTTCTCATTTTCTACTTTCTAATTGTAGTGTCCCTATAACATGAAATACTCTCTGCATAAATTATAATAAAACTATTTACATGTATAAATCCAGCAGAGCACTATGGCGAAAGCAGTACTGCTCTACTTGTGAATGTAAAATCTCTTGGGCTCTTTTTGGCATTAAGACAACAATTCTTATTGCCACATTGCCAGACAGGACACTATAAAAAGAAGAAGAAAAGAAATTAAAAAAAATAATATGACTTTTTCTCCCTCTGCTCTATTTTAGTGACATTTTCTCATTTTTAATGTTTTGCCTAATCTTTTTCTTTCTTTGTTTGTTTCTCTTTTACCTTCCCATTTCTCTGCCCATTGGAATTGAAATAATCTGAAAATAATGTCCAATGTCCAAGTTTTTTGCTTATATATCAAGCAGAGCACAATAGCAAAAGCAGTAATGTTCTCATTGTGAAAGTAAATCTGTTGAGCTCTCTTTGGCATTAAGTCAGAAATTGTTATTGCTGGACAGCCAATCTGGACACATAAAAAAGAAAACAAACAAAAAAGAAAATGACTTTTAATCCAACACGATGCAGGGAATCTGTGACCCACACAGCTGGACTGAGCTCTCTGCAGTCTGAGCAAAGACAGAGACAACAAACAACATTCTTGATTTTTAACACTGTCCCCAATATTCCATCTCTGAAGGAGGGAACAGAGAAACACTTCACTGAAAAAGATCACAATGCCATTCCATCACAAGACAAAACAAAGGTCAAATATACAATATTTTAAACAACCACTAAGTATGTTGGTGAAGATTCTTAGTCATTCAGGTCATGATCAATCAAAAAAAAAAGGTTAAAAAAACTGGACTTCTATTCTGAAGCTGAAGACGTTTCTCTTCCCATCCAGGAAACTTTCTCAATTCAAAATGTCTGGAGTAATGTGGAGTTCCCAGCTTTATAGACCTGCCAGCGAGGCCTCGTTGGAGCTTGGATTTGCATGTATATTCCCCTGAAACTGATCACCCCTCACAGTGGAGAGTCCTTAGGCTTATTGTTTGCCTGGCTCACAGGACAAATGTTGAGGTCACATACATGGGTGGATTGGGGTGAAACTTACAGTGATCAAAACATCGCTTACAGGAGCGATGTTTTGATCACCTGCATGGAGGTGAGGATTGAGGTGATAATTGGCAGAAATCAACCCTATTGCCGTGTTGTACGTTTTTGAGAGTTGAAACCTATGTCCTCCTTTTCTGTGTAAGGTTTTTTCTCTCTTAACGTAAATAACTTCCTTCACGTCTCTTTCAAACCATCTGTCTTCTTTGTCCAAAATGTGAACATTTTGGTCCTCAAAAGAGAGTCCTTTGTCCTTAAGGTGTAGGTGGACAGCAGAGTCTTGTCCTGAGGATGTAGCTCTCCTGTGTTGAGCTATGCATCAGTGGAGAGGTTGTTTGGTTTCTTCATTATAAAGACCAGAACATTCCTCCATGCACTGAACTGCATACACCACTCCACTCATCTTGAGAGGTGTCTGGCTGCAGACCTCACGTTTCAGTCGCTTCCGCCTTCGTTCTCAGTCGCGTCCGTTTGCAGCCTTCCAGCTTCATCCTGGGTTGCTTCCGCTTCCTTCTTCTTCTCTGTTGTCATTGGAAACGCGCAGATAATTGTAAACAAATTTGAAGAAATTCACTAAATAATGCTTCTAAATAATGCTTCTGTGTAAATGTTTTAAATAGCGTTTGTTTGGCGGGGATTAATAAAGTGATAAATAAATAAAAAATGTTTATGAACATATTATGTTACCGCGGTTTCCACCGTTTATTTTAGCATGTTGCATGTTTTTGCAGGTACATTATTTGCAATACTGTACCTTATCTTCAATGTGCAACCTCCAGTAACTTTATTTCTTAAACTGCTATACTGCACATTTTAGCCTAACTTATGTATATCTATCGTTAAAAATCATGTTTATAGATATAGTAATAGTCATGCGTATATACATTCTTAGTAAATATTGACCTGTAAACTCTGTTATTACAAGCATCTAAATATTATGTTCATTGTACATATCTGCTAAAATTCTATTTTTATGGTGATATCCACCTGAATATTATACTCAGTACATATCCAGATGTGAATCTGTTCACATTACTAGTTATTCTTATATTAAACTCATAGTACAAATCTATCTGTAAATTCTGTTTATAATAGTATTCATCTCCATATTTATTCAGTACATATCCATGTACTGCACTCATGGAACATTGTATGCTTATTGCCTTGTTTACTTTAACAACTGTATATTTTATGCTGTTTAATTGTTTAGCAGAAAGACTGAAGAAGGCATGTTTTTCACCTTGTTCCTGAGTTTCTTTGATAAATAACCAGTTAAGTCTTGCATTTGGGTCCTCCTCCTCCTTCGGTCTTCACACCTTGACAGTTTAACAATATTTTACATTAAAATTTGACGATATAAGTTAATGTAAAGACTATGTAAACAACAATGTTACTAACAGCAATTACTGAACACTCTGGCCCAGTAAGAATTTTGCAGGAAACAGTGAGATGTTACATTACAGATAAAGCTACAGTAAAAACACCAGGCGATATATCTTTTAGACTGGGAATAGCAAAAATAAGTCATAACCATGGTTTTTAGATTGTATTTAAGATTATTTAGGCAAGGCAAGATTATTTACAGTTGGTAAAACAACATGTATAAAATAATGTTTAAGTAGTAATTGTGAAAGAAAAGGTGTTCTTAAAGAAAAAAAAATATATATATAGTTATATATATTTTTTAATATAATATATATACCCAATATATCTACGTTATATTTTAACATTACATTAGATTAGATTAAACTTTATTGTCATTCCACAGGTACAAGGCAACGGAATGCAGTTTAGTTCTAACCAGAAGTGCAATATCAGTAAAGTGCAGGATATACAATGGTTCCATGAGTGCAGTACATGGATATGTACTGAATAAATATGGAGATGAATACTATTATAAACAGAATTTACAGATAGATTTGTACTATGAGATTAATATAAGAATAACTAGTAATGTGAACAGATTCACAGCTGGATATGTACTGAGTATAATATTCAGGTGAATATCACCATAAAAATAGAATTTTAGCAGATATGTACAATGGACATAATATTTAGATGGTTATTATAACAGAGTTTACAGGTCAATATTTACTAAGAATGTATATACGCATGACTATTACTATATCTATAAACATGATTTTTAACGATAGATATACATAAGTTAGGCTAAAATGTGCAGTATAGCAGTTTAAGAAATAAAGTTTGGCAGAAGCTCTCCAAATTAAAGTGCAGTGGAAAGTAATTGCACATTGAAGTTAAGGTACAGTATTGCAAATAATGTACCTGCAAAAACATGCAACATGCTAAAATAAACGGTGGAAACCGCGGTAACATAATAAGTTTATAAACATTTTTTATTTATTTATCACTTTATTAATCCCCGGCCAAACAAACGCTATTTAAAACATTTACACAGAAGCATTATTTAGACATGCAACATGCTAAAATAAACGGTGGAAACCGCGGTAACATAATATGTTCATAAACATTTTTTATTTATTTATTACTTTATTAATCCCCGCCAAACAAACGCTATTTAAAACATTTACACAGAAGCATTATTTAGAAGCATTATTTAGTGAATTTCTTCAGATTTGTTTACAATTATCTGCGCGTTTCCAATGACAACACAGAAGAAGAAGGAAGCGGAAGCAACCCAGGACGAAGCTGGAAGGCTGCAAACGGACGCGACTGAGAACGAAGGCGGAAGCGACTGAAACGTGAGGTCTGCAGCCAGACACTCTTGCTCATCTTAGGTTTGGGAGTTTTGTCCTTAGGATGGACCAGCCTCTGTTTAAGGGTCCTGTTGGATTTAAAACGTACTGGGATCTTGTGTTTAGAGAAAATCATCCTGAATTTTTCTGAGACTCCAGCAGCGTATGGGACGATAATGTTTCTGCACTTGTTCTTCTCCCCATGTTCTGTGGCATACCTGTTGGATTTCCTTGCTGATTTGACAAAAGCCCAGTTAGGGTATCAGCAGATTTGGAGAGTGTCTTTGACGTGTTTCTGTTCCTTGTTCTTCCCTCTGTTCTAGTGGGGACATGTTCAGCTCAATGGTGTAAGGTTCTGATGGCAGAAAGTTTGCGTTCCAGTGGGTGGTGAGAATCGAAAAGAAGATTTTGGTCTGTGTGAGTAGGTTTCCTGTAGACTTCAATGTTGAGGCTTCCATATCTTTCCAGAAAAGGTAGCTTGTTGTTGTTAGCATCCTCTCTGGTAAACTTGATGTTGTTGTCCACTGAGTTGATGTGTCTGGTGAAAGCTTATACTTCTTTTGCCTGGATTATGATCTATGTGTCTTCCGCATATCTGAAGTAATGGCTTGGTGGTGTTCCTGGGAAAGAGTCTAAGGCTATCTATTCCATTTCTTCCATGTAAAGATTGGCCACAATCAGTGACACTGGAGATCCCATAGTACTGCGACTGTCTGTAAAAGTGATTATTGAAAATAATAATATGATAAACTTTACATACTAGAAGAATAAATGTATTGAATATCTGGAACATTTACTTGATGGAACCGAGTTCATCAATTTTTCCATACTAAATATGCAATATAGCATTAGTAAAAATAGATATTTGGAATATGAACAACTTAAATCTATAATTAGAAATACATTTAAACATATTAAAGGTGGTTTACAAATCCCAACTAATATATTCGAGTTCCAAGATTTAAACCCCCCCAAACTACTGTCTAAATCATACAGGACACTGACTAAAATAGATGATTCAATATCTCTTCCTATTATGAAATGGGAAGACGATTTATCAGTTAGCTTTGAACAAAACTTCTGGGCTCAGATATGTCTAAGAACTTTCAAATTGAGTAGAAACACCAACTTACAACTAATACAATACAAAATCCTTCACAGAGTACACTACACAGGACAAAGATGATTCAAGATGGGTTTGGCACAATCTAATATCTGTCCACACTGCATAGGCAATCATCCTGATAATTATATTCATGAATTATGGTTATGCACACCAGTCACGAGGTTCTGGACACAGATATGTAAGGACTTATCAAAGTGCTTGAGTTGTAAAATTTCACCTTCCCCATCAGTTTGCTTGCTCGGTAATTTTGAGGAAAGCCCTCTGGGGAATAAAATAGTTTACATGGTTTTCACTGCATTATGTATCGCAAAGAAAACTATCCTCATGAATTGGAAAAGTAAGGAAAATCTCAGTATCAATCAATATAGAGATCTTTTGTTGGATCATATTAATCTTGAGACAGCATCTGTCAGGATATTTTTCTGGGATGAACCCGGACACAGCACGCACACACAGAGTCAGTTCTTATGGGTGAGTTTATTGAAGGGTGTAGCAGGTGAATGACGTGGAACCAGAGTCTTACTGCTGACGAGGGTGTAGGGCACAGAAGCTGGCCGGCAGGAGGCGTGTAACGTGACTGGCCGGTAGGAACTCAGGAGCCGAGGACTTGCGACCAGAACTTCAGAAACGTGGACTTGGGACCAGAACATCGGGGCGAGGACTTGAGACCAGAACTTCAGAGACGTGGACTTGAGACCAGGACATCGGAGGCGTGAGCTTGAGACCAGAACATCGGAGGCCTGAGCTTGAGACCAGAACATCGGAGGCGTTGAGCTTGAGACCAGAAGATCGGAGGCGTTGAGCTTGAGACCAGAACATCGGAGGCATGAGCTTGAGACCAGAACATCAGCGACGTGGGCTTGAGACCAGAACCTCAGTGGCGTGAACTTGAGACCAGAACTTCAGAGGCGCGGACTTGAGAGCTGAGCTGGAGCTGGGCAGTGACTGAAACAAAACACAGTTGGAAAGAAAACCTCTGACAGGAACTGAGCGGGAGTGAGCACTATGGACCGGCGACGGGAACAGAAAGAGGTGAGTCTTATAAAGCGGTGGAAACAGGTGATGACAGATCAGGGTTAATTGCTGCCTGACAGGTGACGGGGAGTTAAGGCTAATTAGTGTATGGAGCAGAGCGAGGGAGGGCTGAGTGAACTGCACACTAAAGACAGACAAAACCTAAACCATGACAGCATCTGCATCCACATCTAATCGATCTCTTTGGGCTCCTTTGATTAGCACCATCACTTAGTGGAATGGGGGGCGGTGGGTTGCTTCCTGCAGGGCGCAGTGGCTGGATGGAGGGGTTCCTGGGGCTCTGGGGGCACTCGAAGTGGGGCGCTTGGTGGGTCTGAACCCGGGGTCTGTTGCCCCCATCTGGGAGGGGCTTGGGAGGCCTACGGGCGGCCTACAGCGCCGCTTGTGGCGCTCTTGGGGAGCTACGCGGTGACGGACGTGGGTTACTGACCTGGTAGCTGTGCTGTCGCTGGGTGAGTCCGGGGTGGGTCTGGGGGCCTGGGGTCCCTGGGGCAAGCCGCCCTCGGGCGGGGGCCCCGGCGGGGCCTCGGGGGTTCCGATTCCGGGGGGTGTGCCGCTTGGGGTCTGGGCCGGCGCGCAGCCGGGTGTCTGCGCCTGCACGAGGCCTCTGGTATGCTGGGGGGCCTCGGGGCCTGTTGAGCTGGTAGGGGTGCATGGACATTAACATCTCAGGGCAGATGCTCTTCCCCTTCATTGGATCGGCATTCTGCTAGTGGGGGGAGGGGAGGGAGGGGGAGTAGGGACTAACCCATCCTGGATGTCTACTTTCGAATGTATGTTGAGTTGTTTGAATGTTAGTGTTGGGGAGGGGTTAAATCTACGGGTGGGGGGGGATGGACGTTCTGGTGGGCTTGTGTCCGGCCCCCTGTCCCAGTCCTGGTCCGTGTAGTCTCCCGGTACGGGTTTCGCCTGGGGGATGGGGTTTGGGATGGCTCGTGCGGGCTGGCTGGCCAGGGTCCCCCATCTTATTAATTTATTTGTTTATTTATTTTTATTTATTTATTTATTTGGGGGGGGGGGGTAAAGCCAGTAGGCTTGGTGGGTGTGCTAGGGGGGGGGTGGAGGTGTTGGTCCTGGTGGGTGGTTGGTTGGCGGGCCCTGCGGCCTCTCCCGGCCCCCGGGCTATGGTGGTGCCGCTGGAGGGGCCCCTTTCTCGGGGTGGGGCTTTCGGGGAGCGGGGGTGCCTATTGGAGTCAGTAGGGGAGCTGGCTCCCTGGGTTGGCTCCCCAGTCCTTTGCTCCCCATCCCCGGACTCTTCCCTCTGCCTGCTCCATCACGCTGCCACACATGTAGGTCCTTGGGGAGGGGGGCGTTACTGGAGGTTGCCACTTTCTGATGACGTCCCTCTTCCCAATTTTATCATGCATTTTAGACACTTTCACTCCAAACATTTTCACAACGCACATTCATGTAGGCCACGGTATGGGGGGGTTGGGGTGAAGACTTCTGGGGGGGGCTTATGTTGTGTGAGCCTCGCCTCGGACGGCTCCCTTCACCCCCTCTCGCATTTAGACATTGAGGGTTCTGGGTATTTGCTTGGAGGGGGGCGCTGGCACCAGCTTCCTTCCGGAGGGGGGGTGGGCTTTGCCGTGCACCCTCTTCGGCGCTCCCAGTTTTAAACACTCTTGAGAACAACATGCAACAACACAACATCTGAGCGGGCGTAGGGAGGATCGGGGTCTTTTGCACACCCCCGTTCTCCGATCACGGCACAGAGTCTGGGACCTGGAGGAGGTGCGGGCCACTGGGTTTGGGGTCTTGGCGGGGGGCTGCTGTGGGTAGCCAGCGGCTTGCCGGGTCTGGGGCTGACGCCTCTGCTCTCCCCAGGAGGGTTGGGGGGCAGGGGTGGCTAGGGTAAGGTGGGGGAGGGAGGGGGTTTATTAGGTATTTAGTGGGTGAGGGGGGTTCTGGTTGGGTGGCCCGTACGGGTCGTGTTGGCCCCCTCTTTGGGGGGCCTGGTCCGGGGGGCGTCTGGTCCGGGGGCGGGGCTGGGGGTCGGGCCCAGGCAGTCGTATAGTTGAATTGTGGTGACCCCCCCTTCTTGGGATTTTTGGATGTGAGTGTTATGTGCGAATGTGTGTACAGCGTCCTTTTTTTGTAAGTCTGTGTGTGGTGAGTGGGGCATTAGGGAGGGATGGTGTGAATGAGTTTTTTTTTCCAGGTTTGGGTACGGTCCGCTCCCTCTCCCAAGAACATCTCAAGTCTCCGCTAGGTGCGGAGCCCATCCCCCCACGCCTTGGCCCTCTGGCGCATTGACGGTCCTCGGGTTTGGGGCGGGTTCCCAGGTGGGTGCCGGCCCATTCCTGGTGGCTGCTTCACGGGGCCTGGCCCCCGCCGTGGGGGCGGGGCGCCCCTGGGGCCTCTGGCCCTCAGGGCCCATGGCCGGGACCACTTCAGCGCGGCTGGCTGCCAGCGGAGCCCACGGGCTGGTCCCCGTGGCTCCTGGGGGCGTCGTCATTGCGGTGGCTGGGGGATTTCCTCGGGGTCGTCTCTCCTCTTTCCTCGGGGGGGGGGGGGGGGTTGCAGATTTCTTGTGGTGGCCCCTCTTGAGCGCCCTGCTTTGGGGCCCCTTTGGGAGTCCGGGGTTATGGGTCCCCTGACCCCTGCCTCTGTGCTCGGGGAAGGCGGGCCTTTGGTTCTCCACAACCACTATCGAGCTATTTCCTTCTGGATAATTTTCACCTAAACTAGTGCACTCTCACAAACTCCCACAGGTGCAGGGTTTCAGGTATTAAGTGTTCACTTATATACAGAAAGCCTGTAATATATTTATTTATTTATTTTCACTTTCTTTTTTCAGGTATCACATTACACATGTCAGCTTAAATAATAATACATATGATTTTGCAATGGCATCAAGGTGTTACTCGATTGTATCTGTTGCTTTATATCTGTTGGTTGTGCTGTTCTTTTTGCGTCTCTTTCCAGGTGATGGAGCAGACAGAGGACGTTTTATCATTCTCCCCCCTTTTATCTCTTCTTTCTTTCACCTCTTCTCTTTCTTTTTTTTCTCTTCTTGTTCTTCGTTTACTCTCCTACTTTCCCATTGTAGTGTCCATATAATTTGAAATTCTCCCTGCAGGAATCACAATAAAGCTATTTACATGCACAAACCAAGCGGAGCACTATGGCGAAAGCTGTTTGCTCCACTTGTGAAAGCAAAATCTTTCAAGCTCTATTTGGCATTAAGACATCAATTCTTATTGCCACATTGCTAGACAGGACACTGAAAAAAAGAAAAGAAAAAAGTGATTATTGAACTTGAAGTAGGTTGTGGAATAACAAAGGTCCAATAAGTTACACATCTGGTCCAGAATGAAATTAGTCCTGTTGTTCAGGTTATCATCCTGTTGAAGCCATTTCCTGACTGTTTCTACCACTTCTGATGTAGGTATGCAAGTGAAAAGTGAAGTCACATTAAAATATACAAGAGTTTCTCCTGGCGCAATCTTTAGATGTTTGACTTTGTTTGCAAAATCTGTGTTCTCTATGTGATGTGATGTGTTTCCCACCAGAAAGGCTAAGATACCAGCGAGATGTTTTGGAGTGTTGTAAGTCACCAAATTATCAGTTTATTAAAGGCAGATGTAGGTGAAACCAGTTTAACAGATAAGCAGACCGGCTGAACAAGGTCATGCATGCTTGGTGGTCAGATAGGAAATCCAAGGTCGGTACACAAACAGGCTGACAGGCTGGACAAGGGCAGGCAGGCTCGGTGGTCAAACCGGAGAAGGCCCCTTGGTGGGCAGAGTCGACGAGGCACGCCCCTTGGCGGGCGTCGACAACGGTGTAGGGCCCTCAGCAGGCTTAGTCGACGAAGATGCAGGCCCCTCCAACTGCTAAGCCAGTAGCTACTTTGGAGTATAGCCTCAGGAGGTGCCAGACTACTGGCCTCGGGAGGCGCCAGTCTACTGGCCTCAGGAGGCGCCGGTCTACTGGCTTCGGGAGGTGACGGACTACTGGCCTTGGGCGGCGCCGGGCTACAGGCTATGGGCTGCACCGGACTACTGGCTTCGGGAGGTGCCGGGTTACAGGCTTTGGGCGGCGGCAGGCTACAGGCTTCAGATGGGACCTGGCTACAGGCTTCAGATGGGACCTGTTCTCTGGTCTCAAATAGCACCTGATCTCTGGCTTCAGATGCACCCAGACACTTCGAGACCAGGAATCTCAGTAGGAGTCCCTTCAGCACCTCAGACTAAGACAGCCTCTGGAGCCACTTAGAAAGTTGGCTGTCTAGCTGAAGGTGTGGAGGACAGACTGTCAGAAGAGGACCGGGGATCTCAAAGTCTCCATGGGGCCCTGGGTACTTGTAGTCTCAACGAGGCCCCCGACGCTTGTCGTCTTGACGAGGCCCAGAGTTACAGACCAGGGGAAAGCCTGTCTGAACCCCAACCTCACAGGATGTAGAAACGTCCATTGGAGGCGGATCCACAGGCGGACTGGTGAGCATTGCACCCACGCTAACAGGCGGACTAACGAACGTTGCATCCATGCTGACCGGACCCGAGGCATCTGTCAGATCCTCAATAACAGGATCAGGGTCAGAGTCAGAAGCTGGTCCATCAGTAACAAAGTCTGAGGTGGACACGCCCCCTTCGCATAATCAGGAAACTGGTCCCAACTGAGAAAAAGATTGGGCAAAAATCTTCAATTAGATCAGCCACGACCTCCACAAACAAACTTGGGTCTGGATAGAAAGCATGAGGAGAGCAGACGCTGGGGTCTCTGGGTGAGTGAGCCTTTCTTCTTTTCACGGTGAGAGAGGTTTGAGCATCCAGGACTATGATTCTCCCGGAGCGAACGCTCCGAGCAGGAAGCAGGTTCATGCCGCTGCCTCTGGTTCATGCTGACCGGTTCTGCTGTTTGTTGACCGATGAGTCCATTTTAGGGCCAGATCATTTTGTCATGAAACCAAGACAGAGGACCCAGTATTCGAACCAGACAAGCGGTTAAGATTTAAGAAGGTTTATTAAAGGCAGATGTGGGTGAAACCAGTTTAACAGATAAGCAGACCAGCTGAACAAGGTCATGCAGGCTCGGTGGTCAGATAGCAAAATCAAGGTCGGTACACAAACAGGCTGACAGGCTGGAAAAGGGCAGACAAGCTTGGCGGTCAGATAATAGTCCAAATCGGTACACAGGTTAGCAGGCAGAAACCGGCAGGAGAAATAATATACAGGGATCAGGCTGGCTCAGAATATCCAAATACAGGCTAGGTCAGGCACACAAGTTAGCAGTCCGAAACAGGGCTGGCTCAGATATCGGAGGCAAATCAGGTCGAAATCAACAGGGCTATCAGAAAACAGAATGCTGGATAAGACTCACCGAAAGGCTTGTAATGATCTGGCACTGATGGCTGGTCTGAAGGCTGTTTATATAGTGACAAATGAAGGTGGATAAGATGAGCGGGTAACGTGAACTGGGCGGAGCTAAGCAGGTGTGTGGAGTGAGTGATCAGACCAGGCATCAGTGCCGAGATCCTGACAGAACTCAAATCAAGACTGAGACAGTACATAAACTATAACAGAAACAAAACAAAAAAGAATCCAAAACAGAACCTAAACTAAGGCAGAAACTCAAACTATGACAACTTTGGCCTGGCTTAGAGATGTTATGTCTTTCCTCTCCTGTGGTGTGAGATTAGAAAGAGGTGGTTTGGCGTTGGAGAGGGTAGCTGTTATTTTCATCCTGAGTTGTTCTGCCTCTGTTTCTGTCAGATTGTTGTTTCTGATGGCAGATTCAGTTGCAGTGATGAATCTCACTAAGCAGCTTGCTCTGAACAAGCTCCTTAGTGAGATTATAAAACAGACCCACTACGCCATTGAAGTCCTCTCCCACAAGATTGATCAGACGAGCCAGAAGCTGTCCACTCTTCTCCCTGGTTTCAACTTTCAAAAACTTACAACACAGCTATATGTTGAATTCCTGCTAAGTTTCACCCCAATTCACACCTCCATACATGTGATCACAACATTTCTCCTATAAAACATGGAACTCCATGCTTTTCCTGACATTTTGAATTGAATTGAGAAAGCTTCCTGGATGGGAAGAGAAACATCTTCAGCTTCAGGATACAATCCCAGTAAGTAAACAAGCACTTTACTTGTGCAAATATATTGTACAACATATGCAGTGGTGATTTTTCACTTTTGAGTCTCTTCCAGGGTTTTTTGTACCTTCCTTGCACTCCCATTACATCTGCCTGTAACGTTCCTGGCACTGGGGCTGCTAATTGCTGTCACCTGTTCTGGCTCCACCCCACCAGCATAAAGGTTCCGTCCCTCTCAGCCTCCAGTGCCAGAACGTCTCGAGCCATCTCGGTGAGAACTTCCAGCCATTCTAAATAACCTGTCTGTCCGTCTGAAGCCCGACCTGTCTTTGCCCTGTTTTTGAGCCAGCTCTGCCCCATCTTGGATTTTGCCTGCCTGCCTGAGTTCTGCCTGTCAGCCTCTGGATCTTGGGAGTGGAAAAATCAATTTCAGAATTAGAAGCCGGTGTTTCGGAGATCCTCAATCATCTCCGCAACCCGACCAACCCGTCGCCTCCACTTCCGCAAACAGCTCCTCCGAGCAGCCCGTCACTTCTGGTTACGTCGTCTTTTCCTGAGCCGCGTCTCACCCCGCCAGGCTCTTTTAGTGGCGATCCAGAACAATGCCGGGCATTTCTGACACAGTGTGAAATTCACTTCGAGCTGCAACCATCCTCCTTTCCTTCTGAACGGTCTAAGGTGGCCTATGTAATTTCCCTGTTGACCGGTAAAGCCAGATTGTGGGGGACCTCCGAGTGGCAAAATGATTCACGTATTTGCCACTCGTATCATGACTTCTCTAAAGAACTGACTAGAGTTTTCAGTCCCGTGCTGCCCTGCAGGGACTCCTCTAGGGGGCTCCTATCCTTGAGACAGGGGGACAGGTCTGTTTCAGACTACATTATCGATTTTCATTTGCTGGCGGCAGAGAGTTTATGGAATGAGTTTGCCCTCATGGATGTTTTTATTCATGGTCTTAATGACAAGATAAAGGATGAACTAGCCACCCGGGAGTATCCCAAGTCTTTAAAACAGCTCGAGGAGCTGATTATGATTATTGACTACCCGCAGGTCCCAGTTATTTTGGGTGCGACATGGCTCAGAAGACACAATCCTCAGATTGACTGGCGGCGGGTGGAAGTTACGGGCTGGGCGGGCTCCTGTTCTGAATCGTGTCTGCTCTCTGCTCAGCCACCTAATTCTTCTGATGATAAGGATGTTGATTACTACCCCGATTTATCCAAAGTTCCTTCCTGCTACCATGATCTGAAGGAGGTTTTTAACAAGGCCAAGGCCACGAGCCTCCCCCCTCATCGTCCCTTTGACTGCGCAATTGACTTATTACCCGGAACCGTCCCACCCAGAGGTCGTCTTTATTCATTATCACCGCCCGAGTCCCAAGCCATGCAGGACTACATAAATGAGTCCCTAAGTGACGGCATCATTCGCCCCTCTTCATCTCCTGTGGGGGCGGGGGGTTTTTTTGTCGGGAAGAAGGACGGCTCCCTTCGTCCTTGCATTGATTATAGGGGGCTCAATAGCATTTTGGTTAAGAACGATACCCTATCCCATTAATGAACACCGCGTTTGACCAGGTCCAAGCAGCAAAGGTGTTCACTAAGCTGGACCTACGCAATGCCTATCATTTGGTCCGCATTAAGGAAGGAGATGAGTGGAAGACCGCTTTTAACACACCAACCGGCCATTGCGAATATTTGGTGATGCCCTTTGGCCTAACCAATGTCCCAGCGATTTTTCAGAACTTAGTCAATGATGTTCTCAGGGATATGATTGGCCGCTTCGTTTTTGTTTACTTGGATGATATCCTCATTTACTCTGAAAACCTAACTCTTCATAAACAACATGTCCGCTCAGTTCTTCTCTGGCTCCTCCAGAACCAGCTTTATGTAAAAGCTGAAAAATGTGAGTTTCATTCATCATCAACCTCCTTCCTCGGCTTTATTCTATCTCCTGGTCAGATTTCCATGGACCCAGCCAAGGTCTGGGCCGTCACTGAGTGGCCCACTCCTGCAGATCGTAAGCAGCTCCAGAGGTTCCTGGGGTTCGCTAATTTCTACAGGAGGTTCATTCGAAACTTCAGCCAGGTTGCTTCCCCACTTCACGCACTCACGTCAAGCAAGACAAGGTTTGCTTGGAACGAGCAGGCTGACCAGGCCTTCAAGCGCTTAAAGAGTCTCTTCACCTCTGCCCCTATTCTCGTTTCTCCTGATCCAGAGAGGCAGTTTATAGTGGAGGTCGATGCTTCTAGCTCTGGGGTTGGAGCGGTCCTCAGCCAAGAGTCCACTGACGGCCGTATTCATCCTTGTGCTTTTTTTTCTAGAAAGCTGTCTAAGGCTGAGCAGAATTATGATGTGGGCAATCGTGAACTTTTGGCCGTTAAGTTAGCTCTTGAGGAGTGGAGGCACTGGCTCGAAGGTTCCAAGCTCCCGTTTTTGGTCTGGACTGACCACCACAATCTAGAATACTTAAAGACTGCCAAGAGGCTCAATCCTAGACAGGCCAGGTGGGCGTTGTTTTTTGGCCGTTTTGATTTCACCCTCTCCTACAGACCCGGATCCAAGAATGGCAAACCCGATGCTCTTTCCAGGGTGTTCGAGACTTCTGAAGAGGACCTCGACCAAGAACGGGGGTTCATCTTGCCCGACACAGTAAGGTGTGCTGTCTCCCGCCTCGGGCTTGAGAGAGAGGTAAGGGAGTCTCTTGGGTCTGTTCAGGTACCCAAGGCCTGCCCCAAGGACAGACTATTTGTTCCCCATCACCTCAGGCCTAAAGTCATCGACTTCTGCCACAGCTCCTGCTTATATGGTCATCCCGGCATCAATAAGACCCTTAGGCTCATTCGCTCCCAGTTTTGGTGGCCCTCCTTAACCACAGACGTCAGTTAGTTTGTCTCCGCCTGCTCTCCCTGCAACCAGGCTAAGGCTTCCCGTCGCCCCCCTGCAGGTCTGCTCCATCCCCTGCCTGTCCCTTCCCGGCCGTGGTCCAGCCTTTCGATGGACTTTGTTACTGGCCTCCCACCCTCTGACGGCTACACTTTTATCCTCACTATTGTAGACCGCTTTTCAAAAATGGTCCATTTGGTTCCTTTATCTAAGCTCCCCTCAGCCAAGGAGATGGGGTTGATCCTAGCCAAGGAGGTATTCAGACTGCATGGTCTGCCCTCCGATATTGTTTCAGACAGGGGTCCACAATTTGTGGCCCGTTATTGGCAGGAGTTCTGCGCCATGCTTGGCATCTCTGTAAACCTCTCCTCCGGCTTCCACCCTCAAACAGATGGCCAATCAGAGAGAATGAATCAGGAGGTTGAGACTAAGATTCGCCTCTTCTGTCAATCTGACCCCTCTAAGTGGGCTCGAGATTTACCCTGGGTGGAGCACGCTATTAATGCCACACCCTCCTGCTCCACTGGTCTCTCCCCATTCTACGTGGTTTATGGTTTCCAGCCGCCAGTGTTCGCCACTGAAGAGGTGAAGTCCAGGGTCCCGTCTGCCCGTCTCTCAACCATAAGGTGCCAACGCGCCTGGAGGAAGGCCAAGAAGGCCATTCTCGCTGCCTCCAGTAATCAGGCCCGCGCAGCCAACCGTCGGCGGAGTCCTGCCCCACACTACCAGGTTGGAGACAGGGTTTGGCTGTCCACCAGAGACCTTCCCCTGAAGGTCGACAGTAAAAAGCTGGCACCCCGGTATATCGGGCCTTTCACCATCACCAAAGTGGTGAATCCTGTGGCGGTTCGCCTCCGTTTGCCTCCGGCCATGAAGGTCCATCGCACGTTTCATGTTTCCCGGGTCAAGCCGGTCAAGACCTCTAGCATGCTTCCCGCCCCCACGCCCCTACCTCCCACCCGGCTTGTTGATGGCTCTCCCGCCTTCACTGTTAAGAAGATCCTGAAGTCTCGTATATGGGGTCGGGGCACCCAGTACCTCATCGATTGGGAGGGTTACGGGCCTGAAGAACGCCAGTGGGTTCCCTCCCGCCACATTTTGGATAAGTCTCTTATTAGGGACTTCCACAGGGCCCATCCGGACCAGCCCAGGGCGCCTGGAATTCGCCCTTGAGGGGGGGGGGGCTCTGTAACGTTCCTGGCACTGGGGCTGCTAATTGCTGTCACCTGTTCTGGCTCCACCCCACCAGCATAAAGGTTCCGTCCCTCTCAGCCTCCAGTGCCAGAACGTCTCGAGCCATCTCGGTGAGAACTTCCAGCCATTCTAAATAACCTGTCTGTCCGTCTGAAGCCCGACCTGTCTTTGCCCTGTGTTTGAGCCAGCTCTGCCCCATCTTGGATTTTGCCTGCCCGCCTGAGTTCTGCCTGTCAGCCTCTGGATCTTGGGAGTGGAAAAATCAATTTCAGAATTAGAAGTCGGTGTTTCGGAGATCCTCAATCATCTCCGCAACCCGACCAACTCGTCGCCTCCACTTCCGCAAACAGCTCCTCCGAGCAGGATCTTGGACTGCCCACCCGTGTTCTGACCAAACCAGCCTGTGAGTACCGGAGATTGCCTGTCCCTTAAACTATCTCTTCTTCTGGATTCTGACCTGGACCTGGAACCTCTTTTGGATTCGCCCTCGGATACCTCTGCCTGATCTATTGACCTCCCGCTATCGGACCCGGACTGCTCTAGGACAAACGGCCTTGGATTATCATGCACGGACTCTGCCGATCTCAGGGACCAGAAGTAGCCCTGACAAGCCCGCCCTCAACCAGGTTAGTGATCTAGCTTCAAGTCCACAGTTCTGTCTGGCTCTGCTGATCACTAACCTGTCGTCTCACCTTCAGGAGCTGCCAGCCGGTGAGCGTGAGCCGCACGCAGCAAGAGCCGTGCAAACCTTTCCCTTTAATAAAACATCAAAGCGTCACTGACCTGTTTTCGGGTTGTCTTTTGGGTCCATCCAAATTCATAACACTGCCAGCTTTATACAAATGACGAAAATAGAATTTTACCCTAAAGTATATTCCTGGTTAGTCATTAGCTCCTTTAGTAAAATCCAAGATGGAACTTATTTAGGTACTGTCCTAAACATTTTAGGCTGTTAGAATCTTCTCAGCACATTTCTGGAAAGTTTAATCCAGGGCTTTGAACCGGTTCAAGGAACGAAAACAAAAACCGGGAACTTTTTGTATTTTACAGGGAACAGAAACGAAACCGGAAACGTTATTATTTTTTTTCTGGAACTGGAACACTTATTTGAAAATAATGGTAACCGGTTAATACCGGTTTTATTTCGTTCCTCAAAGTTTTCGTTGCCCAATTAACTAAAAAAAAAAGTAATTATTTTCCTGCGCACGTTACCATGACGGCTGAGGTTCACTTCCTGTGTGACATCACATCACACATTCGCTGACTGAATGGAGAGAGAGCTGTGTCTCCACTAGAGCGGTGTCTTCACTAGAGCTACACATCTTAAATAAGAGGTAAATTACGATCCATCGTTAAGTAAAACGCTGAGAAAGATGTGACATAATTCTATAGCATTAAACAGCTGACAGGAACGAAATTAACCGTTCCGGGAACAGTATTTTTTTGTTCTAACCGGTTGGGGAACGTCAATTTATTGGTGGAACTCATAACCGGAAACGTTATAATTCCGTTTCTGTTCGGAACGAACCGATTGGGAAAAAAAATCGGTTCAAAGCCCTGGTTTAATCATAACGTACAGATCATACAGTCAAACACAATCCAAGAGTAACTGATCAGTATGGTTGTGGATGCTACCTCTTGGTTTTAAAAGGGGGGTGGCATAAAATAGAAAGAACAATGGAACTTTCTGTGCAAGAAAGGGTACAGGAGTCCATAAAATAAAATCAAAGCATGATGACACACTGTCAGACATGATGATTGCTCCAATGGACTGAGCAAATAGGAATGTAAACAGAAACTGGAAGGCAGATAGAGGAATGTATCTCTCACCATGCATTGCAGGAAACACTTTCAACATAAAAGAAGAACCAAGGTTTGAGAAAACGCTATAAAATAATCAGTACTGTTAAATCAGCAGCACACATTGCAGCACTCGGTGGACATTTCATGTTGCGATAAGATTACAAGTACTGTTTTTGTTTTGTTCATGTCTCACTTTAAATTAAACATTCTTTATCTTAGAATGATGGTTCCTTATAGCAGAGACATCTAATATTATATGAACTTTGTTGCATAAACACAAGAACTGAAAGGAAATACATGAGGCAGTGAATGAGGAGGCAGGCTGAGCTGAAGTCAGCTGATCAACACACTTTCAGCAGTCTTTGCTGCCCTTTCAGCAGCTGATAAGGATAAGAAAAGATTTTAGGTCAGAATTTCCCAAAAGCCGAGCATGAAACTGGGGCTGGAATTTAGCATCGGCCAGAAATCTGTATGCATAACAGCTACTGTGTATTATACATGTCAATCAATGGTCACTTTATCCCTGTTATAGGAACAAATAAAATAAAATAAGAACTAAACTTTTTGAAATATTGTTGGATTGACTAAGTTACATGTTACCTAAGTGTAGGCGGCCTGAGAATAATTTAAGTAAAAATAGAAAAAAGGCAACAAAAGTGTGTGTGGCGATGTGTGTCATAAAAACATCGGAGGACAGTGTCACCACTACCAGGCCAGCTGACAGCTTTGCTAGGGCCCGGACAAAGCAGTCTTTTTGGGCCCCCCCTCTACACCTGCCGCCATCACACACACACACACACACACACGCACGCACGCACGCACACACACACCAAAAAAAAGTCAACTTAACTGTATACTTCATGCCCTGGAAATCTCTGTATTTTATACTGGATATTTTCAACCCATCTATTGAATTTAGTGCACTAGTTGATCTTTTCTTCATAAGAGAACAGCAAGCACTGCAGGCAAAATATGGCCTTTTTGACCTGTAAATATGGCCTTTTTGACCTTTTTTGACCTGTCCCTAAGCTTGATGTATCATGAAACTGTTGCCCTTTCGGGTTTTGTGATTTTTATTTTATTATTACAATTAAATAATAATAATAATGTTATGTTCATAGTGTTTTTTTCCTAATCCACGTCTTATATCTTTCAATCCTTATGTAATTTTGTCTGTGTTGTGTGCACCTGCCCGTTGCTTTAATCCTATAATTTTCCCCGTTATGGGATAAATAAAGGATTAGATAATGTTATCTTAAATAAAACTTTTTAATAGGATATATGGACTGGGTTCTTTCAAGGTCTTAATTACATTTTCTGTGTGGGCTCCAGTAACATATGATAGATAATATCTACTTTCAAAGTTAACATGAACTGCTGCTGAAGATGACCAAACGGCGCTACTTTACCTCTTCATGTTTTTCGGCTCCTGCGGTCTCTCTCTCTCCGAGTCTGGGCAGCAGCAGCTCAGTTGTTTGTGTGGTGAGTGGAGATAGAGCTGAGTGGGCGGGCCAGGCTGAGCCTGCGTGCTGATTGGCTGGCGCCGCTGAGCCATGTACGAGAGGGGAGGGGAAGCAGCAAAGTGCCGTGACACAGACACAAGAGACGTTGGTGAAGCTGCAGCAGTCAGCGCGCACGCTGACTGACACTCTGACCATTTTAATGGTCAGTCAGAGTGTCAGTTTTGGGCCCCCCCCCCCCCCTCCGTCCTGGGCCCGGGACAACTGACCCGTTTGTCCCCCCCTGTCGGCGGGCGTGACCACTACAGTAGTGTCGTCCGCAAACTTCACCACTGTGTTTGTCGGGTGGACAGCAGAACAGTCCTGGGTGAAAGGGGTGAAGAGGGCTAGCCCAGCCCTCTCCAGCCCTCTTAGTGGGTCTCATCTCTAACAATGATGAGTCCCACTACAGGGATGAGGTCAGCAATCCCACACAGTGGTGCTCCAGGAACAGCCCGATCCTGAACACCAGTAAGACAAAGGAGGTAATAATAGACTACAGGAGGTCCAGGAGGACTGAACATGCTCCTCTCTGCATACAGGGGGAGGTGGTGGAGCTCGTGGACAGCATTAGGTTCCTGGGCATTCTCCCCCGACCTCTGCTGGACTGCGAACACCTCCCACCTGGTAAAGAAGGCCCAACAATGGCTCTTCTTCCTCAGGAAACTGAAAAGGTCTGGACTTCCCACTAAACTTCTAAAGAACTTCTATAGAGCTACCACAGAGAGTGTTTTATGTATCAGCATAACTGTATGGTATAGGAGTTGCTCAGTCCAGGAGAGGAAGGACCTAGCACGGGTGGCGAGAACAGCACAGGGAATTGTGGGATGCTCTCTGCAAGATCTAGACACAATTTATGAAGAACGAGTCCAAAGAAGGGCCAGATGCATCTCTACTCATCAAACCCACCCAGGCAATGCACTGTTTGCCCCTCTCCCATCAGGTAAACGCTTCAGAAGCCTCAAAGCCAAAACCAATAAGCTTAGAAAAAAGCTTCTTCCCAAGAGCTTTGAGGGCAATCACCCCCCCGATAGGAGACTGCAGTCCAGCGCTTCAAAAATCACCCCACTGTCACTAACACCTTCATACATTACAATCACCATAATGTTATTGCCTACTTGCACACTATCATCTCAGAATATCTAATGAACATTGCTGTAACAAAGCCTCAAATCATTATTGTTCAATAAGCACTTTATTACCTTATTATCTGTTATGTGTGACTTTCTGAACTCTAAAAATGTTTTAACCCTCGTTAATTGCCTGTTTTTTTGTCAAATATTTTGCCTTCATTATGTGTAATGTGAACTGTAATGTGCCAAAGAGAAATTTTGCCGCGGTAATATGCAGTGACAAATAAAATATTCTTGATTCTTCCTATATGTTTTTATGGATGCATTTCTGTTATCTTATCCATTATAGCTGCATTTAGGCCTAACATGATCCAGTTATTAATCCACTCAAAGAAACGTGACACACACAGCAAACCAGAGCCAATACACCCCTTCTGTCTATGTCCATCTGCAAGTTTCACTAGTGTTGGCTTCTTCCCTTCTTGGACTTGGATTTATGCTTGAAATGACTTCATAGAAGCCAGGGGCTGTTGTAAACCTTTCCTCCTATCACCTTGTGATTCACCACTCTGAGGCTTGGGAAAATTTTACAACAGCATGTCGTGTCTCCTTGAAACATGTTCCTGATCCAGCCCTTGTGATATGATCTGCCTTGATGGCTGAGTCAAAATTAGAGGGTTTCACACAAATACCTTCTGTTTAGTATACAAGATAAAAAAAACAATCCTTTAACCTCTAAGCGTTAGGTCAGAAATGTAATGTCTACTGCATGGGTGGACTAAACCCCGACAAGCAGTCTAAGCCATGAAGATGTGACTAGCTATATTTCACATGCAGAATAATTCCCAACTGTTGTAAAGATATGAACTGTTCTGACTATTTAGACAGAACATTTCTCATTCCTGAATGAGTGACCGCTGGCCTGCAGATGAGTGTAAACTGCTGGATCTTGGCCTGATGATGTGGCTCTTCAAAACCTGGGAGTAAGCATTGCAAAACTGCAAACAAAGATCTCTATATAACGAGCTCATAAAAGAAGATTAAAGAAACAGAATTTATCACAAGAAGAAATCTTTTGACATTGCAATTGTACATTCCCATGAAATTTGTCTTCTGCATTTAACCCATCCCTCAGGGAGCAGTGGGCAGCTATCACAGCACCCAGGGAGCAATCTGGGGCTAAGGATCTTGCTCAGGGACCCACAGTGACAGTCTGCAGGGATTGAACCAGGTACTTGCCACCTTCTCAGAGTGCAAATGCACTGCTCAAACCACTAGACCACCACCACTCACAAGTGAACTAAATGTGCATGCTTAAAAATATGACAAATGCATTTAAACCAATCAAACTTATCACAAACTAAGATGTATTGCGTTTGGATGCATGAATAAATGAAAGGGCATAAAAGAGTTCATGGTGTGGGCATGGTTTTTGCCATCACTCCCAGCTTGGCTTCCACTCAAGCCACATAGGACGGCTTGTATATGACATAGCGCACAGTCGTGCAAAATTTGTGTACAATCCTTCACCCGGAGGACTTTGCAAGATCAGGTCTGCAATGGCTAAGATGTGCAAAAACTATTTGGTCCGCCATATTTAAATGAGTAAATTGTGTGTACTACTGGCAGTTTGGGAGCTGCTGTAAAAGAAAGACCAAGTCCTAAGCAATGTCTCAATTCCTGAATGCAAGCGAGAAACGGCCGTCGCATAATCTCCCCAGACACTCATGCACGAAACTGTTTTTAATGAATTTAGAACTTCTGCTATTTAACCTTTTCTAAGTTACAAAACGGTTGTTTTTGTCAAAAGATGTGTGCGAATACTGCAAAAACATCTGCAAATACCATTCAACTACATCACGACAAAACAGTACATAAAACCGCTATTTCATTTGTACATTTCTAAGTTTAATAAGAAAATATTACAGCTGACAAATCAAATTTACCTTTGTTTATTATTATTATTCCACCAGTCTGTGTATCAAAGACAATGCCCATGTTAAATGCCATAGCTGAGTGGAGTATCTCCGGCTTCCATGGACTAAAAACTTTCCTCCGGTTGTTGCAGGTAATAATGATAATAATTATTTGAAAAAAGTAATAACGTAGATATACTGATATACAGTAGGTTTCTGATTCTGATTCTGATATCTGTCCAGGGTGTACCAAGCCTTGTGTGGTGCAGCCATTAGGGGATATACAAGATCCATCCATCCATCCATCCATTTTCTGACCCGTTTAATCCCTCATGGGGTCGCGGGGGTTGCTGGTGCCTATCTCCAGCGTTCACTGGGCGATGAAAAATGTAATTGAGGTCTGATAATTACAAAATTACAGTTGTGTTTTTTCTCCACACAATTAAGACGTTTAAATAAACATTTCCTTTTTGAAAATTAAAATAAAAACTGTAATTATAATAAATAAATAAATATAAATGTATTCACATGGAAAATGTATTTATTTAGAAGAAGTCTTCTTCTATCCTTCATTTTAAGATGAAATATAGAAGAAGCTTTCTTCTACGTGTGTAAATATTGTACTGTATTTATACACCTAGCTGGTGGGCTCTACCTCATTCATTTTTACAAATAATAATAATAACACATTTTTTGTTATTATGTATGATCTGGTCATTAAACATGCTGCCTATATGGCTATAAAAAGCCTGTTGCGTTTTATTTTATTTTTATTAATTTATTTATTTATTTTTGAAGGTGTAAGGGATTGGGGGTGCGTCAACCTGGTTGGAACATAGAAGGGGGTGCGAAGTTAAAAAAGTTTGGGAACTGCTGATTTACAGTATCATAATGTTCAAAATCCCTTCTAACAGTGAATTTCTAATCTTCTCTCTGGGTGGGTGCTTGGTGTCTGAACATGCCCAGGAA
The DNA here is from genome assembly GCA_037039145.1 of Fundulus diaphanus. NCBI lineage: Eukaryota > Metazoa > Chordata > Actinopteri > Cyprinodontiformes > Fundulidae > Fundulus > Fundulus diaphanus. Next base: position 50,678,539 of record CM073137.1, on the reverse strand, counting down.
TTTACACAATGTCTGGTGTGTTGGTATGCAGGTTGTAGAGAGAACCAACAGAGGTGGGACTTTTCCTTGTCGGAACATGACAGTATGTACTTTATCCCCAGATTCAATCATAGGAATGTCAGTATCACAGTTCAGTGGGTTAGCTCTAGCATACCCTGCTCCCTGAAACAAATTAAAAGGTTAATTACAGTCTAAACTAAGATAATCTCAGGAGCTTGTTTCATCTGTAAATAGAACAAAGCTAAAGTAACTGCAGCCATTCCATGGTAAAATAAATATACCTCCTCTGTTTGGTTTTATTGGTTTAAAAATAGAAGACAAAAGAAGTGTCAGGCTTATAAAATTATGTACAGCAGATGAAAGGTAACTTACAGTTACATATTATATAAACCAGGGGTGTCAAACATACGGCCCGCGAGCCGGAACAACAATTTAGTCCGGCCCTGTGGCTAAATGCATTATCATTATTCAAAAAAAAAAAAAAAAAATTCTTTTTTTTCTCCAGTGTCCTGTCTGGCAATGTGGCAATAAGAATTGTTGTCTTAATGCTAAAAAGAGCTCATCAGATTTGACTTTCACAAGTGGAGCAGTACTGCTTTTGCCATAGTGCTCCGCTTGATTTATGAATGTGAATAGTTTTATTATGATTCATGCGGGGAATATCTCAAATGATATGGACACTACAATGAGAAAGTAGGAGAGGAAAGGAAGAACAAGAATAAAAAAAGAAAAGGTGAAAGAAAGAGGAGATAAAAGGAAGAGAACGATAAAACAATTATTGAAAAAAACATATACTTCGTTTAATTGAAAATCTGCAGTTCCTATATTGTCCACGAGGGGCGCTTAATCAGCAGATGGTAGCACTGAGCTTCAGATTTGGAAAATTGATTTTAAATCATTTCTTAATTTTTATCTGTTTGATGTATTTTGTCATGCAGTGTTTTTAAGTTCCAAAAAATGTGAATAAATGTTGTTCAACATTGTACAATCACTGTGATCAGTTCTTATGCATAATGCACAAGTAAATGTTTAACTGAGTTAAAGTATTTTTGAAATTGCACATACTTTTCTTAAAAACGCTGAGGTTATTCATAATATATTGTGTAAAAGTGAAATTAATTTAATATAAAAATCAACAACAAGTCCACTTTTATTAGTTCTATTTAATCTTTACTCATGTGGCCCTCTTGAGACCAGATTAAGCTGTATACGGCCCCTAACCCAAAATTACTTTGACACCCCTGATATAAACAAACGAAAATCACAACAAAGGCTTGTCACAAAAGCTGAGGGAGGCACCATCCGCCAGGAAAATAAAATCTGATTCCAGGGAACTGTTCTCTGGGATCACCATGCTGGTGACTAACTGCTATTGTACGTCTTGCAAAATATTGTCACCTCTGAAACAGTTTTACATTTCATTTTATAACCAGGAAGATGCTTGATGGAACAGTGGTTAGTACTGTTGCCTGCAGGTTTGAATCCCTCAGCTATTCTGCATGGTGTTTCAGGTTCATCTCTGGCATGTTTGGGTTCTATCTATGTACTCGGTGCTCTTCCTGAAGTCCAAAAACACAATCATTAGGTTAATTGGTTACTCTAAGGCTATGTTCACACTGCAGCCTGAAGTGACGCAATTCCGATTTTTTTGCCCATATGCGACCTGTATCTGATCTTTACGTGACAGTCTGAACAACACAGATCGGATTTTTTCAAATGCCAAAGAGGTTGGCTAAAAAAAAAAAAAAAGAGGTTGGCTATTGTGCGGTAACAAGCACCTGTTGCAAGTCAATACAGCCCCACGGCAAAGCGTTTACTCGCTGCTATGGCCGCCGAAGATGTGTATTTTTACGTGACAGCGCTAAAGAGATCCGTTCAGACGCACATAAAGGTTGCCTTTGTCATTCGAAAATTATGAATGAAGTCCGTATCAGTAAAGCCGCTCACATCACTAAAATTTTGCTCTCTTCCTTTTTGATCTTCTTAAAAAGATTGCGTTGGTAATGTGCTGGCTCCGGTTGGAGAATAACGTAAAGAACGCAAGATAAGCAAGATACGCTGCAGGATTACGATCCATGTTTACTTCCGCAAACAATGAGCCCGCTTGCTACGTATGACGTCATCGCGTCCTCTACTCCGCATGCGGGTAACTTAGGTGTATGAATGCAGTTCACACAGGAGATCACATACAAGTCGCAAATATTTGGAAATGTGAAAGGACACGCAAAAAAATCAGATTTCACAAAAAAATCGGAATTGAGCATCAAGGCCTGCAGTGTGAACGTAGCCTAAGTTATCCATGGTTATGAGTGTGTGTGTGTGTGTGTGTGTATGGTTGTTCCCCTGTAATGCACTGATTATCTGTCCATGTACCCCACTTCTAACACAATGACCAAAGCAGAAAGGCATGAATTTCAAATACATAAACTTTACTGAAATTTATCAGGATATGGGATAGACCAACACAAAGTGTTGTGAGTAATTTGGTCTACTATTGTGTACATGAATTGGTGTCATCAAGACATGTCTGTAGTAGAAGTAATTGATTGAATTCATCAGGATTAATGGGTAAATATCATCAGCATAACAGTGGAAATTAATCCCATACTGTCTGATAATTTTACCAATTGGAGGCATATATATAGTGAAGAGAATTGGCCCAAGGACTGAACCCTGTGGTACCCCACAAGCTATCCTAGAGTTTGAAGATGATTTATTAACATGAACAAACTGGAATCTGTCAGACAGATAATATTTAAACCAGCGTAATGCTTTCCCCTTAATCCCTACAGTATGTTCAAATCCTTCTAGGAGACTATTGTGCAACTGTATCAAATGCAGCACTGAGAACTAACAGGACAAGTACTGACATAAATCCATGATATGAGGCCAAGATAATATTATTAATGACCTTCACTAGAGCTGTTCTTGTGCCATGATGAGCTCTGAAGCCTGACTGAAACTCTTGAAAAAGGCCATTACTTTTTAATGTTCACAATCTTGATTAGCAACTACTTTCTCAAGAATTTTAGATAGGAAAAGAATATTAGACATAGGTCTGTAATTTATTAAGTCATCTTGATCAAGAGAGGGTTTATTAAGTAGAGGTTAAATAACAGCTACTTTAAAAGCCTGTCTTATATATCCATTTACTAAGGATAGATTAATCATGTCTAAAATGGGGGCTGTCATGGTTGAGTTCTGGTTTGACTTCATTTTTCTGTTATTTTCATTTTTTCATCTCATGTGGGTTAGGTTTGACTTTATTTATTGTTAGTTTTCATTGTCAGTTATTTTCTGTCATCTTCACTTCACCTCCTCAGCAGTCAGTCACACCTGTTAACAATTTACCAGTCAATTAGCCAGACCCTTGTTCCACCTGTGAAGTGCTCTATTTAAACCTCCCTCTGCCTTCAGTTCAGCGCTGGGCCGTCTTCTGCTATCCACCACTCCATGCCAGTCCCTCAGTAAGTCTTTGTGTTCTACTGTTCGTTCCTGGAGAAGCTCTGCCCTTTGTCCAGGTGTCTCCTGAGAACTGCTAACCTGTCAAGCTGCTCTGGTGAAGCTCTGCACTGTGCCCTGGTGTCTCCTGAGAACTGCTAACCTGTCAAGCTGCCCTGGTGAAGCTCTGCTCTGTGCCCTGGTGTCTCCTGATAACTGCTAACCTGACTAGCCACCCTGAGTCCTGGTGTTGCTATGAGGCCTGCTAGCCGAGCAGCACCTAGCGAGTGTGGACTCTCTGTCTCCGGACCGTCAGCTCCTGCCATCACCTACAACCCTGTCCTTCTGCAGCCCTTAACCTCCGATCTTCGTCATCAGCCATCACCACCCTTCCTTTAAATAAAGACTCTTAAACTTTAGTCCCGTGTGTGCTTCCTGAGTTCTTCGGTAAACAAATCATGACAGGGGCATTAATCAAACGGAATACTTCCTTAAATAACTTGGTTGGGATTGGGTCTAACATACAAGTTAAAGCTAAAATTTTAGATAACTCAGAAAGCTCTACTGCGGCTAAACAGTGCAAACACATATCAGGTTTTAAAGATTCCCTCCCACACTGCCTCACTTACTGAGGACAAAGTAATCATGTTTGGGAGGATGACAATGATTTTATTCTCCATCCACTAACACACTTATCCTTTCAGGGTCACGAGGGGTGCTGGTGCCTATCTCCAGCTGTCAATGGGTAAGAGGCGGGGTACACCCTGGACAGGTCGCCAGTCCAGGGTGTACCCCGAGACAAACAGGACAAACAACCATTCACACACACACTCACACCTAAGGAGAATATAGAATGGCCAATTAACCTATCAGTCATGTTTTTGGACTGTGAATGAAGCTGGAGTACCCGGAGAGAACCCACACAAGCACAGGGACACAATGCAAACTACATGCAGAAAGACCCAGGGTAGGACTTGAACACAGGACCTTTTTGCTGCATGGCAGTAGTGCTACTTACTGCGCCAATGTGCATTATTTCCAATAGAATAAATTTTAGTTACCATTATTTTTCAGACTATAAGGCGCACAGTGAATTTACGTGTCTGTCTTTTTCCACATATAAAACACACTGGATTATAAGGCACTTTACATATTCTTACCAAGTGTGTAATATCACTCTGCCCCTCCGGTAGGGTCACCAGATACCCCCGATTTCCGGGAACAGACCATGTTCCTGTCCCTGTCAAAAGCTGTCGCCCCGGAAATGTCCCTGATTTCAGTGTATCATGATGTAATATAAAAAGTTTAGTGCAACTAGAGGTATTTATCTGGTTCTACTGTTATCCTGTGTCAGGATTTGTTTACAGATGAACCCAGAACCACAGCACACGGGACTAAAATAGAGAGTTTTTATTGAAGGGTTGAAGGGATGATGGATGATTAGACCGGAGAGGCAGGACTGCACAGGAACAGGGGTGGGGTGATGGCAGGAGCTGACGGCCCGGAGAGAGGGTTCTTGAAACCCGGAGATAGGCAGCTGAGTTCACAGTTCGGCAGAGAATCAGCCAGAGCGCAGCAGCAGGCTCTTTGGTGTGGCTGAGGGGGACCAGAGCAAGGCAGCAGGATCCACAGGAGGCAGAGAGTAGCCAGAGCACAGCAGCAGGCTCTTCAGTATGGCAGAGGGGAACCAGAGCACGGCAGCAGGATCCACAGGAGGCAGAGAGCTAGCCAGAACACAGCAGCAGGCTTCCCAGCATGACAACGAATCCACACCTCGACGGAGAGATAACCAGAGCTCGGTAGCAATCCCTTCAGTACGACAGAGGGGAATCAGAGCCAGGCAGTAGGATCCTCAGAACTGCAGAGAACAAACCTTACAGAGAAGTTAAGGTGGCAGAGTTCCAATCACAAGCGGGGTATATACAGGTGGACAGGCATGGAGTAGGTAATGCATGATGACGGACCGGCAGGGAAGTGAGAAAAGAGGGAGGCTTAAATAAAGAAACTGGCAGGTGAAATGAGTCTGACTGATTGATTGACTAACTACCAACAGGTGTGACTGACTGCAAGGGAAGTGAAGTGAAGGCTGAGTTAGAAGGGGAGGAGGAAACTGAAAACTAACAATAAACAAAGTCAAATCATAACCAAAACCCAAACGAGGAAGAAAAAATTAAAACTAATGGTAAACAAAAGCCGAATCAAAACCAAACCACGACATCCTGACATAGTAGAACTTTGCCGAACACTCCCTCCCCACCCCCCCATTGGTGTTGCAGTTCAGACAAAACAAACCAGGCAGAGATTCTGTGTTTAACAAAATCAGACATGTCCCCAGTTTTCATTAGAGAAATCAAATCTGGTCACCTTAAGGAGGAAATACACTGGCCGTGTAACGTAAGCAGCGCGGCTTACGGGCGTGTTTTTAAAAGCGGATATTTACACCAGTTGTTGCAAAGTACACAGTTGCGTGATTCTGCGGAGAGAAGAACTTTTGTCTTGGGTAAGTAATTAAAGAAAGACACATTTCTAGTAATATATGGGTAAGGTAGGAAATTACCAGTAATATAGCCTGTGTGTTGATCTCCTAAATGTCCGTGTCCTAACCCTATCTGATTAGAAATCATATATTTTAGCTTGTTAGCTTGTCACAACTACATCGTCCATGGTGCTTTACTTTCAACGACTCTTCTTTTGGGATACTTCCGGAAGTGAACAGGATGTTTTCCCGTTTATTCCCTGCCAAACAGCATCTGAAATTAGAACTTCAATCTAATTTAGGAGTCGGGTAGCATTATTCTTCTGCTTTACATTAATTGACTGATTAAAATGAAAAGCTAACCTAAGCGTAGGACGCGCGTATGCTGCTTTGCTGCGCTTTGCTGCGCTTTGCTGTGCTTTGCTGCGCTTTGCAACGTATCCAGTGTGTTTTCCTCCTTAACTGTCTCCTGAGAGGGAGAGCTATCCGTCTCTATTGGGAGGACAGAGTAGTTGGACTACACTGCCCTGTTTCTAACGCTTATCCCTGCTGGGGTACCGAGGGGTGCTGGTGCCTATCTCCGGCTGTCAATGGGCGAGAGGCGGGGTAAACCCTGGACAGTTCGCCAGTCTATCGCAGGGCAATAGAACTTTCATATTTAATTAACTTACTTGGTTGCTAGCATGTACTCCGGGCACGGGTTGCCTTACATGAAAAAAAAACATAGTCCCCACCTTATGTCAAAAGTTGATTTATGACCCCCATCCCCCATATGATTTATGACCCCTGTGACCCCTATATGACCCTATGATTTATGACCCATATGACCCCTATATCACCCCTATGACCCCTATATGACCCTATGATTTATGACCCCTATGACCCCTATATGACCCTATGACCCTATGATTTATGACCCCCATATGACCCTAGGATTTAGGGATTCCACTTCCGGAATTCACACCCGTCCCCCACTTCCCGGAATTCACACCCGTCCCCCACTTCCGGCAGAAGTCCCGCCCCGGAAGTCCCCTTCAACCCGCCCCCGGCCGCTTCTCTCATGATATAAGCCCCTTTCTCCAGCCTCCGTAGTGATTGAATACTTTTCAACATGGCGTCTGGAAGAACCAACTTTGAACCTATAATTTCTGAGACACCTGTCACGATCTGCCACGATCAGAGCGATTTTTGGCGAGCTCAGCAGACCCCTCACAAGGCTACGCTGTTTTTATGCAGAACTCAGATGCCTCCGAGCCTACCTCTGCAAGAACAATGGTCTTTGGAGCCCGTGGTAAATGGGGGTCTTCAAATATGAATCCAGTGAGATGTACCTCTATCAACTAGATCATGAAGGTGATGAGCTGCAGACTATCCACTCCTTGGGCATGCTGACATCAAATGATTGGGCCTGAAACTCATCATGCTTCGCCCTGAAGAGTTGAATGCAGCAGGCCCCTCTGTGAGACAAGAAGCCGAGGACGGAATCACGGATTCACCTGTCGCTAAACGGGGCAAGCAGGGACGTTAAGAAACCGAGGACAGAATCATGGATTCACCCGTTGCTAAACGTGGCAAGCGGGCGCAAGAAACCGAGGAAAGAATCATGGATTCACCCGCCGCTAAGCGTTGCAAGCAAGTGCTGACCAGCCTGAACGAAATTGACAAGGATTCAGGAAATAGGATCTTCTCAGCTACTTGCCAGTCAAAGACGGGGGTTACTGGCCGATGGTTTTTCCGTGCAAGTCTCAGAAAGGCTCTATATAAAATACAGACGGTTATCGTGCTTGACTATTATAATTATGACTGCGGTGTGTTCAGGACATTGCTAGCCATTCCCTTTGATGTGTGGCGTGACAAGATGATCAGAATAGCAGACTGGATTTCAACGCTGTTTCACGGCTGTCGCAACTGGAAAGACATTTTGGGGGTCAACAAAGCGCTCTCTTTTTAGACCCACCCCTCACAACAGCCAATACTGCCCCTTCAACGTTAACCACGCCCTTCTCAGTATATAAAAAACAACCAGGCAGGCTGATCGGGACTCCGTGCAACTTCGCTGTCTTTCATCAGCGCAGCACGGGTCCCCGGACAGCGACAAATTCTCCCTGGAGCTGTACCACCCTCCTTCACCCGTATCCTCGCCAACTTCTGATTCTTCTGCCCTGAGCGACTGCGGGAGCGAGAGTAGCCTCACGGTGCTGCCCAGAGCCGGCACAGAGGTGGCCCAGAGTTCTCTGTTTTATGGGATAAGAATTCCAGGCTTCCTACCCCGCCGTCTCTATCAGAGACCCAGGACGAAGATTCACAAGCTGTGAATCTTCCTGCCTCCTCGGACCCTTCTCAGCCTGAGGACACGCAGCTCCCCGCCAGCCAAGGAGATCCAGCCTCCCCGGGGCTAACCCAACTCCAGGACTCACAACTACCCTCAGGCCAAGGAGATCCACCCTCCCCGGACCCTTCTCAGCCCGAGGACTCACAAATTCCCCACAGCCAAGGAGATGTTGAGACGGGCACGATTACAGACACACGATTACAACGTGTGGATTCGCTTCGGGTTCATCAGAGCAGTGAAAACCGTCATGCATCATCTTCTGTACCACGCCATCAGCAAGTACATGCATGATAAGTGCTACAGGTGTAGCACGGACCGTCCTAGTTTGAGAGACCATGAATGTTTTGAGCATCTTGAGGATGGGTTCTTTGAAAGCAATTACTATCGTGTAATGCAAGTGCTTTATAATGCACGTTTCATCGGTGCCATTCAACAGTTTTTAGCCGCACGCAACATCCATCAAGACAGCGGCACAGTCAGCGCGGTTGCACAAGCTTACTTGTACGAATTGACGCTGGTCAAGCGGGTGCATGACCCTATCAATAAGGTGTATGATCAGGTGATTCGGGAAAGCCCTGAATTAAGAGATCAGCTTCTAGCTGTCACGCAGTACTGGCGAGGATGTTGAAACCAGAGCATGCATGTTTTCTCATATCCTTCTTTTTTATATTAAATTAGTGTTTTCTACAATTAGTTTGTGACATCGTATTAACCCTTGTGTGGTGTTCATACTGTTGTTACTCAGCCAATGTTTGTGGGTCTGGTGGACCCGTTGCATTTTGTGCTTTTTAATGCCTCACAATCAAACACTTATGTAAAAATACTCAACAGATGTTATTTCATCCCAATTTCAAGTTGTATAAACAAAATATTTGGTTATTTAAAACATAATAAAGCAAATTAATTATAATAAAATCATGATATGAATGGAAACAAATTTACACGTTAAGCAAGGTTTTTCCAAAACTACTGACTTTTAGTTCTTTGAACTTTAACCCATTCAGGTGCACATCACAAGCTATATGAACACAGAGTAAACCTATCAGTCAAGAACACACATCAGCCCCATGACCTTTAGCCAATGGCCTGCACAACACATGAGGGGCAGAGTTTTACTGTATGTGTTGCAGATATACGTTTTGCACTTGATGCATCTATATTGTTTTTTTCTGTCCATCTTCCACACTTCGCACTGCTTCTTCTTGTTGCCAAACATGTACTGGAACAGCATCACACACTGACTTCAGGCTCTGCAGATTCTGGTTCTGTAGGTTGGATGGATAGGGCAGCATTCTCCTCCAGAATCCTCCTCATTTGGCACAGAGGATACCAGGGTTGTGTCACCCATGTATGCAAACTTGGAAGGCTTGACTTTTGACCCGAAAATTCCAGCAAGGATAAGAACCCTGAAGTAGGCATGTAAATGGGTTTGGCACACTGATTGCACGAAGAAAAACTAAAATGATGCGGCGTGCTGCTGCTGCAGCGCATCGACTCCGCTTCTCCCGACCCGTCTAGCGATCGCCACCTCCCCTCCGCTGCTATTTAAGTAGAACAATGACTAGTGCAGAATTAAGTTGTATTTACCGGAGATGAAGTGTAGACTGCAAATTCTGTCGTGTTATGATGGCTCCTACTGTCCATTGGGATTGTCTGCCTGCGCTCTTTTCATTGAAATTATCCATTTCTTTCTTCGTCCTTCGGTAAACAACAGAAACGTACAACCGACGATTTGGAATGCCTCTGTGTGCAACCGGGAGCACAAGTCGTAGACATTGTTTAGATTCCAAAAATAAACTAACTAAAAGTACGCTCTAAATCACCCGTTTTGTCATGTAGTAGACGAGAACAGTACTGTTTTTTGCCTACCAGCGGGACCCGGATGTAGCGCTGACGTCACGCGTGAACTGGTCTATAGCTATATTTGTCAAATCCACGTTAATGATGGACTAGCGAACATTTGGCTAAATGGCACCAACACCTCTGTTTGCCTAATGCACAGATAGCTTGCTATTCTTGGTAACACACTAAACGGATTATCTTTCTAATTTGTGGCACATTTTCTATTTGTGTAGATGGGAAAACATACTGAGAATCCAAATCGTCAACATTTTTCCTTTGACCCAACAACAAACTAATCGAAGTACTTTAGATGAGGTTACTGTGAAGAAGCCAAAATTGCTCCATGTACCCATTACATCAGAGGCCCTCGTAGATGCATGTTTGGAGCTGGTCACAGTGAACGGCAGACCATTTTCCTTAATGGAAGACACTGGCTTTAGAAAAATAATTGACCCACTACCACAAGCAATTGGAAATGGTTTCACAATTAATTCAGCCAACATTCGTGAGAGGGTCACAACACTCGTTGACAGCGAAAGGAGAAAACTGATAGACGAGCTTAGTGGCAGGCTTATCCTGCTGAAAATCGACAGTGCTACTTGCAGGGATCGCTCTGTTTTGGGGATTAATGTGCAATATGCAGAAGGAGAAAACATTGTGTTACGGACGTTGGCTGTTCGAGAACTGTGCGAAAGACATACGGCCTCCTATATATCTTCTGTGGTATAGGAGGTGTTGGAAGAGTATAAAATCAGTCTGAAGCAGGTGTACTCGATCACTGCAGACAACGGTGCCAACATGCAAAAGGCAGTGCAACTATTATCCGACCTGCAAGCGACAGGCAATGATGGTGAGGAGGACACTGATGCAGACACAGAAGCTGACAACACGGGAAGAGAACTTGATGTTGAAATTGATTCTGTAGTTCAGGGGCAGATCTTGCGCAGTGTGCGTTGTTCAGCACACACTTTACAACTAGCAGTAGATGATGCATTGAAAGAGAAGGGGGTGTCTAACATCATTGGTGAAGCACGCCGTGTTGCTAAAAAGTTGCGCACTCCAAATGTTGTGGCCGTTATTAAAAGAATGGGCCACAGGAGGGCCATAATTGACTGTCCCATGCGCTGGCTTTCCACACACGACATGTTATCGTTTTGTGATGACATGTCGCCTACCGTTAATGAGCTGCATTTAAGTGAACCCCAGTTCTAACTGTATAATATCGTGTTCTAGTGATAATAAACGCTCATAATTCCAACCCTGATCCGTCTGAGCCTGATGTCTATCAGGAGAATTACCTTGATTTAAATTGGCAACCCCCACCCCATGCTGAACAGGTACATTTTGAAGCTCGTTAACCATTTGCGTGATTTCATTTAAAACATCTGTAACTTGCTGCTGGAAGTGTAACGAATAATTTTCAGGCAAGAGTGGTTGAGAGAATGAAGCGTTTAATTGATGGATGGCTTGTTCTAATCAGGAGGGCGAAGCATGAGGTATATTCAGAAACCCAGACGTATGCTGAACCGGTATATTTTGAAGTTCACAGCTTCCAACATTTCATCTAAAGCTTTTCTCATTTGCTGGCTACCCATTTTTACAGAGGTCACAATTTACTTGGTTAACAGTCAGTCTAGTGTCGACGGCTGGAAGAGTTGGTCCATCAGAATCTGGCAGGATCTCACAAGTTGAGGAGCTTGCAGGCGGTAGAATGGTGCTCTGCGACCTGATAACGGAATTCTTCAACAACCGTGGACGTTTCTGTAATACAACAAAAATATAATTAGATTTTTAGAGTATATAATCAGGATTGAATAAAAAATAATTTATTATATCACAAACTAATTCTTTGAAAGCTTTGAAATTAAGATATACCTTCAATAATCCGTATAGCAGCATGCGCTTTGGTGATTATCCAGGAGCTGTCTTGTCGGAATCTCAGGACTGATGAACGTAAGCTAATCAGACCGGGTGTCTTAAGCTTCCTTCTTGCCCGGTGGGTGGCAGGAGTTACTGCAAATTAAAATAAACGGACAGAGACATACTTTTTTTAAACAGGGTAATATATGAAGAAGAAAAATAATGAATAAAATAAATAAATACAGAATAAAAATAGTAATGAACAAATGTTGACTTACTGAGTAACTGTGGAGAAGGCGGTACTTGTGCTGATTGTTCAACCACTATATTTTCTGTTACAGATTCGGTTGTTACTGCAGAAATAATAAACTGACAGAGACAGACTTTTTTAAAACGGGGTAAAACATGAAAATAAATGAATAAAATAAATAAATACAGAATAAAAATAGTAATGAACAAATGTTGACTTACCGTCTAGCTGATGAGATGAGGTTGGAGCAATTTCCCTCTGGGATTATTAAAGTATGTCTGATTCTGAGTCTGATTCTGAGACAGTACTTGTGCCGCTGCTGCTTCAGCGACAATGTCTCCGTGTACAGACTGGGTTGTTACTGTAGAAATAATAAGCATATACACACTAAATGAACTGGGCTAATTCGGAAATGTACAATCCGGGTTAGTTTCAGAGTTATAATAGTTAACTTACGTGCCGCGTGTGACGGCTGTGCTACGGGAAGCGACCTCCCCTGATTAGCGTTTCGAACCAGGTCGTTTGATGCGGTGAGCTGCAGAGCTGACGCCTCCTCGAAGCTGCGAACGTGTCGAGCTGGTCAAGCCGTTGACTCCGGTGAACTGATAGAAGTCACTGAATCGTCATGTTCTGCCGTCCTCTGTTGTTTTGGTGTTGAGGTGTTTAGAGCTGCTATTTACAGTAGAAGCCTCTTTTTAGGGAGCCGCGATCTTGCTTGGTGATGCGTTTGCGGTCTGCTTGGTTCTGGCAGTATTCCCGTTAACTCTCCATGGTACACATTAGGGTTGAGTGGGTTCGGACACCTGAAATATTCGTTGATTAATCCTTTCTCGGTACAATCTGGAATACAGAAAAAAAAAAACCAAAAAAACATAGTATTAGTATTTTTACACCAAAGTATTAAAATTAAATTGAATGTAAGTTGAATCATATATTACCACAGTCCGATTGTGTAAAGGCATTGCCTTCTACTTCAGCAGGAGTGGGCCCTGAAACAAATAATTAAAATATATTGTAATAATAGCGACGGAAGATTTATTCCCCTGCAAACAGGCCGCGCTGACTAAAACGTCTCCTGAACGCATCACGCTAAAACCCCTGCATCATGGGAGAACCCCGGAAACAGTCTACAGTCAACTTAACAAGCAGGACTAAAACACAGAGTCATTACAATATATTTAAAAAGTAGCTAATGGTTCTAGATTAAAATTAAAGAATTAAAACGTTTACTCACCAGTGGTAATATTGCTATACTCCTGCGATTTGCTCATCCTATTCGAATGGATGGCCACTGCGCAGCCACTTTATATCCCAGCAGGGGACATCAGTCCCCTGCTGGGATATAAAGCCCTTAATAATCAAGCTCCATCATATATCAGAGCTCTGATTACCCCGTATGTTCCTAACAGAGCACTTCGCTCTCAGACTGCAGGTCTGCTGGTGGTTCCTAGAGTCTCTAAAAGTAGAATGGGAGGCAGATCCTTTAGCTATCAGGCTCCTCTCCTGTGGAACAGACTCCCAGTTTTGGTCTGTGAGGCAGACATCCTGTCTACTTTTAAGACTAATCTTAAAACTTTCCTTTTTGACAAAGCTTATAGTTAGAGTGGCTCAGGTTACCCTGAGCTACCTCTATAGTTATGCTGCTATAGGCTTAGGCTACTGGAGGACATCAGGGCCTATTTTTCTCACTCTACTGATTTCTACTGTTCTCCAGTCTACTGTTCTCCAGATTTGCATTGCATTACATTGAAATGACTGTTGTCATTTCAGCTTTTAACTTTTTGTTCTCTCTCTTTTTTCTTCATAGTAGGTACACCTGGTCTGGTGTTCTGTTAGCTATGACATCATCCAGGGAGGAAAGATCACCGACTATTACCATCTAATGTAGAACAGATTACTAGATCAATGTGTGCTTCTGTGCTTTTTGTCTGTCTTGTTGTGTCTCTGCTCTGTCTTCTGTAACCCCCAGTCGGTCGAGGCAGATGACCGTTCATACTGAGCCCGGTTCTGCTAGAGGTTGTTCCTTCCCGCTAACGGGTGTTTTTTCTTTCCACTGTCGCTTTATGCTTGCTCAGTATGAGGGATTGCTGCAAAGCCATAGACAATGCAGACGACTCTCCCTGTAGCTCTACGCTTCTCCAGGAGTGAATGCTGCTTGTCGGGACTTTGAAGCAATCAAATGGTTCCCTTATATAGGAAATGTTTGACCAATCTGTATAATATGATTGATTTGACTTTGTAAAGTGCCTCGAGATGACATGTTTCATGAATTGGCGCTATATAAATGAAATTGAATTGAATTGAATTGATGCAAACCTTTTGATTCCGGACCATTGTGGATGTATCATGCAGCATCTAAGAGGTTTGATCTTATTTACTTCCTGGGCGCGTTATGCCGATACGGTGATTGCAAGGGCTGCGCGTCGGTGCCACGCCATTGTCCGACCCTCTTTTATTGTTAGAACCAGTGTTTTTAACAGACACCTGGCAAGGCAGGGGGTGTAATGATACTTTTAGTTCCTGGGCGCATTATGCCGAGGGAAACGACACGTTGGCGCCTCGAACAAACGCATCGGGGTATTGTTTTAACAAATTACTCCCAAACAGACCGGGCTGAGGCTCACATTTCGGCCGTGTAAAACACTATGAACGGTCGCGTCCACTGACCTGCTTTTAGCTAAGACCCTGTGTTTGCTTAGACGGGAGAAAGAACTGAAGCTGTTTTTTTTATTTTTTTTTATTTGCCTACTTTTTCTTTTTCCGTTGTTCTGTATGAGCTACAGATTTATGTGGATAATCTGTTTATTGTTATCCACCACAGCACTTCAGTGTCAAGAGACAAGTTTTGATTCTAAAGAGTAAAGTGTCCTATCCTGCAAACGCAGAGTATAAGTCTGAAGGTTTATACAACTAAAGTTACACGTTCGGTTATAAGAAACCCCACAAAAACACACATTTCATGACCTTCACGATTTGCATTAAAGAATAATTAAATACATAAATGAATAATTAAATAAATAACTAAATAAAAACTTAAAAGTGATGTGTATGTGTGAGTGTGTGTGCTGGGTGGCGGGGATGCATGTGTGTGTGTATGTATGTATGTGTGTGGCCTGGGCGGCGGGAATGTGTGTGTGTGTGTGGTGGGGGTGAGGGGTCATAAATTAAGGGGTCATAGGGGTCATAAATCATAGGGTCATATAGGGGTCATAGGGGTCATATAGGGGTCATAGGGGTCATAAATCATAGGGTCATATAGGGGTCATAGGGATCATAAATCATAGGGTCATATAGGGGTCATAGGGGTCATATAGGGGTCATAGGGTTATATAGGGGTCATATGGGGTCACGCGGGTCATAAATCATATAGGGGAGGGGTCATAAATCAACTTTTGACATAAGGTGGTGACTATGTTTTTTTACATGAATGCCCTACTAGTTTCTACATTACAGTCAGGCAGTCTTGTAAACTAATCAGGTTTCCAATCA
Source organism: Fundulus diaphanus (assembly GCA_037039145.1). Taxonomy (NCBI): domain Eukaryota; kingdom Metazoa; phylum Chordata; class Actinopteri; order Cyprinodontiformes; family Fundulidae; genus Fundulus; species Fundulus diaphanus. The sequence continues at coordinate 50,662,849 of CM073137.1, read as the reverse complement.
AATAGTGACACAGTGTACCGTAATTATTCAATTCAATTTCAATTCAATTCAATTTTATTTATATAGCGCCAATTCATGAAACATGTCATCTCAAGGCACTTTACAAAGTTAAGTTCAATCATATTATACAGATTGGGTCAGATTATAGAGATTGGTCAAAAATGTTCCTATATAAGGAAACCAGTTGATTGCATCAAAGTCCCGACAAGCAGCATTCACTTCTGGAGAAGCGTAGAGCCACAGGGAGAGTCGTCTGCATTGTACATGGCTTTTCTGCCATTATGAAGGTAATTTTGTTCCAATACGATTTGAGCATTGTAAGCGTGAATTTGAAGTTGTAGAGGGAGTTAAATTCTAAGTTTTGTATTTGTAGAATTAAAAAAAAATTTTTTTCCACTACACAAATCCAAATCAATAATTTACAACTGCACAAATCTGCTGCTGTGAGTCACGAATTCAACGTTACAAGTTACACCTTCATTTTCACTTTTGACACAAACGTGGCGCCGGTAAAAATGATCTGTAACTTGTGGATAGTACCCTTGATTGGACAGCAGGGGGCGCTGCCTGCTCCGTCAGTCTGTACCAATCGGAAATACATACTGCCTTGTTGCCTTTTAAGTAGCCTGCATGCATATGCCTTCGAAGGACGCAGCTGGCACTGTCATAAACAAAGCCGTGTTTTTCTTTCCTGTCACTACAATTTAGAAACAAAAAACCAGAAAATTTTAATGAAACAAAACGGCCCGTTTTTGGATTTCGCCAATTCATTTTCCATTTTCTCCTTCGGATTAAAATATAAAGACGGTTTCACGGCTGGCCCCGAAGTGCAGGAAAATATTTCAAAATAAAAGCATTGATGTAACATAATGGAAGCCTGAAGAAAAAAAATAATGAAGCGTAGAGATGTCTTTTGAATAAAAAAATTACAGTTTTACGTTGCAACATGATAGTTTATTGTAGAGACGTGAGCTTTATTACATTATTGTGTGTTTTATTAGTGGAACATGAAACATAAAAGCAAATCACATGCTGTAAACAAAAAATATAGAAGCAAAGTTTATTTTTCTCATCAAGCAAACCCCCTCAAGCAAAACCCACCTTCACTATAGGATTACTGTCTATATGTGTCTTTCTTTAGCGAACAGTACATATTTTCGAAGCTAACAGAGAAATTAAGATTTTTTTATTGATTTAATTGATTTATCTTCACTCACAAATAAATACAAATACTGCCACGGGGACCCAGCAAACACGTCCAGGTGGGGCCCATAAGGGCCTCACTTGGGCTAGAAGGGCTTCAGCTGGGCATGGGCTCAGGGTGGGCTCTGTTGCTGGGACCCATCTGGGCAGCCCATCTACTGCCCACATGACTCATGTGGGCAGTAGATGGGCTAGACCAAGCATGGGCAATAGGTGGGGTCCAGTTGGGCACGGTTTACAAATTCAAAATGGTCAAATCGACATGTTTAATTCAATTCAATTTTATTTATATAGCGCCAAATCATGAAACATTTCATCTCAAGGCACTTTACAAAGTCAAGTTCAATCATATTATACAGATTGGGTCAGATTATAGAGATTGGTCAAAAATGTTCCTATATAAGGAAATCAGTTGATTGCATCAAAGTCCCGACAAGCAGCATTCACTCCTGGAGAAGCGTAGAGCCACAGGGAGAGTCGCCTGCATTGTCCATGGCTTTGCTGCAATCCCTCATACTGAGCAAGCATGAAGCGACAGTGGGAAGAAAAACTCCCCATCAACGGGAAGGAAAACCTCCGGCAGACAACAGACACTGAAAGGTCTCCTTTTTTATGCTATTTTATTTATTTATTTTTAATAAGTAAAAGTCTTTAATCGCACACTAATCCAGCCTATTTAGATGATACATTTATAAATTATTTAAATCATTTAAATTTAAATCACTTTACAACCCCCTTTCAGTGAAGCGGCTGAAAATTTAGATCTCAAAATTTTACTGAGATGACAGATCAATATGCTTCATAATAAACCGGCCCTGATCAGTATTTCATATTTTTAAAGTTTTTAATGTCTCTTCCTTTATTGTTTTCACACAGGTGAATTCTACTTTCATATTGATACACTGGAATTAATGTCAAACCAAAAAGTATGTGCTTTGTTGTTTTATTATTTTATGTATAGCGTAATGATTTTGTACACTTTTCATTTAGTTAATTCTGTTCTAACATCACCACGCTGTGGATTAAGTAGCTTTTAAGAGCTTTTTAAAAAACATGTTTTGCTAAGATGTCTTGCAAACGAAGGATGCTAAGAATTTAGTATTTCATTAATTGTGGCCTTTATTAACAAACTTTAGAAGGGGAAAAATAAATTACCACAATTCTCAATTCAGTCACTAGGGGGCAGTGAACACGAGACAGGGGAACGTTTATAATGTTCACATTTTAATAATTTCACAAATAAATTAGTATGTTGAAAATCACCCAAGATAACTAAACACATACGAAAATTGTCTGAAACAGAACTAAACCTTGGATCGTCCAGGGTCATCCAGTAGTCTCGCTAACAAAACAGTGCAATTTCTACCGGAAGGGGATTCCGACACCACGCTTAGCCGGAAGTTAACAGACGCCATCTTGTTAGAAGGACGTGTTTTTATCCTTGGAGAGGAGACGGTGGTATCTTTCGGACGACATACAGGTAAGAATATGTCTACATCTAATAAATACTGTTTTTCTGAAAGTAACTATAAAGAGTGCAGGAGCTAGGTTTAAAGTGTCTGCTGCAGGCATAGTTTAGAGAATGCTATGGGTTTGAGAGTAATAACAGCAGCAACAAAAAAAAGCCACAGTTTTAGGTGACCACGACCGCAACTGCTACCGCCGTCGGCTCGGAGCTTCGGCTCTGCGGCACATTCTACCGTCTTAAGGGAATCAGAGCTGGACTTACACTATTAGACCTTAGCTGCTTGGGCTGTTTAGTGTATTTATTTTATTTTTTTATTTTTTTTGGCAGTCGGTATTTGACTGAAAGTTAAAAGGGTCGCGAGTATACCACAACGCCGACTGTTTTTAACGCGCGTTAATGGCGCTGTTTTTTTCCTCGCCGTGCTGGACTTTTTTTTCTTTCCCTTCGACGCGGTAGTTCCAGTGACCCGCGCTCACTGTTTCAAAGCCTGATTATTTCATACGACTTTAAGTTTTTTTTTTCTATTTGCGGGTTGCTGTTCTTTGGGTTTGTTTCTGAAAGTGAAGTCGCTTTTTGACTCTTAACTAAGTGACGATGCAGTGCATATAACCAGCTGAAATCCCTCCGCCTTATAATGCACACATTAGCCTATAGTCACCTTTGTGATGCGATAAACTCAAAACAAATCTAGCTTCATTTTACATGGATTTAGATCTGTGATTAACCACAGAAACAAATTTTCTAACCAAATCATTTGCAATTGTTGGTTGGAGTTTATGTCCTGTGTTTGTTATCATAGCTGAAAGCTAAAACATTTCTTTTTTTCTTTTTTTTTGAAATAATGGAGATTTCAGAAAGAACAAAAAGGAAGAAAATATTGGCAAAAGTGGAGGAACATTTGCTTATGCTCGAAATGGAGGCCGTGTCTCAATATGTGTTCTTGAGCGGTCTCGTGTGCTCGTGACACGTCATCAGCCTCAGCCCGAGCACTGTTCCGATTGCCGAGAACGCCAGAGCGAGAACGCGCCACATCCCCGGATGTTGTTCTCGCCCGCCCTCTTTATCGAGCATGCATCAGAGCAGACTTGTGCGTTCTTCAGACTGACCGCTTTCCCAGAATGCACCGCGGCAAGATAATTTTTAGGCTTTTTAGAAATTAAAAATGTTGTTTTAAAATTTTTTTCAGTAAGATTTATTGTGGTGTAGTATATAAATACTTTTGAATGTTAAAGAAATGCTAAAGCACTGTGCGTCTCATGACATCACAAGTACGCTTCTGTTCCAATACACCATACGTGCTCGCGTTCTTGTCAAGTCCGATCTTCCTGTGTTCTCGCCAAGACCATACTTGACGAGAACGCGAGTCTGTACTCGCGTTCTCGTGAATTGAGAAACGGCGAGAGTCTATGGCTTTGTTGGCAGTTAATTCTGAGAACATAGATTCCATGGACACTTTCTACGATGCTTGCGGTGAGAATTTATCAAGTAATCATGAAGAAGAAAATTCCACTGACGTTTTTTATGACTGTAGCATTCCATCATTTGATCATATCAATGAAAATTGGGATTCATATGATATGCCAGATAGTGATAGTATAGATCTTACAATGATGGACAGACACTGATCTCCTCTTCTCGTGGCAATAACTGTTTTTCTGTTGGGAAATGTTATTGTGCAAAACCTATTGACACATTCCGGAACCGTGAAAGTACTGTGTAATTCCTTTGAAAACACCCAACCGTTTTTCACCTATCCAATGGACTCCTCACTTATTGGAATTCTTTTTGTCTTCAATTTATCTGAACACTTGCAGCTACTACCTGTGGAGGACTTAAAAACAAAAATGGTTCTGTTACCACACAAGACTGGATATGTGGCATTGCCACTCCTGCACTAGTGTGCTACCTATTTGTTTTTTTGTTTGTTTTTTTATTTGTTGTTATGCATGTATGAATTTCTATTGATGTGTATTTTTTTTCTTTAAGCATGTTGCCTTTTGCAATTGTTGATTTTGAAAATGGTGGAGGATTGGCAGTGATTCCGACCAAATTGTTTATCGGGCCTGAGGAGGATGAATGCTACTGGTCACCAGCAAGAGTTAACATTACAAAGGCGGTCATAGAGCAACAGGACCCACACTCTGACTGGGCAACCTACATGTTGACTGTCAAGAGAAAAGCAGGTAGTGTAACCATCTTTCTTAATTAATGTATGATATGATGCGACATGATGAGCTCACCATTGATTTGGTTAAAATTTGTTCTCTGAAATGAAAGTAATTGTAACTCTTTCTTTTGTATCTCTCAGACAGCAACATATGAGGTAGCCCGTATAAAATTGGTTGAGTTTGAACAGAACACAGATGTCCCGACAGAGTCTGATTCTGCGGAGAACATGGGAAGGGGGAAGCGCAAAAAGAGGTAAGGCTTTTTGGATTATGCATGTATGTTAGTGTCGTCTCCCAGCACCACACACACTGACAGTCTATGGAAACACTGACGTCTACATTGTATGATTATATGCACAACTGTGTCACCTGTTGTACAAAATATATTGTTTCAGTATTCTGTACCCAACTACTTTTAAAACCCTTCGATTCACTTAACTGTAACAAATGAATTATCTGATTGTGCTGGTATATTTTACAGGTCTAGGAGAGTGATTCTGTCCAGCGAGGAAGAAGATGATGATAGCCCTACACCTCCACTACCTCCATCCACCCTCTGGTCTGCCCCGACACCTCTACTGCCTCCAATCCTGACACACAGTGATGCGAGTGAAACTGATTAGAGTGTGTACTTTTCATTCGGCCCGTTTAATTGTCTGATTGAAGTGTCTGTGCTGACATCTTCTTTGCCTCTATCCAACTGGTCTACAATGACACTTTTTTGCTTGTACTCCTCCTTAGGTCAGCCATGTCACCACCCGAAACCCCGCAAATGCAAATAAGGGACAACATCCTTGTTCACATCCTGACAGTCCTTGAGGAACTCAAAGAAGACAATCGAGTAACTAGAAGGATGCTACAAACCATGGCACAGCGTGGCAACAGTGGCGACACCCTTTCTTTCATCCCAGATGGTTTCCCCCTAAAGACAGTTAGGGAGGTCGAAGTAATGGAGGAAAAACTATCTGACCCAAGCTTCATGTCTGAACTGGTATGTACAGGGGTTGGACAATGAAACTGAAACACCTGGTTTTAGACCACAATCATTTATTAGTATGGTGTAGGGCCTCCTTTTGCGGCCAATACAGCGTCAATTCGTCTTGGGAATGACATATACAAGTCCTGCACAGTGGTCAGAGGGATTTTAAGCCATTCTTCTTGCAGGATAGTGGCCAGGTCACGACGTGATGCTGGTGGAGGAAAATGTTTCCTGACTCGCTCCTCCAAAACACCCCAAAGTGGCTCAATAATATTTAGATCTGGTGACTGTGCAGGCCATGGGAGATGTTCAACTTCACTTTCATGTTCATCAAACCAATCTTTCACCAGTCTTACTGTGTGTATTGGTGCATTGTCATCCTGATACATGGCACGTCCTTCAGGATACAATGTTTGAACCATTGGATGCACATGGTCCTCCAGAATGGTTCGGTAGTCCTTGACAGTGACGCGTCCATGTAGCACAAGTATGGGGCCATGGAATGCCATGATATGGCAGCCCAAACCATCACTGATCCACCCCCATGCTTCACTCTGGGCATGCAACAGTCTGGGTGGTACGCTTCTTTGGGGCTTCTCCACACCGTAACTCTCCCGGATGTGGGGAAAACAGTAAAGGTGGACTCATCAGAGAACAATACATGTTTCAAATTGTCCACAGCCCAAGATTTGCGCTCCTTGCACCATTGAAACCGGCGTTTGGCATTGACCAAAGGTTTGGCTATAGCAGCCCGGCTGTGGATATTGACCCTGTGGAGCTCCCGACGAACAGTTTTGGTGGAAACAGGAGAGTTGAGGTGCACATTTAATTCTGCCGTGATTTGGGGAGCCGTGGTTTTATGTTTTTTGGATACAATCCGGGTTAGCCCCCGAACATCCCTTTCAGACAGCTTCCTTTTGCGTCCACATTTAATCCTGTTGGATGTGGTTCGTCCTTCTTGGTGGTATGCTGACATTACCCTGGATACCGTGGCTCTTGATACATCACAAAGACTTGCTGTCTTGGTCACAGATGCGCCAGCAAGACGTGCACCAACAATTTGTCCTCTTTTGAACTCTGGTATGTCACCCATAATGTTGTGTGCATTGCAATATTTTGAGCAAAACTGTGCTCTTACCCTGCTAATTGGACCTTCACACTCTGCTCTTATTGGTTCAATGTGCAATTAATGAAGATTGGTCACCAGGTTGGTCCAATTTAGCCATGAAACCTCCCACACTAAAATGAGAGGTATTTCAGTTTCATTGTCCAACCCCTGTCGGTAAAGTCTAGGCTAGTGAAATTTCATTCAGTTTTATTGGGGGGCTGGCAGTAGATCTTATCTGAGTTGCAACAAATCATCAATAAATTGAACAGTAATCAATAATTCAATTAATTGGCAACTATAGTTTTCTTAAAGCAAAAAAGTCCTAATTCTATGATTTCAGCTTCATAAATAAGAATATCTCGGTATTCTTTGTTCATTCATGGCCATAAACCGAGTATCTCTTCATTTTTTGGACAGAACAAGAGATTTGGGAAGCACCAACATATTTCAAAATGTTTTAACATTTTATTATTATAGCAACCAATCGATTAATTGTTGAAATAATTAACAATTATACATTAATCTATATCGATAGATTAATAAGATAAGATAGGCTTTATTGATCTCACAATGGAGAAATTCACTTGCCACATCGGCTCATACAAGAAGGTGCAGAGTAGGAAAGGTGCATTCAGTTATATACAGTGAATCTTCATATATACAATGGATCAAAAGAATACCAAAAGAAATAGGAATGGGCATATGATGTCTTATTTACATTCATGGTGATATATATATATATATATACCTATACGCCTACATACATACATACCTACGCGTATATATGTGCATATACATTCGTGCATACATTTGTACATACATACATACATGTGTACTGACATATGTTCAGGTGGTAATAGCAGCAGAAGTCACTACTTCAGGATTATTGCATGGGTTGTAGCTCAGTGTATTAAATAGATTATTGCACATTAGTTATTGCAGTTATGGTTACAGTTATAGTTACAGTCATAGTGCAGCATTGTATAATCTGGTAGCAGCAGGAATGAATGACCTGCGGTAGCGCTCCTTTTTACAGACAGGATGTCTAAGTCTGGCACTAAAGGAGCTGCTCAGCTCCTCTACAGTCTGGTGCAGGGGGTGGAAGGTGTTGTCCATGATGGATGTGAGCTTGGACAACACCCTCCTCTCACCCACTACCTCCACAGAGTCCAGAGTGCAGCCCAGGACAGAAGTGGCCTTCTTCACCATCTTGTTCAGCCTCTTTCTGTCCCGCTCTGTGCTGCCTGGAGCCCAGCAGACGACAGCATAGAGGAGGGCTGAGGCCACCACAGAGTCATAGAAGGTCTTAAGCAGAGGCCTGCTCACTCCAAAGGACCTCAGCCTCCTCAGGAGGTGCAGGCGGCTCTGGCCCTTCTTATACAGAGCGTCGGTGTTATGATTCCAGTCCAGTTTATTGTTGATGTGAACACCCAGGTATCTGAAACTCTCCACAGTTTCTATGTCCTGCCCCTGGATGTTCACAGGTGAGTGAGGTGGGGGTCTTCTCCTGAAGTCGATCACCATCTCTTTGGTCTTACTGGTGTTTAAGCACAGATGGTTCTTCTCACACCAGTCCACAAAAATCATGATGACCGACCGTTACTCCAGCTCGTTCCCCTCAGACACACAGCCCACAATGGCCGAGTCATCAGAGAACTTCTGAAGGTTCTCAGCCGCACGTGCTGAGGGCGGTCAGTGAGGTAGTCTATGGTCAGTGAGGTAGTCTATGGTCAGTGAGGTAGTCGATGGTCAGTCAGGTAGTCGATGGTCCAGTCAGCCAGATGTTTGTCCACCCCAGCGTCCTCCAGCTTCTCCCTCAGCAGCACCGGTCTGATGGTGTTGAAAGCGCTGGAGAAGTCAAAGAACATGACTGTCACAGCGCTCCCGGCGGTCTCCAGGTGGGTGAGTGCCCGCTGCAGCAGGTAGATGATGGTGTCCTCAACTCCGATGTTGGGCCGGTAGGCAAACTGCAGCGGGTCCAGGGTGGGGCTCACCACGGTGCGTAGGTGAGCTAGGATGAGGTGCTCCATGGTCTTCATCAGGTGGGAGGTCAGGGTGACTGGTCTGAAGTGGAACGGTTCCCTGGCGTGCGGTGTTTTGGGAACCAGTACCACACAGGAGGTCTTCCACAGGGTGGGCACCACCCCCAGGCTGAGGCTCAGGGTGTAGCTGTAGCTGAGGACCTCACAGAGCTCGTCTGCACAGGTCCTCAGCAGCCTGGGGGGGGGTGCCGTCCGGTCCAGAGGCTTTCCTCTGTTTCAGCCTCGTCAGCTGCCCTCTCACCTGCATAGGTGTGATTGTGAGGGGGGAGGAAGGTAGGACCGAAGGTGTGGATGGGTCAGTCGTTGATAAGAGTGGCGGTGGGGGGGATGGTAGATCTCTGGAGGGCTGGTGGTTGGAGACATGTGGAAAGTTGAGGGGGCCAGTGTGGGGGGAGTCAAACCGGGTGAAGAATGTGTTCAACTCATCTGCAAACTTGGTGTCACCGTCTGCAGCCTTGCTGGTCCTCTGCCCGAAGCCGGAGATGTTTTTCAGACCTCTCCACAACAATGAAAATAATCTTTATCCAGAGTTTGTCTTTTTGTCAGGTTTACTCCAGTGGCTATAAAAATGATTTAGCTGGGGGTGCGCTCGTGGCGTAGCTGGTAGCGCGGCCCATGTTTGGAGGCCTTTGGTCTGACCCGCGGTCCTTTGCCGCATGTCTCTACCCTTCCTCCACCCCTTTCCTGTCAGTCTACTGTCAATAAAAGCGACCAATTAAAAGCTGCAAAAAAAATTAAAAATGATTTAACTTTGTATTGACTTTGTTCCCCCTTAGGTCACAGCAGTGGCAGACATTGGAGGGAGCACTGTGGATGAGGCCACACGACGCATGATGTTCTTCATCGTGGACCATGACCTGTCAAGGCAGTATAACTTTGCAAGTGGGAATTCAGGACTTTAAAGCTGTTTGAAGTCATATTTGGTAAGTGCATGATGGATAATAATAACTGTAATATAGTAACTTTTGTCGAGAGAAATTTATACTCATTTATTGTGACCATAGTGACCATAACATATATTTCCTGCTGGTGCTTTAAAGAAGAACACCTTAACCAGCCAGATCACCAGGAATCATGTGGAGAGGGCAGTTTCGAAATGGCTGATCGGATTAAGGGACAGGGGAGGCAATAGGCAGGTCCGACAGGTCCCTCCTTCTCCCACTAGATCCACTTCTTGCTCAGCGGAAGAAAATTTGTTATGGGACCATTTTTTTTTTCCTGTTCCATTTTTTTTTTCTTGATTGTAGTGACTATTTGTCTATGAAAAAGCTTAAAAGTAAACAAACAAAAAATAAATTTAAATCAAATAGTCACTTGATGAATAGTGGGTTTCTGGTTTTACGCAGTATAAAAAATTCTCAAAATACGTCAAAATGCAGTTCCGTGAGTTTATTCCAGGTTTCTTCAGGAAAAAATAAACATGGTACAAACTGAAAAACTACTTGCCACCTCTCTTGCCCTGGTTTCCTGAAAGGACTAGTAGATTGACAGACTGCAGCACTGGAAGACTGGTAAAAAATCATAAGCCCACCGACTTTCCTCCTAAACTACCTGGAGTCCATGTATTTATACACCAAATGAACTAAATAATATGAGTTCTAAAACAAAAATAGGGAAATAGCTCTTACATTGATGTATAACACTTTCATAACTGGTTATAATGGTTATAATCTGTATCATATTGTGTGTGCGTGTGTATTATGCATCTGATTTAATCTGTAAAATACTATTATTGCTTTTCAGTTAATAAAAAAAACTTGATTAATGGCATTTTTATTTTATATAGTGGATAGAGGCAACTCACTGTTGATTGCATCAAAGTCTTGACAAGCAGCATTCACAAAAAAATAATACATAATACAATAATAAAACAAAATAAGAACCCACTCCAAAAGTAAATAGCCTGTAATAATAAAGGCTAGCCTGGGTACAGTGTAGGACAGGGGTGTCAAACTCATTTTGGTCTAGGGGCCGCATTCAGCTTAATCTGATCTCAAAGGGGCCACACATGTAAACTCATTGCAAGATTAAATAGAACTAATAAAAGTGGACTTGCTGTTGATTTTTATACTAAACGAATTTCCCTTTTACAAAACATATTAAGAATAACCTCAGAGTTTAAGAAAAGTATTTGCAATTTCAACAATACTTTTACTCAGTTAAACATTTATTTAAGTGCATTATGCAAAGGAACTGGTCACAGTGATTGTAAGATGTTGAAAAACATTTCTTCACAGTTTTTGGGACTTAAAAACACCATCCTGCATGACAAAATACATCAAACAGATAAGAAATTAAGAAATTATTTAAAATCAATGTTCCACATCTGAAGCTAAGTGCTGCTGTTAGTTCCGATTGTAACCCTTATTAAAGCTTGGCGCAAGACTACAGCCATATATGGTAAGAAGCAGTCAGAAAGGTTCGGCTGAGGAGCCTGTGTGTGAATAACAGACAAGTACTTATTGTATTCTGACTTAAATTTTTACATACATTTAGGGAGGTATTCAATAATAGTATTATGATTTTCCTATGAATATAAACAAACACAACAGGAAAACAACAAAAAATAACCCTAATAACACCCAAGAGTTTCTCTTATTTAAGTCTGTCCTTTTGTTTGCAGGATGATTAATGGTCCATCAATAAATGATTCTTTTTTTTTTAGTCTATGATCCACGGCAATAGGTCCGGGAAAATGAAATAGCCCGGTTCAATTAAATCCTACCGCACAGCTGCGGTCATCAGGTAGCCTCCATCATTGGTCGGAACAGGGGGAAAAAACCCTGACCTAAACAAGGTCATAAATAAAAACAAAAATTAGCACTTAAAGACGGTTAAACTGCCATCCATCCAGAGTTCCATAGGCAAATGACAAATTTAATGAAAAGTAACTTAAAATTATCCTTAAAAGACAAAATTTAGAAAAATCAAAGGGTTTATTTAACGCTTTGAGAACATCTCTCCTATTCGGCCACTAAATGAACAAAAATAGAACGATCTTTTAAGCGATAAGACCATTTTTAAGATGCCAATACATACATTTTAAGCGGGTGTGTAGCCAACCGCATTTATACTATAATATAAAAGCGACATTAAAATAAACGACTCACCGTCGAGTGGTTGCCAGAAAACACCCAATGGAATCCTTTGTCTGGGTTAATTGGACTTGATTAAACAATATCCTTCAGTAATTTAGGAAAAACGGCAGCACTAGCACTGCTAGCATTAGCAGCAACAACACGGAGGAGTTCCATTATGTTACATTGATGCTTTTATTTTGAAATATTTTCCTGCACTTCCGGGCCAGCCGTGAAACCGTCTTTATCTTTTAATCCGAAGGAGAAAATGGAAAATGAATTGGCGAAATCCAAAAACGGGCCGTTTTGTTTCAATAAAATTTTCTGTTTTTTTGTTTCTAAATTGTAGTGACAGGAAAGAAAAACACGGCTTTGTTTATGACAGTGACAGCTGCGTCCTTCGAAGGCATATGCGTGCAGGGTACTTAAAAGGCAACATGCAGTATGGATTTCCGGTTGGTACAGACTGACGGAGCAGGCAGCGCCCCCCGCTGTCCAGTCAAGGGTACTACCCACAAGTTACAGATCATTTTTACCGGCGCCACGTTTGTGTCAAAAGTGAAAATGAAGGTGTAACTTGTAACGTTGAATTTGTGACTCACAGCAGCAGATTTGTGCAGTTGTAAATTATTGATTTGTATTTGTGTAGAGGAAAAAAAAATTTTGAACAGGTGTTAAAAAAAATTGTACTTGTAATTGTTTTTTAATTCTACAAATACAAAACTTAGAATTTAACTCCCTCTACAACTTCAAATTCACGCTTACAATGCTCAAATCGTATTGGAACAAAATTACCTTCATACATAATGCTCTGAATGTCCATTGAGCGGAGCGGCTTCATTGCTAAGCAGTCGTACTTACACATTTTAACTGATTTTTGAGAGCATTGTACCACATAAAATCGTTCAGTAAGCACAACTTTAATTATAAATAAGGTGTACTGGATTATAATGTGCATCATCAATTTTTGCGAAAATTTATGGATTTTAAGTGTGCCTTATAGTCCAATAAATATGATATGAGGAATCCCATAGTCATTACTGCTGAGAGCTGATGGAATGGATGGATCAACAGAGCTATGACCTTGGGTAGGTTTGACAACTTTACTAAAGAGAAAACTAGGATTATATTGCCATAGATGCACAGAGAGGTACTCTCTCTTACTTCCCATCCCTTAGAGAGTTCAATGAAAATCACAATCACATTAATTATGACTATTTGCACTGTTCAATTATAGCAATGCAAGCTGCATTTGGAGAAATGTTCTGCAACTTCAGAAAGGCTAAAAAAACACCCTGTCCTTCCCCATCACACCGCTGGACATCGATAAAAGCCTACTGAACAGATCTGCATTCAGTGATAAGTCATACCGACCTTGAGATGGAACTGACACAGTGAATAGACTTCACGGTTTCCAAATTCAAAAACCTGACAGTGGCTGTAGAAGAAGTTGCACATCAAAAAGCTGGTCTTGCTAAAGAGCACAAAAGGACTGATACTGAAGACCTCCCCCAAACCAAAAACCTGTTTTTGAAACATGGAGTGTTGTTCCTGAAACGTATCTGAACATGAATGAAATATGAATTTGCAGCCTTCTCCATCTTTGACTCAACATGCTTATGCAAGCAGGTTTTCTCCAGCGGGAAACAACATAAAGTACAAATATCGCTCCCGCCTCACAAATAAGAGCCTGTGTGAAAATCAAAGACAGGTCTTCCGGCCCCAACAGGGAAGATCAGCATGAAGCTTCAGAAATAGAAGTCACTTTTATTTAATGTGATTTAATGTGTATAGAAAACAGAATTTGATAGGCCATTACTTTAAAAAAAAAAAAGAATCTTTAGACCCGGAGCTGATATCGTTTTTTTATTGTATGTTCAAGGTACTTCATCTGATGGCTCGCTAAAAAAGAAGCTCAAGAGGATGAGAGCTCAACAAAATTGACTTTATAATTGTATCTTTACTTTACAGATCAATATTTGCATTTTGATTCACATCACCCACTGGAGCACAAATTCTCTGAAATCAGAACTCAGAGGAGAGGACAAAGAGAGGCAAAAAAATACTGTCATTCCATATGTGTCAGGAGTTTCTGAGAAACTCCGGAGAATTTTCTCCAAACACAACATACCAGTAAATTTCAAACCTAATAACACTCTCAGACAAAAACTGGTTCATCCCAAACACAGAACACCCAAACCATAGCTGAGCGGCGTTGTGTATGTGGTCCAATGCAGAGAGGACTGCTCAGACTCCTATATTGGATAAACTAAACAACAGCTACATAAACATATGGCACAGCACAGGAGGGCCAGTTGCTCGGGGCAAGATTCAGCAGTCTACTTGCACCTCAAGAACAAAGGGCACTGTTTTGACAACAATGATGTCCAGATTTTGGACAGGGAGAACAGATGGGTGAAAGAAGTTATCTTGGTAAAAAGAGAAAAGCCATCACTAAACAGAGGGGGAGGATTGCGCTTCCAACTCCCGAGTGTTTACAGCTCGGTCCCCCAACACATTCCAAAGATATTACATCAGCAGTCTCATCATGACTCAGGTGACCAAGTACTCCACTCACACCAAGCAATAGATTCTAGCGACCCAGGACAGTGGCGGGTGAGTCACTGATTTGCATCTGACTTAGAACGCGCCTAAGAGGATGGGCCTCCATGTCCTTAAAAACAGCAGTGCGCCAACTGCCGGTTGCTCAAGTGCGAGCCACCAGAACTCAGGAACTCATGTTCACATTTTGGACAAAGAAGACAGATGGTTTGAAAGGGCCGTGAAAGAAGCCATTTACGTTAAGAGAGAAAAACTAACCTTAAACAGAGGAGGAGGACTTAGGTTCCAACTCTCAAAAACGTACAACACAGCAATAGGGTTGATTCCTTCCAATTATCACCTCAATCCTCACCTCCATATGGGTGATCAAAACATCGCTCTTGTAAGCCAGGCCAATAACGACCCTAACGACTCCCCATTGCAGAGGCGTGGACCAGTTGTGGTTTAATTTTCAGGCCAACAATGACCTTAACAACTCCCCATTACTAAGGGGGTGGACCTGTTTCGGTTCAAGTTGCATGTTATCTAAGCCATTACATGGCCTTTGTTGGGCAGTTCTTTAAAGCTTGGAACTCCACACTACTTCAGACATTTTGAATTGAGAAAGCTTTCTGGATAGGCAGCAAAACTTCTGAAAAAAGTCCAGTTGTTTTGTTTTTTAACTTTTTTAGAATCACCATGACCTGGATGACTGACAATCTTCCCCACCACCAGAACTGAAAAAGACTCTTGGATAGGTGTCGAAAAGTTTTCAGAAAGAACTGAACAAACGCCTGGTTGCCTCCGATTTAAGCCGGTTTGCTGTTATGTTTACTGTATTAAAAGAGCCAAATTTTAACTATGGTTTTTATGTTGAAATGGGCTATGTTTATTTCAATTTTATACAAATAAGGTAAGGACCAAACAGGCCTGCATAGTTCAGTGTTTAATTTTTTCAAGTAGGCCTAAGCACTGCACTTTGTTTGTAGAATTCTACTGTTCTAAAAGGTAGAATAAAATTGTCATGGTTTAAGTTTTGTCTGGCTTCTTTTCTCGTCATTTTGCAGTTCACTCAGCTCACCCTCCCTCAGCAATTAGTCACACCTGTCTGGACACTAATTAGTCTTTATTCTCGTCACCTGTCAGGCTCCCTTTATAAGCTCACCTTGTTTGTTTGTTTGTCGCTGGCTCGTAGTGTTCGTTCCCTCACCATCATGCCTGTCTGCTCCTGTTCCCCCGCCTTGGTTCCCGGCTCGTCAAGTTTTGTTTTTGTTTGGCTGTTCCACCGTCTTCGTCCTGGTCTCTGGTTCCGTTCCTGGTTCTGCAACAGTCCAGCTCTCCTCTGTTTCATGGATTACCGTTCCTCTGTGTCAAGGACTCTGTACCTGCCAGCCAGCTCTTGCATCCTTCACCTCCGCCTGGTAACAATCTCTGGTTCCTCATGTCACCACCATCCACCTGCAATAAACTCTCTTAAATCCTACTCTGTGTGTGCATGCTGTGTCCGGGTTCATCCACGACAAAATCATGACAGTACTAGCCAGCGAAAGGATGAACCCGAGCACACACAGAGTCATGATGCAAGAGCTGGTAGGATCCGCTCCGCCTCAGCTCGAGGTCTCCGTGGGTCGCTGTGCTGCGACGCCTCGCCTCTGGTTTCGTCTCGCCTAGGTCGCTGTGCTGCGACGCCTCGCCTCTGGTTCGTCTCGCCTGGGTCGCTGTGCTGCGACGCCTCGCCTCTGGTTCGTCTCACCGGGGTCGCATCTGCGACGCTCCGAGTCTGTTCCCCTGGATCGCCCTCTGCCAAGCCCGCCTCCGACGCTGTCCAGCATTAAAAGACGGCGCTTCCTGTCGTCGCTGCCCAGCACGTTAAGGACGTTGCTGCCCAGCGCACTCTAGTTCCTGTCTTCGTTCTCAAGTTCCTGTCTTCGTTCTCAAGTTCTTGTTCTTCGTTCTCAAGTTCCTGTTCTTCGTTCTCAAGTTCCTGTTCTTCGTTCTCAAGTTCCTGTTCTTCGTTCTCAAGTTTCTGTTCTTCGTTCTCAAGTTCATGTTCTTCATTCTCAGGTTCCTGCTTTAGTCCTGTAGTTCCTATCTTAGTTTTGTAGTTTCTGCCCTAGTTCTGTAGTTTCTGTCTTATTGCTAGTCCCTACGTTTTATAGGTTCCTGCGTGGTATGGGTTCCTGCGCGGTATGGGTTCCTGCGCGGTATGGGTTCCTGTGCTTATGGGTTCCTGCGCTCTCCCAGCGCTCATTAAGGTCCCAGCACTCATTAAGGTCCCAGCGCTCATTTAGGTCCCAGCGCTCATTTAGGTCCCAGCGCTCATTAAGGTCCCTGCGCTTATTTAGGTCCCTGCGCTCATTAAGGTCCCTGCGCTTATTTAGGTCCCTGCGCTAGTTAGGTTCCTGAGCTCCCTAGTCTTGAGCTGTTTTACGCTCCTTAGTTTTGTTATGGTCCTGGTATTCCTTATTCTGTTCGGTTCTAGTGCCCCTTAGTTTTATCTGGTTCTCGTGTTCCTTAGTTTTGTCTGGTTTTAGTCCTCCGTAGTTTCTGTTTGTTCTGGCCTCCCCTAGTTTCCCTGTTCTAGTCCTCCTGAGTCCTCCTAGTTCCTCTGTGTCTCTGGTATTTAGGTTTCTTTGGTCCCCTGGCGTGTTAGGACGCCCTCTGTTCCTGGCGTGTTAGACGCCCTCCGTTTCCCTGGCGTTTTACATTTACTCTGTTCCCTGGCGTGTTAGGACGCCCTCTGTTCCCTGGCGTGTTAGGACGCCCTCTGTTCCCTGGCGAGTTAGGACGCCCTCTGTTCCATGGCGTGTTAGGAGGCCCTCTGTTCCCTGGCGTGTTAGGAGGCCCTCTGTTCCCTGGCGTGTTAGGACGCCCTCTGTTCCCTGGCGTGTTAGGACGCCCTCCGTTCCCTGGTGTTTTAGATGTCCCCGTCTCTATACGCCCCGGCGTTTCCCTTACGCCCCCGCGTTTCCACTGGCATTTCCGCACGCTAAGTTGTGCTCCAGCGTATCCGTACGCCTGTTGAGCCCTAGCGTTGTCGTATGCCTGTCTTTCCCTCTGGCGCTTTCGTACGCCTGTTTTGTCCCTCTGGCGCTTTCGTAAGCCTGTTTTGTCCCTCTGGCGTTTCCGTACGCCTGTCTTGTCCTTCTGAAGTTTCCGTACACTAGTTGTTGCTCCGGTGTTTCGGTACGCTTGTTGAGCCCTAGTGTTTCTGTACGGCTGTTTTTTTTGGGGGGGTTTTCCCTGGTGTAGTCTTATACCTGTAGTTCCCCTGTGTCTCCTAGGCTATTAGATTCCCCTGTGTTTTCATGGCCCTGTAGTTCCTCTGTGTTTTTTTCAGGTCCTGTAGTTTCCCTGTGTTTTCTGGACTTTTGGTTCCCCTGTGTTCTGTTTTTGTTTGACTCTGTCCGGGTTCATCCACGACAAAGTCATGACAAAAATAAAAAAAAGATGATAACATTTTAAAGTTTATAAGTGTCAGGGTTCTGTTTTTCCGTGCTCCCTAACTGTGCTCCACAGTTGGCTGCAGTTGACGGGTGGGCGTGGCCCGCACCTGCGGCTCATTTTGGAACCCTCACATCTGGCTTAAAAGGAGTGCACAGACAGCTGGAAGACGCCAGAGTGTTACCCTGTTGTGGTATGCCTAGGCCATAGACCTGTCTCCTGTGCTTCGTACCTGTGAGTTTTTGGAAACCCTGTTTTTGAATCTAATTTTGTGTCCTGTCCTCTTCAGTTCGTCGTGTTTGAATTTACTCACCTGTGTTGGTGACACTGACGGAACACTTTTCTGTGTTCCGTCAGTGTCTGCATGTGGGCCAAACACCTTAAAACCATGATAATAAGTTGTGTTATTTTTTGTGGCTCTAGACTACTTTGTAATGGTGGGAGATTGAAAAAAAAATGTTACTCTTGTTCATTACCTGTTGTTTGTCAGTTTTTGCCTCATCATGTGTAATGTGAACCGGAGTCTCCAAAGAGAAACTTCGCCACGGTGACAAATAAAATATTCCTGACTCCTTATACCAGGTGCAAATGAAATTAATTTTATGGTAAATTAATCAATGGCCTTTTCTGTTCCGGGTATGGCAGAACATTAGTTGGATGCACACCTCTATCCTCTGTGATTCTTTGACAATAATTCCTGTTTAAAATATATCCTTATACATCAAACTGCGCACAATATCCTCGTAAAAGCTTGTCTATGCCTTTGGGACTTGGTAAAATGAGTAAAACTACAGGGCATCCAAAGAAAGCAGAGAAGCTAATGCTAATGCTAGCATGAATATGGAAGACCCAAGAGTCACAGCAGGGTTTGAAATAAACACGCTCCAGTCCTCGAGGCCATAAAAAGTTTACTTCTCAAACAGATTGAATGGAGTACTCACTGCAATAGAAGGAATGAGAATGGCGTTCGAGGTATGTATGGACCGTGTTATCAATGCTGAGACTTACATATTGGGTTCTTTTATCTGATAATGTGGTGTTTCTGTTGTAGACTTCTGTAGTAATAAAAAGACTCTTCAAACCGTAACTATATTTTACCATGTTTAATCTAAAAGGCAGAGGGATGTTTACAGCTTCAGTACTGGATTCTCATAACAACACAACACAACCGGGGCCTCAGAACCCTGTTCTTTCTCTCACACAGACATAAATGGGACCCATTATGTACACCCATTCAGGGGCGTGTAACAGTATGATATCAGTGTTCATCACATTGGTGGAGAAGATCGTGCTGCAATGCAGACATGTCCTTGCTGACACATTTTCCCCTAAACAGTCATTCTGTCCAATCCAAGTATGTCAGACTCTGTGCCTCCAAAGTCCGTTTATCTGTTATTTCCATGGCAACCAACTTTGCAGTCCAGTCTCTGTAATCTCATAATCTTTTACATACTCGTCCAAGGATACTTATTATGAAGTTCCTCAGTGACAGAGACAAGGTATTAGTGGTGAAAGTTGTAGACAAGGCTGCCCTCTATCCCTTCTTTTATTTATTTTGGCGATTGAACCTCTTGCTATTGGAATATGAACCATTGCATGATCACATGTATAACTCTGGGAGGATCCATCCATTAAATAGCACTGTATGCCGATGATGTAATTCTTTTTCTTAAAAAGTTAGTAATATTGATCCCGGCTCTTCTTGATTTAATTAAGAAATTTGGTCAACTATCAGGCTTCAAAATTAAAAATACTAAATCATCTGTAATGCTGTTAAATGCAGAGGAGAGGGGAAATCCTTCCGTGTACACCTCTCTCTTCAGAAATGTGAACACTTTCACCTATCGCTTAAGTTACCTCTTCTTAACTACTTTACTTAGACAAATTCAATAAACTTAAAAAGATTACTCTTAACCCTACAGTTAAAAATATGATACATATCTTACAATCTACCCGAAGACACCTAAATGAAAACTCCCTACCAGGCCAGCTGACAGCTTTGCTAGGGCCCGGGACAACGCAGTCTTTTTGCCCCCCCCCCCCCCCCCCTCTCCACCTGCCGCCACCACACACACACACACACACACAAAAAAGTCAACTTAACTGTATACTTCATGCCCTGGAAATCTCGGTATTTTGTATTGGATATTTTCAACCCATATATTGAATTTAGTACACTAGTTGATTTTTTCTTCATCTGAGAACAGCAAGCACTGCAGTCAAAATATGGCCTTTTTTTACCTGCTGTATATTAGCCAGTCCCTAACAATTTTTTTCTCTTTCATTGCAGGAAGTAGAATATGTTAGATACTTTGGGAATTCTCTGCCCTCTGAATCTCTGAGAAAGGCTTCCTTTTTGCCATTAAACGCACAGCATTCACAGATACTTTTGACATTTAAGCTTGATGTATCATGAAACTGTTGAACTTTCGGGTTTTGTGATTTTTATTCTATTATTACAATTATATAATAATAATAATTGTATCTTTGTTTTTTTTCTTCCTAATCCACCTCACATATCTTTCAATCCTTATGTAATTTTGTCTGTGTTGTGTGCACCTGCCTGTTGCTTTAATCCTATAAATTTCCCCGTCGTGAGATAAATAAAGGATTAGCTAAATAACACTTTTTTATAGGAAATATGTACTGGGTTCTTAAAAAGTCTTAATTACATTTTCTGTGTGGGCTCCTTTAGCATATGATAGATAATATCTACTTTGAAAGTTAACATGAAGTGCTGCTGAAGATGACCACTCTGATCTACCTGGATGTTCTCTGGAGGACTGAAACGCCTCAGTCAGTCTGTGGGTCTGTCGGGGCAATCAGAGAAGTTTCGTCTCCTTTTCTGTTTCTCGACGTTTTCTTGCTTATGGTTTTTCACGTGCTTAGATAAATTTGTTGTGTTTTCACTGAATTTAACCGGCTTTTTACAAAACATACAGCTTGATTTCATTTACGGTATTAAAATAAAGCCAAACGCCGCTTATTTCCCTCTTCATGCTTTTCAGCTGCTGCGGTCTCTCTCCCAGTCTGAACAGGAGCCGCGCGGTTGTTTGTGTATTGAGTTTGTGTGAGAGCTGAGTGGGCGGGCCAGGCTGAGCCTGCGTGCTGATTGGCTGGCGCCGCTGAGCCATGTACGAGAGGGGAGCGGGAGCAGCAGAGAGCCGTGACACACAGACGGCTGCTGCAGTTAGCGTGCGCGCTGAGTGACACTGACCATTTTAATGATCAGAGTGTCAGTTTTGGCCCCCCCCTCTGTCCTGGGCCCGGGAAAACTGACCCGTTTGTCCCCCCCTGTCGGCGGGCGTGCTCCCTACTTTCAGCATTTAAATAACAACTTTGTTCCAGGCAGGAAGGATGGAGGGTTTATAAGGGAGTTAGTTTAGTAAGTGATGGCAACCGTGAGGAGGTGAGGAGAGTGCAGGGGGCACTCAAATGTAAAATCAAGGAGGCTAAGGACAAATACAGGAGAAAGCTGGAGAATAAACTCTGGACCAACAACATGATGGATGTGTGGAGTGGGATGAGAGCCATCACAGGGTTCCAGAAGTCCACTGGCATGGGGTTGGAAGGTCGTGTGAACCGGGCCAATGAACTGAACCTATTTTTCAATAGGTTTGATACTGCGGCCCATCCCCCACAACTCTCTGCTGCTGGCTTCCCTACAACAACCACTCCACCTTCCCCCACTCCTCCTCCTTACAGACCCCCTGTCTGCTCCTCACCACCTCAATCCACATCCACCGACTCCACCCCTCACCCCTGCTTCACATCATGTCCTCCACAACCTGAGGACCTCACCCCTCTCCCTACTGTTACCTCTACAGTGTCCTTCACTCCTGACCTGGTGAGAAGACAGCTGACCAGACTCCACTCCGGCAAAGCTGCAGGCCCTGATGGTGTATTCCCCAGGGTGCTCAAAGCTTGTGCCTACCAGCTGTGTGGAGTACTTAGCCTAGTCTTCACCTGAGCCTGCACCTCCAGAGAGTCCCTGTGCTGTGGAAGACGTCATGCCTCGTTCCCGTGCCAAAGACGCCGCGTCCTAGCGGCCCTCAGGACTACAGACCGGTGGCACTGACATCCCATATCATGAAGACCTTTGAGAGGCTATTCCTGGAGCAGCTAAGGCCCATGGTCAGGCCCTTCACCAATCCACTACAGTTTGCCTACCAGCCCCGCCTGGGAAATGAGGACAGCATCATCTTCCTGCTGAACAGAGTCTACACTCATCTGGACAAGCCGGCGAGCACTGTTGAGAATCATGTTCTTTGATTTCTCCAGTGCTTTCAACACCATCCGTCCGGCTCTACTGGGTGAGAAGATGACTGCGATGCAGCTGGAGGCCCCCATTGTGTCCTGGATTGTTGATTACCTGACAGGTAGACCACAGTATTTACGCCTACAGAACTGTGTGTCTGACAGGGTGGTCAGCAACACTGGGGCCCCTCAGGGGACTGTCCTTTCCCCCTTCCTCTTCACCCTTTTCACCTCAGACTTCAACTATTGCACTTCTGAAGGTCCTGCCACCTTCAGAAGTTTTCTGATGACTCAGTAATAGTTGGCTGCATTGAAAAGGGTGATGAGAGTGAATATAGGAGTGTGGTGGGCAACTTTGTCACTTGGAGTGAGCTGAACCATCTGCAGCTCAACGTGACAAAGACTAAGGAGCTAATAGTGGATCTGAGGAGGACAAAAACACCTGTGACCCCTGTTTCCATCCAGGGGGTCCCTGTTGACATTGTGGAGGAGTATAAGTACCTGGAAGGGTACTTTAACAATAAGCTGGACTGGACTAGAAACACCGAGGCGGTCTACAAAAAGGGTCAAAGCCGACTCTTTTTCCTGAGGAGGCTGAGATCCTTTAACATCCGTGGGACGATGCTGAGGATGTTTTATGAGTCTGTTGTTGCCAGTACGATCTTCTTTGCTGTCACATGCTGGGGCAGCGGGCTGAGGGTTGCTGACAACAACAGACTGAACAAACTGATCAGGAGGGCCGGTGATGTTGTGGGGGAGGAGCTGGACACTCTGACGTCCGTGGCAGAGAGGAGGATGATGTCCAGGCTCCAGTCCATCTTAGACAATGTCTCACACCCTCTCCATGACACACTGGCCCAGCAGAGGAGCTCCTTCAGCAGAAGACTCCTCTTACTCAGATGCACCACAGAGCGCCACAGGAAATCATTCCTGCCTGCGGTCATCAATCTCTACAACGCCTCCCTAATTGATTGAGACCCCCCCCCCCCCCACTGTAACTGACATTTATTCATTCTTTGCACTGTTCTTGCACAAGTCACTATCACTTTACTTGGATTTATAGTTAAACATATGTGTATATATATACATATATATATATATATATATATATATATATATATATATATATATATATATATATATATATATATATATATATATATATATATATTGACTTATATATGTATATATTTATATTACTTTGTGTGGAATTTTGTAAATATATATATAAAAATGTGTATATTTCTGGAGCATGTAACAAAAGTAATTTCCCTCTGGGATTATTAAAGTATGTCCGATTTTATGTGTATAGAGCGGTTGGAAGACATTTGAACAAGTAGTGTCTAAATTAAATTTCCCTCGTAAGCATTTTTTACAAATATCTACAACTCAGGAATTTTATCAGGTTTAGACAGAGACATTTTACGTGTATCCCTTCAATGTCAGTCTTAGAAAATTCTTTAACCAAAAATCGTTACGGGAAAGGTATGATCTCCGAATTGTATAATTTGCTGAGGTCATCCTCTTCTGAATCCTCTGTTTCTGCATTAAATGCTTGGAAAATGGATTTGCAGGATGAGATAACTATGACTCAATGGGGGGAAGCCTGTAAGATGGCCCAAACATGTTTAATAAAGCTGCAACATGACCGGTTTATGAGAGTGTAGATTACACCAGGAAAACGTAATACATTTAACATGAACATTCCAGATATGTGTAATAGATGTGGAGAAAAGAAAAGAATTTCATTGTCTTTGGTCTTGTCCCAAACTTCAGGAATTGTGGGAAGAAGTTAGAGACATTTTACAGGAAATGCTATCAGTAAAATTAGAGTTGGAACCTAATTTTTTTTTTTTTTATAAATGGCTTATATCCTGAAAGAATTTATGTCCCCCGTTTTAAAAAGATTTTTATAAACTTAGGAATATCATAGGCCAAGAGGGTGATTGCTCTGTCGTGGAAGGAAATAAGTAAATAAACTAAACAAAGTGGCTGAAAGAGTTATCTACATGTTTACCCTTGGAACAAATAACATATACACTAAAAGATAAACTGGACATCTTTGAAAGGATTTGTGGGTATTTCATTAATTAATAATAAGAACAAGGACCTGACCCCTCTGTTGTAGGTATCTGGGACAACAATGCCTTTCTTATGCAGTTCCACAACCTCAAGCTGTATTTTATAAATTTCACCTAACATCTCAGAACTCCCGAACACCCAAAACCTGCTTTGTAATGTACTTTGTTTTATTTTAGTTTACGTTCGTTTGTGCTTGTGTGTGCATGTATATTATAAAATTTCAATAAAGATAGCTTAGGAAAAAAAACAATGGCTTTTTCTGCTGTCAGTCTTCCTTTTGCCCTCTTGACGTATTCTGTGCCCTGAGCAGGGGATCTCTGCAGAGTTACTATAGTCCTCTTGGCTGCCTCTCTGATTAATGCTCTCCTTGCCCAGCTTATCCGTTTAGGCAGCCATCCATGTCTTGTTATGTCTGTAGTTGGGCCATCCTCGCTCCATGTTCAGATTATGGATTGAATACAGCACTGGGAGATGTTTAAATGGATATTGGTTTCTAACCTATCCCAGCGTTATAATTTTGCACAACATTCTCCCTGACCTGTCTGCTTGGTTCCTTGGTCTACATGATGGGGCTTGTTCTCTAATGTTCATTACCAAACCCCTGAGGCCTGAAATAGAATATCTGAGATAAAATTGAACATAGGTTGAACTGTATTCACTCATTAAGTGTCTTCTTAAAGCAATGCTGCTGGATTTTAGCAAGGGCTATCACAGTAGAGGAGGCCTTATATGTATTTTAGCTTTCAGTTGTAAAATGGAAAAAAGCATGTGTCATTTTAGAATCAGTTTTATTTGCCAGGCATTTATTTCACAATAATATGTGTTGGTCTCGCCCTGTGACAGACTGGCGACCTATCCAGGGTGTTCCCCACCCCTCACCCCTTGAATGCTGGAGACAGGTGATCCCACAAGGGACAAGCGTGACAGAAAATAGATGGATGGATGGATGTGTTGGTCTCTCACTTACAATCCCAAATTCTGGTGCCACTGGTTGCAGTGTGAGAAAATTTTAAAAATGTTTAGGGGTATGTGGATTGTATTACAACATACAGGGGTTGGACAATGAAACTGAAACACCTGGTTTTAGACCACAATAATTTATTAGTATGGTGTAGGGCCTCCTTTTGCGGCCAATACAGCGTCAATTCGTCTTGGGAATGACATATACAAGTCCTGCATAGTGGTCAGAGGGATTTTAAGCCATGCTTCTTGCAGGATAGTGGCCAGGTCACGACGTGATGCTGGTGGAGGAAAATGTTTCCTGACTCGCTCCTCCAAAACACCCCAAAGTGGCTCAATAATATTTAGATCTGGTGACTGTGCAGGCCATGGGAGATGTTCAACTTCACTTTCATGTTCATCAAACCAATCTTTCACCAGTCTTGCTGTGTGTATTGGTGCATTGTCATCCTGATACACGGTACCTCCTTCAGGATACAATGTTTGAACCATTGGATGAACATGGTCCTCCAGAATGGTTCGGTAGTCCTTGGCAGTGACGCGCCCATCTAGCACAAGTATGGGGCCAAGGGAATGCCCAAGCAATCAATGATCCACCCCCATGCTTCACTCTGGGCATGCAACAGTCTGGGTGGTACGCTTCTTTGGGGCTTCTCCACACCGTAACTCTCCCGGATGTGGGGAAAACAGTAAACGTGGACTCATCAGAGAACAATACATGTTTCAAATTGTCCACAGCCCAAGATTTGCACTCCTTGCACCATTGAAACCGACATTTGGCATTGACACGAGTGACCAAAGGTTTGGCTATAGCAGCCCGGCCGTGGATATTGACCGACGGACAGTTTTGGTGGAAACAGGAGAGTTGAGGTGCACATTTAATTCTGCCGTGATTTGGGGAGCCGTGGTTTTATGTTTTTTGGATACAATCCGGGTTAGCACCCGAACATCCCTTTCAGACAGCTTCCTCTTGCGTCCACAGTTAATCCTGTTGGATGTGGTTCGTCCTTCTTGGTGGTATGCTGACATTACCCTGGATACCGTGGCTCTTGATACATCACAAAGACTTGCTGTCCTGGTCACAGATGCGCCAGCAAGACGTGCACCAACAATTTGTCCTCTTTTGAACTCTGGTATGTCACCCATAATGTTGTGTGCATTGCAATATTTTGAGCAAAACTGTGCTCTTACCCTGCTAATTGGACCTTCACACTCTGCTCTTATTGGTTCAATGTGCAATTAATGAAGATTGGCCACCAGGCTGGTCCAATTTAGCCATGAAACCTCCCACACTAAAATGAGAGGTGTTTCAGTTTCATTGTCCAACCCCTGTAGACGTCCTGCATTTTTATAACTTGAGCTAAAGAAAATATAGCTAAAGAGCACTTTGAAAGGCCCATTATATTAGGAACAACAAGCAATATCATCATCAAATGGTAAGACCTTTGGTCATTTTTCCATCCTTATCATTTCTCCCTGAAAGTAATCACAGATCTTCGAAGAATTAGGCAATGGCTTGAGTGAGACTTGGTTCACCTCACTTCAGCTGGGCATGTAAGTTGTTGTTTAACACTAGAATTACCAGAGAAGGGTCATTTAACATTTCTACCTTTGGAGCCCAGAGACGGGTCAACTGACCTGAAGGATTTTAATTAGCATCCTATAAGCAGTTGTGAACCGGCGCTTTTGTTCTGTAAATAAGGCCATTACTGGTGCACCAAAGGAAGGGGGAAGCTTAACTCCCTACTAACTGTCTAGTTAGTTCTATTCAGTATATTGTATTTTATAATATAAAGATTATATATATTATATTTAGCTTAGTTTTATTTTAGCAAAAAAGCACAATGAATTAATTTTAATATTTTAAATGGAGATATATTTTACAGCCAGGTACAGCTGTGAGCAATGACCAGAAGTATTTGTGTCTAAGTCAAGAGGACTGAAATTCCAGCATGAGAAATATACAAAAGAACAACAGTTATTTGTTTGAATGCTTTTTATTTTTGTCATTAAAAACAATACAAAAAATACAAGAAATAAAACAATTCCACACATATTTACACTAGGCACAGTGGGGGGCTGCGTGTGTGTGAGTGGCATGTGCTTGTGTGACTGGCATTTCAGCACTCACTCAGCAGTCTGTCTGTACTGTCGGAACATACCTGGCACTGCCAGAGTATGACCCTGGTGCATTTGCCACATGTGTATTTGTAGCAGTCAACGCATCTCACAGTTGCACAATTGTTCCTGCATCGATGGTTGACCTGACACTTTGCCCTTTTGCCTGAGCTGGGTGTGGAAGGTTGTTGCCGAAGCAGCTTCTCCTTGTGTGCCTTCTTCTCACTCACATGAGAGTTACCCAACTCTTTGGCAAGCTCAACTAGGAAGTCCACCCGTCTCTCCTGCACCCCAATGCATGCCTGATAAAGCACATGTGCATTCAGTGCTGCCATGTCAATCATGTTGTAGAACACGGCAACTGGCCATCTCCGTGTTCCTGCACGCACGCTGTACTCCCGCACCATTTGGTCCATCACATCCACACCGCACTTTGTTTTGTTATATTGTGTGACCGTGTTTGGCTTCCTTTTGGTGGTATCCTCAGTCTCAACCACGCTGTGCATGCTGCTGAGAACGTAAACGGCCTTCTTCCGTTTGGGCGCATACACCGTCAGCGTGGCACCAGTGGTTGAAAACACCTGAGTGGTGAATTCAGTGCGATCCACCTGTCTAGCGGACAGAGGAATTTCCCGTCGTCTCTTGTTGACTGTGCCGAGGATAGTGGTTTTCTGGCTAAGCAGTCGTTGTGCAAGTGACAGTGATGTAAAGAAATTGTCCGTGGTTACAGTTCTGCCCTTGTCCATGAACGGTTCCATCAGCCTCATCACTACAGTCTCGGACAGTCTCTCCCCACTGGGACGACTGGGGTCCTTGCCAAGATATGGGAAGACATTACAGATGTACTTTGATTTCAAGTCGCAAGCCACCCAAAACTTGATGCCAAACTTGTCCGGTTTTGTTGCAATGTATTGCAGGAAACAGCAGCGAGTCTTTGATGGAAAAAGTTGTTCATCAATAGTGATGTGTCGACCAGGGTTGTAGGATGCGATGCAGTTAGTGACAAATGATCCCCAAACATCGGAGATTGCAGCAAACTTATCAGTCTCCGCTCGCTCACTGCGTGTAAACATGTCATCAAAGCGTAGGTGTCGCATGATGTCTTGGAAGCGGTTTCGGGCCATAGTTTCAATGATCCTTGGGTTTCCCAGGTTTGCTGACCAGCTGTCACATAGTGATGGAACCTTGGTCACCCCCCGCAAGATAATGACTGAAATAAATGCCATTAGTTCCGGGAGATCCATGAACCAATCCAGCTGCTCCGTGTGACGTGCATGTTGAGTAGTCCATTCTCGAATGCTACGAAGCATGTCAAGAGTGATAAAACAGAGGAAGCTCTGAAGGCGACTCCGGATACTTCGTCTGGCCTTAGCGCTTGGCTCTCCATCTGTGGCGTACGGTTCTATTGGAGTGAAATGGAGATGTGTCCCCACTTGTTCTTCACGCCACACTGTGCCATCTTTCGCGGTCTCTGACGGCTCACTCCCCAAACGAGCTCTCTTTTTTGGTAGAGGGAGAGTCTCCTCATCTGCAAGATAAACAATTTCAAATTAACTTTTGGTTTGGTTCTAAATAAAAAAAATAGTCAGGAAAATAAAATAGGTAGGAATAGGTTGAGAAATCTAACCTGAAGACAGCTCAGAGTCCGAATCCGGTTGAAGGTCTATATCGTCTCCATCTGAATCACAAGGGTTGGCACTGCTCAGAATCAGTTCCAATGCCTCCTGAGCAGTGAACCTCTTCTGCATTTTGTTTCTTGTGAACTAAATAGATGAAGCAGTCACCTATTTATCCTCCACAGCACAAAAGGTTGCATGCAAATTTGCATGTGCAAAGTCTCCCAGATCTCTTTTGCTACACCTTTTGCATGATTTTTTTGAGGTGGAGCAACACAATTTGGTTAGTTTTCTACTGTAGAGCTGCCTCCATTATAGATCGCACCCACCCCCAACATGGACTATTCACACGTACCTTCTGGCCTGACAGTACAGAAGTGTGGAATGCTTTTGTGAGTTCGGCTCTCCTCCCCCCCTGCTGATTCCTCAGGCAATGGCCACATTTACAATTGAACAAGGGATGCTAATTTGAGCCACCAGAGTCGTCAGTTTGGACTCAGGGTCTTTTGACCCTCTTTCGGGACATCAGGGGGGGAGGTAGAAAACCCTGGTAATGCTAGTGTTAACTGAGGCATGGATGGTCCGGAGGTAAATAAGGATCAATGAATAAAGAAGCAGTCTGACTGCTTGGTTGTCTCACTGCTAAATTGTTCCATGGTCCTCACTTCTGTTACATGTCCTGTTCTCCTTCTGTCGCATCTCTAAGCCTTAATTCTCTTTTAGTATTACATACCACTGACCACCATGCTCCACCTGGGTTTGGGTTTACTACAATTACAAACTAAGTGAAACTTATGGCTTCTGTTCCAGAGGATATTTACAGATTAATAGCTAGAATGAAAGAGAACAGAAAGGCAACAATTTTAGGTTGCTTGCAGGTGGTGCAGAAACAGGAAAGCAGGAGGAGTTTTAAATATTGTAAAATCTTCAACAATGTAGTCATTGAAGGTGTATCCATGTACCTTGGACATTGAACATCTGATTTTATGACCATCTTATCGGCAAATATATTGTAACAATGATCCTTTAGCCGTTGATTACGTGGGAACAGAAGTCCTGTCCCCAGCTTTATATAAGTTTCAATCACCGTTCTACTGAAAGGCCATTTAGGAACAATAAGGATAAATGTATTGTATGTATCTGATGTTTGCCACTATGTTGGTTACACTCAGACAGGGCAAGATGCAACCTGCTAACAGAAAGTCTGCATCATTGTGTTGCTTCACTTCAAGGCAAGACAAGTTTATTTGAAAAGCACATTTATGTAACAGGACTATACATAGTGCTGTACATGAACAAAACATTTGTAAAGAAAATATTACAGAGGAAAACAAGTTGCAGTGGAATAGTAGCAACAGGTTAGAATATAAGACAAGTTGGACTACAAACTAAAACATTAAGATTCAAAGGCAACTCTAAACTAATAGGGGTTTAAAGTATATTTAAAAGAACTTGGGGTTTCAGCACTTTTACTGCACTTTCTGCAGCAGCTTCACCAAAGTCTCCCCGTCTGTGTCATGGCACTTTGCTGCTCCCCCTCCCCTCTCGTACATGGCTCAGTGGCGCCAGCCAATCAGCACGCAGGCTCAGCTTGGCACGCCCACTCAGCTCTCTCTCGCAAACAACCGCGCTGCTGCTGCTCAGACTCGGAGAGAGAGAGACTGCAGGAGCGGAAAAACACGAAGAGGGAAACTAGCGCCGTTTGGCTATATTTTAATACAGTAAATGAAATCAGGCTGTATGTTTTGTAAAAAGCCGGTTAAATTCAATGGAAACACAACAAATGTATATAAGCACGTGAAAAACCATGAGCAAGAGAGGAGACGAAACTTTTATCATTGCCCCGACAGACCCAGACCCACAGACTGACATCACTGACTGAGGCGTTTCAGTCCTCCAGAGAACATCCAGGTAGATAAGAGTGGTCAGGTTCAGCAGCAGTTCATGTTAACTTTCAAAGTAGATATTATCTATCATATGTTACTGGAGCACACACAGAAAATGTAATTAAGACCTTGAAAGAATCCAGTACATATATCCTATTAAAAAGTGTTTAAAATTTAAGATAAGATAACATTAGCTAATCCTTTATTTATCCCACGACGGGGAAATTTATAGGATTAAAGCAACAGGCAGGTGCAAACAACACAGACAAAATTACATAAGGATTGAAAGATATAAGAGGTGGATTAGCAAAAAAACACTGACCATAACATTATTATTGTCATGGTTTTTATATGTTTTGCCCACATGCAGACACAATACGGAAGACAGAGCGCAGTTTAAGATGTTTATTTTAAATTCAGGCTGCAGAGATCGAGACAGTAGACTGGATCTATCAAGGTCTGAACGTCAATGCTGGAGAAACTGCGGGAAGAAAGAGGAGATGGATTATGAAAGGTCGAACCAGAGGGAAATCACCAGAAGCCGAGCCGCTTACCATTTAGTTGGGCAAATCTAACCGGGGAAGTAGTGCCGAGGGAACTCTGGGGTCGAATGCTCACGATGGTTAACAGGTGGCTAGAAAAAACCATAGGATAAACCTTATGTCAAAAGTTAATTTATGGCCCCTATGACCCTTATATGACCTATTGATTTATGACACCTGTCACCCCCCTCCTTCCATAAAAATATGATTTATGATTTCCGCCCCCCCCTTCCTGACCCCCTCCCCTTTTTATGAGACCTCTCACCCCTATGTGAACCCATTCCGGACCCCACTTCCTGACCCCCACCCTGCACACACACACACACACACACACACACACACACACACACACACACACACACACACACACACACACGCACACACACACACACACACACACACATTACTTTAACTATTTATTTGCCTCCATCCATCCATCCATTTTCCAAACCGCTTTATCCCTCATGGGGTCGCGGGGGTTGCTGGTGCCTATTTATTTGCCTATTTATTTAATTATTCTTTAATGCATATGGGGTTGGTCAAGAAATGTGCTTATTGTTGGGTTTCTTATAATCAAAGGTTTAACTTTAGTTGTATAAACCTTCAGACTTATAGTCTGCATTTGCAGGATAGGAAACTTTGCTCTTTAGTATTACAACT
Source organism: Fundulus diaphanus (assembly GCA_037039145.1). Lineage (NCBI taxonomy): Eukaryota > Metazoa > Chordata > Actinopteri > Cyprinodontiformes > Fundulidae > Fundulus > Fundulus diaphanus. The sequence goes on along the minus strand of CM073137.1, from coordinate 50,630,698 downwards.
TGTCTCTTGACACTGAAGGGCTGTGGTTGATGACAAACAGATTATACACATAAATCTGTAGCTCACAGAACGACGGAAAAGAAAAATGAGGCTAAATAAATAAAATTATTGGGTTTCTCTTCAATTCCTTCTCCCCCTCTATGTAAGTTTGAGCAGCTCTCTCTCTGTCTGTCTAAGGGGGCAGTTTGTTAAAACCTGAATGCGCCTGTTCGAGGCGTCGATGTGTCTGAACCTTATTCAATCAGATCTGTAAAACCCTGCAGGACACTTCACCGTGTTCTTAGAATCACACGGTTTCCACCCCACCGCAGCCGGGCCAGGTGTTTGTTAGAAATAGCGGTTCTAGCAATAAAATTGAGTCAGACAATGGCGTGGCGCCGAGACGCGACTCTGCTGACAGCCTTTAGGCATACAGCACCGGATCCTACAATAGGACGGGTGTGAGAATAGACTGCACCCCACCGCGTTGCGTATCAATCTGCATATCAGCATACTATGCGCCCAGGAAAGACTTTTTAGACGCAAGGCGAAACATCCGCCATAGTAAGGATCAAACGGTTTCCACCCAGCCCCTGCTGCGTTACACCTCTTCAACAAAGCATACAGGCGCCGTTGATCTACAATTCTGGACGCGACACCCCCCCTTAGGAGGCGGGGGGTGGGGGGGTTTACCTTTAAAGAACTTTTTAAAAAACAGTCTCAGTCTCAATCTAGTCTCAACGCGACACAGCTGATTGCTACAACATGTCTCACGAACCTTCAACATACGCAGCGACAGCGGAGATACATCGCGATGGAGTGACTGAATCCCAGGAGTATAACCGCATTTTCGCCCGTGAGTAAACGTTTAAATGTTTTATTTTTATCTACAACCAATAGCTACTTTTTTAGCTCTTAGATTGCAAGCTTGCTTGTTCAGTTCTCTGTAGACTGTTTCTGGGTTTCCCCTTGACGCTAGCGAAATGACGCAGAGGTTTTTTACCGGTGAGACGTTCAGGAGCGCTTGAGTTTACCAAGCTTTCCAACGTTTCATAGAGCAATGTCTGTTCCGTCGGCATTGGTACAATATATTTAAAAATAATATTTTTCAGGGCCTACGTCTCGAGAGTTGGAAGGAATAAATTTTACTCAGACCGATTATGGTGAGATATCTTTCAAGTTTATGTTGATTTTATTTTAACCCCGACACTATATATGTAACAATTTTTCATTTTATTTCTTGTATTTCAGATTTTAACGGCCATGATTATATAGACGAATATTCCGGTTCTTCGAACCAGGTCAATCCTAATGTGTACCACGGAGAATTAGCGAGCATTCAACCTCAACCGGACAGACAGCAAACGCAACGTCAAAATCGACTGTGTCGCCAAAGGAGACGTGAAATAGGGTTTCAAAACGCCTTGGGCTCTGCGCGTCAGAGGATCGGAGAACTTGAAGCTGCATACATTGTAATCAGCCCGTCTGAGTCTCCCGTTCGAAACGTTGTGAATTCACCGGTTCCAACCGTCCAGGACTCACACGGCATCAGCAGCCGAGAGGCTACCCCACACACGTCGTTTCACGGAGCAGACGCTGCACCGGTTCACGACCCACACGCGGCGCGTAAGTTAACTATTTTAACTCTGAATCTAACCCTGATTGTACATTTCCGAATTATCTCGGTTCGTTTACTGTATTTGCTTATTTACCCGGCAGTAACAAACCACCGAGACATTCTCGCTGAAGCAGCGTTAACAGCGGGAATTCAGCTACCCCTAGCCGGATTTAACCAGCCGGACGGTAAATCAAAATGTTTTTGTTTTTTTTTCCTCGTGTAGAGAATGTTTTTAAAGTATCTCTTTGTACATTTTTGATTCCTTCAGTAACCCAGAATACACCGGCTGAATCTCTGTTAGTTGGAGACGTTCCTTCCCACACCTCAACCCCTCAGCCGGAAGGTAAATCAATACCTGTTTGTTACTATTTTATCCAGTATTTATATTTAACTTTATAAATTATAAATAAAATTTCTTCAGCTGCAGCCCATGAAGAGGATCTCACCTCCCTGCCTGCAGCTTCCAGGGCAAACATACCAGAGCAGACTCCACAAGCAGCTTCTACACCACCCTCCATCTGTAAGCTAAGCCCTCAATTGGTCATTGTTATTTTTATTCTGTAGTTATTATTAATTTATTTATTTATTTGTTTGTTTGTGACAGCAGCCCACGCAGACACAGCCAGTGAACCATTAGAGGATCTCACCCCTCCACGAGCAGCTTCCAGGGCAGACATAGTTGTGCAGCGTGCACAAGCAGCAGCAGCACCAGCAGCAGCAGCAGCTCCTCAGCCCAGCTGTAAGCCCTCAATTGGTCATTGTTATTTTTATTCTGTAGTTATAATTTATTTATTTATTAATTTATTCTTTATGCTCATGTTGGCAGTAACTCGAGCCACCCCTAGCTTGATCAACCTCCGTTCATCTGTCCTGAAACTCCAACAAGACATCGGTCGGATAATCACCCCAAAGCTTGTGCTGTGAAAAGAATTATTCTGGGTATTATTTAATTTCAAAGCATTCATAGAATTAGTTTGTGATATATTAAATGTATTCAATCGTGATTACATTTAAAAATCTAATTATATTCTATTTTTTATTTTTATTTGTATCACAGAAACCTCAGCGGTTATTGAACAAATTCCGTCGTCAGGAGAGAGAGCACAGTTCTACTGCATGCAGGCTGGAGAACTTGTGACATCCTGCCAGATCCAACTGGATCAACTGTTCCGGCCGTCTGCATTGCATCGTACAGCAAGTGAACAGAGACATCCTTGCAGGATCAACCTCCGTTCATCTGTCCTGAAGCTGCAACAAGACATCGGTTGAATATTCACCAAAGCTCATGCAGTGAAAAGAATTATTCTGGGTATTATTTAATTTCAAAGCGTTCATAAAATTAGTTTGTGATATATTAAATGTATTCATTCCTGATTACATTTTTAAAAATCTAATTATATTCTATTTTTTATTTTTATTTGTATCACAGAAACCTCAGCGATTGTTGAGCAAATTCCGTCGTCAGGAGACGGAGCACGGCTTTACCGCATGCAGGCTGGAGAACTTGTGACATCCTGCCAGATCCTGCTCGAACAGCTGTTCCAATCATCAAGACTGCACTCAGTGTAATCAAGTAAAATTGTGACCTCTGTAAAGATGGGTAGCCAGCAAATGAGAGATGCTCTAAATGAAATGTTGAAAGCTGTAAACGAATTACGAAATATACCTGTTCATGATACGTCTGGGGTTCTGAATCTACCTAATGCTTCACCCTCTCGGTTAGAACAAGCCCTCCAACAATTAAACGTTTCATTCTCTCAACCCTCCTCCCCGGAAAATGAGTCGCTACACTTTGAGATGCAAGTTACAGATGTTTTAAATGAAATCACGCAAATGGTTAACGAGCTTCAAAATATACCTGTTCAGGATACGTCTGGGGCTGCTAATTTACATGAAGGTAATGGTTCACCGGATAGACAACAGGTTCATGCCAGCCAGGGTTGGAATTTTGAACGTTTATCGTTGCTAGAACAAGCCCTCCATCAATTAAACGCATCCTCCTCTCAGTCATTTAACCCTAATCCTGCAGGTGAACAGTCTCCTCATCACCACCTGCAGCAGCATGGGGGTAGTTTAAATCAAACTGTTGTAGAAAATCATAATCCGTCTGGTTCTTCTAATACAGTTTCGCAAAACCCCACCTCCAGCACGCATCAACTGCCAGACATGCAGGGCCTGCAGGATCAACCCTGCACCAGTCAGTCAGCTGTAAACAGCTCTGAGCACACTCAGCAGTCCTCTACATCCAGCATCCAGCGTGACCGCTTCACAGAAAGAAGATGCTCTTTAAACATCACCGCTTTGCAGCCAGGTGAGATTCCTAACCCCGTCGAATTTTACACACAGGTTTATGATGTTCTGGCTGACTTGGCAGAATCTGTTATACCTCTAACCTCGCGTAACGACATTATTCAACTTGAATTAAGCGGGCAAGGGTTTTCTCATCATACCATCGTACAAGTCGATGGTGAAGGCGATTCAATTTTGCCTGCATTTCAGGAATTTTTAGACGACTTAACACAATCTAACGAGGAATTAACCGACAACGTAGAAATTGTCCTTAAGGTTGTAAGAACGCCAAGCGGGGGTGCAAAACGTAAGGCTGTTAAAACGTTAGACTGTGAACTGATCCATAAAAAACGGCGGCATCTATATATTGTTGAAAATTCTTCTAATCAACTTTGTTTTGCAACAAGTCTAGCACATCTCTTTAATCCGACTTTTACAGACAGTGAAGCCGTCCACCAAGGGACAATTTGGCAGCATATGGCAGGTCTGACCGAGCAGACTCCTGTAACTTTCGGTGATGTGCACAAATTTGAAAATATTCTCAACAGGAAAATTGTCATTTTCTATAAAGACAGCAAGGATGCACTGCTTCGTAATTTCCAGACTGACTTTTCAGATTGTTCAAATCCAATTTTTTTGTTTCTGTTCAAAAATACTTACTATGGGATTAAAAGTCTCACAGCATTCACAGGTTCTAAGTACATTTGCAGCTACTGCTTTAGCGGCTTCCAAAACATCAACAGACATAACTGTGAAGGTCGCTGTGTGGTTTGCCTTGATCCAAACTGTAAGATGCAGCCGTACAGTTCTGTGCAATGCATAGACTGTAAGCGCATATGTCGTAATCTGCAATGTTTTAGTAGCCACAAGGTGCCCAGATTGAAGCCCAAATTCAACAATCATGTGAGTAGCTGTGACACCACTAAATTCTGTCCTGTTTGTAAAAAGTTATATGATTTGTCTGCTGGCAAAGAGAGCAAACCTCACGAGTGTTCCATAAAATGTCCGATCTGTCATGAGGAAGTGCCTGCCGGTGCTGATGTAAAGTTAAACGGTCATCAGTGTTACATTCAGCCAAGTCTGACTGATGCTGAACTCAATGACAAATTGGTTTTCTAGGATCTCGAAACTTTTACAGATAAGTCTGGTTCACACATTCCATATCTTGCTTGCGCAAAAACTCTGAAGAGGGAAACTTGGTATTGGGTTGAACTGTGTCAAGGAGCTTCTGCTCCATTTCAGGAAACCTTGTTATAGAGGTTATACTTTTCTAGCTCACAACAGCCGAGGATTTGACTCTTACTTGATTCTGAGTGAGATGGTTCAGTTGGGTATAAAACCACATTTAATAACGCAGGGAAGTAAAGTTCTCTGTTTTACCGAGCGGGACTACAGTCTGAAATTCATAGACAGTCTCTCATTCCTTACTATGAAACTCAGCCAGATGCCAAAAGCATTAGGCTTCACCGATCACTCTAAAGGTTTTTTTTCCCACTTGTTCTCCTCTCAGAAGACACTAAACTACGTGGGCCCGCTTCCTCCACCCAGTTTCTACGCTGTGGAACACATGAACCCAGCCGAGCAGGAACGTTTTTCCAGCTGGTACAACGAGGCTTGTAAGCATCCCTTTGACTTTCAGAAAGAGGCTCTTTATTATTGTAAAAATGACGTGGAGATTCTTTTCAGGGCTTGTGTGAAATTCAGAGAAGAGTTCTTTAAAGAGACAAACGTGGATCCTTTAAAGTCAATCACGATAGCAGCTGCTTGTATTAAGGCTTTTACCTCAAATTTCCTGCTCCCTAACACTTTAGCCATACCTTCCCCTGTGGATTACCGCTGGCAGTGCAAGACTTTTTCGGATGCGTCCATTCAGTGGTTAGAGTGGGTAGCTGCTGAACGGGGCATTTTCATTCAACATGCTCTTAATAAAGGGGAAGTGCAAATAGAGCCTTATTATGTCGACGGGTACGCAGAGATTCAAGGGGTCAAAACTGTGTTTGAGTTCAATGGATGCTTTTACCACGGTTGTCCCACCTGCTTTCCCGCTGACCAGACATGCCCGCTCAGAGGAGTCGGTTTTGAGACTTTCCATTATGCTACCATAGAGAGAGCTAGGCTATTGGAATCGATTTACGGGGTACATGTGGAAATCATGTGGGAACACAGTTGGACTTTAATGAAGGCTTCACACTCGGGTCTCAAAAGGTTTCTCCACTGTTTCAGCGCGCCTGTGCCTCTTCGCCCTCGAGATGGTTTGTTTGGGGGCCGGACTTGTGCTCTTAGGCTCAGGTACACGGCTGGAGAGAATGAGTCTGTACGTTATGTAGATTTCACATCTTTGTATCCATTTGTGAATGCCAACTGCAGCTATCCATTAGGACATCCCAAAATCATTTGCAAAGATTTTGATGATCCTCATAACTATTTCGGCTTCATCAGGGCGACCGTGTACCCGCCTCGTGGTCTGTTTTTCCCCGTTCTGCCATACAAGACGTCTACCGGTAAACTGGTGTTCACACTGTGCCGGGCTTGCGCCGAAATGAACTACCAGTCGGGTCCTTGCAGTCACTCTGACGAAGATAGAGCGTTAACAGGTGTATGGGTAAGTGTTGAATTCAACAAGGCTCTTGAGCTGGGATATCGGCTTGCTAAAATCACTGAGGTTTGGCATTTTGAAAAACACAGCAGTTCAATCTTTAAACCGTATATCCACACATTTCTCAAGGGTAAACAGGAGGCTTCAGGTTTTCCGGCTGAAGCTACGGACGAGGAAAGTCGTTTGAAGTATGTGGCAGACTACAAACGTGAGCAAGGCATCCAGCTAGATGTACGGAAGATTGAGGTGAACCCGACTAAAAGGCAGGTGGCTAAATTGTGTCTGAACAGTTTTTGGGGCAAATTTGCACAGAGAAATGATTTGGCTCAGACAAGCATTGTCAGCGAGCCCGAAGAGTTTTTTAACTTTCTATTTTCCGGTAAATACACAGTAAGCTACTTTCACTTCCTGAACGATGAAATGTGTATGGTTCAGCGGAAATACAACAAACGATGCGTCTCTCCACCCAACAAGGTGAATAATGTTTTCATCGCTGCCTTTACAACTGCCCACGCGTGTCTGAAATTGTACACCTGTCTCGAAAGACTTAAGCAGTGTGTTTTGTACATTGACATGGACAGTCTGATCTACGTGGTTAAACCGGGTCAGACCTCCCTCGAGCTAGCACATTTACTTGGTGACCTAACCGACGAACTTTCAGGTGACTCGATAGAGCAGTTTGTTTCCGCAGGTCCAAAAAGCTACGCTCACCAGACCAGAAGCCAGAAACGGGTTGTGATGAAGTTTAAAGGTATCACTCTGACTCGTGAATGCTGTGAGAGAGTGAATTTTGACAGCGTGAAAGAGCTGGTTGAAGGTTATTTGCAAGGTTCTACAGGGGATGTTTTACAAGCTCCGCAGCATACCATCAGAAGGCATAAAAGAAACTTCCAGCTTCAAAATGTCACATTTCAGAAAAAGCTCAGGGTGATGTATGACAAGAGAAGGCTTTTTCCTGACGGTACAACTCTTCCGTTTGGTTATTAAAGGTTAACTGAGAAAAATAAAAAATAAAATAAAATGTCTCTCTCCCGTGAAACACAGGAGGTCGAATTTGATCCTAGATTAAAAACTCCCTTTTCATGTATTATTTCGGGGCCGAGTGGTTGTGGTAAATATTTTTTGTTAAAAGTGTTTTGCAAAATTGTAACCATGTAATGGATGCTGTTCCTGAAAATATAGTCTGGATTTACACCTGTTTCCAAAGTATGTATTCTGAATTGCAAAAAATGAATAAAAAGATTAAATTCATCGAAGGACTACCTGATTCTTTTGATGATGAAAATCTGTTTCCTCCTGATCAAAATCATTTGGTTATTTTAGACGATGTGATTTTCCAGGCTTCGGACCATCCGGAAGTGGTGAAGATTTTCACTCAATACAGGCATCATAAAAATATCAATGTTATAATGTTAACTCAAAATATTTTTCATAAAGGGAAGCATAGTCGTACCATTAGTTTAAACGCTAATTATATGGTGTTGTTTAAGAATCCCAGAGATAAACTGCAGCTGAAAATATTAGCCCGTCAAATATTTCCGTCAGAGAAAACTTTCTTTATGGAGAGTTTTCAAGATGCCACCAGAGAACCTCACGGGTATTTAATCGTGGATCTGACTCCCACTTGTCCAGATCGTTTCAGACTGAGAACTGGAATGCTCCCGGGTCAGTGGCCAGCTGTTTATGTAGCGAAATTAAATTAATTAATTTATCGTGTCAGCTCGCATAAGACGGAACGTTCCCTTATTCAGAGCCCTATATCAAGCCACAGCAAAGAAAAGTAAGGACATTCTTGCTCACTGCTCACCCGACTTTCTCAAAGCCCTGTGTGAGATAGCTCTGAATATCTTAAAAGGTAACGTAAAAGTATCTCCTTCTCAACATAAAAAATTGGAAAAGCAGAAAAAGATCACCAGACTGCTGGCTGATAAAAGAACCGGGTTAAAATGCAAGCGGCTGGTTTTGAAAAATCAAACGGGCGGTTTTATTCTTCCTCTGCTGACTGCCGTCGCCCCTTTAATCGGAGAGCTGGTGGGAGGTCTCATCAGGAGATGAGAAAAAATGTCTCTTAGGACGGCGCAAAAGATGTATCTGGTTTCACCGCATCAGTTCAAACATTTGACCCCGGCAGAGCCTTCCATCAGAGAGACCACTGAAGAGGATTTGGATTCTAAAATGAGAGAGATTCTGAATGAACCGGGACTGAGTTCTTATGAAAGAATTAAAAGGTACAACGCTCTGTTGCAGAGATACCTGACTCTAATGAAGCAGGGTCAGCTTGAGGAACCCCGAGTGACTTTAACTGTGCAACGTGACCCTGTGCCTGAAAATAATGATGGTGAGGCTGACTCTGGCTCTGGTTCTACAGCCTCTTCTGCTGAATTGGACCAGACCGCTAATGACAATCTTAAAAGCTCTACCTAACAGAGATCGCAAAAACACTGAATACATACTGAAAAAGTTATCGGAAGTTGGCCCGAGTTGGACATCCAAAGGCGAATTTGTTTATCGCGATCGTGTGATGGGAGGCTCGCATCTGGTCGATTTGCTGAAAAATCTTCTGCTTCCGTTCAATAGGAAAACACAGAGCCAGGAACCTGTAGGTTGGACCCCGTTCATGGCTGCCTTGAAGGAGCTAAACATCCCTGTGTCATCAGTCAGTAACCCGCAAGCCCACGACCAATACAGAGGCATGACAGAAACAGGTGTATCGGAGAAGAACAAAGATAAACCCGTCATGAAACGAAAAAGAAAAATCGTGCTGTCTCCTAAATTCCCCGGAATAGACTTTATGGATCCCACCCTTGAGAAAGGACCTGCTCGAAGCAAGAGAGTCAAGAAAACCCCTGCATGGTTGACATTTCACCCTAAAAGTCTGTATGAAATAAAAAACTGGAGAAATGAATTTGTAATAAAGAAAACTTTAATGTTTCAAATTATTCATGCGTACAGTGTTTTTATTTTAGACAAGTTACAGCTTCTAACAATCTTTAAACATTTGCAAAGAACACGTTCCATTTATAAACGAGCACGAGGCCCAATTTTTGATACAATGCTGATATTTTTTCACAAAATCATATACCATGACATAATTTTTATAAACATCATCGTGGTAGCTAGCCAATATTTCATGCACTGAAAGCCCACAGGCTTTATGACACAGATAATAAACACAGTGATGACCGCACACAGTTGATAGAGTGTCTTGAAGTTGACGATTATGATACAATATTTTCGAGGATCTATCTTTCAAAAATGTCGCTATGCTCGGTGGATAAAATTCAAAATCAGGACTGAATCCGTAAGAGTCGAAAAAGGTGGCTTGATCATTCTCTTCCAAAGTCAAAGCTAGCCAGTGTTCTCCAGGCATGTGTGAAGGATGAGTGTTGACGATGAAATAGGTGGGTCCTTTGTACGTGCGTTTCAGTAGCGGGAGCTGATCAGATGCCCAGACGCCGTGAAATAAATCCTCCTGCAGATGATGCATCAAACTCTCGATCTCGTGGTTATTCATGTTTTTAATAAAAATCCACCAGGACCTGCCTTTTTGAGTCGATTTCCAAAATTGAATCGTAACACGCGTACACATCAGGGTGGTCGTGGGAGGCAGAGGAACTGTGAATCTCATTTCCAGCCTCAAATTCCCATTACACACCGGTGACAGAGCGTCAGCGTCCTCGCTCGGGTTGAGATTAAAAACAAACAGGGAATAACCCTCATCCTCACGAGCGATGCTTAAAGAAAGGTCTTTTAAATGACGACCTGTAGCAGTGAACATGTTGCAATATTCCCTCACTGAAATACCATCATTGAATTGAGGTTGAAACGCTTTGGCTGGCACCTGTCTGCCGTCTTTACAGAGAGCTAAATATTCCACATCCATATGTTTAAAGTTGAAAGGGTACATGCTTCTCCTTCCTGTGAAGGCCTCGTGGTTCACCATACCTAAAACTACATATTTAGGAATGGTTCCTAAAAACAGATTCTCCTGTGTACATATCCTGGAATTTTCTGGGATAGAATATGTTTTCACGTTCACGCGAGAAAGAGGATAGAGGGCATTCCCTCTCATTAATGCTGAAGCGTGCCCCAGCCGTATAACCGGGGAGACTGAAAGAGATGCTCCTAGAATTTTCAGCCGGAAGGTTGAATCACGAGGTCCCATGAGAGAGAATGCATCGCTGGTCCTGGTTAATTTAATCCTCATGTCGGCAGTCTTTCGCAGAAGAATATATCAGCGTGAAGCGGCCCCATCAGGTGTAACTGTCGAATTAGCAGTGAAAGAGGCTCTCCGGTTAGCGCCCGAATTAGGACCATTGACAAAAACAATCGAGTCGATAGTTCCCGCAGTGTCTTTGTAAAAGAGACCTGCGCTAAATTGACTCTTTAACGTGTCTTCTGAATAGTTGAGCAGAGTTTCAATCATTGCTCTGTACGGGTGAGTCGCGCTACTCTGTGAAATTAACCTATCTCCCAGAATAACGTCGCATTGACTGAACATTGTATTCAGCGGGTAAGCGCATCATTAGCCAGGTCGGTTCCGTCAGCGTTGGTGATCTTTAGACGGACGTGCAGCAAGGTGTCGTTCAAATCCAGGTATTTTTCTCCATCTCCGGGGATAAAGAACTCAATAGGCCCCGTGTCTGTAATAGCTGACACTGATAATATTTCGGTGTAGACCTTATCTTCGATGGATAGTTGAGTCATGGGGGCGGTGAACAGATCAAGTTCAGCGAGGGTACATTCTGATGATTTCTGATGTAAAAGAGCCATGATTGATTTTTTACTGAAAAATACGGATTCAGTTAAATATATCCTTGCTCGCAACAGCAGACTTCCTTCTCCTAGGCTTGCTCTGGCGAACTGACTTCTTCTTCTTACGTGGCACGAGTTTTTGTGAACGCCAGACACGTTGCCCTGGAGGTCTCTTTCTAGCTCTTCTAGACAAAACTATAACCCTTGACCCCTCCTGGTTATTCACGCCTGTTATCTTGGTCATAGCTTTACCTATGACATCCGAGGCGATGTTTGTGGCTGCCTTTTTCAGATACGATTTTGCTATAGCGAAGCCTGATTTAACTAGGGTTGATACGAAACTAAAATTTTTTTAAAATATGGATCCTATCCCACGTCCGTACATAACAGGTGCCCCATAGAAACCGGGTAAAGCGGCGCCCACTTGGCTTTGGTAATAGGACACGAAACAATGTGGGTCCTCTCTCAGGAAAACCATGTTTTCTTGATTCTTTTTCTTTTTCCTTCTCACGTTTTACCACGCTTCAGCGTTGCTGGTGCGACTCGTGGCACAGCTACGAATGATTCCAGCCGCAGTCGTGTGTTTTTATATGCATAATCCGTTTCCATCTAAACGTTCGGTGTGAGGTCGCAGGTCTGAAATGCAGCTTCACGATGCACTTTCCGTATGTAAATTTCACCGGGGTGTTCTGATCCGTTTTTATTTCATTTTGAATATTTTCAATGTGTCTCTTGGCGACGGGGATATAGTAGGGTTTATGGAACGTTTGTGTGATAATATCTCCAAAAAGGCCTTGGACCTGAACAGTTCGCAAGAGGGGGGCGTGAGCGTCCCCTACCATCTGTGGGGCTACGATGTCGCTATAAAAATATAAGTGGTAGAACCCCGCGTTAAAATCGATAGGATGAGGGGCGTGCCAGTAATCGAATTTGACCCATTTTCCGGGGTCCACACCGAGCATGTACACTATTGGAGCAGAAAACGTAAATGATTCTGAGCTCCGGCTTGGAACATGAGTATGTTGGCTGTGCGGTTAACTTTGAAATAAATATCTGAATCTATCTTTCTAAGATGAGCTTCAATCTCTGTGATAAGCTGATTCAAATTAGTGTAGTACCGGCATCCAATCTGTACGCGTTGGACTTTTTCCTCGCCCGCTTTCCGCCATTCAAAATAAGCGTTTTCTGAGGGGACATTATGCCATGTGTGAGGGTATGAAACCTCCGTCAAAGCCACCTGCCACTGACCTTGTAAATTAATAGGCTCGGCTAAATCCACGCGGAAACTCGATATGTTATTATCCTTAAAAACGTCGAGGCTAGTATTGGACGGTAGCGTCAGATAAAATCCCTGGTCCATGGCTATGCGATCCATGTTGCACTGTCAGCCCTCCGGTGAGAAGCACTTTATCTTATACATCACGGAGGTCGTCCGCGCTCACCCAGCTGTTGAATTTCTCCGGCCAATTTTTCCAGCGAACTAAGACCTGTCTGACCCCTCGAACCGTCCGTTTGCCTAATATTTCACCCACTTGATACATTTTGTTTTTAGGCATTTTCACCTTTTGAAGCTCCTCAGCGTAAAAAGAACCTCGGACGGGCTCCTCGTCTAAATCTTTCAGTTTGAAGACGGGAGGAGATCGCTGTAACACTGTAAAGATTTCATCCGTGAAACTCTGTTCATATTTCTTGTCAAACACTCCACGCACTTTGGATATTCTGACATGGTCGCCTGGCTTAAACGCCATCTTGAGTTTTGTGCAGCGTTTGGAATTAGCCCCGTACAAATTCTGAAACACCTGAAAAGCGTTACTAGCGGTGACTTCGACAGGGGTCATTTTAATACTCGAATGATAGCTGTGGTTGTAACTTTTGACCGGATCCTGAAGCACATTTACATATCGGAGAGTGTTGTTTGCGGTGAAATATCTCCACATTCTTGATTTTTAACGTACGGTTAAACCTCTCAACGACTGATGCTTTTATTTCACTAGCCGTGGAAAAATGTTCAATACCGTTTTGATCCATTAACGTTTTGAAAGATAGTAGGATAACTCAGCACAGTGAGAGAAATAGACCCTGATGTCCTCCAGCAGCCTAAGCCTATAGCAGCATAACTATAGAGATAGCTCAGGGTAACCTAAGCCACTCTAAGATTTGTCAAAAAGGAAAGTTTTAAGCCTAGTCTTAAAAGTAGACAGGGTGTCTGCCCCATGGACCAAAACTGGGAGTTGGTTCCACAGGAGAGGAGCCTGATAACTAAAAGATCTGCCTCCCATTCTACTTTTAGAGACTCTAGGAACCACCAATAGACCTGCAGTCTGAGAGCGAAGTGCTCTGTTAGGAACATACGGGGTAATCAGAGCTCTGATAGATGACAGAGCTTGATTATTAAGGGCTTTATATGTGAGAAGGAGAATTTTTGGTTTCTTAAGTAAAGGTTTAATACCAGCTACTTTAAAAGCCTGTGGTACATATCCATTTACTAAGAATAGATTAATCATGTCTAAAATAGGGGCATTGATAAAAGGGAATACCTCGTTAAATAACTTGGTTGGGATTGAGTCTAACATACAAGTAGAAGGTTTGGATGAAGCTAAAATTTTAGATAGCTCAGAAAGCTGTACTGCTTCTAAACAGTTCAAACACCGATCAGGTTCTAAAGCTTCCTCCAACGCTGCCTCACTTAATGAGGACGTGGTAATCATGTTTGGAAGGATGCCAATTATTTTATTTTTAATTGAATCAATTTTATTTATGAAGAATCCCATAAAGTCATTACTGCTGAGAGCTAAGGGAATGGATGGATCGATGGAGCTATGACTCTGGGTGAGTTTAGCAAACATGCTGCTCTAACTCTGCGAATGGTCTTTTTATACAACAGTAGATTGTTTTTACAGATTAGGTTGGATTCCTCATGGTGTGTAGAGCGCCATTTTGTCTACAATTTCCTAACATTGTGCTTCAAAAACGCAGCCCTAAAGTTAGCCAGGGAGCCAGCTTCCTGTGAATAATCACCTTCTTTTTGAAAGGAGCTACATTGTCTAATGGAAAACGCAATGAGGAAGTGACACTGTTAACAAAAGAGTCTATTTGTGAATGGGAAGAAACAAGATTGCTGCCATCTACAGGGCACATCTGTGACACTGAGGATATTAAAAGGGGGACAGACTCTAAAGTTTGATACAGCATTATCTGGTAAAGATCTACTATAATGAAACCTTCTTTTGGGGGTGGAGAACTCAAAGGTTCTCAAGGTTATTAAAAATGGTCAGATAGGACAGGGTTGCGAGGAAATACTGTTAATTCTTCACAATCAATGCCATATGTCAGCACAAGGTCCAAGTTATGAAGGCAAGAGTGCATCGGTTATGCACATTTTGAGCAAACCCAATTGAATCTAGGATAGCTTTAAAGGTTACACTAAGGTTATTACATTCAGTGTCAACATGAATGTTAAAATCCCCCGCTATAATAACCTTGTCAGTGTTTAACACCAAATCAAAATGGAGCGGAACCTGCCAGCTCCTGCATCAAGCTCTGTGCGTGCACAGGTTCATCCTTTGGCCGGCTCGTAGTGTTCAGGATGCAGCCTGAAGGCTGCATCCTGAACACTGCCAAAACACAAGTTTTGGCAGTGGGAAAGACACTGTCTCAATAGGGTAATGGATGGGTAACAGTACAGAAGCTGCAGAGAGATGTGTTAAACAGCTCTGCTTCCTTGTTTGTCCGCATGTTGAAGAACTAATAAATCTGGCCAGATTCCTAGAAAGAAGAGCTTTACCATTGAAAGTGGGATGGATGC
This sequence comes from Fundulus diaphanus, assembly GCA_037039145.1. Lineage (NCBI taxonomy): Eukaryota > Metazoa > Chordata > Actinopteri > Cyprinodontiformes > Fundulidae > Fundulus > Fundulus diaphanus. The sequence continues at coordinate 50,615,656 of CM073137.1, read as the reverse complement.
CGTCTCTCCGGATCGGACCAGGTTTGTCCCAGAATGTTTGCCAATTATCAATGTAGCCCACGTCGTTTTCAGGACACCATCTAGACAACCAGCTGTTGAATGATGACATGCGGCTAAACATGTCATCACTGGTGAGATCAGGCAGGAGATCAGAGAAAATTACGGAGTCCGACATTGTTCTAGCAAACTTACACACCGAAGCAACACTAACTTTAGTGACCTCCAATTGGCATATCCGGATGTCATTACTGCCAGTGTGAATAACAATCTTACTGTATTTACGCTTGTGCTTAGCCAGCAGTTTCAGGTAGGATTTGATGTCGCCCGTTCTGGCCCCTGGCAGACATTTGACTGCGGTCCCTGGTGTCTCATGTAAACCTAGGTTGATGGAGTCTTTATTATTTTCAATTATTCACGGTTTTATGCAGACACCTCTGCAGGCGGAGAGACGTTTTGATGCAGCTTGCCAAAAGCTCCCAGTGATCTTCTCCATGTCCTGCCTATACTCCACTATCAATGCATTTTCCACTTGATATAAATGTTTGGGATGAGGCTTGAAAGGGCATGTGGTTTTGCAATGCATTGTGGAATGCGATTGCCATTTTCTGCCATTGCTGTGAGAGAGAGGAATGAAAATCTATAATCTGTAATCTATAATATAATCTGACCCAATCTGTATAATATGATTGAACTTGATTTTGTAAAGTGCCTTGAGATGACATGTTTCATGATTTGGCGCTATATAAATAAAATTGAATTGAATTGAATTGAATTGAAAAGTACTTGAAAAATTAACCATACAAAAGAGAAAGGCAATAGACTGTACCGAGACAAGCTACACCCCATTCTGAAGATTTGCTATCTCAAAAAAATCTTTACGATCTATGGGATTCATCCATATGAGGACGATAACTAGACAAAGTATTTACATGACCTGCTGCCATCCACCACCATTCTCAGATGCTGAGCTTGCTTTCTAGTCAGTGGAGTTAGTTTTCATGAATGAATTTATAAATGTTACATCTGTAAGGGCCCATGGACAAAGCCACTTTGGGTGGGTCGCTGAATAATTTGACTTAAAGAGAAAACTGTCATCATTTCAAAGGTAGGTAAACACTTCTTCACCTCTCAGAGCTGTGAGGTGTATGCAGGACAAATCTGTTTAAAATGTTGTTAAGCTTAGCATCCACTCTGCATTTTTATTGGAAATATTTAGGGGCTTATCAGTTAATTTATTTTTTTACCGGGAAATTTTCACAATCCATAATATGTCTAGCTCTCCCCCACCATACATGGGTGGACTCATTTTGTAATGTGTTTTATTTATCATTATTGTAACTTTCCTCTGAATTCATGACAATTTTACACCTGAGATCATTAATAAAAGAGAAATAATGAAATTACATGTTTTACAATATGAATAACCATTGATTAACTCTGTAAACAATATAAGATTTACTCCTATTTTACCCAACTCATTTTAAACAAAAGCGCTAAGTTATGTTGGTAGGCAAATACCCATATGTCTGTTGTCCTCTTTTTTGTCTGTGCAAATTGCAGATTTATTTATGATCAGGTTCTGCACACCCAGCGGCTGAGGAAGGTTCCACTAAAGCCCTCGGTTATTCTTTTTTTGTGTGTCCTGTCTGGCAATGTAGCAATAAGAATTGTTGTCTTAATGCCAAAGAGAGCCCAACAGATTTTACTTTTACAAGGGGAGACTTACTGCTTTTGTAAGTACCTGAATCCAAGCACCTATAGGTGTTTGTGAGAGTGCACTCTAAAGTACGCAAAGTTTATCCTTCAGAAAAATGCTCAATAGTAGTTGTGAACAACAATAAAAAATGGCCAAAATTAAATCATGAACACACAGTCAACCAACAGCCTCTTCCTCCAACCACTTGAGCTTCATTTAGGGGCTTTTCTCTTTGCCTTTTTGCAAGAACAAACAAAGGGAGACATGTCCAGGCTTGTCAAGCCATTTGAGTGTAGAGGTGGTGACTTGCAGAGTACACATCTCCAATTCACAGGATGCAACAATGAGGAGAAGATATGCTGTTAAAACAAAGGCCCAGGGGGCCACAAAAAAATATTAATACCAATCTTTTCATGGATAAGGGAGCCCAACCAGCTAAACAAGAGTTAAGAAAACATTGGATGATAAAAGATTGTTTTTAGGGTATTTTATGGCTGATTTAATACACGGGTCCAAAATGACCCGCTAACACTACAGATGGCAGCAGAAAGCTAACACCAGAGGAAGGTTAAACAGCCAATGCACAAACAGGAACATATATTAGACTTGATCATCACTAAGGGTCTAACCATTTCCAAGGTCAGCGTAGCTGATGTTGCCCTATCTGATCACTTTTCTGTTGCCTTTGAATCCATCATTTCCAATGACTTAGTACGCCAAAAGGGGCATCATAAGAAAACACATATTTAAGATGTGTTTTCTTATGATGCCACTGAAATTTTTAACCAAGCTTTAATCTTCTTCTTCCACTTTGTCCTGTAACTCACTAGATCGTTGACTGCATTGCTCCAATCACAGCGAAGGGTGTTTCTGCGAAAACAAAATGTCTTGTCCATGTAGAAGTCCTTCAGCAGTTAGAAGTGAAAAAAGAAACTGAGGAAAAGCTGAATGCAGGTGGAGAAAGACTAGACTGAACAAACCCTCCCGTGACTGTGGTAACTGAACTCCACTCCTACTTGGGCCGGCAATGCAAGTCTGCTGACACATATGTAAAACCCCTGAAGTTTGCAGAGGACACCACTGTCATTTCTCGATATACGTTGTAGTTGCTGTTCTGCTTGTTTGTTTGTTTTTTTGCACAATGTTAGCACTGAAATCTGAAGTCATATTTCTTGATATTTCTAGCTCCTCTCAGCCATGTTTCAAGTACACGGTGAGAGCAGCAGAGCTACAATGAACAGCTAAGCGAAGCTTACCGCTGAGCTAACCGAAGCTCACTGGATACATAAACACTAGAGATGCACATGCCTAGCCAGGAAGCGGAAACTAACAAGGAACGTCCACGCACACTGGCGTTACGTGAGTGCGTCGGAATGATTGGCATGTGGGACAACCAATAGCTAAAATGATACCCGTGAAATTGTGCGACTGAGTGGAGTGACAACAGGACTAATTCTCTGACCAATCACTGCCATTCAGAGCAAATGGCAGTGATTGGTTAGTTTTTACAGGTCTGCACCTCTCTCAGAGATCTAATTTTTAACCTCCTTTTTCTGAATACATAATGTTTTCACTACTTTCAGGATGGAAGGATGATTTTACCCAGTGTTACGGCCCCTGGCCTTTTGAGACTGTGCAGGCTTGCTTGTTTAGGCAGATTGAGCTGTGGGAGAACACCTACCTGATTGGCTGCCGGGAGGCTGCAGAGGAGCTGCGACCTCATTCAATTGAATTCAATTCAATTTTATTTATATAGCGCCAATTCATGAAACATGTCATCTCAAGGCACTTTACAAAGTTAAGTTCAATCATATTATACAGATTGGGTCAGATTATACAGATTGGTCAAAAATGTTCCTATATAAGAAAACCAGTTGATTGCATCGAAGTCCCGACAAGCAGCATTCACTCCTGGAGAAGCGTAGAGCCACAGGGAGAGTCGTCTGCATTGTCTATGGCTTTGCTGCAATCCCTCATACTGAGCAAGCTTGAAGCGACAGTGGAAAGAAAAAACACCCGTTAGCGGGAAGGAAAAACCTCCAGCAGAACCGGGCTCAGTATGAACGGTCATCTGCCTCGACCGACTGGGGGTTACAGAAGACAGAGCAGAGACACAACAAGACAGACAAAAAGCACAGAAGCACACATTGATCTAGTAATCTGTTCTACATTAGATGGTAATAGTCGGTGATCTGTCCTCCCTGGATGATTTCACAGTCAACAGAACGTCAGACCAGGTGTACCTACTATGAAGAAAAAAGAGAGAAAACAAAAAGTTAAAAGCTGAAATGACAACAGTCATTTCACTGTAATGCAAAGCAAATCTGGAGAACAGTAGAAATCAGTAGAGTGAGAAAAATAGGCCCTGATGTCCTCCAGTAGCCTAAGCCTATAGCAGCAAAATTATAAAGGTAGCTCAGAGTAACATGAGCCACTCTAGTTATAAGCTTTGTCAAAAAGGAAGGTTTTAAGATTAGTCTTAAAAGTAGACAGGGTGTCTGCTTCACGGACCAAAACTGGAAGTTGGTTCCACAGGAGAGGAGCCTGATAGCTAAAGGATCTGCCTCCCATTCTACTTTTAGAGACTCTAGGAACCACCAGCAGACCTGCAGTCTGAGAGCGAAGTGCTCTGTTAGGAACATACGGGGTAATCAGAGCTCTGATATATGATGAAGCTTGATTATTAAGGGCTTTATACGTTAGAAGAAGAATTTTAAATTCTATTCTTGATTTAACAGGAAGCCAATGAAGGGAAGCTAAAATTGGAGAAATATGATCCCGCTTGTTGATTTTCATCAGAACTCTTGCTGCAGCATTTTGGATCAGCTGAAGGCTTTGAACTGCATTTTGTGGACTTCCTGATAGTAAAGAATTACAATAGTCCAGCCTTGAAGTAACAAATGCATGGACTAGTTTTTCAGCATCACTCCTGGACAGAATGTTTCTAATTTTGGCGATATTCCGGAGGTGAAAAAAGGAAACTCTGGAAACCTGTTTAATATGGGATTTAAATGACATGTCTTGGTCAAAAATAACACCAAGGTTTTTTACTTTATTACCAGAGGCCAAGATAATGCCATCCAGATTAAGTGATTGGTTAAGAAGTTTATTTTAAACTTCTTAACCAATCACACCCCAGCCTGTGGTCCTTTGCTGCATGTCAATTCCTCTATTAGCGCCCCCCCCCCCCTTTCTGTCAGCCTACTTTCACTAAAAAGGGGACACTAATGCCACAAAAAATCCCCTAAAAATAACATAAATACATTTAATCACACACCACATCCCTCTAAGGTTTGACCAAGGACCTACTTTAGAAGCCTCTATGTGAATGTCTTTCTCTTGTCTTCTGGATATAAAGTGGACTAACAGGTACTGTTTGGGCAGAGCAGTTTCAAAATTTTCTAGAACACAATCATCCATCTGTAAAAACTATTTAAGGCCCATTTACGGTATTAAATGCTGCCACTGGGCCTCCTGTGTGTCAACGCTGTAAAGTATGTTCACCCATTCTGCTGGATTGCAGAGTTAGAGCTACTGGTGGGTATCTGGATTCCAACCAAAACAAAAGCACACCGGTCTCTTCTTTGTGCATCTTTAATCATCTGCTCCATAGAAAGGTCATTAGCAAGACTGAGCACTAAAGACTTGATAGGATTGCACATGATCTGGTTTCCAGATGTGCTTTGATTTGTGTTATTTAAGTGCTGCTAAAGGTCTCTCTCGCTCTCTCTCTATGTGTTTCTCTGCGTGCGTGCGTGTGTGTGTACTTTCAGCTGAGTGAGAATGTTTTTGCACATCTTACTAGTAAAGTGAGGGCTTTGATGTAAAGTGAGGTCAGTTTTTGTTCTGCAGTTTTTTTGCGCTAGAGGTTAGGTTAAGGTGTCAATTACGTTTAGGTTAGGGTTAGGCCAAAGAAAGGGTTGAAAATGAATGGAAGTAAATGTAAGACAAGACAAGGTCCTCAGTAAGTATTTAAAACAAGGACGTGTGTGTGTGTGTGTGTGTGTGTGTGTGTGTGTGTGTGTGTGTGTGTGTGTGTGTGTGTGTGTGTGTGTGTGTGTGTGTGTGTGTGTGTGTGTGTGTGTGTGTGTGAGCGCGTGTGTGTGTTTATAAAATGATGGTCTGTACTAGATGTAAATGTTTACTACTGCTGAAATTCTTCATGTTTAATCAATGTAAATGTTCCAGTGAACCAAATTGATACAAAGCTCTGATGTCTCTATGCTCACGTGGCCATGAAGTCTTGCAGAAGATGGCTCTCGGTTTAGACGTTGTAACAAACCGGCCAGCAAACAGGAAGTGACGGGGGACGCCCAGTCTTACATGCTTTTGTCTTAAAGGAATTTCCCCCACCCTGCAGAATCAAGGAGAACATTTCCTTTTCCACAGAACTTTAAACAATATTAGAAAAGAAGCTTCTGTAGCTCTAACAGCTGTGTTATCAGGATTTTGACACTTCATCTGCAACTCACACTACTGAACCAATTTGCAATCGCTTTACTTTCTGGAAATATGTCTTTCAGATCAATAACTTGATCTGTAATGCGCATACAGAAGGCAAAATTACTATGTTAACCCTACATTGCTTTTACTCTCACCAGGCTTTAAATCTATAGTTGGTAATCGTGTTCAGAAACACTTTTTGTTATACTGGGTAAAATTGTCCTTCCATCCTGAAAGTAGTTAATACATTATGTATTCACAAAAAGCAGGTTAAAAAAATAATTCTCTGTAGGAGCTGCAGGCCTGTAAAAACTCAAACCAATTTCTGCCATTTGGTCTGAAGGGCATGGATTTGTCAAAGTTTTATTCCTGCTTGATAGCATAGAAATTATACACTCACTTCCCTCTGTCCCTCAAGTTCCGGGTGAATTGCCTTATCTATTGGTTGTCCCACATACCAATCATTCTGACATATTCACACCTTAGATGTGGTACACAACCCAGAGAGAGCCATTCCCTTCAAGGACAACAAGTACAACTTTTAAGTTAAAGTTAAGTTAAAAGTATCCCATGAATGATCCTTGCATTTATTTTTGGTAATATTCTTCACATATTCAACATTAAACAATGTTTTCTTTACGCTGTGCCCTACAAATGTGTGTCAAGAAAATGTTATACATGAAAATGTTGTACATGAAAGTTGTACAATAAATTTGGGGCCCAGTTTACCACAAGACAGTGGGGCTGGCAAATCCTCCCTGCTTCAGTGACATTCGCACTCCCTAAGGTCCTACATGTGTGTCAGTGTGATGGAGCACGCACAGTGAGGGACGGAGCAAAGTTTTCTCTTACACTTAATGACAACAGCTATATATTGAGAGTTGCCATTTAAAGCCATTATAACATATCCTTATACAAAATTCCATTCAACCTCTTATTTTCCAAAAGAGGCTCCAGTTGAACCTGAAGAAAACGCTCTGGTTCACTCATTCCAGACGTTCTAGACAAACCATGTCCTGTATGGAGTGGAAACTAGAATGAGTCTGTCCTACTTCTGTATGGTTCATATGGTGATCACTGGTACACACAGAACAACGCTCAGGGTGGAAAAACTCAACGTACTATCAGAGGAGCACACTCAGCTCTTCATGCAGCCATATCTTTTCTTAAAAGGTTTAAACATATTTAGGCAGAAAACTGACCAACCATGCCCTGATTTGGACATAGTTTGGTTTACATCCAGAGACTGGTGGGAAAATGACCCACTTTGTGAGCAGCTGACAGGGCATGCAGGGCACACTCTTTACCTCATAGCTGTTAGATGATGTAATGGGTGTGGGTTGCCTCGCTCACCTGTTCCATCTAAAACCTGGGGCATCTGTACACCCCCATTTTGGGCTTTAGCACAGCCCCCTACTCCACCCTCAAGGTAATGCTACCTACCAGGCATCCTCTTTTTATGGTTCTTTCACTTCACATTCTGACGGTCTTTGGGATGTTCTGATAAACATGTCTGCACTCCTGATTTTCAATTCAATTAAATATTATTTATATAGCGCCAATTCATGAAACATGTCATCTCAAGGCACTTTTCAATGTCAAATTCAATCAGATTATAAGATTTCAGCCTTTAGCTAATCAGGCTCCTGTTCTGGTCATGTCTGCTCCTTACAAACTTAATCATCTTCATTCCTGCTACTGCTCTGCACGTGCCAGTAATTGTGATTTATTATTATTTTAGTTATTTATTAAAGTATCATGCACCATCAAATGGTGCCCAGTCTACATAGACTTAAAAGACACATAATTTCATTTATATAGCACCACTTCACAACACATATTATATCAAGGTTCTTTCCAAAGTCAGTTCAATCAAATCCCCCTGACAAGTTGGTTAATAAGTTTTCTGTTTAAAGAAACCCAGCAGATTACATCGAGTTATTGACTTGCAGCATTCATTCCTGCTGAAACAGCATGTAGTCACAATGGACAGTCACATGCTAAAAATAAGCTATTATCTTTATACTTCCTAAACGTTTTGAGTTTAACTATATTCAGATCACAAAATAAATGACTCATGTAAAGAGAACGTAAATCACAAAGAGCAAATATTGTAGCAATCTCATTAGACCCAGGTAACTTTGAGCTCTATCCAAATTGAATATCTTCCTGGTGAGTCTTTAATAATAATAATAATAATAATAATAATAATAATAATAATAATAATAATACACGGAAAACAGTCAATTTCATTGAAAGCGCTGCTTATTCCATCATGCTGCAGTTTACAATGGAATGGATGACATCAGTAGCACAGTATGTCGCCTTAAACCTAGTCTGGTGACGTCACTGCCGGACGGCCCTTATTTGGGCCCCACGGTGTCTATGCGATATAAATGGCATTTTCCTGGTGAACTGAGTGCAGTCAAAGAAGCGCAACAAGCGGGATAACTGGATAGCCCGCTGACAGGCTGGACTGGACTTTTTCTTCCATGAAGCTTACAAAATGAAGATGCAAACGTCTCTCCTCATGGTTCTTCTCTCCACACAGTTCGCCTCCGGTGAGTTCAGATGTTTGTTTTCGGGTTGTTCTATGTGCAGAGTGACAGCAGAGAGGTCCTTCAGTGGACGGACACAGTTACCAGCTTTAGTCAGACTGAATGAAAAAGTTAATAAGATCGGTTCTTTTCTCTTTAATGGCTGATATGTTGTTCTGATTTTTGTAACCTTTATTTCTGCACTTAAATATCTTTCTGCAGTGTTGGTCATGTTCTTTAAAGGCTTATTTAAAACACCGAATGAGGTCTTCACCTGGAGTAATTTAGTTAATTGTTAACAAAGTAGGCCTACAATTTACTTCGTTAACCAGAGTTCTGAAAATAAACCCAGGGACATTTCCAGCTCGTAGAAAAAAAAATGTTAAGACACTATGAAATGAAGAAAGATTGGGCAGTTAGAGTTTCCCTTATTTTTATACATTTATCTATATTTTAGACATTTTCATTTTTAAACAATAGAAAACAAGTGTAACAGCAAGAATGTGTCTGTTAAACTAATAGTGATATAGAGCCTGGGTGTGTGTTGGCTGGGGGGGGGGGGGGGGGTTGGGTTGAGTTGTGGGGGCTTGCATACACTGACACATGGCCATCTCCATGTTCTCAAACGCCTGGATATCGTCGCTTCCTATCAACTTTATTTTCCTTAGATTTGTCTCTTCTTGGGGTGGGCAATATGGGCTTTAAATTTGATCACAATATATTGTGATAAAACAGATGATAAAAGACTGCAACTTCTTCAGGTAATTGTGTGGGTGTGATTGTATGTGAAATATTGGCAATAAGCACACAGAATGTGCTTGAAAATATATAAAAAAATTCTAAATTTTTATATATTTGAAAAAATTACAAATAAATTAATAAATAAATAAAGCAAAATTAGAAATATCTTTCATCAGGACTCTAGTTACACGAATAAGTGTGATTTTTATTACCAAACTGCACACAGTAACTGCATTTAATTATATTATTTAATTTATTAATGTTTATTGATGCTCTCAATAAACCAACAGTGGAGAAAATAGCAAAAATAACAATCCTGCCAATACTGGCAGTTTTGGGGGGTTTCAGAAATCTCTAGTTGGAATTTATCGCTGTCAAAATAAATCCAAATACTTATCATGATAAGAAATTTTTCACAATAACAATAAAACGATATGAAGGCCCAGCTCTATTCGCAAATGTAGTTCTGCTTTGTTTTTAAAACAAACACACCTTTAACAGTATAAAATTCCTATCCAGAAAAGCCAGTAGATTGCATCAACTCTTGACAAGCAGCATTCACTCCTCCTGAAGGAGCGTAGAGCCACAGGGACAGTCGTCTGCATTGTCAATGGCTTTGCAGCAATCCCTCATACTGAGCAAGCATGAAGCGACAGTGGAGAGGAAAACTCCCCTTTAACGGGAAGGAAAACCTCCAGCAGAAGGTTGGAAGGTCAGTGTGAACGGTCATCTGCCTCGACCGACTGGGAGGGAAGACAGAGCAGAGACACAAAAAAGAGACAAAAAAGCACATAAGCACACATTGATCCAGGAATCCTTTCTATGTTATACAGTAATACCGGATGATCTGTCTTCCTTCGATGATGTCACAGCTAACAGAACACCAGACTATGAACTACCTACTATGATAAACAAAAAGTTAAAAGATGAAATAACAATATGTACACACAAATGTCTATAACAGAATTTTATTGGTAAGGAAGTCAATCTTTTTTACAGTATTAATCTATGAAGAAAGAACAACCCTGTTCCATTGATTATTGTGAACATAGAGCTCCACAGCGACATCTGGTGGGACCAGGCCCCACTGGCCCCAAATTCAAGGATTCAAAGATTATTTATTGTCACCCTGTGTTACCATGGTGAAATTTCTTTTTGGCCACTCTGGCTAAGAGCGCACATAAGAAAGACAAGCAAATACAAAAGCAGGCAGTGAACAAGGGTTACAGTTTTTTTTAATTATAGTGTTCAAGAGAGATTAAAAAAATAAAAATATGAAGGTTCTAAAGTTTGTATGAACTAGTTGTCCTTTGTGAGTCACAGATAACAGATAATGAGGTAATGTGCGATGATGATTTAAGGCTTAATTTACAGACATGTGCATTTAGATATTCTGAGATGAACATGTGCAAGTAAGCAATAACATCATTATGCTGTATCATCATTATGTATCATCATTATGCTGATACATAACACACTCTCTATGGTAGCTCTATAGAAGTTCTTTATCAGTTTAGTGGAAAGTCCAGCCTTTTCATGTTCCTGAGGAAAAAATGCTGTTGTTGGGCCTTCTTTACCAGGTGGGAGGTGTTCGCAGTCCAGGAGAGGTCGGGGGAGAATGCCCAGGAACCTAATGCTGTCCACCTGCTCCACCACCTCCCCCCATATGTAGAGAGGAGCATGTTCAGTCCTCCTGGACCTCCTGTAGTCTATTATTACCTCCTTTGTCTTACTGGTACCTCCTTTGTCTTACTGGTGTTCAGGATCAGGTTGTTCCTGGAGCACCACTGTGTGAGATTGCTGACCTCATCCCTGTAGTGGGACTCATCGTTGTTGGAGAGGAGACCCACTACAATGGGGTCGTCTGCAACAGAACAGTCCTGAGTGAAAAGGGTGAAGAGGGCTGGGCTAAGGACTCAGCCCTGCGGTGTTTCTGTGTTGAGGATCAGTGGAGCAGATGTGCGTTTCCCTATCCTCACTACCTGGAATCTGTTGGTGAGGAAGTCACTGATCCAGGAGCAGAGAGGTGTGGATAGACCCATGTTGTGGAGTTTCAGAGCCAGCATGTCTGGGAGCACGGTGTTGAATGCTGAGTTGAAGTTCATGAAGAGCATTTTAACATAGGTGTTGGGCTGCTGCAGATGAGTCAGAGCTGAGTGCAGTGCTAACAAGACAGTGTCCCAACATATGGTTAACATTAAGGCTATTGTAATGTACAGTATGGCGGGCTAGTAACAATGGGGTGATTGTAAAGCGTTGGACTGCGGGGGGCGATTGCCCTCACAGCTCTTAGGAAGTAGCTGTTTCTAAGTTTATTTATTTTTGGCTTTAAGGCGTCTGAAGTGTTTACCAGATGGGAGAGGGGCAAACACTGCATTGTCTGGGTGGGTGGGATCAGTGGAGATGCGTCTGGCCCTTCTTTGGACATGTTCTGCATAAATTGAGTCCAGATCCTGCAGACGGCATCCCACAATCCCCTGCGCTGTTCTCACCACCCATACTAAGTCCTTCCTCTTCAAATGCCGAGACGCCACAGAATAATAATGATAAAAATCTTTATTAAAGTAAAATACATCTCAGCCCTAATTTTTACCTGGGCAAGGTCAATGTTGACAGTACTACAAATGTTTCCTGTCACATAGGGCTGGATGATAATTCAATAACAATATATATTAGTGATGTTACGTTATGTGCCGAGGCTTCGAGGCGTGTGTTGAGTAATGGAGGGGGTGTTTCCGTGAAGCGCGTATCAAGGCTTGCTTCATTTAGGGGAGGAGCCGAAAACGATGACGTCCGAAGCCTCGCTGCCCGGCTGTACCACGTGACTGCTTCGGGAAGTGGTTCAGATGTTGGCGCGGCTTCGACAGCTTTAGAAACCCCACAGGCTCCATTCAAAATGTGGGTTGTTGTAGGCGAGTTGCGGTCAGTTGAGAGAGTGGATAGAGTTTTGATAGTTTGGATAGCAGAGTTTGGATAGTGGTTATTTAGTTTGAGACAGTTAGTTTGGTGTTTGGAGAGTTTAGGAGAGAGATATATAGATAGGAGATCGGTGCTCTCAACTATCACGCATTGACCGTCACTGACTTCACACGGTCACACGCAAACATGGCATTTTTCACGCATAAAAATCCCAACGCCCATCTGGGCAGCGGACGATAAAAACTCCGCCTTCTGCTGAGATGTTTCAGCTTCTTTCACAGCTTGTGGCCATCAGTAATTCCTGCTGCAGTTCATGTTAACAGAGCAGCAGGAAGAGCGATCAGAGTTATGAATAATTTTAGTCTTAACCAGTGGTGAAAGTGAGCCGGTAAGGTCCTGTACTACGTACGCAGGAGGGGAGGGGGCGGGGGAAGAGAGCTGCTGCCAGATATTGCCTTCATTCAGAACCAGTGATGGCTGCATCATAAAACAGTTCTGCTCACCAGATGCAGTTTAAAACGCTACGTCTGGTTATAAGTTGTTTTTATTAATTCTGCATTTTTTAACTACATGCACCGTATTTCTGTGCCTCAGCGCTTCGGGGCGCTGCTGCCGTGCGCTTTTTTCAGGTGCGCAACATTACGTTACTTGTAATTTGGGTGCGCGCTTTCATTTTAAAGAACTTGTAACATCAGGAGGTTGATCTCAGACCGGTCAGCTCCTATGATCACTGTATAGGAGCCATTTACAGTTTTTATTTATGCATTTCCCCCGTTTATCCCTCGCACGCAGCGCACCATCGGGTAAAATCCTCCCACCTCACCGCCCAGAGCGCACTGAGGAGAGCAATAGAGATTTGTCTGGTCGACTGAGATGAGAAACCTGTTGCTGTGAAAGGTGATATAGGTTATAAACTGTTACTGTCTAGAATTGCATTGAGCTGAAAAGAGAGGAGACATCAGCAGCTGGATCGTGCGTAAAGACGCAGCGGGAACCTCTGTGTGCTTCAGTGTTGCTGCTGAGGGGAAACTGTGGGACCGTATAGTACTGGGCTAATCATTGGTCACAGTACCCCAATCTGTACATACTTGCACTTATTTATTTATGCACCCCGGCATCATCTGTGCCATGTGAGCGTGTCTTTTCAAAGGTTGGAGAAGTAGTATCAAAAAAGAGAAATCATTTGAAACCAAAAACTGTGGAGAAATTGTTGTTTCTTAATAAAAATGCATGAAATCATCCAAGTTACACAAGCATTAGCCTATTCATTACCCCCTACCTAGTTCCACAAGCACTTTCATTGTCCTCTGCCTGATTAAGCCCATGCCATTTTTCTAGAGTCACAGAAAAACATTATTACACAACATGCCATATCATGTCACTACTATTTTGGGAATAATTACACACAGACAATACATTCAAACAATGTTTTATTATACACATGTGTATACAAAATTTATGTAGACAAATTATTTCGTCCTACACCTTTTGTGAAGTCATTCCCAAGAGTCATAATAGACAAAAATTCAATGCATCACACGTGTTAAGATCCAGCTGGCTGTGATTATACACCTGGCCAGTAGGTGGTTTCATGTGCACATGAAGCATCAAGAAATTAACCCTTTCTCGAACCAGTTGGCTCAAGTGGTTCAATGCCTCATGAGGCTTCATCTCACCATCACTAATATATATCGATCGATAGACGTGTGGCGCGATAGGAAAAAATAGGGTCGATAATAGTTCGATAGAAACAGTTTTCCTTCCTTCCGGCCTATCATATTAGTTCACTACTTCCTCTCGACCAATCGTAATCGCGGACACAGGCACGTCGTCACAAAGCCCCGCCCTCTCAAACCACAACACAGAGCATGTGAATATGTCGCAGCAAGGAGAGGCGGAGGAAACGGTCCCAAAACGGGGTTTTACTAGTTCGCCAGCCTGACAGAAATAAACCACAGTGATTTGTAAAACTTGCAAGGAACCGGTAAAAACAAAGTCTGGTAACGCAACAAACTTGTTTCATCACGCAAGCCGCTCACTCAGCACGCGCTGCTGCGCGAACTGTGCAGCTCCGCGCGACACCGCGGGCATGCTGCTGTTGTCTGCAGTTAAAAAACCTGGCTTCAAACAATTACTCGCCACTCCGCGAGGTATAAAGTCCGCGATATAAAGTTCCGGGACGCAAGTTTTTCTCTAACAGCGCTCCCTAAATTGTGCAACGAGTGCCGTGCCCGTGAATCAGTGCAAAATGAGCTGCAGCCTGTGTCCTTACACGCCACAACCTCGGACCTGCGTCAGCCTTTCAACTATGAAACCTGAGAAGTAACTAGTGTATTCCCACCTAAATAGGCTATTTTATTTATTTATTTATTTGGTATATTTATTTTGGTCTTTATTTAATAATAAAGTCTTTATTTAATAACATAACTCAGGTCTCAAGTTATTGTTCTTAAAAAAATGCTGTTATGGTTAAAAATGTTGGTTAAATAAAGATTTAATTGGAATTCTGTGTTTTTGTTCTTTATTAAAATTAAATAATTTAGCAATATCATAAAATGTCCAGGCAGAGCTGCACATAAAATAAGGTTTTAAATATTTTCAATAATTATCGATATCGATCAATATGCATTTTTTTATCGATAAGCTTTTTTTCTATATCGCCCAGCCCTACTGTCACAAACCAAACCTTTATCATGGTAAAGATCAGCCCAGTCCTGACAAAATGAATAAAGACACACCATATCACAGGACAGTGGTGACGAGCTTGGGCTCTGTTTCTTCTTCTTTTTTTTCTTTAAAGCTGGCGTGCTCGGCTCTTCTTACTTCACTCTGTCTGTAACATGAACAGCGCGGTGACCGTAATAACAGGATGGGCCTCCATGTCCTTAAAAACAGCTGTGCAGCAACTGCAGGTTGCTTAAGTGCGAGCCACCGGAATTGACAAAGACTCCTGGATAGGTGTTGAAAGGTTTTCAGAAAGAACTGAGCGAAAGTCCGTATGCCTCCGATTTAAGCTGTTTGCTGTTGCAATGACTCGGATAACTGAGAAATTGCACAGGCAACAAAGGAGGTTGTCTAAAAACGGGGACTGGCCCCAGAAATCGGGGACATCTAGTCACCTTACTTTTGGCACAATAGGACCTTTCCTGAGGATTATCTTCTGACTTCAGCTTTAAAATAAATGTTTGATGTTAAAAACTAGTAATAATATTACCACTTTAACATCCAGTCCCATCTCTAGGTAAGGTTGGATTGCTCTTACAGATGTGCCTGTATAAGGAGAGACTAAGCAATGACTGAGAGCTAACTGATTGCTCTTCAGTTTTTTGAATCCCCTCACTTGTACAGAATGAAAATATGTTTGCTTTTTCTTTCTTGAAAAGTCTGACATTTTCCATGTCTGTAACCTACAGGGTCTGCAGTCTCATATCCCCGAGCCCAGAATGTCACTTGGATATCCACCAACTTCAAAACTCTCCTGACTTGGGAACCCAAACCATCAGATGATTACTCATACACTGTGGAGTTTTCTGTGTAAGTAGCAGCTTGTGTGGTGTCCTTGGATGGTAGAGTTACCTAAATAAATGATCCCCTCATACAAATATGTTCCATAACATGACTGTTAGATTTGTTTCAAGAATTGTCTTTGCACACATTGAAGTAGAAAAATCTTCTTACATTAACAGAATATTCAGCACTCTTGTTTCAGTGTATTTAGGCTGAGAGACAAAGTAATACTGCTACTACTAATGCTACTACTGTTACTACCATTCTTTCAGTCCAAACCTGAATGGTTTTGACGATGGGTCTGGAGATCCCTGCCTGCAAATTTGTAGGCAGGGATCAGGTCCACAGAGATGTAATCTGACAATCCAAAGTGGGGAAATGCAGCAGCGTTGAATGCTCCTTGAATATTGCATAAGACCTGGTCTAATATACTGTTGTCTCTGTTCAGGAACTTTCAGAATTGGTGAAATTTGGGGAGCACAGCTTTTGATTCTACATTTTTAAAGAACCCAGTTATATTCGCAGCTGCCTCTGGGTTAGTTTTTATTTGACTGCTGATAAACCAGCCATCAAATAGAACAACCCCTGCTGCAGAGCCAAGAAGGGAGCCTGGTGCATGTGTGTGTGCTCAAGAAGAGGTGACACAACTCAGGCTGAAGTAGGCAATAAAACATGAAAGCTGACCCAGAATGGGCTGATTAGCCCCTTTTCCATTGCCACTCAAAGGCAAGGCAAGGCAAATGTATTTGTATAGCACATTTCAGTACAAGGACAATGCAAAGAACTTTATATGATTAAAACATAGAAACATAAAACAATAAAAGCAAGTAAAAACTGTTGGAATAAAAGGTAGAAAATTGAAACAAAACAAAATATTAACGATTTTAAAAACAGTTGGTACACAAACCGAAACTAATGATGTTTCAGTTAACAGTTTCACTAGAACAGTCAAAGGCAATCCTAAACCTAAACAAGTGGTGTAGTTAGTAATGGGGGGAGTGGTGGCCTAGTGTTTAGAGCATTGTGCTTGTGTCTGGGAGGTTATGGGTTCAACACCCACTCTGGGTCCCTGAGCAAGACCCATAACCCCAGATTGCTCCCCAAGGGGATGTGTAAATGCAGAGAACATATAAAATTGGAATGTATGTTGCAATGACAATAAAGATTATTATTATTATTATTATTATAAATGGGTTTCTAAACTTGATTTAAAATAACTCAGGCTTTCAGCACTTTTACAGTTTTCTGGAAGTTTGTTCCAGATAAGTGGAGCATAGGAACTAAATGCTGCTTCTCCGTGTTTAGTTCTGGTTCTAGGTATACAGAGAAGGCTGGAGCCAGAAGACCTTAGTCGTCTGGAGGGCTGATACACTGATAACAAGTTTGTGATGCATTTAGGTGCTAAGCCATTCAGTGATGTATAGACTAACAGAAGTATGTTAAAGTCTATTCTCTGAGATACAGGGAGCCAGTGTAAGGACTTCAGAACTCGGGAGATGAAGGCCTGGGGCTTTTTGGGCTTTTCAAATTCCAGGTTCTATTTCCATACACATTTACCTGACTAATTTCACATTCCTGGGGCTTTTGTCCCTCCACTGACCCAGTGGGGCTTGTTGAGGGGGCAGGGTTGCATGCAGCAAGAAAAACTGTCCGCCACAAGGGTGGAGAAACCAGGAGTTTACAAACCTATTTATTTTATAACACAAAGAGTTGTTTTAAAATGTTTAGATAATTCGGAAAAACATAGCACATTGCTAAACCTTTTTTCTTTTTTATTAAGTTTATTTATTACAGTTCTTTTAACTTGTTTTTTTTTTGCATACCACAATATTGGAGCACATTTCTGTTCAGACTACCAAGGCTAGACTGGGAGTGAAATTTGGCCCAGGCATTTGTGGTTCAGGTTGTCCACCATGATTGGTGAGACATGATCCCTACATTATATACATCAGTATCAAGAGGGTAAACTGTTTTACACTAAAATGTTAGAGTTTTAAAGAATTTTTATGGAATAAAAATAATGCAATTTGCTAAAAAAAAATCATATAATGTATTTGAACAATATATACTATTTGTCTTAGTTTTAACAAATAGCATTTACTGTATTCATTTCATTTTTGCTGTTACTAATCTCATGGGTTGAAATTTAGCTGTATTATCGATAAATACTGATCCTAAATATCAAACAGTGATATCACTGTGACCATAGAGAAGAGCAGGTAAGAGCACCAGGAAACCACCAAGCAACCACAGTCCAGAAGCCTCTGAGTGCTGCAGCTACAAGCCCATGGGCTCTGCCGGCAGCCAGCTACACCAGAGCAGATCCTTCCCTGGGCTCAGAGAGCCGAAGCCCAAGGCGAGACCGTCCAGGGCCCTGACAGACCCAGGGAGCTTGAGCCCTGTGAAGCAGCCACCACTCCTGGCCAATGTGAGAGTGAAATAAATTGAAATGAACAATCCAAGTTAATAATAATAATAATAATAATAATAATGCATTTTATTTATAGGTGCCTTTCTCAACACTCAAGGTCACCTTACAGAATCAACAAAAAAACACTCAATCAATAAACATTGAATCAACAAAGAGCAGGAATAAAATAAAAAGAACAGGAGAAAGGATCCTTACAATCAAATTAAATTTAAAAATCATAAAGAGTATGCCTGACTAAAAAGATAAGTTTTTAGTTCCACAACCGCATGTTTAAATTAGCTGGGAAACACACCGGATGACAGGGATAAAGCATTTTGGGAATCCAAGGTACAATTGAGTCAAAGACATTCAGTAGAGGTTTGGTGAAAAGGACATCAGATACACTTGAGGATGGTTTCATTTAAGCATATGGTTAGGCCAGTACGTGAAAAGTACTTAAAACAAGGATGTGTTGTGTGTGTGCGATGTGGATAATTTCTGTTCCATACTCAGGGACTGTCTCAATAATAACAAACCTATCTTTAACTTGTGTTCCTTGCTGTTGTAGGGCTGGTGGAGACCAACAGAGGAACTTTAACTGTATCCGCTCCAATGCCACAGTGTGCGACCTGTCTGTCTATTTATATCCACTGGACTCCTGCTACACAGCTGATGTCCTGTCAGAACCACCACTGGGAACCACATCTGATGACACTGAGTTCCCCCATACCACCTCACCCAGATTCTGCCCTTACCAAGACAGTAGGTTCCTCATGTTTGCTACATCCCTCACTGGCCTAGCACAGGCACACAAACTACATCTGTATTAACGCTCTTACTGCTCCTATACCCCCCATTCCCTCGGACCCAGGTGCTTTAACAGCGGTCACCATTCAAAACGCTTAATGTCCTCACACCCGTAGCAAAATGTTGAAGTTAACAGGAGAGTTAGTAGCTGTGTTTCATGGTCTTTTGTTTTTAACGACACAGAACCAACGGTGCTACGGTGGGCGCGCTGCCTTGCGCTTTAATTCAGTAGCGCATAATTACGTAACATGTAATTTAGGTGCGCAGTTTTAATGGTCATATTAAGGAACTTGTAACATCAGCGGTTTTAGCTCAGACCCATCATTCCTCCTGTTCCCTCTAAAGGAGCTCTTTACAGTCTTTATTTATGCATTTTCCCACTGTTTATCCCTCGCGTGCAGCGCACCAATGGGGGTAAAATCTGCCTACCTCAAAGCCTCAAACCGCTATGGTTAAGTATAAATTATGCTGATACCAGTTTTTTTTCTGCTGTCACTTAGGAACCAGTGAGACACAGAGCTTGAAAAGCTGAGCCTATACTCATTCTGGGGTTGCAATGTATAAAAAGTGCTATATTTCCTATAGGATATCCCATTTAAGACTATTAGTGGGCTAAAAGCAAAGCACTGATGGCACCCCCCCTGCTGAGAGAGGCTGTCTCTGTGTGGAGGTGGGAAATTCCTTAGCTCACAACCCATCCAGACTTCTCACACATGGTACATGTTCACAACTCAATCTGATTTTATTTTTCTCACCATGGCTTTAATGGCACAACAATTAGATTGAACTAATTGCACCAAACTGATATCTCTTCATTGTCATTTTTAGACATGGAAACACAATAAGCTCCTGAAACAAACTGCACCTCACCAACATACCCATCTAAAGAATTGTCAGAGTATACCAAAATGGCAATGTTATTTTTCCAAATAAGTCTCACAACACTTATATGTAAGGAATTATATAAATGCACTTCTAGTGTGCTTAGTTTCTATTTGGTACAAGAAGAGCCCCCCTATGAAGTTAGATGCTCACCTGGAAAGGTCTTTGAGCAGGCCTGAGGTCAACATTCAATATGACTGCCATGCAAGTAAAATGTAGAAAAAGCTGCATGTATGAATTGTTTATTAGCACATCTGATAGTTTGGATCATATTGTATCTCATAGTGCTTTACAATGTCAATTTGGCAACATGCTCCTTTAGCGTTTGAATGCACAAAATGGGGACAACTTGTTTTGAAATACATAATAATCATTGCAACATACATTCCAATGAAGCTTGTCCTTTGCATTTAATCTATCCCTTGGGAAGCAGTGAGCTGCCATTTTCTGGAGCCGGGGGAGCATTGAGGAGCAAAGGGTCTTGCTCAGTGGAACCCAGAACCTCCAGAATGCTAGTGCAGTGCTCTAACCACTACGCCACGCCTTTCCCTGCAGGTTTTCAACCTGCAACCACTTTCACACAAACAGCCTTTCTAGAACTTTGCCAGCTTAAAATTCCTCTCATGGTTTCAGTCCTGCCAGAGTTCATTAAGACTTAAAAAGGAAACATGCTCAGGACTATTCCTCTGCAACTTTTCTGCAGCGTCAGGCTATCTGGAAGAACAGAGAGTAATGAAACTTGGAGACAGTAGCACCTGATGCATGTTCTGTCCTGTTCTTTCGAATGACCTTAATCAAAGACACTCCCTTTCTGATCACAGCTGTACGCTTCATATCAGTTTAATTCACCCTATTCACACAGAACTGAGTCCCATTAAAAACCAGCTAGACACTCAGGAAGACAAAATGAGCTGAAAGCAAGTTTAACAGATTCAAGTTAAAACCAGCCAACTTAGTTAAAGTGTTGTAGGCTGATAAAATAGGATTCAAAAAAACCTTTCTGCAGCTTAATGTAAAATAATGCATTCATAAATGTTTCACAAAATAAACGTGTCTGCAGGTCCACATATAATAAAATACAGTAAGCAAAGGTGGCAAAACTACTCACGCCATCTGTACTTTAGCAAAAATACAGATACTTGACTGATAGACTCTGATAAAAGTAAAATTACTGATTGAACTTCTTTATTAACGGAAAAAAGTGCTGGTTTTGAAATGTAGTTGAGGACAAAAATAAAAAGTTACATTCAGTGATTAAAAAAAAAACAGAAACTTTCCGAAGCAAAACAACATTTTAGGGATAAAATATAGGATTGCTCCATCACTTTAATAGCCTTCTTTCCGAAGACTATATTGGTTGGCTGCTTTTTACTTTTATTTGAGTAAATATTCAATAAAATTTTATTTATATAGCGCTAATTCATGATACATGTCATGTCAAGGCATTTTCCAAAGTCAAATTCAGTCAGATTATTCAGATTGGTCAAAAAGTTTCCTATCTAAGGAAACCCAGTAGATTGCATCAAGTCTGGACAATCAGCATTCACTCCTGAAGAAGCATAGAGCCACAGGGACAGTCGTCTGCATTTTCCATGGCTTTGCAGCAAACCCTCATACTGAGCAAGCATAAAGCGACAGTGGAGAGGAAAACTCCCCTTTAACAGGAAGGAAAAACCTCCATCTTAACCAGGCTCAGTGAACAGTCATCTGCCTCTACCGATGGAGGTTAGAGAAGACAGAGCAGAGACACAAAAAGCACGGTACCACACATTGATCCAGGAATGCTTTCTATGATAGAGAGAGTAATGGCATGTGATCTGGTCCCTTGGATGGTGTCACAGGTAACAGAATGCTAGACCAGGTGTACCTACTACTAAGAGAAAAAAGACAGAGAACATAATGTTAAAAGTTGAAATAAATATTACAGCAATTACCTCACTTACAGTAACACCTTCATTATTTGGTGGATCCAACTAGTAATAATAGCTTGAAATGTCTTTTCTAGTCAGTTAATTGTGGAGCAGGACTATAGCTGGACCCTTGAATCTTTTAATGTACTTCATGGGGATTCTATGTGACAAAATCACAGTAGTTCATAATGAAGTAGAAGGAAAATGAGCCATGGTTTTTACATTCAGCTACAAACAAAAACCAAAAAGTTTGCCGTGAATTTGCTATGTATAAATGCTGTGTGAGAGCATCTGTGAACATCAGTTTTCAAGTTTTTCAACAGAAACTCAACCTGTCTCATGTTGCCTTTAGCCTCTAACAGCCTCTTCAGCCTTTCTTCTGTGGTTGTCCTGAGTTTAGCTCCATCCATTTCTAACGTTGTAACATTGAGCAACTTTAAGTGCAATATTACAAAAACACAAGGGAGTACTTTTGGGGTTTGTTATTTAATCATGATCAACTGTTAGGCCCTCACAGGAATGAAAAGAAGACAGGGGCTGTGTTGAGTTGATGTAACCGTCCCTCGTTTGACATCTATTATCCTTTCTTTCATGCGGAGGAGCAACGTTCCCAACCTGGCCTGATGCACGCCACCAGCAGTTCATATGCCACATCCCCTCAATCAGATTATACAGGTTGCATCAGATTATACAGATTGGATCAGATTATTCAGATTGGTCAAAAAGTTTCCTGAATAACGTATCTAATTGTTTTCCCCCGGTTCCATAAACCAGATGTTTTTCATGGAAGACAATTATATAGCTTCATATACATATACAAGACATCCTTGTTTAAATTTTTAGTAATCACAATGATGATAATCATTTTGTCCTTCATGGTAAAAAAAAATTTTATTTGTCTTCTCTGCTGAAGAAAAACTTTCACGCAGCAGCAAAACCTCTACTTTGGTCTCATCAAGCCAGAGCATTTTCTTCAACATGTTAGCTGTGTTCCTTTCAAACTCTAAACAGAATTCTTATGCGTCTCTTTGAAGACCGTCTTTCTTATTTATTCCATAAATGCCAGATTTATAAGGTTTTCCCATCAACACATTCACCCAAATAAAATGGGGGTCTCTGAGGCCAGTCACCACACAGCTGCATTAACCTTCAGATGAAATTACACACCGCTATACTCCATTTGCCTACTAGGTGAAGGCAATCGTGTTATTGAATTTTCTTTAGGGGGTATCAGAGTAAAGGGGCCTGAATACAAGTGCACACCAGCTTTTTGTTTGTAGAAAAAATTTAAGTAAAAAATCTTCTACCTTACTGGTATGCACCAATGTGCATGGATCTATATAACAAGAATTTACCCATTGTGGGACAATGAAGGAATTTCTTAAAATTTGAATAAAATAGCTAGTTTGTGGCTTTAACTAAGGCTGCAACGAACGCCTCTTTATTGCCTATTATTGTCGCTCTCCTTTATTAGGTTTATAAATGATCCTCCATAAAATTAATAATAAATTTGTTTATTATTAATATTTCTAGATTTGTTTTACTATAAAAATGCTTTGTTTTTGTTTTTTACTTATTTTTATTAAAATTTTTGCAACTTACATAAACATATACATACAAGCTCACATTTAGTCTGCTGCTCTTCACTTACGATATACTTAAAGGAACTTAAAAAGTATACGCATCATGTTAAACTTACAAGTAAAGTAGGTTACATGATTAAACGGGAGTAACATACAAACATAGCTATAGGTGGTAAATTAATAAGCAACACAAATTAAGACAAATGAATGGGGGAATAAACATAAGAGAATTTTACTGCATTAGTATGGTGATGGGCTGCACAGTGCAGCAGTGGGTAGCGCTGGTGCCTTGCAGCAAGAAGGTTCTGGGTTCAAATCCAACCCTGGGTCTTTCAGCATGGAGTTTGCATGTTCCCTGTGCATGCGTGGGTTCTCTCCAGGTACTCCAGCTTCCTCCCACCGTCCAAAAGCATGACTGTTAGGTTAATTGGCTTCTCTAAATTGTACTTAGGTGTGAGTGTGTGCGTGAATGGTTGTTTGTCCTGTTTGTCTCTGTGTTGCCCTGCGACAGACTGGCGACCTTGTCAGGGTGTACCCTGCCTCTCGCCCAGTGAACGCTGGAGATAGGCACCAGCGACCCCATGAAGGTTTAAGCGGTTCGGAAAATGGATGGATGGATAGTATGGTCATGGCCGGTTTCCATCTATTAACAAGTATGTCTTTTTGAAGCCTCAGGCAATAACTTATTTGTTCCATATGATAGATTTCCCAGACCTTTTCAATCCACATATTGTACGTTTGAGGGTCGGGCTTCAACCATTTAACTGTGACACATTTAAGCAATCAGCAATATTTGTGAAAGATATTTTTTTTTCCTCTTTCAGTAATGTAATTTGGTATTAATCCAAGCAGTACCATCTCAGGACCTTTGTTAAAAGTTTTCTGAAATAATTTTCAGTAGTATGTAAAAATGGCAGGTTTAGGAGCCATTTATAATTGTTGGTGTTTAGGTATGGTTTGTTTATGGTTTATTTGTTTTGGGTGGTGGTGTTTTGTTTAGGTTGACACACTCACCTATATTTTGCTCTACCACTGGTGGCGGTGTGGAGGGGAAGGCTATATAGGTGAGAGGGCAGAAAGGGTTTGGGTGACTGGAGGTCATACGGTTTTTACCGCTTTCTTTGGCACACAATAGCCTGCGTCCACTGGTTAAGTTCTGTCATATCAACACTCTCCATAATTACCTGTCCATCTCACTTGTTGTAAAGACCGCCACTTGGATTGTTTGGATTGTTTGGTCATATACAAACTGACTTCAATAAATGTGAACGCCCCTAACTTATCTCCCGGTTTGGACATAATTTTATAAGCGCGTTAGATCCAAGATTCCCCGCACCCAGAAGCGATTAAAAGGTGGTTGATAGTCGTAAAAACCTCAACCTTTTTGGATAAAAGGAACAAGCCACGATATAAAGAGGACAACTCACCTGGAGAAGTTTGGCGCACGTCATGTCGCACCGTCCTAGCTCACCTGCATAACAAAGGAAGGAGCTACTCATCCAGCCATCCATCGCTCTCATCTTAAGTAAGATCAATCAAATAATAAAGTATGAGGCACGACTATGTCAGGTCTAAACACCTAGAACATCATACAAACAGGGAAAGAAAGACACAAAGGCAATTAGTTTGGTTTCGTTCTCGAGGAGAGTAGGAAGAAGACCGCACAGTTACAATCTCCTGCCCACTCTGTCGGTCTCAACGTTCTCCTCGATTTTATTAAGAAAGGGGTGTGTCCCTAGTTTACAATGACTGAGGCTGTACTGAGGGGTGGGGAACAGATAGTTTACAGCCTCAGTTGTCAACAAAGATACACAGCTGAGTAATCACGTTCAGTCAGCACATAATCTTGTAGCTGAGTCTTCTTGTTTCATGAAGGGACAAACAGAGTCTCTTATGTTTCTTCACAGGGACATGATTAATCTATCATGTGAGTAATATGATTATGTCAGAAGCTTACATTACTACATCATAACAAGATAAATCGATTAATGAAGTATAAACATTAATCTCAACATTCCCCCCTGTTTATGGTGTATAATGTCAGATGAAAAATACTATTACAATTTTCACTACACAGCCACTTCATCGACGATTTTCGGCTGCTAGATCATGGAGTAACAGCAACATTACCACGTACACTCGGAGGGGTTGTGAGTTCACACATGGTCGGTAAATAAAGTTTCTATGTTACAATTGTCTTCTTCTTCCTGGTCATCTGCATAGTCACTGGGAGCAAAAAGAGGATACTGTTCCTGCGGAGGATCTATTGCAGTAGTTATTAACTGTTGCGTTAAACCTCGAAGAAATGGGATGCACCAGCACCCACAAAGGGTCAAGATGGCGGCAAACACAGCTGTGGACACAAGCACTGGTGAAATAAGGGTGCGGTATTCTCCAAAACCATCCAACCATGAGTCCCACATGGACGTGTCCACGCCGGAATGCTCCTTCATTTTACCATTCAGTGACCGTAGGCCTTCGAGGGCGACAGTGAGACTGCCGTGGAGGCTGTGTTGTTTGGAATGAAAGTACAACATTGCTCACCAAAAATTGCACAGACTCCTCCTTTTTCTGCCAGTAACATGTCTAGAGCAATCCTATTCTGAAAAGCCATGAGTGAAGTCGCAGCCAGTTGTCCATGTCCTGCTTCAAATACACTCTGTGTCCAATTTCCTAGTTGTTGCACATTGTAATGAATGTGATTTCCATATTCTTGTAGATAGTACACCACCAGCAAGATGCTGATTCAATGCTGATTCAAGAGCAAAATTTTGGTTCTTGTGCTGTAGCCAAAGGGTAAATTTTGTCCATTGTGAACAGTTGGTAGTTGGAACAGTTTTGTTCATAACCTCTAGTAAACATTTAGCATCCATTACTGCTGGAACAACTTGGACCAGTTACTGCCTGGGACCCATGCACACTACGCAGCTTTGTCCAGCCATGTTAGCAGCTTGCTCTACCATTAACAGCCAGTTGTTTCACCCCAGGAGTGAATGCTGCTTGTCGGGACTTTGATGCAATCAACTGGTTTCCTTATATAGGACATTTTGACCAATCTGTATAATCTGACCCAATCTGTATAATATGATTGAACTTGATTTTGTAAAGTGCCTTGAGATGACATGTTTCATGATTTGGCGCTATATAAATAAAATTGAATTGAATTGAATTGAATTGTTTGTTTGTCCTGAGACTCCTGTTGTGACCTGAAACCATTCATTGGTAGTAAGGGGGCTGTTTATTATTAAGGATACCATCTCTGAATCTGTCTTGGGTCCCCGTGTGAATGTTCCTTCTTCAGAGATTTTGTTATTTATTCTGTTTACATTGAAGGCCGTTACATTAGGACAAAATCCTAAACGAACACAAGGGTCCTGTTCGTGTTGTCTCCAAATACAAAGCATTAATACATGAAAAGGAGGATCTATGTATTGACCGGAGGATTCAGGTTTTTTTGGCAGTGGTTCACTAGTTGTATTGAATGTAAAAAAAAAAAAAAAAAAAAAAAAAAAATCTTTTCCTGCTAGATGCATTGTCATTCTTGTTTTCCATATTTTAGCTCTATTGGAGTGGCCATATGATCTTTCTGGCCATCGGCCAGTGGTTGCAAAAACATTTCCCCAATAATGTCCTGACTGTTTTAGGCCGGTGCTGTCCAAGTACCAATCGTATCCTTTCCAGGAATCTCCGCTGTAGCCTCCTATGTTTATTTTGCTGATGTCTTGTACCAGAACTGCCTGAAATCTTGTACTGTTATAACAGAAATACAGATCTTCTGTTCTTCTATGTTCTGTTTTTAAACATGGGTTCGGGAAGGTTGTTGATAATTCGGGTGATTTGTCAAAATAGTCTATTGTGGTTTCTACCAGACTGAAGAAAACGCACACAGTCAGCAGTAAAAGGGTATTCATCTTGCCTCTTTCAGTGCAATACGGCTTAATGCGTCATTCAAGCTGAATCCCTCTACTTGGTTCCGTAATGCTCTTTTGCTTCGCCGACTTTCGGATCTTGCCGACTCTAGATGTCTGGGTCCACCCTATTATCGGACTTATAAGTACTTCCCCTATCGGAGCTTTCAGCTTGAATGACCTTTTTACAATGAGATAAATGGATCCAGGCGGACCTTTCTGCTATTTTTACTGCTGTAGGGGTGGTAAGGAGCACTTGAAGGGGTCCTGCCCACTTGGGTGAATTTTCTGTTTCATGGCTACTGTGTCAAGGTTCATCTCAACTCATTTAACACACTCTTTAACAGTCTCAACAAAGAATTGTATTAAAACATTTCAAAAACTTCTTGCTGAACCAGCCTTAGAATACTTCACATTTTTCTAAAAACCTGAAACAGAAAACCCTTAAGTTTGTAAAAGAAAGCTCCACTATGTATATTTCCCGAATATTGTTGTGATGTTACTCAGAAGCATTCCCATGTATCTTTTGTCTTATTTTAAAAAGCTCATCTTGAGAAAAAGGAAGTGTGTGCATACCCCAAGCGCACACAAAGTCGTAATTGGTTGCTATTCAGGAAGTGGGTGTAGCCCAGGGCGGAGACAGGAAGTAGTTCTGTTAATCAGTTTCAGCTTGAAATGCATCAAACCAAAGGACTTAGTTGAATATGCATTTCACCCAAAGCGAAGAGCTATTCTAACCCCATTATTCTCTTATATTTTTGATCATTTCTGCTTGTTTTAACAGACAGCTTTTGTAAGCAACCCTGGTTGTGTTTTATGTCCCCTATTTGAATCTTGTTTGAAAAAATAAATAAATAAATAAATAAAACTTTAAACTGTGGTATGCTGTGAACAGTAATTCTTTGGTCTTCTTTTAAAAATATCTCCCCCTGATCATTTAACTGCTCCATACTGCTCTAGATAGACGTTTTATGAGTCTTTAGACCTTTTTCAGTCATCTAACATTAGTTTAATTGATAATACTCCCCAATACAATCTTAACCTCATCTAATTCAACCTTTTAACAAGTATCTTGTTCTCGGTTCTCATGTGTTTAGTTTACCCTTAAAAAACTTTAAGCAGACATTACTCTGAGTGATTTCTCACATTTTCATTTATCCCTTATTATTATTGTTGCATTTTCTGCGTTCTTACAAATTTAGGATCTGTGTTCGTTAAATTATAATCACCCAGTGATCTATGAATCCTTATTTTAAGTTTGCACCGTGACATTTTTCTCATATAATCTGCTAAATCAGTTTCTACTTTCAGTTCCCATTCATTCTTAAAATATGGCAGCCTGTATTGCTTGCCAAACAATGTCTCATAGGTCTCATAGCTTTGAGGGTGATATGAACAATTATTCTTTAAGTCTATGTGAAAGCACTGTCCTATCTTTTTAATCACTTGGTTTACAAAATGAGTGCCATTGTCACTGTAGATTTTTTTTATTATATACCATATCTAGGTATAATGTCTTTGCACAAAGCTTTAGCTACTGTTACTGCCTTTCCATTTAGAAAAGCCTCTATTATCACTAGACAATACTTTTTCTCGTCACTCTGATTTAATTCAATGAAGTCCATGTGAATTATTTGAAATGGGTAGCTGGGAGATGGAAACTTGCCTCAGTTCACAGTGTGAACTGTTGAAAATGCATACTGACTGACTGTGTAAATAGTCATTCGTTTTCCTTTCATTAATTTGAAGCCTCTGTGAGGGCTACCAGTTCTGCAGCTTTTGCAGAGTATTTGATGGCAGTTTGTCTGCTTTTAAGACTTTTGTTGCTGTAACAACAGCATAACCTGTCTGTGTAGAGGCCCTGCTATTTCCGGGTTCTTCTTTCTGCAGTAGTTTGTGAGGCCTAAA
Organism: Fundulus diaphanus; assembly: GCA_037039145.1. Lineage (NCBI taxonomy): Eukaryota > Metazoa > Chordata > Actinopteri > Cyprinodontiformes > Fundulidae > Fundulus > Fundulus diaphanus. The sequence goes on along the minus strand of CM073137.1, from coordinate 50,586,405 downwards.
AGGGACATCATTTGTGCTTTGTTACAGGTTTGTTACAGGTTTTGGTACTTGTAGTACAGCTGTCTTCCTTTCCTCTAAGATGGTTCTGCCTTGTGCACTCAGGTTATGACCTAAATATTTCCCTCACTGTTTTGCATAGTTGAAGTTTGTTTTTGTTGATTTGTCCTCTGGCACAGAAAAGTATGCATTGCTGATGTCGACAACAGTGTAATATGTTGTGCATCAGGCTTTAAAGGATATTGTCTGACACAGGGTCTGTAGTCAGATTTGGGTGTTATTTGCACTGGTACTGCTCCTTTAACCAGTCCTACGTCAGTGGGACCCTGGGGCCAGAGGGAAGGTGGTAGATCTTTTAACAATTCTTTTTTTTTTTTTTTTTTTTTTTAAAACGACATGTGAGGGGAAATGCATTCTGTTAAACCTCTTAGTTTTGTTTTTGTTTTTTTGTTTTTTTTTATTATTCCTGCTACCGTGGTGCTGTGAGCATCCGAGTAGAGGTAATCCACTGTTATTGTTGCTGGTGTACACTTTTCAACTTGTTTTTCATAATCTGGGTCCGATCCTGGGCTGTTTTTGTACCAGAGAGTAACATGCAGATTTGTTTCTGTCATTTCATCTTTTTGCTTATAGATTGTCTCCCTTCCTGTTTCAGGGCTGAGGCTGACTTATGTGGAGGTGTGTTTGTGACGTCCAGAGTATAGTAGTAGTGAGGGTTTCCTGAACCCCTTTGCACAAGTACATCTTCATGTTGTCTTTTTACCACAATGCTTCCATTTGCTGTGGGCACCAGGCTAATCCTAATTGATACAATTCCCCCCCATAAAAAATAGTTCATACAGATTTAGCATTACTTCTTCCTCTGGGGGTTCTTTTGTATTTTTCTCTTCATCGGTTAGTCATGCTAAATGATTTCTCCTTTGTTTTGGATTAGGACAATCTCTACTGATGTGTCCCACTTGTCCACACTCCCAACAATCATCAGATACTTTATGACAACCGTTGAATTTTCCTCTGCCTCTTCCTCTGCCCCTGCGTCTGTTATCGGGCTGGCCTCTATGGCCTTGATAAAACACTTCTTCTTCTGAGAGGAAGGTGTCTGATTTTGTTTTGTTTTTTTGTCGTTCTTTATCTTTGATTACTTTTTCTGCATGGAGTGCATGATTAATGTACTCTTCTGGTTTACCAGACGCCATGTCTATGTAATGTCGATTTACCCACTGTTGTATTGCGTTATTTGAACCTGCATGCAGAGCGTTCTTTAACTGCTGCTGATAGGGACTTTGGGCGTTTTGTTCCTCATTCAGACCTGAATGTATTTTGAACACAGCTGTCATCCTTACTCGGTATTCATTGAAACTTTCATCTGGTTTTTGTTTAGTTCTTCCTATTTCGGTGTAATTTGCTCTTTGCGCAAATCTAGTTTTCACTCTTCCCATTAATGCATTTACTCTGTTAGTCAATTCCTGACTGTCATGTTGCAACACAGCGTCACGGTGAGCTGGTGTCCAGTCTCCCCTTACATGATGCCAGTCAGTTTTAAGAGCTGTCATCCATATTTGTTGGACCTCTTGTCCGTTGAGATGATAAGACCTAAGATCCTCCATTGCTTCCAAAAATCCTTCCACATCCCCTTTGTGGGGCGGAATGCCTTCTAAGGCCTTTTTTACATCTTCTAAAGTCCAAGTTCTGTGCACAAGGATTGTACGTGGTTCCTTTGTGTCTACAATTGGGTTTGCTACTTCTATCATTGGACACTGGTCATACATTGGTTCATTTAATAAGGGGGGTGCAGAGGGGGAGGCAACTGGCGACAGTACCCCTCCCATCCTTTTTGACCAATCTAATCCTAATTGTCCTGATGACCTGAGAACTTTGGGGGTAGCCCCTTCACCGTCATGTGCAGGGGGTGATTTTTTACACTCTGATAGATCTGGGTATGTTCTGGAGCAGGGCGGGAACATCAAATTTTGTTCTGCCTTTTGTGGTTGTTCTTTTACTTCAATTTGTCCTCCTGCAGCTCCTGCCGTTTCTTCTTCTGTTCTCTCTTAAGCTTCCCCATTTTTTATTTTAACATGACCTTGCCCTACGGGCCCTGTTTCATTATCTTCCTGTCTACAAAACATTGTCCTGCCTTCTTCCTTTTTCTTTTGCCCCTTTTCTCTGGATTTTGCTACTTTATCCCACCATCCTAAATCCTGCCATCCTTCCTTTGCCATTTTGTGTTCATCATTTTTGCACTTCTTTGTTATTTTGTCTTTTAATTCTGCAATTTTTTGGGAATTGAGGCGTCCCTCAAATCCATATTTCTCAATCCACCTATTTAAATGTTTATTTTTGCTAGGATCTTTACTTTGTACAAATTTCCAGTCACTGCTGGTTAATCCTTCTCTTATTTTGCTTGAGCTTTTTCCCATTTTGAATCAATTTGGACCAGTGTGTTTAATACCTAGGGTATTCTAAACACTGGGGTTTGTTTATCAGCAGGACAATACTAAAAAACTATTGTGGTAATTTCTGCTTCAACCTTTTCAGGTGAGAAATTCTTGCCTTTGCATCCACAAAAGTCGTATTGTACTTTTCCTGCTGTTTTATTATGGAGCAAATAGAACCTAGTGGTTATATTGTTCCCAATCACACTCTCAGTCACACTTTTAAGGCCTATTTAATTGAGATGAAAAAATATCCTACATTTACCACAGACAATTCCGGGGGCCTGCTCCCTTGGTAGGCGAACTAGTTCCACTTCTTTTATAGACGAAAAAATATCCTACTTTTACTCTTTTTTTTTTTTTGAAACTTTATTTTTATTTAGTTTTAACAAGTATATATACAAATACAGAACACTGCAAAACAAGAGGGCTAGGGCAGGTGACATTCACCAATACCGATATAAAATATTACATTTCCATAACTATTACAAAGTATTAAGTCCAGAATCAGGAACCAGAGAACCAAAAATATGTGAACAGGTAAGAAACCCCATTTTCTCGCTCAGGTGGTGCAGAGTCCCACAAATCACTGTTCATCGCCTCTGCCAATAAAGCATTCCCAACGTTTCCAGAGTTTTTCTCCTTTCTCCTTTTTAAGTCGTATTGCAAATGTCAACATCTCCATGTCGTGAATCATATTTACAATATTCACCAGGAGTTTCAAAGAGGGGGGGCCTGGTTGAAGCCAACACTTAGTGACCGCTTTCTTGCTGGCGACCATAATTATATTCAGCAGGTATGTATCCCCTTTGCTAAGTCCCTCAGGGAGCATTCCAAGATACAGAACAGTGAATGACAAGTCCAGATTTATACCCAAAACTTTATATATTAGGCGATGTACATCCTTCCAAAAAGTCTGTAACTCCGTACAGTCCCAAAAAACATGGTAGTGGCCTACCGCAGTCACACCGCACCCCCTCCAGCACGGAAGCTGTAACCCGCCCATCTGAGATCTCTGCTTCGGCGTGATGAAAAATCGGGTTAGATTCTTCCACGTGAAATCGCGCCATATCAGAGAATTTGTGGTCGACAGGGAGCCCCTCCAAATTTGCATCCATGCCTCTGACGTAATTATCATGCCTGCTTCCTTTTCCCATCGCTCTTTTATATAGTCTGTTGAGTTTTTATTCATGGATCTTAAATTTCTATAACATTTGCCCGTAATTCCTCTTATACTTTTACCAGCATATGAATCAATAAAAAGTTGTATTATGCCTGGAATTGTCTCCAAGTCAGAAATTTTCATTTCCTTTCTTAGGAAACTACGGACCTGTAAGTAGCGATAAAAGTCCTCTCTACTCACCTCGTAGGTCTGGCATAGCTCCTCAAATTTCATTAATACCCCGTCTTTAACTATAGTGCAGAATGCGGTGACTCCCTGTCTTGCCCACCTTCTATATTTATGATCTATCGATGCTGGGGGGAAATGCGGGTGATACGCAGGCCAACTCAACAGCCCTATCTGTCTGTGAAGATTAAACTTTCCGACCAACCCTGCCCATACCTTCAAGGAGAAGCTTAGGCACAGATTTTGCAACTGATATACCTGGGACACTCCGTCCAGACAGCCCAGTACTGACTGTGCAGGGAAGTTCAGCAAGGAGAGTTCAATGTCTTTCCATTTAGCCTCATAGGCCGGGCTACACCAGCGTACCAGGGGTCCACACTGGGCCGACATGTAATAATCCGCCAGGTGGGGTAGACCCATACCCCCCCCATCCCTAGGCAGCTGCAGGGTCGAGTATCTCACTCTTGGCCTTTTATTGTTCCAAATAAACCTTGAGAGGTGTTTATCCCATTCCCTAAATTGTTTTACTGGGACCTCCACAGGGAGTGCGTGAAATATATACAGTATTCTCGGGAGGACATTTATCTTTATTGCACGGATTCTGTTACCAATGTCTAGGGGAAGCAGGCTCCATCTGGCCAGGTCCTCATATATTTTCTTATTTATGCATTTGTAATTAACGTCATATAATTGAGTTAAATCTTTTGTTAATATGATCCCCAAGTATTCCACTTGTGATTGATTCCAATTAAATTGGTAGCTATTTATTAACCGTTTCGATGGGCTAAAATTGAAAGTCAAAATTTTAGTTTTTTGCATATTAAGTTTATATCCGGAAAGTTTGCCGTATGATTCCAGAATATCCATGAGCACTGGAGTACCAGATTCAGGGCTTTTAATTATTACTAAAAGATCATCCGCATATAGACATATCTTGCTCTCCACACTCCCTATCGTCACCCCCTCCAAACCAGACTCCTCCCTAACAACCTGAGCTAGTGGTTCAATAAAAAGATTAAAAAGTAATGGACTTAAGGGGCAACCCTGTCTACATCCTCGTTGTAGTGTTATTTGATTTGAGAGACTTCCGTTAATTTTGATTCTTGCTTTTGGTGAAGAATATATAGTTTTTATGCAGCGAATGAATCCCTCACCAAATCCAAATCTCTTCATTACCTCAAACAAAAATTCCCACCCTACAGTGTCATACGCCTTCTCGGCATCTAAGCTGAAAAGGACTGCACTTGATTTTTCTTTGATTATGTGGTCAATAACATGAATGGCCCTCCTTATACAATCATGCGTTTGTCTATTACCAATAAAACCTGTCTGATCCTCATCTATCAAAAAAGGCATCAGGGTACTTAATCTCTTAGCTAGTATTGCAGCATATAGTTTATAGTCTATATTTAACACACTAATTGGTCTATATCCTTTTGGGTCCGTTCTGTCCTTCCCCACCTTTGGTATGACTGAAATAAAAGCCTCTTGCCATGACGGTGGGAGAGAGCCCCCTCCCAGAGTGTAATTAAAGGAGGCCTTCAATAGTGGGGCAACAGAATCCTTCATAGCCTTATACCACTCAGGAGGAAACCCATCACAGCCTGGTGATTTGCCGGTCTTAAGATGTGATATCCCCCAGTCAACTTCCCCAGCTGATATTTCTGCCATCAACTTGTCATTTTGGTCTTTTCCTAAAGATGGGAGATCCAATGAGTTAAGGAATTTTTGAGTTATTTGATTATCCATTTTGTCCGGCTGTGTATATAGGGATGCATAATACCCTTCAAATACGTTCTGAATTTCATCAAGTTTATTCGATATATTGTTAGTCCTTGGGTTTCGAATCTTATAAATCGTGTTTTCCGCTTGTTGCTTCCTAAGCCTCCACGACAGCACCTTAGCAGCTCTAGGTCCTGCATCATAATATCTTTGTCTCATATATTTAAGTTTTTTTTCTATTTCTTCACTTAAAATTTTGTGGATCTCCTGTTTAATAGGCCTCATGTCCTCCAGTAAGGATGGGCTCTTATTAATCGAATGCTGCTGCTCCAATCTTTTCAGGTTTTCCTGCAAGTCTGTTAACTTCTTCATTCTACTCTTCTTCAAATTCGAACATTTTGCAATTATTTTACCCCTCATATATGCCTTAGCCGCATCCCACAGAATTGCAGGGCTAACTGTACCGTTGTCATTGAATTCTAAATACCTTTTAAATTCTTCTGTCATTTCAGTTTTGAATGCAGCGTTATTTAGTAAGCTTGTGTTAAGCCTCCATAGAGTATTTTTAGCATGCCTAATCAAATTAATTTTCATACTTAGACCAGAATGATCAGAGATGTCTCTTTGGCCTATTGTACAATCTTTTACTCTGTGAAGGTCTCTATTAAACATAAAAAAATAGTCAATTCTTGTATGCACATTATGCCTAGCAGAGTAAAAAGTAAATTCCCGGTCATGTTTTTGCAAATATCTCCATACATCTATAAGTCCCAATTCTTGAATAAGTTTTTTAAATTGCTTTTCTAAGTGAGTCCTTCTTCGTTCTCTGCTAGTTGTATCCATCTTTGGATTTAGGAGTAAGTTAAAATCTCCTGCACATATACATGTGCCACTTGCTTCCGTGGCCACAAGACTAAGTACTTCCTTAAAAAAATCCACCTCACTACCAGGAGGTGCATATATATTACATAAAGTGACCTCTTCCTGCTCCAACCTCCCCTTCACCAACACAAATCTTCCCTCTTTATCTATGTGTTCTGAAATAAGATCAAATCTGATATTGTTGGATATTAGAATAGCCACCCCTCTTTTTTTCCCCGATCTGTGGGAAGCAAAATATGTCTTTCTATAACCCAATTTCTTAAGTTTCTCATGTTCATCATTAGATAAATGTGTCTCCTGTAAAAAGCCAATACCCACCTGCTCTCGCTTAAGCTTTGAAATAATCTTACTTCTTTTTATGGGATTCTTTATACCATTCACATTCAAAGTCAATACATTATGGGACATATCCTCCAGACATCAACATGTTTTTACCCACCTGTAAACCAACACTCCCAGCCCTCAGAACACACAACAACCAAAAATACTTGGAAAGAAAACTTAACATAACAATGAACAGGTCTTCCCAAATAAGAGGAACCCTTATCCCTCCTGTTGTAGGGGAAACTGCCACTACGTGGGGCCCCTACTTAGTTGCCTACTTAAAGAAAGGAAACTGAAAAAGCTAATCTAAGAGTCACCTGCATCGATCTTTCATCATCCTGGGAGGGAGTCATAGTCCCCACCATATTCCTGTGCAGAACCGATCACCCAGAGCTTTTAAGTAGTACTGATCAGCCAGCCCGAGGGGCTAGCTGTTGGGCGGCCGAAGTTTCCTCGGTAGGGAGAAGAAAAAAGATTACTCATCAACAACGACGTCCTCTCCGCCCGGTCGCTGGAAAGCCCTCAGCTTTTCCCTTGCATTCTCTCGCAGGCCCGGCGCGCTCCCTCCGCGTCGCGGTCCAACCACATCCACCGGTAGAAGGTTGTTGATCATCTCCGCCGTGATGACTTTAGGTCTGTTTGCGCACACCGGTCCCACTGTAAATCCGCGTCTCCGCAGGTCCAGGGCTGCCTCCTCCGCGCTGTTGTAGATGGTCATGCCGGAGTCGAAGTGCACACGCATTTTAGTCAGCGGGGTTTGGAACCGAATAGCATTTTCCTTGAGCGCCTTCTTAACTGGAGCATATTCTCTCCTCTTCAGCTGTATACTTTCGGCATAATCATGGTCGAAGAATATGCGTTTTTCCTGTATATGTATAGGCTTTCTCCACGCCGCGCGGAGGACTTGTTCTTTAACATTAAATTTCAGGAAGCGAACCACCGTGGATCTAGGTGGGGCACCAACCGGGGGCTGCGCGCTCAACGCTCTGTGGGCTCTCTCTATCCCCAGGCTCTTCTCGCTGCCTAAATCCAAGCCGTCCCCGAGTTCAGTTTTAAGCATGTTTTCCACGTACCTCAGCATCGAGGTACCCTCCGCATTTTCAAGAATGCCGTATATCCGCAGATTATTCCGGCGTGAGCGCCCTTCCAAATCCGTAACTTTCTCCCGGAGCAATTTCTGTTCACTCAGCAACTGGACAATAGCATCTCTCACTCCACAGTCCCATCTCTCTTCCTTCGCCATGCCTTTCTCAATCTCTCCAAGGCGCTTAGCTAGCTCCTCTGTCTTGTTGATAGCGGTGCTAACCTGTTGATTTATTTCAGACGTCATTTCGTTCAAGAGGTCTTTCATTTCTTCTTTCACGCTCATTTTCACTTGCGCTAACTCCTTTCTCAGTTCTAATTTGAGGTCTCGCATGCCGTCCGCCACTACTTCACCCACCACCTGCCTCAGTGAGCTAATTGTAACAGGCAAGGTCTCATCCGCCATCTTCTCTCCTTCTTCGACCGGATGGGTTCCGCAAACTTTGCTTTCATGTCGTGCTTCTGGATTCCGAGACTGGACTCGTCCCTTCTTGCTTTTATCCCCGCTCATTCTTCTTGAGAAAAAGTAACTTTTGACGAGTCAGTACCTTGAATTAGGGGGTCTTTTGTAGCTATCGATGCAGAGCCTCTGTTTTATGCTGCCTACCTGGTCGCCATTACCCGGAAGTCCCTACTTTTACTCTTTAACGGGACTACAGACAATTCCGGGGGCCTGTTCCCCTGGTAGGAGTTATTTTAGCTCTATATTATTGCCTGAACAGAGTCTAGAATTCCTCAGGTCTTTTTTCTTTTATAGACATAACATATCCTACTTTTACCCTTTAACGGGACTACAGACAATTCCGGGGGCCTGCTCCCCTGGTAGGAACTTATTTTACTCTATTTTATCTTTTTCACTCAGGTTTTTTGTTTTTAATGAAAACCTAGCTCTATCTTGTTTCACTCTATTTTGTTTCCTTTTCAATCAGGTTTTTGTTTCAATGAAAAACCTACTTACGAAATTTACAGGACTCCGTCGTCCTCCTTTGTGTCTTAATCCCTCGGATCACCGTCAACCTTCAGAATCCTAGGGGACGGGATGAAACCCAGTCCCGTTAAAGGGTCTGAAGGACTCTTCAGTCCTGCTGTGGCCACAGTCTTTCTGGATTTCACCCGCGTCCACCAGTATCTTCAGGTATGTTGGTATCCGGCTCGAAGGACCAAGTTAATGTCAGGTCTAAACACCTAGAACATCATACAAACAGGGAAAGAAAGACACAAAGGTATTTAGTTTGGTTTCGTTCTCGAGGAGAGTAGGAAGAAGACCGCACAGTTACAATCTCCAACCCACTCTGTCGGTCTCAACGTTCTCCTCGATTTTATTAAGAAAGGGGTGTGTCCCTAAGTTTACAATGACTGAGGCTGTACTGAGGGGTGGGGAACAGATAGTTTACAGCCTCAGTTGTCAACAAAGATACACAGCTGAGTAATCACGTTCAGTCAGCACATAATCTTGTAGCTGAGTCTTCATGAAGGGACAAACAGAGTCTCTTATGTTTCTTCACAGGGACATGATTAATCTATCATGTGAGTAATATGATTATGTCAGAAGCTTACATTACTACATCATAACAAGATAAATCGATTAATGAAGTATAAACATTAATCTCAACAACTACCATCAACACTGTTAAAGGTATACTATGCAACCGGGGTTGATTTTCCAGCGAGGCTCCCCCCAGAGGGCGAAAGTAAAAGTGCACTGTCGTAAAGATGCTCAGCTGTTCTGGTTTCTCCGTCAAGACAGGCGCGGTTGTTTTGAGCTTAGCAGACAGGTGAACGCAACGAAAAGTGGAAAAAACGGCAGTACAAACAATGACTAACACAGTGAAGGTATGAACATCAAGCTTCCCGCAGCGCTATCTTGGCGAGGCGGCCGCCGCAGCCTCGCCAAGCCGCGGCTGCCGCCGCCGCCTCGCCAAGCCGCGGCTGCCGCCGCCGCCGCCTCGCCAGTTTTATTATTATTATTATTATTATTATTATTATTTCTTTTTTACGTTGGCGAGACGCTACCGCCGCCGCCTAGCCAAGCCGCAGCCGCCGCCTCGCCAAGCCGCAGCCGCGGCCGCCACCTCGCCGCGGTAGCGTCTCGCCAACATAAAAATAAATAAATAATAATAATAATAATAATAAAACTCGATATGCTTGCATGTTTATTTGACGTTAACACGCGGTTCTTTGTTGTTGCTTTCGCGTGTGCATATAGTGAATGGCAGGGCAAAAACACATGGAGTTCTCGCCGTAAAGCGAGACTTCTGTGTGTGCGAGCCGACGGCTCTTGCATTGCAAGTGCGGTATTTCCCCCACAGACCCCCAGGGCGGCCGAGAAAACCTTTGTTCGACCTGAAATGACTCATTTAATCATCCAAAACGGTATGGAACACATTAATTAACTGAAAAATGTTGCATAGTATGCCTTTAAGAGCTACTGCACCCTGTCGGCGGTGAAACACCCTCGGTGGACCCAGCTCGTTTGTGCCCTTCAGGCGACCCCCACTTACATATTACTTTGGATGTAAGACGCATGAAACAGAAAAGTATACTTCAAGTTATATTTTATCTACTAAAGACAGAGAAACGGTTACAGACACATCAGCGCTGATGGGTTCTTGATCGGCAAGAAGCCCCGATTGCTCATCACACAAAGATTATAAAGAAGTTTAGGTTCACACCCATAGAGGGCCTTACACATCCAAACTGTGTCATCAGTAGAGAAACCGTGTCACCTCCGGGACGCTATCTGACAGATATGAGTCATTTCCTTGTGTCCGGTGCTATCCAAGTGTGGCAGGCAGTTCTGGGTTAAGCAGTTCGTTCCACTTGACCCAGTTGATATCTTAACAAGACATATCTGGTAAGTGCAGTCATCCTAAATAAATATAAAACAGGGCGTGTTGGATTGGATTTTGATGCACAACGGTGTTGGGCTGTCTCCTGGAGTTGATGCTAGCCTGGTCTTTACAGTTAAGGACTATGTGATGGCTTTCATTCATTTATGTTTCAAAGTGTGAATATTCAACAGCCACTTATGTGAATACACTGGTGTTCTGCAGTTTGGAGCGTTTCTGGCAACGTAAAGAAGCACAACGCAGCACGTTACTGTCTTTGTTGAGCCACAGTGGAACATGAGTGATATTAATGTTGAAACTGAGCCTATGGGCACACAAGCTGAAAAAATACAAAGGAAACTTTCGCTAAAGGGCACGATATTTGCTTTTGAAAAGGTGCGCAAGGAAAGAAGCGAAGTGTTTAAAAATGCATGCAAAATAAAGTTGAAAATAACAGAGCTGTGGTTGTCAAATAAAAATGTTTCTGAGGTTAAACAATATATACAAAAGTTCAATACGCTGTGTGAAAAGGCATCATCTCTCCATGATACGTTGTTAAATGATTTTAATTTTCCCGAGGACGTGCAACAAAGACAAAATGCCTGGTTTCAGAAGAAAGGAGACGCAAATAACAAGTTTGTGAATAAAGTGCACACTTGGTTGAAAGAAAATGAGAACGTGTGTAATGAACTTGATGCTGCTAACATTCAAGTGGAGAACTGTTGTGGTGTGGTCGATGATAACGTAAATCCTGAGGATAGTGCTTCAAATGTTTCAAGTAAGCGTTCTAAGCTCAGTTATGCGTCCAGCACATTCTCTGCTCGTAAACGAGCCCTGGCTGATCAAGCAGCTTTACTGGCAAAGGCAGAGGCTTTGAAAAGGATACATGAATTGGAGGAATTAGAGCAGAGACATAGACTGGAAGCTGATAAGATAAGAAAGCAAAAGGAACAAGTGGAACTGGATGCGCAATTAGCTGCTGCAGCAGCACGCCTTTCTGTGTTGGAAAGCAGTAGCGTTGGAAGAAAATCTGAATCGATGTCTGATGGAATGAACTCTTATGTCAGTAAGGGACTCAAAGAGCAAAGATGCGCTGAATTCAACCCACAGGTGAAAGAATTTGTGCCCAATACTGCTACATACACTGCTCCGCTGGGTTTTACAGCAACTGCTCCCTCTGCGCCAGCTGTGAGAAAAAGGTTTACAGCAGTACAAAATCAGAAGATCAGCCACACTACCCGAAACAACCACTATATGGCGCTGTTAGACCAGATTCAAAGTTGGATGGATTACCTTCTATAAACGTCAACCCCAAGCCAAACACTTTTCCCTTTCAACCATCAGATCTACAATTACAAGTAACACACAAGTCACAAATGCAACAACAATTAAATAATCCACCAATTCCAAACGATAATGTAATCTGTACCATTTTAAAAAACAGAATGAAATCACAGCAATGCTTGTTCAGCAACAGTTATCTCAGCTACTCTTCCTCAGCGTGAGATCCCAGTTTTCGATGGCAATCCTTTGGAGTGCACGTCTTTCCTAAGAGCTTTTGAACATTGTGTGGAAGAAAAGACAAACAATCATCAGGACTGTCTGTACTTTTTAGAGCAATATACCAGAGGGCAGCCAAGGGAGCTGGTCAGGAGCTGCATGCACATGTCATCACAGCAGGGCTACCTGCGAGCAAAGGAACTTATAATGGAGCACTTTGGAAATGAACATCACATTGCTTCTGCGTACATGGAGAAGGTGTTTGCCTGGCCAATCATAAAATCTGAGGATGTTGAAGCATTTCAGGAATTTGCCTTGTTCTTACGTGGCTGCTGTAATGCAATGTTAGAAATACAGTACACGGAGGAGTTGAACGTTCTATCTCATATGAGACAAGTAATCATGAAGTTGCCCTATAAGCTCCGTGAAAGTTGGAGAATAACAGCTTGTAAACTACAAGAGCGGCAAGGCTTCCGAGCCACATTTAATGATATGGTCAACTTTCTTGAACAACAAGTAAAGATCCTTTCCCATCCACTGTTTGGAGAAATCACTGACACCAAGCCAAGCCCTATGATGAGAGGCCCACTCAAGACTAAAGGCCAACATCAAAGGCAGCAGCTTTGTAACATCAGTTTCAGCCCCGGATAGTGCTTCTGCACCAACAGTTTACAAGCAGCCAATTGTCCCAAACAATCCTTCTTCATCCTCCTGTCTTTACTGCGAACAGCCTCATCTAATATCAAAGTGCCAAGAACTGCAAAGAATTTCTCATAAGGAGAAAAATGAATTCCTGAGAGGGAAAGGAGTATGTTTTGGATGCTTGAAAGTTGGCCACATCAGTAAGGAGTGTAAGAGTCGGCTCACCTGCGACAAATGCTATCTAAAGCACCCCACTATTCTGCATTTAGACAATGAAGAACCATCAGTAAGTAGTGCGTTTGTGTCTCGCCAGGTTGGTGCTTGTACTGGGGCCGGGGACCATGACTGTATTTGGCTATTGTTCCGGTTAAAGTTAGGTCTAAGAGAGGAGATACGGTGCTGCAGACTTATGCGTTCTTAGATCCTGGGAGTACAGCCACTTTCATGACCAGTGGACTCATGAACCATCTGAGAGTAAAAAGACTAACATTCTGCTGTGCACCATGGGTCAAGAAAAACTGTTGCCTAGCCACTGTGTTTCTGGACTGGAGATTTCTGAGCTGGAAGAAAACTTCATAGAGCTCCCAGAGGTCTACACCCAAGAAACCATTCCTGTTTCAAGGACCAACGTTCCCCGTCTGTAATGATTCGTTTGAACAGAACCCGATATTCAGCCGGACACGGAGCCAATGCAAAAAGGGTTTTATTTAACAAAATCCAGGAGGGGGGGAAACAGAATTAGCCAGGCAGAATTAACCGTGGGAACAAGGCACTGACGGAGGCACGGACTGGGATGAACAGGCAGAGCTCCACCAACAGAACAGACAGGGAGGATCCAACAGAGAGCGAGTCCAGAACCAGGTGACAGCAGGACCTCAAAGCACCCGAGAAATCCTCCAGAGGCGGGTACTGAATTCACGAGGCAAAAGGCGGACTTCAGGCAGGCAAACAGAACCAGGCTGGGACCAGACAGACTCAGAAACAGAAGGGCAGAGAACAGGTCGGGCACTGACTGGCAGACAGGCAGGTTTGCCAAAAATAACTGAGGCTGGAATGCTCTTACCGATGGCTTGCGAGTAGAGACGTTCTGGCAAAGTGCAGAGAACTGAGGCAGGTATAAATAGGCGTGCAGACAGGTGAACAGGGAGGGACTAATTAGCCAAAACCAGGTGGAAGTGATCAAGGAGGGAAGAGACAAAAAGGCAAACGGGAACAGAAGCTAAACCAGACTTGCTAGGAACCAAAACAACCCTGAAGTACAAACTAAAGATAAAGCTAAGACTAAAGTGATGACATAACAGGATAAACTAAAACAGTACACCAACTAAACAAGGATCCAGACAAGAGAGAACTCAAAACAACCAGAGAACCTAAGGCAGGAGAGAGAAAGAAAACCAAACTAATAACATAAACCAGAACAGAAACCAGAATATTACACCATCAGCAAGATGTTGAGAAATGGGAATATTTAAAAAATATTAAGATCACAGAATTGGATGCTAATGTTGGGCTTTTGATTGGGACAAACGCACCAAAGCTCCTGGAGCCATGGGAGATTATAAACAGCAAAGGTGATGTCCATCTCACTTGTTGTAAAGACCGCCACTCGGATTGTTTGTTCATATACATAACTTATCTCCTGGTTTGGACATCATTTTGTAAGCGCGTTTGAGCCAAGATTCCCCGCACCCAGAAGCGATTAAAAGGTGGTTGATAGTCGCTACAGCAGGTCATTTTCTTATTCCCACTACCAGTTTGCAATTTTATCAAGAATTCTTTGATTGGGGTGGGCTTTTGGATTTTAGTCAACTCTGTGTTTTGTTACAAAGTCCCTTATTTGTAAATACCTAAAAAAGTATGTATTGGAGAGTGTGAATTCCATTCTTAATTGTTCAAATTGTTTTAAACACCCATGTTTGTGAAGTTGGTGTAAGTTTGTAAGGCCGTGCTTAGACCGATTTCTAAATCCTGAGTCTATCTGTGAGGGGACAAAACCATTTATAAGACCAATGTTGGTTCGTGCTGAAATTGCTTTAAGCAGCCCATAGGATATCTTTATTTTCCTCCAAATCTTCAATGCAGCCCTAGTCCACTTGCTCATTTGAATCTCCCCAAGCGGGACATCCAAGAAATGCAGTCTGTATGGGCCATTGGCATGTGCTTTTCTCAATATTTAGCCATCTTGTACATACAGAATCTTGCAATCATGCTATTAGGGGTCTCAACTGCGCATCCCAGAAATACAACCTAAAGTTTGGAAGTTTAAGACCCCCATGTGATTTGGGCATCACATGGGGGTATTTTTAGTTTTGATTGCCATATAAACTTCGTAATCAACTTGTCTAGTTTATCAAATGCAGATTGAGGAATGTCTACAGGCAGCATCTGGAATTGGTAGAGTAATTTAGGTAGTACATTCATTCGTATACATTCGATGAGGCTCATGGAAGATCATGGATAAGGGAAGTGTCGACCATCTGTCCAACTCCTTACCAATGTTTTGTATTAAGGTTCTATAATTCACATCAAATAAGTTTTCTAACAGTGGGGGGATTCTGATGCCCAGATATTTAATTCCATCTCTGGGTCATTTGAACCCACTCTGGGTCTTGTAGGCCTGGAAGATTGTATTACCTATATCCATAGCTGTTGTTTTGTCTATATTAACTTTATATCCTGAAAAATACCCAAATGTCGAAGTAATGTCGTTTATGTGTGGAATTGTTATTGTAGGTTCAGCGAGATACAGAAGAACATCATCCGCGTGTAATGATATTTTATGTTGTTCTCCGTGTTTTGTCAGTCCCTTAATGTTATTATCGTCCCTAATCGGCTGTGCTAATGGTTCGACACTCAAATCAAGCAATAGAGGTGAAAGAGAACAACCCTGCCTACATCCTCGCTCCAGGGCAAATCGGTCTGATAGAAATCCATTCACTTAAACAGCTGCTTGAGGATTGGAGTATTAAATTGGTACCCACCTAATGAATTTGGGGCCAAATTGAAATCGTTTCAATGTTTGAAAAAGGAATTTCCAAGATACTCTATCGAACACTTTCTGGGCATCTAGTGATAGTAGCATTGCTTCCTTCCCTTTAGTCTCTGAATGGGTCATCAAATTTAACAATCTTCTAATATTGTGGCAGTAATATCTCCCAATAATAAACCCAGTCTGATCTGGGTGAACAATGTTTGTTATGATTTTATTAACCCACCTTCCTAATATGGATGTTAATAATCTCTGTATTCAACAGAGATATTGGCCTATATCAGGGGTGTCAAAGTCATTTTGGGTTAGGGGCCGCATACAGCTTAATCTGATCTCAAGAGGGCCACACGAGTAAACTCAAGATTAAATAGAACTAATAAAAGTGGACTTGTTGTTGGTTTTTATATTAAATTAATTTCACTTTTACACAATATATTATGAATAACCTCAGTGTTTTTAAGAAAAGTATGTGCAATTTCAAAAATACTTTAACTCAGTTAAACATTTACTTGTGCATTATGCATAAGAACTGATCACAGTGATTGTACAATGTTGAACAACATTTATTAAAATGTTTTGGAACTTAAAAACACTGCATGACAAAATACATCAAACAGATAATAATTAAAAAATGATTTAAAATCAATTTTCCACATCTGAACCTCAGTGTTACCATCTGCTGATTAAAACACAGCGCCCCTCGTGGACAATATAGGAACTGCAGATTTTCAATTAAACGAAGTACATGTTTTTTTCAATAATTGTTTTATCATTCTCTTCCTTTTATCTCCTCTTTCTTTCACCTTTTCTTTTTTTATTGTTGTTCTTCTTTTCCTCTCCTACTTTCTCATTGTAGTGTCCATATCATTTGAGATATTCCCCGCATGAATCATAATAAAACTATTCACATTCATAAATCAAGCGGAGCACTATGGCAAAAGCAGTACTGCTCCACTTGTGAAAGTCAAATCTGATGAGCTCTTTTTGGCATTAAGACAACAATTCTTATTGCCACATTGGCAGACAGGTCACTGGAGAAAAAAGGAAAAAAAAAATTTTTTGATAATGCATTTAGCCACCGGGCCGGACTAAATTGTTGATAATGTTCCGGCCCGCGGGCCGTATGTTTGACACCCCTGGCCTATATGATTCACATTTGGTAGGGTCCTTTCCCTCTTTATGTATCACAACTACTGTCGCTTCTCTCCAGGAAGGAGCCAAGGTTCCAGATTGTAATGCATAATGGTAGGCTTTTAGCAGTAGGGGTGTCAGTGTATCTTTAAAAGTTTTTTTTTCCATATACATTTTTATTGGGTTAGAAGGGTGCAATACATTAATTTACATGAGAATACATTTCACCTATCCCCCACCCCTCTACATTCCCAGGAATACAGTGAAAAATGTTAACAATAAGCAAACATGATTCTCTCCCTCTTAACGAAAAAACAGGAGGGGAGAACAGTTACCTAACCAACAAGCAAATTACATAAAATAATAATAATAATAATAATAATAATAATAATAATAAACAAAATTTAGAGGAGGGATCTGAAATGCTTAGAAAGCAAAATCAAAAATATAACTATAGCAGTTATTATATGTTGTGCTTAAGGTTCGACCACCAAATCCCTAACCCAACCGCTGGCCTCTCCTAAGATCCTGGCTGGAAAATTAGGAGTGATTCAATTAGATAGGGGTTATCTCATAGTATCTTAATTAAAGCCATACTTTTTAATCATCTAAGGTGAGAGTTGAATCAACTAAGGAAAGAATGGGATTCCAAGTTTTATAAAATTTGTCGACACATCCCCTAATGCTGTACTTGATTTTTTCTAAGTGTAGGAGTGACATTAGATCCTTCAGCCAAGAGTCAGGGGACGGAGGATTCTTATCCTTCACTGAAGTAATATGCGTCTCCGGGCTACCAGAGATGCGAAAGCAATAGCATTACTTTCCCTGTTCGTGAAGTGTGTGGATTCCTGAAGCACACCAAAGATAGAGGTCAAAGGACTCTGAAGCACTGGCTTGTTTAAAGCTTTTGTGAAAGTATTATAGAAAGAGGACCAGAATGAGCTTAATCTGGGACAGGAAAAAAACGTGTGTATGACTGGCTGGTGACAGAGAACATCTGTCACATGTATCACTTGTATTAAAGAGTTTTTTAAGTTTAGCTTTGGAGTAATGTATCCTGTGTAGGACCTTAAACTTAATTAAAGTCAGACTGGCACAAGACGAGGTGGAGTTGACCCTGTCAAGGGCCCTCTCCCACCCCTCGTCTGACATGGTGCAGCCCAACTCCTTTTCCCACGAGTTTGTAGTCACCAGCGAGAGTGGTATTGATGACAAGATTAATTTTGTCACGACTGAAATGAATCCGCAAGCGGCCGGGAGAGATAGAATGACATCAATAAGAGTACGAGGAGGTTTATGGGGAAAATTGGGAAAGTTACAACGAACAAAATCTCTAGCTTGAAAATACCTAAATAAATGAGATTGTGGGAGGGAAAACTTAGTTTGGAGGTTATTGAAGGAAGTGAAAATGTTCTTGTCATAAAGTTGATCAAAGTTTACCAGCCCCTTCTCTTTCCACAGAGAAAAAGTTGGATCAAGTGATGCGGGTGGAAATAAGTAATTTTCACAAAGGGGCATTAGTGGGGAAAGACGGGTGATTTTAAAGTGCCGTTTAAACTATCTCAGGATTTTTATGGTAGATAATACAATCGGGTTGGAGGTGACTTTAGTGGGATGAGCATTTAGAGGGGAACATACTAAAGCTGATAACGAGACAGGGGTACATGAGTAAGCTTCCATCTGACACCAGTCTGTGTTGGGGGAGTTGTACCAGGTATAGACTTTTTGAATATTGGCTGCCCAATAATATGCCCTGAAATCCGGCAATGCGAGGCCTCCATTGTTCTTGGGTCTTTGCAATACTGAGTATTTTGCCCTTGGAGTCTTTCCTGCCCAAATGAAATGTGAAACAATCTTATCCAATTTGATGAAAAAATTTTTGGGCAGGTATATAGGTAAACACTGAAAAAGGAATAAAAATTTTGGTAGAACATTCATTTTGATAGAGTTATTCCTACCTAGAAGTGACAGTGGGAGATTATTCCAGCGTAATAGGTCTGACTTCACCCTTCTGACCAGCTCTACAGTGTTATGTTTATGTAGTAAAGGGAGACTATTCAAAATATTAATTCCTAAATATTGAAACCTAGAAGAGGCTAAGCAGAATGGTAGTGATTGAGCCGGGATCTGTTTTGCTAGATCATTAAGAGGGAAGCATTCGCTTTTTTTAATGTTCAATTTATAGCCAGAAAAGGAACCAAAAGTGTGTAAAATGTCCAGAATTTTGTCCAAGCAGACAGTGGGATTTGAGACATAGAGTAAAAGGTCATCAGCATAAAGTGATATTCTGTGGTCGTTCCTGTTCCTATATACACCAGTAAAAAGCGGTGAGCTCTTAAGGGCAATGGAAAGCGGTTCTATTGCGACGGCAAACAGCAATGGTGATAGTGGGCATCCTTGGCGGCAGCCGCGTGTTAAAGGAAAGAAGTTGGACTGTGTCGAGTTTGTTTTTACACTGGCATGGGGTATTGAATAATAATTTAATCCATGAAACAAAGCCCTGGCCAGAGCCAAACCTATTTAAGACTGAGAATAAATAATTCCATTCCACTCTATCTTGTGATTCAGGCTTGGACAGTATTATGTTGAGCAGACGGCGTACATTTGAGGATAATTGTCTGCCTTTTATAAACCCAGTTTGGTCCTTTAAGATTAGTTTGGGTAGGCAGGGGTCGAGGCGGCGGGCGAGGGTCTTAGCCAATATCTTAACATCACTATTGAGCAAACTGACAGGTCGCCAGCTGCTGCAGTTCTCAAGGTCTTTATTTTTCTTTGGGATGAGCGATATTGATGCTTGAGTTAAAGTCAAAGGAAGGGTGCCACGCTCAAGGGAGTCATTAAACATGTCCAATAATAAGGGGGCGAGCTGGTCAGAAAATTTCTTGTAAAAGTCGGAGGGAAAGCCATCCGGGCCTGGTGCCTTGTTACTCTGCATAAATTTAAGGCTGGCTTTCACCTCTTCCAGATTGAGAGGGGCATCTATAATGTTTTTGGAATTAGTGTCCACAGAGGGGAGAATTAAATTATCTAGGAATCGGTTCATTGGAGTAGTATCTGATGAGGCTTCTGATTTGTATAAATCAAAGTAATATGAAGCAAAAGTTTTGTTTATCTCAGTTGGGTCTGTAACCAAAGTTTGGGGGTTCTTACGAATTTGAGTAATAAATTGGGAGGAGGATTGATGTTTTAGTTGCCTTGCTAGTAACCGACTAGCCTTGTCTCCATATTCATAAGTGCCCTTTGTACGCCTTAAAAGAAACTCTGCTTTGTTTGTGGAAATAAGGTCAAATTCAGTCTGTAATTTAAGTCTCTCCATCTGGAGAGTGGCATTGGCTCAAATGGAGTGCTGTCTATCAATCTGATGAATTGCTGCGATCAGTTCAAGTTGCCTTTGCCTCTCATCCTTTCGTGTCCTGGCATTATATGAAATAATTTCTCCACGGATTACTGCTTTGAGGGTTTCCCACAGGAGAGAAGGTGAAGTAGAGTCAGATTTGTTGTTTTCGAGAAAGCGTGAAATTTTATCAGAGATAAATTCACAAAATTTGTCAGATGATAAGAGCCCAATGTTTAATCTTCAGTTTGAGCAGCCTTTGGTTTTAGGGGCTAGTTCCAGGTCTAACAAAAGGGGGGCATGGTCTGAAATGACTATCGATGAGTATTCACATTGTTTCACTGATGGTAGTAAGAGCTTATCAAGAAAAAAGTAATCTATCTGAAAGTATGTCTGATGAACCTGGGAGTAAAATGAAAACTCTTTTGCTGTCGGATGGTAAAAACGCCACACATCCACACTGCCAATTTGATCTGTAAACACAGATAAACATTTAGCTGCTTTGGATTCAGTTATTTTTCTGAAACAAGATCTGTCAAGCATGGGATTGATAGATAAGTTAAGATCCCCTCCAAAGATGAGATGATGTGTGTTTAGGCATGGAATGGACGAAAAAAGGGAAGACATAAAGTTAGGGCAGTCCCAGTTAGGGGCGTAAACAGAAACCATAATAACAGGGGTTTGAAACAGCACACCAACAACAATAATATAACGGCCATTGGGATCAGATATGACCTGTTCTACTGCGAACTGTACTCGTTTGTGCAGTAAAATAGCTGTACCTCTCGAGCGGCTGTTAAAGTTGGAGTGGAACACCTGTCCCACCCAGGGTTTTCGCAATCTGATGTGGTCGCAAAGACGAAGATGGGTTTCTTGGAGGAACGCGATGTCTGTCTTCATATACTTAAGATGTGTGAGTACTTTTGTCCTTTTAATAGGTCCACCGAGTCCCCTTACGTTCCAGCTCGTGAACCTGATGATTCGCCCTGTGTCTTTCTGCCTTATGTCAATCATGAAATCAGTGCTAAACTGTCAGTCCTGTAAATGCTGATGAAATGGTGGCCTAGCCGAGTCAGTTTAGTAATGGGAATCAAGGCAGCAACAACATATAAGTTATCGTGCAGGTCAATGGAAAAAGAAAATACTCGTCTATTAAAAATAAATCGAAAAAACAAAAAAGTCCCAAACACAACAGCAGAAGATGTCCTTAGTGACACCTTCAGTTTCAAAACATTCTTACATATCTGTCCCAATCTCATCTGAGACACAGATGAGCATGCAGGAATTGCCACTTTACACAACCGATTGATTGATAGGAGTTTGCTTCCTTCTCAATAGTGGAAATGTGTACACCTCTCTCATTTAATATTTGACAGCGTAAAAAAACAAATACTTAACAGAACCCAAACGGAATTGTGCTTCTCATAAGAAATCTTGAACAAATATTTAACCGCACAAACGTCTGTAATAATCATAACTGGAACTTACATATTAGGATCTTATTTATGAGTCTGTAACTAAGTTCAGCTCTAGGCTGAATCCTCCAGCTCCAACCATACATCTATAATGTCCACAGTTCAGTTCTAGTGGAGCTCTGTGAAAGTTAGATGTGTGTAATGGGAAGTCAGGTCTTCACTTACTGCTGAGATCACAGTAGAAACGCTCCGCCTCCTCCGCGGAGTCAAACAAGCGAGACTGACCGTCAACAGTGATCCGAAGCCGCGCCGGTGTTCTGTCAGGTCAGCATACCCCGTCAGACCAGCTTACCCATAGTCTTACGTATGCACGAACATGGTTGCGCATGCGTAAGACTGCACAAAGTTGCGAACACTTGGAGTAATCGTCAGATTGCAATACCACTCAAAAAAAAACAAAAAGTAATTAATTAAATTATTTTTTTGTACATAACAAAAGGGATACACGCCTGTTGAGGTAGTTTACAGTGTATTTTTCGTACAAAACTAAAGGGATACTCGCGCGTATCCCTTTAGAGATACGCGGGAGTATCCCATATCCCATACGGGGTATGTCAGCTTAGCATACCCCGTACGAAAATCTGACGTCACGCGCATGCGTATTGACTATGGGTAAGCAGGTCTGACGGGGTATGCTGACCTGACAGAACACCTGATAGAGGAGCCCAAAGCGTACCCCATCCTTGTAGAGGAGAGACTTCACTTTGTTGAACGATGCTCGTTTATTGGGGAGCGAAGCGCTGAAGTCCTCAAAGATCCTTAAGGGATACCCCTGGTATGAGATGCTCCGTGTTTTCTTCGCCCACAGCAGCACTTTCTCTTTCTGGATGTAGCTATGAAAGCGCACAATAATGGGCCGGGAACCCTGCGGCGGTTTCGGCCCCAGGCTGCGGTGAGCTCGGTCCAGTTCAAATGTCGTATCTTGTAAAGCATCTCCGGTCACGTCCTTAAACAGCGTAGTCATGAAAAGACGAGCATCGGTCCCCTCCGCTCCCTCAGGGATGCCGATCACACGGAGATTCTGCCATTTGGATCGTGAAACCAGGTCTTCGACAACCCGCTGTAGCTTTTCATTCGTCTGAGTGGTGGTCTCCACCTTGGACTACAGCGCGGCCACTTCGTGCTGCAGAGTCGTCAGGTCATCTGAGTGGGAAGTGAGGGCTGATTCCATTACGGAGATGGTAGCCGTGTGCGAGGCTACTGTATCAGCGATCTTCTGCAGAGAGGCTTGGATAGGAGCCATGGCAGTGTTTAGGGAGGAGGTGAGTTCACCTGTTACGTAATTTCTGAAGC
Source organism: Fundulus diaphanus (assembly GCA_037039145.1). Lineage (NCBI taxonomy): Eukaryota > Metazoa > Chordata > Actinopteri > Cyprinodontiformes > Fundulidae > Fundulus > Fundulus diaphanus. The sequence continues at coordinate 50,563,425 of CM073137.1, read as the reverse complement.
TCACCGTCGAGCATGTCCAGTGTTAACGGTTGGGCTCCACCTGTTGCTACATTGCTAGCTTCTGCCTTGCTAGTATCTTTATCCTGCGGGCTGAAGTGCTGAGTCAGCTGAGGTTGGCTTTTTCCTTGGCGGGTCCCGTGGGATTTACTCATTTTAGTTTCAAAAGTGTTGCGCTGGCAAGAAAATAGGTCAAAAAGTCGGAGTTTAGAGGTGTCAAAGTTACAAATGGTCAGGGAACAAACTCCAGGCGTGTGATCACTCTGCCGCCATTACCGGAAGTCCCATCTTTAAAAGTTTTATAGAATTCATTGATATAACAGTCTGGTCTGGGGCTTTTTTAATGTAGAGATGGCATGTGTTATTTTCGATTCTTTGATAGGTTTGTCTAATCCCTTTGCCTCCGTTTCAGATAACTGTTTAAAGTTTTAAGTCTGTTCAAGTCTGTTTTAAGTCTTTTAAGAATTGTGCCAATTCTTTATCATTAGTGCAGGTGTCTGTATTTGTGTATAAGGGTTTATAAAATTCAGCAAAGGACCCTGCAATTTCATCCGTTTCTGTAAGTGTTGAGTTGCTAGATTTTAATTTATGTACTATATTAGAGGATTTTTGTTCTACTTACTCTGTTGCCATTCTCATAGTATTTCTGTTTGGTGAACCTCAAACTGCCCTCAATCTTGTCTGTGATCAGGGTGTTTAAATCTCTCCGTGCTTGTCTGAGCTCCTTGAGCAAATTGGGAGTTAGTGTTCCTTTATGTTGTTGTTCCAGTTATGCTATTTTATGTTCCAATTCATGCCGCCTTGCCTGTTCTTTTTCTTGCACTTGCAAATGCGATAATGTGGCCTCTAATGTACGCCTTGGCGCAGTCCCATAGGATGAGAGGGGATATGTCAGGAGAGGTATTCATATCAAGATAGTACTTTAGTTCATTTATTACAAAGGTAGTACATTCTTTTCCATTTAGAAGTGATGCATTAGTCTCCATTGTTTGGTTGTTAATCTATGTCCTATGTCCCACGATATTTCTAGAGGTGCATGATCTGATATTGTTATTGGCAGAATCTTGACGGCCTCTATCCTATGTAACTCTGCTTTGCGGGTGAAAAAAAGATCCATTCGTGAATAAGATGAATGTCTGTGGGAGTAAAAAGTAAAATCTCTGCCTTTCGGGAATTTAGTTTTCCAAACGTCCACTTATCCTGACTCACTTGATAAGTGTTTTAGACTCATTCGAGTGATTGGTGTTTTTGATGGAGGCTGTCTATCCAGGTGCTGAGACATGACGCAGTTGAATTCTCCCCCTATCAGTAGAATACCAGAGCTGAGCTGTAATACAGTACAAATATTGTGGTAATGAAGCTGGGCTTATCCTCATCTGGAGCATATATGTTCATCAATGATACTTGCATGCCATCATTACATCCATTCACTAAAACAAATCATCCTTCAGGATCCTTATGCACGTTAGTGGGTATAAAGTTCACCTATCTTCCCCTCTTTTTCTCCCAGATTTATGTGGAGTAAAATATTTTGTCTGCCATGGATTTTTTGAGTTTATTGTGTTCTATATCTGATAAATGTTTTTTTTGCAAAAAGGCTATCTGAGAGTTTGCTCTTTTTATTAGATTAAGGATTTTCTTTCTCTTAATGGGACTGTTAAAACCCTTGACATTATACCTTCAAACTTTTAACGTTGCTTAACGTTTAAAAAGAACTATAGCCTAGTGAAAAAATGGGGAGCATATTAACATGTTTACAGTCAGGTTTGTTTAATTGGGTAATATTCCCAGCATCAATATTATAAACGAGCTAATTATTCATTTCCAAATAAATTCCTGCGCTCTAGTCAGACATTAAAGTTAAGGTCTGAGAAGCATGATCGCCCCCTCAGTTTACAGCTGGGTGAAGCGCAGCGAGAACGGACATAACGGGCATTTTACAACTAAGCCATATTTTGATAAACCAAGCAAAAACTCTGGCTTTACACAGCCACATTCTCACCTAAAATCAATCTAAAAGTACATTTTGTATCAAAGAATGAGTAATGTATGAAACTTTACCAACTTTACTGCCTTCTTCATTCGGCCAGGCATGTGATAGGGGTGCTCTTTGTGCACCATAGACACAGGTAGACACCCCATGGACTGACGCTCCCTATTGGAGCTGACGTTTCAGCACGGCCACCATTTTGGATGGGTCTCTCACGCGACCCAGAGCATTTATTTTTACTGAGGAAGCTGATTGCCCAAATAAAATAAATCATAACTCCTTGAATTTTTACCTCATTGTAACACGGTTAGGTTTGTTACAGACAGCAGAGATGTGGTTATGATACAGGACACTGTCACACATAAAAAGACATGTTTAATGCTGAAATACATTGTTTAAACAATTTTGTAAATGTATGCTCTTTAACAGATATATGGCATATGTATAAATATGTGATTTCATACTGAAATACTTTTTGTGCTATTTAACAGATAGACATGTGGTATGGCATATTATTAAATATGTAAAAAATGTGCTTTCATGCTGATATACTTTGTTTTATGCTCTTAAACAAAGTTACATGTGGTATTACAAAAATATATGTATAAATTAAAACATTTTATATTTCATTAAAGCCATAAGTTGGATTGTTCATTTAAATTATTTCACTCTCTCTCACGTATACAAGCCTGAGCCTTCTCTACACCAACAATAATTTCTTCATATTTTTGAATGCACATATGCATAGACACAGTTTTTGAAAAGTGTTCTTTAACAATTTCCGGTCATTCCAGTGCCTGTCCTGCTTGCAACTAGGGCTGGAGCTTAAGACCTTTGGAAAACTACTGTTTTGCACAGCTTCTTGCATGTGTTGGTACTTGGCAACAGCCTTCAGCCTTAATTTGTGAAATACAGTGATAACTAATTAATAAACATAAAGTTATGGTCCATCTGTTGGGTGTCTGTATTGCTCTCGGCAGGTAAAAACTCATCTTCAGAGCCAATCTCAGCGAAAAATGGTGATCTGCATCATGGGATCTACTTCCAGTACTTATCGCCGGTTATTGCAACCGTAAGCTGCAGAAAACATGGGCAAAGTTGCTCCCTCTGCGTTTAGTCCCGTCAGCTCCTATGCCAGCCTTGATTAGGAAAGACCCATCCAAGATGGTGGCATGGCAAGATGCGCTCCAGCACGTAATGAGGTGTCTACGTATACGTCTGTTTTTTCACAAAGGATTGACTCTATACTGCCCTTTGCTGCAGCCTTAGTGAACAGCTTGTAGCTTAAACTACCACTGAAAATTAAACTTTGAGACCTCAGCAATGTTTATATATGTTTTTATATAAACATGATATAGATGATTAATGATTATGATGCGTGAAGTTTTGCAGACAATTTTTCATTATGAACGTCGACTAATCGTTGCAGCCCTAGCTTTAACACGAAAACATGTGGCAATGTTGAGCTGTAGGAGATGACTGCAACACAAAGTCTGACAGGGAGAATCCATGAAGAGTTCAGAATCAGGGCTCAATATTAAGATTTCATTGTTTCTCTGCTGAAACGATTTCATTGTGAGATGACACTAATGGCTGTGGTGCTGGGCAGAGAGAACCAAATACCACCAGGTCTGGATGAAACGACGATGGACTGGAAACATGTCTGTCAGAGAGTAGATGAGCTTAAAGGAGCAAGCAGCAGCCATGGAAATGTTTAGTGTAATTAGGCTGATATGAGGACAACCTTGTTGGTAGCTGGAC